>BSBK01001179.1:3202500-3950000 GCA_027943335.1 Chamaecyparis obtusa | reverse complement strand
TCATAATGAAATATTAAGCTCTTTTATTAAAAATATTCATATAAATATAGAAGAATAATATCATGTGTAAAATCATAGAAAAAAAAGACTTGCTCTTTTATCCCAAGAATAATAAAAAAATGCATTGAAGGATTTCTTGATCTACCATTTAAAATAATTATACAAACTAGTGGAAGAAAACATGAAAACAATCTTGCTCTCCTCCCGTCCAAATGGCATCATGAGACCTCAAGGGTCCTATCCAACCCCCAAGAAAGTAAAGATATGATGCACCATTATTATTAATGGTGAGAGCTTATTTTTCCATATCACATTTACTCAGCTCATAGTAATCCTTCTAGCATTCTCTATAAGAAACTAACTTTTGGAACAATACATAAGCAAGAATTCTATGTCAAGCCCAAGGGAGAAGTGACTTATCTTTCTATGAGAATTATCTTGACCTCCACATCCACATGCAAGAATCCTTCATTCCTCTCGTCTCACTATCTCACCTTCTTCCACAAGCCATAGGTTCTCCAAAGGGAGAAGTGGGCAATGGCCTTATCTTCAATTTTTCCAAGATATATAAGAATCTACACCCTAAAATACTTTTCCCAAGGCCCTATCTCGTCACCTAAAAAATAGTAACTTTTTGAAGGGTCATATCAAGTCCTAAGGACAATATCACATGTTTTAGAGGTCCCCAACCCAAACGTATTGACTCTAGAGACTTATTTTTGCACAAGGATTCATGAAATTGACCAAAAAACACCATTTAATGACACATACAAAGGTTCATACGAGTTTTAACCTAACCCAAGGGTTTTAACACCATAACCTCTCTTACAAGGGCTCTTAACACAAATAAATTTGACCCTTAGTAATAACCCCTAAAGCATGATAAATATATTTCTTCATTCCCAAATACAAAAATTAAAGTACTCCTATAACTTTCTCATGGACTATTTGATTGGGTATTGTTGTCTCTCCTTCACTCTATCTGTATGTACATCATCTTTCCTGCATTATAAAACCATAAGTATAATTAGATTATCATGTAATATAGGTCATATTAGTTTTTAATCCAATTTTAAATAATCATATTTGTGAGTTAGTTATTCATCTATTTTACACAATTTTGTATTCAAATAATATTAGTATTTCATATGTACATATGTGATCATTGATTGATATTTTTTAATAAAACATTTGGGAAAATTAGACATTATATCTATCATAATCAAAAGATACATACATGTGGAGATTGAAAGCACGTCTAATGAAATAGTCTCACCACCACTATATTACCATTTTACTATGATGTATACTCCAAAATTTAGGTTGCATTGGTGCTTAATGATGTGGGGCCTTATAGTGTACGTGTATGTATATGTCTATGTGTGTGTATGTGTATGTATATGTCTATGTGTGTGTATGTGTATGTATATTGTAACACCCTACACTAGAACCCATTAGAAATAAACCTAACTTTACACTAAGTTGACACAATAATTTTTTCTTAAACATTAAACATTACAAATGTAGAATCAAGTAAAACATAATTTAAGGCACTATACTAAAGTATAAAAACTCAGTTAACAATCCCAAATGTTTGAGAATAAAAGTTACTTTAACAACATTAATTAAACTACTAAGATATTTTAAAGAAAGGGGTAAATGCTTTGACCCAGAGCTATGAACCAGTGAGGCCACAAATGGGGGACCTCATCCCCAATCAGATTTGAACCTTGGTGGGAAGAACAACACAAAAAATTAACCATCATAACATGTCATTATTAGAAATTAAACTACTAAGCTCAACCATAACATAATCGTATGATATATCCTATGTTCATTTTAAAACCCAAATTGAAGTGTGAACTAGGAACACCAACTATGAGTAAACTAACATATATATTGAATTGTAGTGATAATATACATTCATAAAATTAATGTAAATAAAGGTACAAATAATAAGGTACAACTTGTAGACACCTGAAAACGGTTAGGATAATCCAAGTGAGAAATCGAAATAAAATCAGAGATTAATTGAAATCAAAGCCAAAGAGGATGAATTAAATCAAGAAAATAATTTTATTATGCAATTAATTCAATTAATTGTATAGTTGAATTAAATCAAATCCAACCCATTCAAGGGGTACACATGGCTAAAGAAATTAAATTGATTAATTAATTAATTCCTAAAAATTCTCACCTACCACATGGAAATAATTAAATTAACCAATAGGAATTCAGAATTGAGCTCACATGGATCAAATTCAAATTGAATCTCAATCACTCACCTTGAGAATGCATCTTGACCACTAATTTTGTCTCATTGTCCCAAGCTTTGAGAAAAAAATATTTAAATTGTCTCAACATTTGAACCATCAACTTAACCCAAACTTGATATTGATTAAACTTACTCCACCCCCTAATCTTGGAGAAATCTATAAATAGAAGGCAAAAATCAGGAGAAAGGGATCCTATTATCATTTTAGAATTGCATCCTTATTATAGTCAATTTGAGTTACAAGCATAATTTTAATATATTTTGAGAAAGATGGGTTTTATTTGATCATTCTTAGCATAATTTTCTCATTTTAGAGTTGTCTCTAATGGATGCTTGCTGAGAGCATTTCATTAGCATCTTCAAATAGGGATCCATGAGATTTTTATTGTTTTAAGCTTTCAATTCATTATTTTTTAAATGTTAAATTAGCTCAATTTGAATTGATTCTTAGCAAACTAATCTCATGAAGGTATTTCTTATACACAAAATGGTTCCCACCGTGGGCATCTTACCTCTACAAGATAAATTACATGTTTATTTGACTAAATTTCATGAACTATTGTTTCAATTCTCTGTCTGACAGGTGAGATAGCACGTAGTAGCTAGGAAATAGCATGTGTGAAGAAATGTTCATCGCATTTACATAGTCAAATAGTGTGTATACACAAAAGTTTGAAGCATTTACATCGAGTGTCAGCGCGTATAAGTTCCTTCTATTTTTTATCTTACTTTCTCTCGGTGCTTATACCCTAACCTCGTAGCGCGTAGAAGTATTGTACCAATGCTTACAATAATTTTCATGTTTTAAATGCCACTTTCTAAGAATTATTTGTCAGCATGTATATGATTTAATGGCATGTATCAACATTTAAATAATGCTTACAATATATTCTACAGTGTGTACACTAATCAGAGTGACACGTACAATGCTTTTTGTAGCACATACTACTAGTTTTATTAAATTTTAAAATTTTTCAGAAAATGATTAATTCTCTATGTTTTGTAGATGCCAAAGCATAATAAAGTCTAAAAACCATAGACTAGAGCTAATAGGGAGGACAAACAAACAAAAAGGAGATTGAAAAAGGAAAAGCTAGTCCACTTAAATAATTTCTTGGAGGATTCAAAGCAAGAAGGAGAAGCATATGAGAGGTACTTGCAAATAATTCAATCTTACCAATCTAAATTTGTATCTCTTAATTAGATTTTTGTTCCTTAAGATTCATCAATTTTAAATCATATTAAGGAATGAAAATTTGATTTGCTTGGATTTCTTCACCTTTGCTTGGAATTTGTGTTGAACTAAAATTTTTGGGAAGAGCATGCTAAGGAGATGGAACAATCGCCACTAGGTGAGTATCAAAATGTATAAATAAAATCAAAAGTGCCCCTAGTTTTGCTAGCTTCAAAAAAGGTATGCCTAAAAGTCTTATGCATTTTTTTAAATTGTGGCAATTTGAATTGAATCTAACCTAATTAGAAGACCTATTATTGTTTGTTGGATTTGGTAGTAGGCCTACGCTCTTCACTTCTTTTAGTGAATCAAAATGCCAAACCTATCAAGTTCTTCAATTAAAAGAAAGTTCAAGGAATGAACAAACACTAAATTAAGCCTATTGTTTGTGGAAAATAGTATTAGGTGATTATGCTCTTCACCTTTTAGGTGAATCAAAAAGCTAGAAGTACTCAATTCCCCTTATATTAAAAGAGGCTTGGAAATTGAACAATGTTTATTATGTTTGGAAGTGGAAAGTAGTAGGGATATGCTCTTCATCTTTTGTGAATCAAATTCCCAAACATATTCTTTGATTTCATTTCATTTCTTTCATGAACATGTTAGAGATTTAGTGGGCTCACCTCCCGATAACATGTCTTAACGAGGCCGGTGAGAGGAACAACCCAAAGTGGGATAGAATTGCTTTTTCCACAATAATCCAGCCCACTATAAAATAAAATGCATTCATCCTTAATGGGGTGAGTGACAAAGGAAGATCAAGAATCGAACCTCCTCAAGTAGTCCTTCAGGATTGCACAAAACTCCAACATATTGGTGGTGGGAGGCCCCTATAATGGGGGATGACACTTTATTTTCATTTGAATGGAATCCATACTAACTCCTCGATAATTAGCAAGCCTACCTCATCAGATCCATGTTTAAAACCCAAAATTGACTATAGGTAGATTGCTTGAAGTGTTGTCTTATGGAAGACCCATGAAAACATTCTCACATATTCAAACATTTGATGTTTAGAGGTCAATTAAAATACAAGTGTTCTTAAGTTTTCTTCATTTGAAAATATATGTTTCAAGGAAGAAGCATCCTTTACAATTCCATTAATATTTTTAAAATATTCCTAAAGAATATTCACCAAGAGGGAAGAATTTCATTTGACTCAACCCTTGTTAATGCCGATTTTTACTTGATCTCAACGATTGAAAATATCTCTTCAAGAAAATACGACACATGCATTAGTCAAGAGGTTCCATACGAAGACTTCATCTTCCAATATGCATTTGAGGAACATCAAGAATGAGAAGAAAGAATTCCTAACCTATTCGAAGAAAGAGTTGATCCTATACCGAGAAATAATGATTTCTATGATTTTAACCAAGGTAGAAACCATGAAAACCAAGATGAGAATCACCAAAGAAATTAAAGACATGAAGAAACAACCAAGAAAGGGCTAATAGGGCATCCCAAGATCTTGTATTCCTTGAAGTCATGGAGAAACTTTTAGAAAGGGGCAAAGAAAGATATTTTCTTAATTTATCTCAATAAAGAGTTAAACTTCCTCAAGAATATGATACAACGACCTTAAAGAAGGATGAGGAAGAAGAGAATCCATTAGGAGTCATGAACAAATAACTCAAGTTATTCCAAGCCCAAATTTATAGAATTAAAAAGGTGTCTAACCCCAAACCATTTTCAATCGAAGCCTTATGTCCTTTTCCTTTTGATAGAAATTTGGTTATGGTTCCTTTCCCTCCCAATGTGGTATTTCCAAGATATGACAAGTACCTAGGTAAATTTGACCCACAAGACCACTTGAGAGAGTTTTCTTCCCTAAGCATTGAGTTCATGCATTATACTACCTACCTAATGAGATTAATCCCAAGAAGCCCTGGAGGGAAAGCCATGGAATGGTTTTCAAAATTGACACTGAGAATAATTTTTTTTGAAGAATTAGCCTCCAAGTTTGTGACTCATTAATCTTATAATATTGAGCATGAAATCGCCATGCTAAAACTATGTGATACTAAGAAAAAAGATGGTGAACCTTTTCTATTCTTCCTCCAAAGATGGAGAACGGTTTTTGTGAGATATTCAAGAAGCAAAACCTGAAAAGGATAAAATGGATATTTTCATGAATAACTTGAACATGGAAATGAATTATCGATTATAACTTTAGTGTCCCCAAACTTTGAAATGATTATAAAAAATGGGATTAAGATTGAAGAGGTGTTAGTGAAGAAAGGAGAAATCAATATTTTCAAAGAGAACAAATGTTATCCTAACACCAATAATAACTTTAATAATAATAATAATAATAATAATAGGGGTGCTAATAAAAACAATGATAAATTAAGGTTTTGGTTGAAAAACACTAACAAAAATCTTGTAAATGATGGGTTTGTAGAAGCCAACAACCTTAAAGTCACCCCTTTTAATTTATCAAGTGGTTCTAATCGAACTAACAATGTCAATCAAAACCTAAGACCCCTTTCAATAATTATTACAACTCTTTCAACAACCAAGGTGTGAATAAACCAAGGCCTTTCTTTAACACAACCCAATGGAGAAAGTTCACATTCTTGGGAGAACCTTTGGAGATTTCCTTAAGGACCCTTGTCACCAATAAAATGATCATCTTGCTAGAATCAAGACCCTATGAACTCCAAGTTAAACCATCTTGGTAGAATGATGCTCATCATTGTGAATATCATCAAAATAAAGGGCATAAAACCAATGAATGTATGAAACTCAAAAACTTGGTTCAAGATTTGATAGATGATGGCATGATAAAAGTTGAGGTTCCTCAAAATAATGAAGATCATATGACATTCAAAACTCTTTTTTTAAATAATGAGAAAGGTGAAACCTCAAATTCGAATCAAAACAATAAAAGAGGGAATGACAAAGTTAATTTCACCCATACTTATGACAACACTATAAATTCTTTGACGGGGTATGAAAATACATTCAATGTCATAGTGGTGAAATAAAAACAACAAGAAAAAACCTCTAATGTTGTGACTAGGGGGAAAGCATCCAAAATCACCTTGCAAGGGGTTACCCCTAAAATTGTTCTACCAAGTCAAACATCCTCATCATCAAATAAATACAACCTTGTGGATCAACTCCAAAGGACTCCCGCACAAATTTTAATCTTGGAGTTGTTAAAATTTTCACCCATTCACAAGGAAATATTGGAGATGTCTCTTGTTGAGACCAATGATCCACTTAATTTGGATGTCAATAAATTTCAGAATATGGTTGGACACCTTATTGTGTCATATTTCTTATCTTTTTATGAACAAGCCGACATGTCTTTGAACCATCCCAAAAATCTCCCATTTCATATTGAAGTTTTGATACATAAACATTGTGTCAAAAGATTCCTCATTTCAATACTACAATAACATTAATCCCCTAAATGACTCATTGGTTTCTCACAATACCGAATGTACCACATCAAGACAAATGAGTCAAGGTCAAAGTTCAAAGGAAATTTCCTTAGAAAAAGGAAAAGGAAAGATGGAGGAAGAAGATACCCTTGTTAAAGAAAATCAAAATCCCGCTAACTTAGCTACACCAACTAAAGGAAAAGAGAAATTTAGTGAGGATAATTCTAAAGAAAGAGAAGAAGAAGAGGTTAATTCAAAACATTCTCAAACGCAAGCTAAAGAAATCCATTATCAAAAGATGGACACAATGATGAAGAATTATGAAAAGCAATGCAAGCTCAAGCAAAATGGTGTAGGATAATTTTCCTTATCAATGATGGATTTACCACTCTCCCCTAGGTCTCATGGTAGACCTTCTAGCTCCAATCCTCCTCAAAAATATAATGACCATTTTGTAAGAGCTAGCACTTTTTCATCCATGGAAGAAGATGACAATGAAATCCTAAAGTGGCTCTATAAAGAAGAAGATGAATCAAATTCAAATGAAAAAAGGATTCAAAACATTAGTATTCCCACACACCAATATGACAAAGGTTTCAAAATAATACAAAAGATGAGATACAAAGGAAAAGGAACCTTGGGAAACAGAAATGAAGGATTAGTGGAACCTATAGAAATGGCTTGGAGAGATAGCAAAGAAAAATCAGGATTAGGATATCTTGAACCAAGATATACTCAAAAGAATAATCCCCAATTCTATGAACAAATCTTGAAATTAAATGTTAGCATGAATGTTTATGAATTTTTTTACCAGGGTAGATTGGATTTTGATCAGAGATGATTGAGTTCTTATGTGTTACATTCATGACTAGCTTTGTCATTGATGTCAACATATATGCTCTCTGGACAGAGTTACAAACACATGATTATTTCATGAGGTTGTATGTTGATGAATTAAGTTTTACAAAGATATATTAATATTCAAGAACGTGTTCTGATGATGTGGTTTTAAGCGCAAAAAAAGTTATGTAGATATGTTCGAGTTATGCAAAGTTTACTAAAGACTATTCATAGTGATAGTTACCAAGAGCTGGTGATAGTTATTTAAGATTTGTTATTTTTGAGAGGTTGAAGCTAGTTTAGTGAGGTTGATATGTTCTCAATGACATATTCAGGATGCTTGGATAAACATGAAAAAATCTACTTTTCATTTCGTGAAGACTTGTGGACGATGTGAAGCGTGTTACTTTTTTGTGAGCCAACTAAAGATTAATTATTCTATGGAAGTTTTTAGTTGTAATGTAATGTGTATTGTAAATTATTATTGATGTCCTATATTATTAATTATAAATTGAGAAATCCTTTTGGTTGACTCAAAAATCATTAGGACTTGGTATAAAGGAAATGTATCATGAGGGTATCATAAGGATATCATGTGGTCATAAAAATGTTGTGTGAGCTTTGAATGTGAAATCTTTATGATCAGAGCAGAAGATGATGTTGTTGGTTTCTTGAGGACTTCAAAGGAACTATACATGAAAATAGAGTTGTTGTTTTAGTTAGTTCACCCTTGGATGTGTTATCCTGATGATTGTTTAGTGAAGATAGTCTTGAAGAAATTTGGATAGTGGGTTCAATTGTCTTCATTGTGTTTCTCAATCAACTCCTCACAGGGTTGGGATCTTTTAGCAGGGATCCAAAGTATCCTAATAGAGACTCGTATGTACTGGTTGTATTATAACATACTTCTAACAAGGTCTATCCTTTCACAAGGAACTTTTATATTAGTACATCATCTTGTGGGCTTCATTCCCATTGGGGTTTTCCCTCTGATCAAGGGTTTACCTAGTTAAGAAATATGGTGTTATTGTGTATGTTTATTATCTTGTGGTTATTGTTGTTATTGATTACAAGCTTAAGATTTGATAGATTTGAATTTAAGTTAATTAAGATTACAACTGATTCTCCTGCCTCTCAGTTTTGTTGGTGGATTTTCATTTCTAACAATTGGCATTAGAGCATCAGGTCCTTGAAGGAAAATTTTAACAACTTAAGGAGATCCATGCTACTACATTTTTAGGAAAGAAAGTCTAATGTTTGATGGAGTAGATTTTGACAATTGGAAAGAAATAATGAAGACACATTTTCTATGCATGGGAATTGATTATTGGTTGGCTATCAAGATGAAGAAGACTGTTGTAGAAGAAGACAAACTTGATTCATGTACAAATGAAGAGAAGAACCAATACATATACAATATGCTTGCTAGAGAGGCTATTTTATCAATTCTTTTAGATATAGAATATACTAAGGTAAAAGATCTAAGACTTTCTATTGAGATTTGGACTAAATTGGAAATTTTTTTTGAAGGATATGAAACTTTGAAGAAAGATAAACTGAAGAACTATATTAGTATGTTCGGAAGTGATAATATGCAGGAAAATGAAACTATAAGAGGTTACTTTAGCAAGATTATTGAGATTTTTGCAGGAATTAAGAGTTGTGGTGGAAGAAAATCAGATAATGAAGTCATATGGAAGATAGTGAATTCTCTACCACCAAACTTTGAATACAAAGCATAGATTATTGAAGAAATGATTACACCTGATTTTACAAAAGAATTGATACTTGGAAAGTTGCAGGCACATGAGAAATGGCTAAAACAAAAGGAAGGAACACCTAGAGTGGAAACAACTTTTAGCGTACAAAAAGGCAGACGTATGTTGACAAGAAGTGCAAGTACCAGTGGAGATTATGCTAGAGATTGGGCAGCTAAACAAGAAGAAAGAAAGTTTGATGATACAATGACACTAATTGCAAGGAGATAACCTAAAGGTAAGAAAGCTTTTGCTTGTTGGACATGCAAAGAATTTGGTCATTTTTCATCTAAATGTCCTAAGAGAGAAAAGAAGATCAGATATATAGAAAACCTTATAAATCTAAGACTAAAATTATTTTTATGTTGATGAAGAAGGAGAAATTGCATTTAAAGATGTAAACTTTTTAGAAAGTGATAATGAAAATGAAGATGATATAGGATTTTTTTCTATTAAAGATGAAAATTCTGATGAAGAAGTAAGAGAAGAAAAATCTTTAGTTTCACATGTAGAACAGAAAAATTATGATTGGATTATTGACAATGGATGTTCTCATCATATGACTAGAGATGTGGATAAATTTGTTGAACTTGATAGATATGATGGAGGAATAGTTAGAGTTGGAAATAATCCACCATGTCAGATTAAGGGAAAAGGATCTATTACACTTGATGGAAAAAATAACACTGAAGATGTCTACTTTGTTGATGGATTGAAACATAATCTTTTGAGTGTTGAAAAGCTTATGGACAAAGGATATAGGTTACATTTCATGGAAAAGACTTGTTTTATTAAAGATAGTAATGGAAAACTTATTGGAACATGTAAAAAGAAAAAAGGTAATGTATTTCAGTTGTCCCCTACTGAAATGCCATGTTTGATTGTTAAGGTGGATGGCAGTTGGCTATGGCATAAGAGATTTTTTCATATCAAATTTGATAACATTGTGAAGATCAACTCATCAAATGCAGTTAGAGACTTGCCTAAGATTGTGAAGCCTACTAACATAGTTTGCAATGAATGTGTTATGGATAAACAAAGGAAGAATTCATTTTCGAGAAAAATGTTCACAACATCAGTTAAGTTGGAGATTTTGCACACAGACTTGTTTGGACCTACAAGAACAAAAGGATTCTATGGTGAAAGGTATTTCATGTATTTTATTGATGATTTTACAAGAATGATGTGGGTTGCATTTCTTAAAGAAAAATTTGAAGCCTTTGAGAAGTTTAATTTATTGAGTAATAAACTTGAGAATGAATCTGGCTTAAAGATTAAATGTTAGCGATCTGATAGAGGAGGAGAGTTTACTTCAAATGAGTTTAATATCTTTTGTGAAGATAATGGAATTAAGAGACTACTTTCAACACCTAGGACACCACAATAGAATGGTATAGCAGAAACAAGGAAAAGATCAGTTAATGAAGTTGTTGGAGCTATGATGCTTAAAGGATCACATATATTTTAAAGAGAAGCAATGAACACTGTAATCTATACAATGAATAGAGTTCATATTAGACAAGGTACTCATAAAAAATCTTATGAACTTTGGTTTGGACATATACCTACTGTGAAATATTTTAGAATCTTTGGAAGTAAATGTTATATCAAAAGAGATGATGATATTGGAAATTTTGATGATAGAATTGATGAAGGAATTTTTCTTGGTTATTCATTGAAAAGTAAGGCATGCAGATATTTTAATCAAAGATTAAGGACTATTGTTGAGAGTACTAATGTTAAGGTTGATGAAAAGTTCAGAATTCAAGAGAGAATTCTTGATTATGATTTTGATGGAGATAAAATACAAATGAATAACATTAATCAAAATGATCAAAAAGAATTATTTTATGAAACTCACAATGATTTGTAGATTGAAGAGTTTATATTGGAATCGAGAGTTGAACCTGAATCAACACCTAGAGAAGCAGTCATAGATGAACTGGAAACACCGAAATATGTTGTAAGAAATCATCTTAAAAATCAAATCATTGGAAGTGCAAACAAAGGAGTTATGGCAAGGAACAAGGTAAATGAAGAACTATGTTTAATATCTTGAAATTTGAACCAAAGACTGCAGATGAAGCATGCAAATATGAACATTGGATGAAAGAAATGAAAGAAGAACTTGAGTAGATTGAAAAGAAAAAGACTTGGGAATTGGTCCCTAGACCTAAAGACAAGAATGTTATTGACACAAAATGGGTTTTCAGAAACAAGATAAATGAGCAAGGTGAAGTGGTAAGAAACAAAGAAATATTGGTATGTAAAGGATACTCGCATCAAGAGGGTATTGATTTTGAAGAAACCTTTGCACCTGTAGCTAGACTTGAAGTAGTGAGAATATTTTTGGCATATGCTTGTAGTAAAAATTTCAAGGTCTATCAGATGGATGTCAAATCAGATCTTAATGGAGAACTTTAAGAGGAAGTCTACATTGAACAACCTGATGGTTTTTCTATAACAGAAGATAAGGATACAGTTTGCAAATTGAAAAAGGAATTTTATAGATTAAAGTAGGCTCCTAGAGCTTCGTATGCAAGGTTAGCCAAAAACTTGATCAGTTTGGGATTTAAGAAAGGTAATGCAAATAGTAATATGTACTTAAGAAAAAATGATGATGGATTATTGATTGTTGAAGTATTTGTTGATGATTATCTTTGGAGGTAATGATGAAGCAAGTAAGAAATTTTTCAAATGAAATGAAAGATGAATTTGAAATGAGCATGATTGGTGAGATGAAATACTTTTTGGGATTACAAATTACACAAAAAAAGGATGGAATTTTTATATCGCAGATAAAATATCTTAAGGACTTGTTGACAAAATTTGGAATGGAGAATTGTAAGCTAGTTGGAACCCCTATGGTAACTAGATGTAAACTATCAAGCAAGGATAAATCATCGGATGTAGCACAGATAAAGTATAGATCTATGATTGGAGTACTACAATACTTAATTCACACAAGACCTAATATAGCTAATACAATTAGGATTGTAGCTAAATTTCAAGAAGAGCCTAAAGAGACACATGTTGTAGCACTAAAGAGGATTTTCAGATACTTGAAGGGTACATCAGAATATGGTTTATGGTATGACAGATCATATGATTTTATATTATGTGCATACACCGATGCAGATTGGAGAGGAAATGTTGATGACAAAAAGAGTACAAGTGGTGGAGCATTCTTCTTGGGAGGAAGATTGGTCTCTTGGTTGAGAAACAAAAAAAAATTGTATATCATAGAGTACAACAAAGAATATTATGTTGCAGCAACAAATAATTGCAATCAAATCACTTGGATGAAGTAGATGTTGATGGATATTGGCATTGAATTCACTAAGCCTATTATCGTACATTGTGATAATACAAGTATAGTTAGCATGTCAAATAATATAGTATTACACTCAAAGACCAAATATATTGCAATAAAGCATCATGTTGTGAGAGAGAAGGTTGCAGAAAAAGAAATCAGATTGGATTATATTAGTACAAAGGAGTAGATAGAAAATATATTCACAAAACCTTTGGCTAAGGATACTTTTGAGTATCTGAGAGGTATGCTTGGGGTTATTCCCCAACCCTCTTTAGAGTAATGGATGAAAGAATGCATCAATCCAACATGATCAAAGCACTATACCTATTTGGACTAGATGTTTGATTCTTTTCATATGGGGGAGTATCTCTACTCGAGCTGAGTCATTAAGGACTCTTAGTCATGATTTTTCTACAGTATCTTTTGATACTTAGGCACACTTTCATAAATTGTATTGGATATGATTGAACTTAAAGAATTGATATATTGACACCTTTTTCATTGATGTCAATGGGGGAGATATATACATGAAAAATCTTAAAATTAGAATGAAGGGGAGAGATATACATAAAAAAAAAACTTAAGAGAAGAGTGAATGAGGGAGGTTTGAGTTTGAGAATGTGTAAAGGAAGATGAGGAAGAAATATATTGATGGGAGATTATTAATGATAGGATGGGACTAGATGTTTTTTCATCTATGTTGCCATCAATGTCAAAGGGGGAGAAGACTTAACCATCTTTTAATTTCTATATTGACATTCAATGAAGGTTACTTGTTTTCCTGTTAACCCAAGTGAATGTATGGCCACAGAGAACTGTTAGTGATAAATCCTCTAACAAGGTCACACCTTATTGTGTGTTTTGTAACCTTTAACAAGGTTTTCTCTTAACAGAGCTCACTTCAACAAAGTGAAAATATTTTAGGTACCGGTTCCAGGTGGTTTTTCCCTTAACAGGGTTTCCACATTAAAAATCAAGTGTTAAATGTGTATGCATGCAATTTTTTATTATTTTTCTTTACACATTATAGTAACTAGTTTGATTAGTATATACTAGATAATTTATCTAATAGTCATTTAATTAATCAAAAAGCACAATTAAGTTATTACCGAGTTGTTTAGTTTGTTTGTTGAATTTGGTATTATACATCATAGAGGAATTTGTGACTGTATGATAACTAGACATAACTAATTCACCCCCCTCTCAAATATCTAACACAATCATGTTATTATTTTCTCTTATAGCTAGATCACAACCAACTGAAAATGTGGTAACTCCAAGTGAATGAACAGACAAGGCTATGTTTGAGTTGAATGTCTTTAGCTAGAAAAAAAAATTCATGAATGTGAGAGGGTAGGCATCAACAAGAATTATTTGACAATTTTTATGAAACTGAGTATCAAAGCCTATAGTTTCCTCTCAGTGAGCTCTTTTGATGGTAATTAGTTGTTGAAAAAAGGATGAATGATCACCCTTTTCAAAAAAATAGTTGAAGAATTTGTTTCTGATTTGGTCCCACGTGGATATAGTATTTGGTGGCAAAGATATATACCCATCTTTGGCTTCTCAAGTAAAGAAATTTACAAGAAGTCTAAGGTCCATATATGTTTCTCTATTATGTGATACATTGTACATGTATCAACTACATGTTACATATTCTCAACAAGAGTTCTTCCACCTTCCTTGGGAAATTCAATTAATGCCTTTAAAGTGGATGTGTGAATTGCATCCCAATTCACACCATCACTAGGTGAGATGAGAGAGATTTCACTATCCCAGGTGACAAAGTTATGCTCTTCCATGGCTACAAGGGGAGGTGGTGGGGGTCTTAGTGCACTTGATGTGGATGTTCTTGACTTAGTTTTTTCACTAAAGGAAGGATAAATAATCTTGGATACCCGGCAGTTTGAGATCTAGTAGTTGGCGTATGGATCATACACTCACACCTATCTCAAGATCAAAGTTCAAGTCCCACTAGGAGTGCCAAAAAATGAGTTGTTGATCCAAGTTTTTACAGTAAGGAAACTAATAGATAGTAATTTTAGTGGCAAGAGGAGATTGCACGTGACACTAAATGACCTCTAAAATTGAGAAGTCGATGGATCTTCATAAACTTGGCTTTAAGGAAAAGGAAAGAGAAATACTAAAAAAATAAAATCTAAATCTATGATGAAATAAAATTGGAAATGAGAATGAATATGGTATAGGATAAATGCTCACTAGGATGATCAATCAAACTAGGAAGCATCACAACCCAAATTTCATCTCTCTCATTGAAGGTGAAAGAACTTGCTAGGTTTAAGGAAACTTAAGCACTGAACAGGTGTAAGGGTTTCCCCTTTGTTAAGAGTGTAATGAATTATTAAGGCAATTTGAAATGAAGAAATGAAGGAAATATGATGGAATAGGATGCAATGAAGGAAAATACATAGATGCATAGATAGTAGAATGATAAGTGAATTCTGGGACCAAATCTATGTAACAAACATTGTAACTGAGTGGCACATAAAATTTCAGCCCAAAATGCTTGTCAAGATCAACCTAGAGTGTAGAGGGTGACTGGACTTTCCCTTGATGCTAGGAGGCACCCTTGATTATCCAAAAAGAGGTGAAGAAGTAGTGTATTTATATCAAACTATTAGATCTTCTTGTAGTTAAATTCACAACTCCATCACTTGTCACCTACACATAGAATATAGGGAAAATGTTGGGAGAAAGGGGTTTGCCTCAATCAAACCCCTCTATAGGAGTTAACCATGAAATCAAATTGAAATGATATAAAGGAAAAAGTGTGTTCTTAGTAGTAGAGGCTTGACAAGATGTTATTCCTGCACAAAAGTCAAATTACTCATGAAGATGCTTGAAAGTTGTCTTGATGTAATCTTGACCTTGGATTTAGCAAAGGAAGAACATGAATGTCATCACATGTGCTAGGATCAATACATTAGTCCATATCTTCCATTATTGATGCTTGAATGAAGTTGATTGCTCCTTGAATGCATGAATACTTGCAGTGGATTGCAAATTCAAAGTTGATGGATGGATGTGTGCCGATGAATCCTGAAATTAAAAAGATAGCCTTGTCCTTATGCCTCTCCTAGCCATTTCGAGGCTTAAATCTTGAAAGAGGCTGAAAAGGATCTGAAATCCCACTCAAAATGAAAAGACCAACCTCCAATTTGAATCTGGGCTCCTTTTATTGTGCAAGGGGTGAGTCCCAAGGTACAAGGCAGTCAAAGTCACCCCTTACACTTAAGTTTACCCTTACGAGGCAAAAGGGACTCAAGTTTAAGTTGAGGATCAATTTTGAAATGAAGATTTTTGAAATGTGTACAAAATTGAGGCATAATCAAGCATAACATGCATGAAATTCTTAGACACTAAAATATGACCTAGCTAAGGACTAAAATAATAAGTGCTTATAATTTAGGATGCTACAAAATCTAATGTGGTACGCCCCTAAATTTTGATAAGTGTAATAATTTTCCTAAGGCAATGAATGAAATGCCAAGATCTAGAAGCTCAATAGATAGCACAAATAAGAGAGACAAGATGATATGATCAAATAAATAACTCAAAAATGATCAAATGATAATTGATACATATAATGTAGATGTGTCTGAATATATAAGAAATGTATGATAACTAGGAGATATGCAAGTGATAACCTATCAATCACACAAGGTGTAATCACATGTCCACCAAAGGTAGATCGTCCTTCATTGTACAACAAAGTATGTGCAACAATGAGAGGATGATAATGTGATAAGAGCACTAAAAGTAGATCTCACACATAAAGTGGAATGAGATAACAACTATCTCCACCTAAAGAGGAATTCTCCTACACCATGTGCTAAAATGAGATGCAAACTCTTAGGTGTCTCATATGCAAACTACTATGCAATGCATTATCCTAAGTAAACTTAAGTAAAGTCTAACTAGTGAATACTTACTTACACCAACAATAAGATTTTAGGTAACTTCAAATAATTTCAAATCCAATACAGTATGATAGGAAATAAGAAAAACCTTATCGAATTGAGCATGGAGTATCATTATCCCTTCATTGTTGAAATGAGAACAAAGTAATAGATCACAAACACATTTGCATGGGAGAATCTACTAAAGCTTGAAAGTAACACAAATTTCCTAATGTGCCACTTATACATTTACTTCCATTCCAATATTTATTAGTAGCATGGTATGCTCTAATAATTCAAGGAGTAAAATACATGATTCAATCATATAAATTTTCAGACTAGAACCATTTGAGTCAAAAAATAAGATAAGGCGAGGTGCTAATTCATCATAGAACCTTCCATATATTCAATAATCACAATGATATAAAAAAGGCTTAGAAGGCTTAGAAGTACAATCTAACATGAAATGATATGAACTAAACTGGAAATTAAAGTCTAAATAAATATCAAGTCTCAATACAAATACTAAAACAACATAGTCTCTCTTGCATAAAATTTAGAACCCTTAACAACAAAAAATGCCCCATTTTATAGAACCAACCCCACTACTGAGAGTATTCTCCCACTTAATAGAAAACTCAAGTTCCTAACACCACATGAAATAAATCTACATGGATTAGTTACAACTGCATAGGTGCATGATGTTCTTGTCGTAATTAATCTCCATGATATGTGGAACAATGTCTGCTCCCTTAATGTTGATGACGTCATTGCAACTCCAACAAATTTGATGTTGATGCCCTTCTTTGCAACTCCAACAAACTTTTGGGACCACAAAAAGATAAAGTACCTGATATTGTACCAAACGATGTTTTATCTTTATATTGGCCTTTGGCCTTGGGCCTCTTGTAGACACATCTACACCACTGAACCTCCTAATTAGAAAGAACTGCACCTTTCTACTCTACCTCAATAGAAGGAGATATAGTTGTCTACTTCCTACAAGTCCAAGTGATAGGACTTGACCCAAGACATAAGACAAATCATGAAGTAGGCTTGTGTGAATCAACATCACTAACCCAATCTACATCTATAAAATCCACTACTATTGTGGATCCTAGTGTGCATTAGATTCCAAACTGTCTAGTGCCTTAAAATGTCTCAAAATTTGCATGGATGCTTGTCAATGATGTCATGAGGATCATTTGAAAATCATGAAATAAGGCCAAATGCAAAGTTGCTATCAAGATGTGTCTCAGTCAAGTATAAAAGGCTCCCTACCAACATTTGATACATAGTAGCATCAATAATATGGGATGTGCAAGTAGAAGTCAACATGACACCTAATTGAAATGGCATGTGACATGACTTACAATTAGCCATCCCAAATCAATGAAGTGTGCCAATGGCAGACTTCTAATAATATATGTAGATCCCCTCAATATATTGATGAATCTAAAGAGTAAGATAACAGTGCACAAGACCCAAATTTGTCATGTCAAACTACTTCATTAAAGCTCTTTATAGAGGTTGAAGTATGGATGATGAACTGCCTATAAGTAGAATATCATCAACATACGAGTATCACAATATCATCTCCATGATGCTGAATGTAAAACTATATGGCCTAAAAGATAACATGTGCAAATAGATGTAAGCATAAAATAATTCATCTTCTCATACCAAGCCCTAGGGGCTTGTTTGAGACCATAGAGTGAAGTCTAAGTCTACAAACAAGAGAAATTTTTATAACAAAACCTAGAGGCTACTTCATATAGATCTCCTTGTAAAGATCACCATGCAAGAAGGCACTCTTCACATCCATATAATAAATTAGTCACCTGTATGAAGCAGCTAGGGATAGGACAAGGTGAGTTGAGTTGAGTTCATCTTGGCTACGAGTGAAAAGGTATCAAAATAAACCTGTGAGAATCCCTTAGCCACAAGACATGCCTTTGTGTCTATTAATAGATCATTAGCTACATACTTGGTACGATGCACCCATTTGCATCAAACCAATTTTCTTCCCTTAGGAAGAGGCACCAAATCCCAAATTTGATTCTCCATCAAAGAAGAATACTCATCTGTCATAGCATTGTCCCACTCTGCAATACTTGAAGCCTATGAAAAACTATGGATCAACTAATAATGCATGACTCAAAAGACTAATGCCAAAAGTCTATGACAAGTGTGACAAGAAGTAGAGACCACCAACCAAGTAACTGGCCTTCATATTCAAAGTATGAGCCCATTGGGAAAAACTCTAATGGTAGATGGTGGATGAGGCAGGGTGGTGGTTAGATTGGTGTGGTGGTGGTGAGATAGGTGATGGTAGTGGTGGATGAGAAAGACCATGTGATGGATCATCAACAAGATCATTCTCAACAGCCAAGGTTATGTCCTAAGAGGGCAAAGGCAAGGTAGGTAGTGATGCAGCAGATGGGTCAGCTAAGGTTGTGTCCCAAGAGAGCAAAGGCAAGGTAGGTAGTGATGCAGCAGATGGGTCAGTTAATTCGAAGGCCTTCATATCCTCGCAATAGCTAACAAATATGAGTCTATAGCTCTTATGCTCAATTGCCTTATGCAACCCTTCCGTAAGAATACCCATGTCTCACTATCGAATACCTTGAAACATCAGGCTTGGTATTGGACCGAGCCTCCTCTATTGTGATATTTTGGGTTGCATTACAAGGAGTCCTATTCTATATATAATTGGCACAATCGATAGCTTCAACCCAAAACGCTAGGCTCGTAAACCTAGAATGAATTATACAATTGGCCCTCTCTTTGAGTGATTTGTTATTCTGCTTTGTAACATCATTCTGTTAAGGAGTGTAAGGAGCCATATACTGATGTAGAATGCCATAGTCTTTGTAAAAATCCTTAAAAGCCTTGTTCAAATTCCCCCTTACACCCCACCGCACGCCACCCTAATTTGTATATAATTGACTAATGGAAGAGCCCGACTGCTTCTGAAATCACGGAAGTATCCTGAATATCTGAAATGCATTGCCATTGTACTTAAGAAAGTACACCTAAATATGGCATGAGAAATCACCAATGAACGTAAGGACATACTTTGCTCCTGAAAAAGATGGAGTTGAAAGTAACAACATGTCACTGTGAAGCAACTCGAGTAAGGAATGTACACGATGGGTGACTCCCTTAGGGAAAGAGATCTTGATGTTGTTTGCCAAGGAGACATCCTTGACATATTCCATCTGTGCAAGAAACCTTATGGAGACCAAGTACCATCTCTTGTGTACTTGGTACCTGAAGATATCTAGAATTGACGTGTCAAAACCTCTCAAGCCATGTGTTAACAACTCAATGAATCTGCATGTGCAACGTGTTGTGATCCACCTAAATGCTGAAAGTTGTGAACCCGATACAACCTAGAACTATGATCAACTCTGTCGTTTGCGACAAACCTGTGATCCTCAGGTTCCCTAATAACAACTTAATTTATCTTCCCTAATAAACTCAATTGTCTTCCTTTCAACAGTGTGACAAATTTGTTATATTGAGAGATGATTGGAGGAAACGTACATAAAGCACATCCTCATTACAACCACCTGTCACTTGAACAATGTCGAATTCTAAAACATGTATCTTTGAAGAATTACCAGCTGCGATAGATGAAGTGGGACTATTTGAAAGATTCATTAGGTGATCATCTCTCTTGGTCATATGGTGTGTAGCTCCTAAGTGCTATATCCAATGGGAATTGGATGGTCCCAAACCTCTAGCTGTTTCACTGCTTTCTCAAGTGTCTCGATCCTCTGAAAACAATTTATGTAGTCATGATTGGCCTTTCCACAATAACTCTAAGGTCTTTTGCAATTCTTCTTCTTCCCCTTATAAGAATTTTAATTCCTCTGTGACGTGGAATTATGTTTTGTATCACCCTTACCCTGTGACTCAGAAACTCTATTCTAATAGTGTAGTCTCTATCCTAGTCTGTGGAAGTTTCTTTCCATTACCCTTAGACTGTGTTGTAAGTGCCTGACTTGTAGATGGAAGAGCATCGTTTACTGTATGTCTCATTTATCTGCAACAGTAAAACAAAATGTTTAAAAATGACAACTTGCTTGTCTTTGTGAATGTTTAGATACCACAACAAAAGGCTCATCTTCCCTCTACATATAATCCAGAAGAACATTTTTCAATGAACATGTGGTTTCCATCGTTGGTGAGAATAAATAAATAAAAATCTAGAATTTCATATGTTTGTTCTTATCAAGGTTTAAAATGAATTAAATCAAAATTAAAAATAGGTTGACATTTGTGACGTTCAGTTTAAAACATTTTGCTGGAAACAATCAACAAAAATATTGAAGAAAACATACTTTTTAATGGTCATCCTTGTTAAATCAAGGCAAACTTATTATTCAAATTTCAATCGATTCTTTCATATATATATGCAATGCTGAAACTTTATTCTAACAATGTCTATGTTTATTTGCAGGAGTAGAAGAACTGTATGTATGTAATTGAAATGAACTGGAAGTTCGATTATGATCAAATTGTAATATAGAAATATATATAAATCTGTGTCGCTGTTTAATATGCATAGCACTTATTGATTTCGGTGCTTGTATTAAACAGTTTGAACAATATAAATGCATGTGCATGATAATGATGAGCCACGTCTATGATAGATGTGACAAACAGGATCATGGATAAAATTCATACCCTACAGTTTGAAAAAGATAAAATTCAAAAAAGATTCTCTGAACTAAAGAAGCTTTTAGATTTCAAAGGTAAATGTCTTGGAGAGTACTCATGAGGACCTACAGCTTGGCCTCAAAACATTTCAAGAATTAGTACTTACAAATGTAGAAGAAGCAAACAAGGTCGCATATGGTCTCAATGGACTGATTCAGGTTGCAAAGGCAGCTTAGGATGCAGATATGCAGATTTTGAAAACAAACTATAGAGATGTGTTGCAGACAATTCAGTTGTGACTCTAAACACTCAATTTTGTTGTTTTGGCACTTAAGATATTTTTGGCATCCTTTGCTATTGATGTCAAAGGGGGGGAGATAGAAGAAAAAATGTAAGGAGAAAAAAATATTAAATGACAAAACATAAATAAAAGAAAGGTTCTTATGAAGATTATGTGTTAAATTTATGTATTGCATTTCTGTCAATATTTTCTTTTACATTTTTTGTTTTGATGTTGCACTTAGTCATTTTTTCACTAAGTGTTGTCATCAATGCCAAAGGGGGAGATTGTTGGCAAGTGGTTAGTACGTGCACACATATGCACATGTAAGCACATGCACATATGAAATATTGTCATTTATGGAAACACTTATCAGTTTTATGATCGCACATATTGGATATCTTGAATATGCTTTTATGTAGTTGGTGAAGAAAAATGCTTAAGTCCACAGACTGTTCCTGTGACCCAATCTGACAAAAAAGCATAGAGAACTTCTGAGGAGCTTCATTAAAGCATGTGATCTTGGATACATACTTTCAAGACCCAAGTGAATACATGTGTAAGGCCGCACATGTTAATGTTGAGGCATCGAAGAGATATGATTAGTTCATTGGATGCAATGACAGTAAACAGAGTATAACTTGTTGGTGATCACTAAGGCTAACTTTGTGAGCGATTGGAAAGATAATTTTGGATGCGTTCTTAGATCTAAGGCCAACTAAGAATGTTAAGGAAGCATGCAATTGTGCATTAAATAATATGATGTTTAGCTAGAGTAATGTCGACTAGCTTTTGTAATATACCTCTAACAAGGTATAAGTTTACAGACACTTTTCTAAAAGTGTGCAATGATGTGAATGATGATATAGATGGATGGGAACTATAAAGGCATCTAAGGGGAAGAGCAGAGATCAAGAGAAAGGAGAACAAGAGGAGTTCTTCAAGGAATACTTTGTTCAATCTTTATATTCAGGACAACAGATTGATTGTAATTGTTGTTGCACCTATTGTACAACCCTAACAGGGTTTGATTGCCTCTAACAGGGTTGGACTCTTAGCAGGGTCGATTCCTTAATTAGGATCAAATTGTAAAGACTCCTAATAGGGTATGTCCTTTAACCAAAACCTGTCTATTGTAATACTCGACTCCTAACAGAGTCAGAACTTGTAATAGGGTTATTATACTTATAGTGCAGACATTTGTGGGTACCATCCCCCACCGGGGTTTTTTCCTTAACAGGGTTTCCTCTAAAACAAATATGGTTTTATGAGTTCTCCTATGTTTGTTTATGTTGCATGGTTATTTATCTTATGCTATATTTTTATATATTGTTTGAAGAAGATAAAGAAGTTTAAGAATTCAATAAAGCACTGTAACATTGATTCACCCCCCTCTCAGTGTTACCAAATCCTAACAATTGGTATCAGAGCATCAGGCCCCTAAAAGAGAAGCTTAACAGCTTTGGGGAGATCAAGATGGATTTGGAGAACTTGAAGAACAATTATGAAATGGCATTGGAAGATGTGGACATTGCTAATGTAGATAGAGTGGACCTAAAGTACAAACTAAGGCAGATTACTTCATCAAGAAGTTAAAACAGCAACTTGAACATGAAATAAAATTGAGATATGATCTCATGGAAGCACAAACTGAGGAGCTATCATATCAAGATCAAATTGAGTAGCTAAGACATGAAAAGGATTCCTTGAAGGATGAAATAGAGGTCACAAAATTGAACCTGATGAAAGAACTTGATGTTGAAAGAGAAGAAAAAGAAAAGATGCAAAAAGAACTATCAAACACAAGGGATAGATTGCAAACTCTGGAGAATGAATTGAGTGCACTAAAAATAAAGTATGACAAGGTAGAAATATATTGCATCACCATCATTGGTGAACTTGATCAGACCAAAGGTCGCATAGAAAAACTTCATGAGAGCGGAAAGAAATTGGATTAGCAAATTGACATGCAGAAGCCTGTTGGAGACATGACAGGAGTAGGATTTAATGGAAATCCTGATCAGAGGAAAGATAGAGTTGTGGTGAATCTTGATTCACCTAAGAAGTTAGATTCTGAGGTTGTGATAGCAGAACTTGAGATAGCTCCTTGCAAGGACAATGACAAGAATTGCAACCATAAAGATCAATCAAAGAAATCAACTAAAAAAGTATTCTTAAGCCCAAGTTTATTGGTTTTTGTTTTAATTACTATTTGTATAGACATAAGATAAGAGAATGTAGAAAACCATATATAAGGTCTAGTAGACCTACATATGATCACCTGAATGATTTTATCAAGAAGCAAAAAGAGAAAAGCTTGAATGGGGCAAATATGGAAAAAGGTGAATGTAGTAAAAATACAGAACATAGACAATCTGAGGATAAGGAAACAAGTAAAGAAAATGATGCTATGCAAGAAAATGGTTCTAATGCCAATAACGATGAAGTTAACAAGACAGTGGAAGAGGTTAACAAACCTTTTACCAAACCTAGAAAGATTGTATGTTACAAATGCAATAACTTTGGTCATATTGCCAAGTATTACAAATTGCAGATTGATTATAGCTAATTGAAACCTAAGAAGAAGGTGACATGGTTCAAATGTAAAAATGATGGACATGTTGTAGAGTATTGAATATTTAGAGGACCGGTAAATAAGTCCTTCAAACCATTCACAAAAGAAAAGGAATTGAATGAAGAAGAAAAAGAGCTAGCGGAACTAAAAGTAGATTCAAGGAGAAATGGGTCAAGCAAAATGAACCTGTTGAATTTGAGGTTAAGAAAGATGAAGAGCAGAGTACGAGCACTAACAAGAGTCCTAAGAGTCTTTTGGAATCATTACTAGGGTGCATTGCCTCACCATCTTTTTGATGGGCAATGTATACCTTAGGGGGAGCATGACATATTAACACCGGTCAAATACAGAGCCCCTCTATGGATGAGTTAAGTTGTGTGAGCTTGAAGTAAACTTAGTTACTGTTGTATAGGATCGTGGACAAGAGCGCATTTGGTTTGGAGATGTCTGTGAGAAGATGTACCAGTTTGAACTACCACTGGTTCCTTGCAACTTTATGGGTAGTTTTTGGAACTTGTGCCAAATTATCTATAAGGGTAATAATGTAGTTGAAATACTTACCATTTACACTAAGATCAAAGAGCATTGAAGAGCTTGGAATAGTTGTTGGAGCTTGAAAATTTTATATTTGTGTGCACAAAACCCTCATACGGCTGCACGAGCTAGGTATTTATCATAAACTTAAGAAATCTTTGTCATTTATAGTGGCAAAGAAATCAACATGGATACTCCCAAGGTGTTTAATGTGCTTGAAAGGAATAGATAAAAATTCAAGATTCATCCCTTCAAAGCTACTGAAGAGGATCAAGAGGGTGTGTTCTTGCATACTCCAGTTGGTGTTCTTCATGTGAAGACATCAAGTCCTATATACATAACAAGATTGAGTTTATAGGCACCACAGAGATATGTGATGAGATGTTAGGGTTATACAATGTAGATCAAACCCTAAGAGAAGAATGTAGAAAGGTTTACGGGTTGCCAATAGTTAAATACATGGAAATATTTGAGCTTGATGAACTAGACTAGATCAAGATTGTGTTGAGAAAGATTCATGATGAATTTATATGGATTGGTGGAACTCCAACAAAGATCACCAAAGAACTATTGCATGAGATCATTGGTTTACCTATGACAAGTAAAGTACCTACTGCTGAAAAGAACATTAGGTTTGAAGTGGAGAAACTAACAAAAAGTAAGAGGAACAAGAGAGCAATGACAGTAAATGACATCGCACAAGAAGATGTCAAACTTGTAGCAATGATATTGGGTTACAAGTTCTAGTATAGCAGCAGGATAAATAGTGTTCAGCTAGTTTTGATCACATGGCATATAAAATGGTAGTTGAAGATGAGGAATATGATTTATGTGAGGTCCTAAGGCAGCAGCTAATGGAGAATTTGACAAGAATAAAGAGGAACAGGACAAATCACTTCAAATTTGGATCACTAATAATGTACATATTCTTTCATGTTATGAGAATATTTTCTAATATGTATCTATGGAGATCTGATAAATGCACCATGCAGATGATCAGTGACTGCTACAGAAGAAGTGATGAGCAGAACAGGTATGCTAAAATTGTAAGAATGATAAAACTCTTTCAGAAACAAATGCATGAAAGGGAAAGGATCCCTTGGAGACTAATGGATAAATATAAAAATGATATATGTTTCATGGTGGAGACTGATAGCACATGCTTTGAGGCAGTGGAACCTATAACTTCATGGGCTACTCCTATGGGCTATAAAGTAGACTACACCATTCTGGAACTTCACATTCAACATGTTCTACAGTCACCTAAAAACCACAATGCTCCAAGATGGGGTACATATGAAGAAAATTACATAGCAATTAGGGAAGAATTGGTAAAAGGGAGAAGGGAGAATAAAGTTGAATCCCTTGTTGAAAAAATAGTAGGGCAGCATGGCATATCAAAAGAAGAAATGAAAATTATTAGGGAAAAGGTGGCAGAACTTGGGGGAAAATACAATATTCCCCTTCCTCAATCTAAGATAGAGGCACTTCAAGTGGTGGAGGTTGAAGAAGAAGAAGAGAAAGAAAAAGATGATACTCCTACACCTACTAGGAGAACATCACAGAGACGAGCAACAAGAGTTGCTACACAAGGCCAAACACCTCCCAAAGCTAGACCTAAGGCCATGGTTAGTGGGCTAGGAAAGAAAAGAAAAACACTTGACACTCCTCCATCTTCGCGTGGGAAGAACAAGCAGCAAAAGACCATAGAAGAACAAGAACAAAATAAGGAAGGTAAAATGATAAATACTAAGAAGACCGCGGAACAAAAGAAGAAAGAACAAGAAGATGAAAAAGACAAGAAACTTCAAGAGGCAAGTCAAATGGCACTTGAAACAGATAAAAGGAAATCAGAAGAAGCTAAACAAAAGAAAGGCCAGGAAGCACCAAGGAATTTGTTTAGGCCATACTTAAAGGTTCTACAAAACAGAGCAGTGAATGATGGTAAGCTTACTTATATTGAAAAATATTTTGATAGATATGATGAGGAAGAGAACAATAAGATAGAAGATATAGTTGTGGAGCACATGCTCGCCTTCAAAAAGAACCTAATTGAAATAAAAGGTCAAGTAAGTAAGGACCTATTTAAAATATTGGAAGGAAGAAAGAAAAGAGCACTTGATGAGGATAGAAAGATGAGACAGGATATTCTATACAGAATATGCCTACTATGATAGGGAATATGAGATGGGAAATTGGCTTGAGAAGCTAAGGCCAAATTTAAGAACTAAAACTAGAATCATCAAGTTCATGGCTCGAAAGTATGAAGAGGTGGAACAGGAAACTCATGACAAGGTTTGACAGCTACTCCTAGAGGAGCGACCTAATCTTGGTAAGTCTACATTAAGGATGCACAACCTCATTAATAATCTCTACAGAGCCTACAATTGTAGAAAAGGTTGAAGATCCAAAAGAAACAGAGGTAGTTGGCACTGCCTTACCTGATTTCTTTATTGACAATGTTGAGATTTCACTTGATACAAAGCTAGATACATCTAATCCATTTTAGATAAGTGAACCTTAACCAACATTGACAAGATAGTAGAATACCTTGAGCTACCAAAGATCGCTCAAATAGAATCATTTGAGAAAGTGCAGCAAGAAGAGAAAACACCTAAAAAGGCACAGGTATTAGAAGGAAAAGAGGAAAAAAAGAAACAGAAAAGGTAAAGGAACAAGAAAAGGAAAAGGAAACAGAAATGCAAGAGGAACAACCAAAAGGATTGTCAATCACTCCTTTTTCTACACCTAATTTGTTGGCAAGTGGCTCTCAAACACTTTCAACTAACTTAGAGGACATGGATGTTACAGATCTGATGCAGTGATCAGTGCTTGCCTTTTCCAAAGCCAAAGAAAAATTAGAGAAAAGGACTGAGAAGACCTCAAAAACAATCCACCGAGCAACACAAGTATTGAGTAAGTTTTTTACTACACCTCATGTACATAATGAAGATCCCATAAGTAGTCTAGACAATGTTCTAAGCATAATAGAACAAAATTTTGATACCTTAGAAGAAGCAGCGAGAATAAAAGTAGTAGATGATTTCAAAAGGCTAAGGATGAAAGATACTCTTGATGGGATCAAGAGTGATCTTAATACATTGATTGCCACTGAAAGGGCAAACAAATCTTGTCTTAAGGATGGACAGAAACTATTTAGACTCTGCATGACTTCACACAAGCATGTGAAGAATATATTAGATATTATAGCTCAAGATCATGAAGAGGTTTTGGTAAAACTCTCTGAGGATTTTGAAAACAAGAAAATACTGGACATAGATAAGGAAACAAAAAAGATCATGGATAAAATCCATATCCTATAGCTTGAAAAGGATAGAATTCAAAAAATATTCTTTGAACTAAGAAGCTTTTTGACTCCAAAGGTAAATGTCTTCGAGAGTACTCATGAGGACCTACAACGTGGCCTCAAAACATTTTAGGAATTAGTACCTACAAATGTAGAAGAAGCAAACAAGGTTGCATATGGTCTCGATGGACTGATTCAGGCTGTAGAAGCAATTAAGGCAACTTGGGATGCAGATATGCAAATTTTAAAAATTAACTACAGAGATGTGTTGCAGACAATTCAGTTGTGACTCTGAACACTCTCAATTTTGTTGTTTTGGCACTTAAGATATTTTTGGCACCTTTTTCCATTGATGTCAAAGGGGGAGAGATAGAAAAAAAATGTAAGGAGAAAAGAATGTAAAATGACAAAACATAAATAAAAGAAAGGTTTTTCTGAAGATCATGTGTTAAATTTATGTGTTGGATTTCTGTCAATATTTCCTTTTACATTTTTGTCTTGATGTTGCACTTAGTCATTTTTTCACTAAGTGTTTCCATCAATACCAAAGGGGGATATTGTTGGCAAGTGGTCAGCACATGCACATATATGCACATGTAAGAACATGCACATGTGAAATTTTGTCATTTATGGAAACACTTATTAGATTCATGATCGCACATATTGGATATCATGAATATGCTTTTATGCAATCCACATATTGTTCCTGTGACTTAGTCTAACAAAAGAGCATAGCGAACTTCCTAGGAGATTCATTAAAGCATGTGATCTTGGATACATTCTTCCAGGACCCAATTGAATACATGTGTAAGGTTGCACGTGTTAATGTTGAGGTATTGAAGAGATATGATCAGTTGATTGGATGTGATGACAGTAAACAAAGTATAACTTGTTGGCAATCACTAAGGCTGACTTTGTGAGCGATTGGAAAGATAATTTTGGATGTGTTCTTGGATCTAAGGCCACCTAAGAATGTTAATGAAGTGTACAATTGCACATTCAATAATATGATGTTTAGCTAGAGTAATGCTGACTAGCTTTTGTAATATACCTCTAACAAGGTATAAGATATAGATGGATGCGAACTGTAAAGGCATCTAAGGGGAAGAGCAGAGATCAAGAGAAAGGAGAACAAGAGGAGTTCTTCAAGGAATACTTTGTTAACTCTTTGTATTCATGATAGTAGATTGATTGTAAGTGTTGTTGCACCTATTGTACACCCCTAACAGGGTTTGATTGCTTCTAACAGGGTTGGACTCTTAGCAGGGTCGATTTCTTAATTGGGATCACATTGTAAAGACTCCTAATAGAGTTTATCCTTTAACCAGGACTTGCCTATTGTAATACTCGACTCCTAACAAGGTCAGAACTCCTAACAAGGTTATTATACTTATAGTACGGACATTTGTGGGTACCATCCCCACCCTTAACAGGGTTTCCTTGAAAACAGATATGGTGTTATGAGTTCTCCTATGTTTGTCTATGTTGCATGGTTATTTATCTTATGTTATATCTTTATATGTTGTTTGAAGAAGATAAAGAAGTTTAAGAATTTAGTAAAGCATTGTAACACTGATTCGCCCCCCTCTCAGTGTTACCAAATCCTAACACTAGTATTAACCAGGTACATCAAGGATCCAATTATCTGACTGTAGAGGGTAGGATCTGCAAATGGAGAATATGTTGCCCTGAATCAGTGTTACCAATTCCTAACACTAGTATTAACCAGGTACATCAAGGATCCAATTATGTGACTATAGAGGGTAGGATCTGCAAATGGAGAATTTGTTGCTGGCTCCTTTAGTTTACGAAGGTTTGTTTCCATGGGAGAAGACATGGGTCTGCAGTTCATCATACCAAATCTCTTCAATATGTCCAAGGTGTACTTTCCTTGATTAAGCACAATGTTTTATGAGTTCTGTCAAACTTCCAATCCAAAGAAGTAATGTAGAAGGCCTAAGTCCATTTCAAACTCTTTAGCAAGGTCTTTTTTACATTGAGCAATAAGGTGACCTTCTCCTATAATTAACAGAGCATCAACATAAAAGATTAATATTAACATATTACCTATGCTCTTCCTGAAGTAAATATTTGGAACTGCATCATTCTTAGAAACTCCCAATTCCATGAGATATCTATCGATTCTCTCATACCATGCCCTAGGGGCTTGCTTAAGTCCATGGAGGACTTTCTTCAATCTGTACACATGAGATTTTGCAGTGTGAATCTCAAATCCTTCTGGTTTCTCTAAGTAGACTTCTTCCTCTATTTTCCCATTTTGGAATGTAGTCTTTACATCCATCTGATGAACTTTCCATCCTTTGGCTAGAATTGCTCTAACTGAGGTATATCTGACAACATGTGCAAATGTTTCCTCATAATCAATTCTTTCTTTTTGTGAGAAACCTCTGGAAACAAATTTGGCTTTATGTTTCTCTATACTGTCATCTATAGCATACTTGATTTTGAATAGCCACTTGGATGAAACAATAGATTTTTCCTTTGGCCTTGGAACAACTTCACAAACATCACTTTTTAAGATGGACCGATATTCTTCTTTCATGGCATCCTTCCATACTTGGTGTTTGAGGTCTTCTGATGCATTAGAGGGTTCAGACTTGGAGAGATCATTCATTAAAGCCACATAGATAGAAAATCTTCAAGGTCTTTTACTTTCTCTAAAGGTCCCTGAAAGAGCTGCAAAGTTCTTTGATTCTTCCATTGTCTTGGTGGCCCAAAGTGGTCTTACTTACAATTCTCTTGAGGTGAGTTTTGTACTTCATTTTCATCCTCTTCAAGATACTCCCTCTGAAACTCAAGAGCAAGATCCTCTTGTAGGTTTGAAGGTGGAGTATTACTTTCAGACTCAAAAGAATTTCTAGCCCTTTTAAAACCTAGGTCTTCCTCAAATATTACATCTCTACTGAGTTCAATATTTTTATGTCCACGTACAAATACTCTATAGGCTTTAGAAGTTTCACTATACCCAACAAAGATTCTTTTTCTTCCAGAAGGTTCTAATTTTATTCTTTTCTTTTTAGGTACATGAAAATAAATAGGGCATCTGAATATCCTTAAGTGAGTGATATCTAGCTTTATGCCTGTGAAAACTTCTTTAAGAGTTTTGTCTTCAATACAGGAGTGAGGATATCTATTTTCTACATATATAGCAGTGTTGGAGGCTTCTGTCCAAAGATAGGTTTCTAAATTTTGATCAAAGAGCATGGCTTTAGCAACTTCTACAATAGTTCTATTTTTCATCTCAGCAACCCCATTTTTTTTAGGGTTGTAAAGAATAGTGAGCTCCCTCTTAATCCCAACTTCTTTGCAAAATTCTCTAAAAATGTCAATGGTGTATTCCCTCCCTTATCAGTTCCTAGGATTTTTTTCTTCCCAGAAGAGTTTTCAGAGTAGGATTTAAATTCCTTAAATCTCTTGAGGATCTCTTCTGATTCTTTACATTTGAGGAAGTAGATCCAAGTTTTTCTGGAGAAGTCATCAACAAATATTACATAATATAGAAACCCTTCCACACAAGGTACAGACATGGGTCCACATAGGTCAGAGTGAAGTAGCTCTAAAACATTACTCATTTTAATAGAACTACTTTGAAAGGAACCATTAGTATTTTTTCCTAGGGCATACCCCTTACATGTACCTAAATGATATTGCTTTAACTTAGGTAAGTCGGTGACTAATTTCTTCATGGAAGATAAGGCAGGAAAGTTTAAATGTCCTAATCTTCTATGTCATATCTCATTAGAGTTTGCAATTTCATGGATTAGGGAAAGATTAGGTTCAGTACATATCTCATACAAGTAGCCATTTCTATGCCCTATGGTTATAGATTTCTTGATAGAAGAATTCTTTGGCCATGCCAACACCTTGCTATCCATGAAAGTTACTCTATACCCATTATCCTCAAGTGCAAATATGGAGATTAGGTTCCTCTTGATGCTTGGAACGAAAAGAACTTTGGTGATTTGGATAGACATGTCTGACTTCAACTTAATGGTGCGGGTCTCAACACCTTTTACTAAATGTACAAAGTTGTCTCCAATGGTTACCTCTTCACCAATTTCTTCTATCATAGAGTCCAATAGTTCTCTATATCCAGTGATGTGTCTAGATGACTCACTATCTATGATCCAAGTATTAGGTTTGTTGGATACTTGATTAGAGAGAGCAGAGTAGAATGCATGTTTCTTTAAATCGTGATCCCTTTTATTTCTTTTCACTTTGGCAAATGTAGCTTGTTTAATTCTATTTGGACATCTAGATGCATAATGCCCATATTGATCACATTTGAAACATTAAATGTGAGAAATGTCTTTCTTAGATGAACCCTTTTCGTGATGGTCCTTTATCTTCTTAAAGTGTTTATTCTTGCCTTTCTTGTGAGAGTTTACATTTAACACATGAAGATCCTCATCTATGTTCTTTTGTTTGATCTCTTTCTTGTTTTGTCTTGACTCTTCTTGAAGACAATCAGACCTTAGTCGATCGAAGTTTGGATATTTAGACCTTGCACTAATGCCTTGAACAAAAGTCTCTCAAGTGTTTGGTAGGCCATCTAGTGCAATGAGTGGCAGTTCTTTGCTTTGAATTACATATCCAAGTGTTGACAATTCATCCCTTAGAGTGGATATTCTCATAAAGTATGATTTAATGGATTCTCCTTTGTTCATACTTATATGATTAATCTCCCCCTTTAGGGCCAGGGTTCTGCTAGCATTGTTTATCTCATGTGTGATTTCAAGTGATTTAAACATATGATAGGCAATCTCATATTTTGTCAAGATTAGCACTATATGATCTCTAACACCATCAACTATGATCTTCATAGCCTTTTCATTTCCTTCAATCCAAATGGATTTTTCGGGATCACTCTGGCTCTTCTTTCTCCTCCTTTATGAATGACTCGACTTTATTTTCTTTTAGAATCATTTTAATTATGAATTTTCATGATGAGAAATTATTTCCTCCTTCAAGCTTATCCTCAAATCTGATAGCGTTTGCCATAAAAATGTGATATATTATAATTGATATTGAATTTCTCAAGTTTGAGAGCTTCTTGGATCTTCCTTTACCAAAGCTCTGATACCATGTGAAATCAAGGCAAACATATTATTCAAATTTCAATCAATTCTTTCATATATATACATATATATATATATATATATATATATATATATATATATATATATTGCTGAAACTTTATTCTAACAATGTCTATGTTTATTTGCAGGTGTAGAAGAACTGTATGTATGTAATTGAAATGAACTGGAAGTTTGATTATGATCAATTTGTAATGCAGAAATATATAAATCTTTGTCATTTAATATACATAGCACTTATTGATTTTGGTGCTTGTATTAAACAATTCGAGCAATATAAATATATGTGCATGATAATGATGAGCCACGTCTATGATAGACACGACTCCTTGAGGAGTCACGCCTATCATAGGCGTGACTAATGGTCACATCCTTTGGAAATACAAAGCATTGAAACTCCTTAGCAATCGGGTCGATACCAATTACAATATCAATTACGATCCATTAGATATCGGGTTAATACCAATTCCAATACTAATTATGATTTATTGGTTATCGAGTTTACTTCAATCATAAAGAGAATATAAGAGCACGATAGAAATCATATATATATATATATATGTCTCTTTAATCTGATCGATAAAATATGCTTTAGTATTATGGATTTTTCTAATTGATATATGTATTAGTAATATGAATTTATCTGATCGTGGCTATATGCAACAACAATCACAACACTGCTAAAAAAGTCTATATTAAGATTAAAAATAATGAACATAAATCAAGTATAAAAATATAACAACATTTGTGAAAATATAATCTAGCATGATCTCTACACCCAAAATAAACAATTTCTTATCAAATAATGTGATAAACTTAAAAAGTTCAATTTCTGTTCACCGCCACTTAGCTACTAGATAAAATAACAAAAATGTTAGTTCAATCAACAGAGCCCATATTTTTAGTTAGTAATCCATCAAATAAGAAACAAGAGAAATACACCATAATTCTAAAAAGTAATATAATTGCAAATAAATTATTGTTGCCATTTTGCAGTGTCTAATGTAGCAAACTTTTAGAGAACACTAAATTGTTGATACCATATGAAAAATACTTAGGCACGTCATATTTAATATGTGGATATTCAACACGTTACAGACATCGTATTTAGTAAGGCGACACACTACCTCGAAAGCCCCAACTAAATGAAATAGCACCATCTGACAATCCGACCCCAGATAAAATGAGCTTCAGTAAAATCATAAAATCATTCATTTTTGTAACTTTCCATCTTGATTTCTATTTTCAGAGTGTAATGTTGCTATAATTAAAAAGAACATAATGCCAAATGCTGCAATTTTCAACGACTGGCTGATTTTTGCTCAAAACATGGTCCACAATCTACCCATTAAGGTTTTTATGAGTCAGGCCAAGTTTTCTAACAATGCTTCACAAGAGTCACTATTTAGCAAAAGGACTATTCATAAAGACAATTCACCCTTGTTTAACAGTCAATGCTTACTCCCAACTATGTGGGATAGATTGGAACAGATGATGTGTTTTAAATTTTCCCTGTCAATTCCTGACTCCATATCTTTCATGATAGACAATAGCATGTCATCTGCATTCTAAGCAATTACATTTGCCTTAAGCCAGAGGAAAAAAATTGTACAGCTTAAATGTCAGCAAATCGCAAACTTCCACGACTTCTAGCTACTTTTCTTTTATCTTTACTGATATTTCAGGTCTAACTTTTAAACTCGCCCACCGGGCTTCAGTGAAAAATTGAACCATTAGATATAAGTTTCCTTGCCTTTTAGGTTTAATATATAGTACTAATATAAAGTCCTGAAACATTTTTACATAGTTCAATAATAAATAGGCATTCTTTTAAGTTTATCATGGAAAGAACATTGTCAATCTGAAAAGTAGGATTCCGTATAGCAAGTTCAAGTCAATATTTCATATAACTGATTCTGATGACACATGCATCATCTTTGAATTTCAGACAACTGCTGCTAGCCCCCCGTGTCTAAACAGCTTGAAAATTACAAGTGGTGAGAAAACCAAACTAGGTCATGAAAAATCCTTTTTAATATGTTAGCAGTTGCTTCCAGCACAGCTTCCAAAATACAAGATACAACCATATAGCCTCCTCCGTCTTGAACTGTTGTGCAGAAACATCATGCTAGCCTGTTATAACCACAACTGGAAACTATGTACAGCAGCTGCTCTTTGCTGGAATAGGTTGACTTCCACCAACTTTCACTGTACCAGGCTTGCCTGCATTCATGGACGGTTGGCTGGCCATCCTGGATTCAAATCATACTCTCAGAACAATGATTGCTACCAGATGAATACTTTCAATTATAGAAATGCAATTTGGTAAAATTAGCAAAAGGTTTACTACCTCTTTTTTATCTCTGCTGCCATGGTCATAAATGCTTCCTCGACATTGGTTGCATTCTTCGCGCTTGTCTCGAGAAAAGGAATACCCAAAGAATCTGCAAAAGCCTGTCAAAAAGATAAAAGAACTCAAATACTCACTTCATATGAAAATTTGCTTCCACAAATTCAATTTTGATAAATAAGCAAATGTCAGGAAGATAGACTCAAAATCAAAATCATAAATTTATATATCTTCTAATTTCACATCATCTTCTGCCCTAATAATAGTGCAATAAAACTAATATATCCACTAATGATTACAAGCCGAAACAGTACAAAAACATTGGTGATAAAGGTACAAAGGATTTTATCACTCGTGTCAGTTTCTTTTCTTAGTCCCTTAAATTTTTTCTGGCCCATGGGAAAAGCATTTGCCATTTTCTCAAGGTTTCTAATCTTAACAAAAAACTGGTAAAGCTCAGGCTCTTTTCTATGAGGCAGGATATTTTCTAGACCTCTCTCTTTTAAATATCTGAAGTGTGCCTTCTGTATCTTCAAGGCAACAATTGCTCTCAGAGTTGAGTAAATGGTTCCATGGCTCATGCTTTCCAGGGTTCATATTGAATTGTAAATGATGCAATGCATGAGTGTTCTAGGAAGAGAACTCAATCCATGTTCTAGAGGTAACGAGCTTTTAATACTCAGAAAGATGAGGATGAGTTGATATGTGGTCAGGGCATTTCTACACATGCAAAGATAGACATGCATAAGTGTAAAAGGGTGAGTGTGAGTGAGTGTGTGTGTCTGTATGTGCGTGGGCGGGCACGCGCACGCGCACGCGCTCGTGTGTGTGAGAGAGAGAGGGGGGGGTGAATTTGTCAGGTTGGGGAGTTGTCTTCAAAAGTCTGTGAATATACTATGGCTTTTGTATCTGCCCATGTGGACTCACATGTGCAAATGTATTATAAAGAGAAAAAAAAGAAATATTATCACCTATGGAATAAAGCGAATTGATCACTAGTTCCCAAAATGAGTCTCATATGCCTAGGATGCATTACGGTTAGGCTGTGACATAAAAGTTGCCATTATAGGGCTTACAATGTAAAACTGGGATTTGTTTGATCAAGATACATACTTGCTCAGCTGCAACCTAGAAAAATGAGGGAAAATGAAAAAATAATAAGAATTTTAATAAAAATACAAAAATGGTAAAATATCCCTTTCACTGAGCATAGAGGCCCTAATTAAACAAATCTATCTATATTTCTAAAATAAAAAATTATAAATCTTAACAAATATCTGAAATCTGAACAAACAATTTTTTTCACGATTGTCTTTCCTTTGAACTATTACTGTCAGAGGGTTTGTGAGCATCAAAACATCTCTTTGCTTCCTTTTCGTTGATGTGTTTTCTGGTGCCAGTGGAAGGCTTGAAATTTTTCAGAGCTCCAGAAAATTTCTTGTATGGTGTCATTAATTTCACAGGAATAAATATGAAAAACCCAGGAATCAATACATCAGAGCATTGGGAAAAACAATCAAGGTGAAATTTCAAGAATTCATCATTACCAACCATACTTTCAATGTTTGAACATTTTTAAAATGTAGACACTTCAGGTAAAACTATTAAAAAAATTGCTTCCGCGGAACTCTCCTTTCCATTATAATACAATAACCACAGATAAAAGAGGGATAAGGTAATCAATATCAATATGAGCAAATGTAGAGCCTAAAAATTTAATGCCCCCTCTTACACCTCTTAAGTTTGAATGATGACAAAGTTTTCTATCCAGAGGAAGCCATGTGAGCCCTGTCATTGCTTCAATGTTCAAATATGCTATATCATATATATTAACACAGACATTTCGTCCAGTATCAGAATCATTAACAGCACACTATTTCTAGATACGCACGCCATAAGTGCTTCATCATTTGGCCTGTTACATATAAGGAGATGTTTGTAATTTCTGATTAACTTTCTTTGGATACAAGAGAATTGCACTTGGCTCTATTGATCTGGGACAGTGCATAGAATCACGAGTAAACAAAATCTGCCAGTAAAAATGCATGACAAATACACATCTTACAGCTTCAACCTTTTCGGCTGGGGGTGATGGAGGTGAAGTTGTATGACACTAGTGGAGGGGAAGAATTGGCCACTTGAAGCACGGACAGGTGTGGTGTGTACAATGTCAATTGCTTGGATTTTAGTCTAGCTTTTATATGGGCTACTGGTAGTTTAGAAATTTGGCAATTTTGTATGTACTGTTCATAGGACCTTGGAAAGTTCAGATCATTTAGCCTATTAGCATAGTATTTAAAAATAACAGATGTATTGACATGTGCTGTTCATGGGGCCTTGGAATGTTCAGATCATTTGGTCACACTTATATGCAAATAACTTTTTTAATACTGAAATATTTCCAGGTGAGGGCCCCAATAAAGCCCTCTCTACTTTATCCAAAAAAACAATGTAAGGAACGCCATTCACTTCCAACCCATTTCAAACAAATTAAACTGCAGATCATCTGAAAAAAGTTTCTATATATCTAGACATGACAGCAGCCATGGATTATGCTATAAACTGTGTTCAACAATCAGGTATTACAGCGGCAGGATGAACTTTAGACTGACCTTGCCAGTCTCATAGCTAACCACCTTTCTGGTAGTAAGATCACATTTATTTCCAACAAGCAATTTATTTACATTCTCACTTGCATATCGATTAATTTCATTAAGCCACTGCTTGACATTGTTGAAACTCTCCTGATCTGTCACATCATATACAACCTGCCAGAGAATTAAGCAAACAAAATCTCAAATTTATCATTAGTGTAGGGCAACAACTAAAGTATAGGCTTAAATGGTATCATAATAATAAACTATCATCAATATTAGCCAGAGGAATTGAAAAGGATATTAAAACTTCAATGGCTATGGATTAGACTCGTGAGACTTATTTGAAAATAACCTACAATAATCCCATGTGCTCCACGATAGTAGCTGCTTGTGATTGTCCTGAAGCGCTCTTGCCCTGCAGTATCCCACTGAAATTTCAATGCATTTAGTATATTTCTATACAAATTTGACAAAAATAAATAAACATCCCCTTATAAAACCCTTTGCCATCAAAAAGAACTATGATGTCCACAACTAGCTATTAATTGCCCACTACATCCAAATCAACTACAAGCACACACTACTCACAATTTGAAGCTTAATCATCTTTGCATCCTGTTCCACAGTCCGTATTTTCTGACCAGTAGAAAGAAACAAAAATAAATGTAAACTTAGTAAAAACTTCATCAAAATGCAAATTCAAGCTTAAATCTGAAAAAAAAAACCTCAATTCCATTAAAAAATATATAAACAAGTGTAACATTGCTTCTGCTTAAAAACAAATCGAATTATAGAATCTTAGAAGCATTTTAGCTGGGGATGGATAAGAAAAAAATGGCATCTTCTGTAAAACAAGCTTGGATTCACTTTCATATTTTGACAGATTGCCAAGATTCTCATTTGGAGACTTGAAATTTAACACATTTTTTACAGATTTCCGAAAATTATCATATCCTTTGTTAAGAAAACTTTAATCCATTATAATAAAACAATGAATGCAATATTAATCAATGGTCATATTTAAACTGTGCATTTAAGTATACATCAAGACTTCAACAAACTACTAAACAAGTTGGCAGCATATCATGATAATTCTTCTTATACATGAAAACAAAAGCAAGCATAAATGCCAGAGAAATAAGTAACGGAAGAAAAAAAGCTTCTAACAGCTAAACCGGACATTCAACACACAATATAAGACATCCTAGAGCACTTTAGAAGGCCAGAACTCTTTCACATCACTAGTGCATATATGCAGCACTGACTGAACAGCGTCACTTTATCAATATATCAGCTAATTTACTAACATCTTATTAGCTACAAACTTAAACACAATCAATCATTTCATTTTGAAACTTATGCACCTAAGCTATTATGTGTGTGTGTGTGTGTGTGTGTGTGTTTGACAAAAACATGTTGCATGAAAATAATTTTAAAAAATTGTCGTCAGAGAATTAAAAAATATATATATTGCACTAGGTAACCTTGCTCTCCCTAATCCTGTAACTATAGTTGTCAAATTCAAGTGAAAATTTGAAATGCATGAATAGACCCTATAATATTGTTATCGCCTAATAAGTTACAAACATGCATCCATCAACTTCTATCTGGGATCATTATTTATTCAACACTAGTTCTTGGAGTTGTGTGATTCTTCAGCCCATGGTTTATGCCCTTTTTAGTAATCCTATTTAATGGTTTCATATATTAATGTGCCTGTAAATACTCACATGAATTAGACTCAACCACAACCAAGAAATATTACATTGTATTATAAATGGTTGAGTTAAAACATAAAATGAGTGCTGTTTTGCTGGGTTTTACTTTTTCCCTAAAAGTGTTGCCCCAAAGCAAACAATTCTGCTATATTGTCAGTTTGTTGTAATTGTCTTTCTATTGCATTTGAGATCTTGTTACCATTGTTTCTCCGGCATACATGGAATAAAGATTTTGCTAATTTAAATCACATATTTTTAAAAGCTTGCGAATTTGTGCAGGCTTCTTTCCTTTGCTGAATATCTATCAATATGATTCAACCTTCCTAAACTTTTGTATACTTAATACAAAACGTAGAGGAATTGAGCCAAATCTTCAATTTTCAAATTACAAAAGCTTTCAGAAAATAATTAGCAAAAACATCCAGTTGGACTTTCAAAACTGATTGAACATTTAATAGCTTCAACTCTCCAATAATTACATAACCAAGAATGTAGAAAAACCTACAAAGTCCACTCCAATGGTACTGATGTAGCTCTCCAAGTAAGAATCATCCTGCACGTGCAAAAGCTGGTTATAATTACACTGGCAACAAATTTCAGTACATCAAGTCAAGCATTAAAATCACAGTTAGTCATTTCAAACAACCAAACTAACCATGAAGCAAGAATAATTGTGATATAAAAATAAAATCACATCTCAAACATGCCTTGAGTATAGGATTAATGTTTTACAGCTCTGTTGAAAAAAGAGTCATCATATTTGCATTGGATGATATTATTGCTTGAATAGTATGATTTGTTTAATATCGCATGCGAAAATCGAAAAGTATACAAAATCTAAGAGCTATAACTTGATCTAAAAAATAAAATACCGCAAATCTAAGGAGAAGGCACGATTTTCCAACCCCTGAGTCACCAATCAGCAGAAGCTTGAACAAATAGTCACTGCATTTAAATTCTTTCATCAGCTTAAACCATAAATGCAATTTATATAAATTTGCATCTTACTAATAAAAAATATAAAATTTCACAGATATGTCATAAAATCCATTATCAGCAAAGTTTATGGACTTTCGGTTGACCAAAAATTAAATCACATTGACATCCAATATGGTTAAAAAGAAAATAAAATTTTATTTAAATACTTTTCATAAAAAGGAGCTCAAAATAACAAGTAATTTTAAATGCTAGTGCCCAATTTTTGAAAAAGAAAACGCAATTAGCACTTAGCTTCTCGTTTGATCATTCAAGTTATCCTTTTTGCAGCCAATTTTCAAATTTGAATGGTTTGTTCAATCTAGGGCATCCAAGGACTAAAAGCCTTGGTTTGTTCAAGATCTAAAGGAAGATTCCAAATCTTGCGATCACAGGCAAAAACCTTTGTTTCCAATCTTGGATGATTCCATCCAAGAATCACAATTGTGCTGATTTGTTGAGGATTTCAAGACATTTTCAGTTTGGCACAATGCAGCTACGGAGTTGTTGCTGATTTTTTATAGTACCAAGATTATAGTAAGTAGGCAAATTGGGTTTGAAGGAAAAATTTGATATATTTGCAGCTATAACATATATAAAGATTCCTATATTGATTTTCAAAACTTTGGAGAGTTGTTTTGAAGCAAAAGCTGCTGGATCTGAATTATAAAGGTCAGTGTCAGTAAAACCCTAACTGAGAGAGCCATCATGGGGAAGACAAAATCAAACATCTAGCGCAGAATATCAGTTATCCCAGCTGCTGTTTGTACATTTTCAGCTCTTATTGAATGTGATCTGCATCTTCCATGAGTCATTTTGTGATGACAGTGATTAAGAGGTCTTGACATCATTTCTGGACTGCAATTTAACCACTTCCCCAGCCAACAATTAATTTTCTCACATCTGCAGTGTCAGTACAGCTTATTATGCAGCAGCCATACCAACGCTTACTGCCTTACAATTTCAAACTCACAGGATCAGTCAGTGGAACTCATTTGCAGGAAGATTTGTGAGTGGTTCTCTTGACATTTTGAGTCTGAAATTTGATATCTATTTGACATAACAGCACGTGTAAATGCCCTGCTAAAGATATTTATTGTTAGAACAAACTCAGTTGTTGGGGGTTCATTTTGACACTTTGGTGACTGCTGTCATATATGCTGTCATTCCAGATCTAATTATAAATGTTAAACTACAGCTTCAATCGCTGTACATTCATGAAGTTGGATATTTACGTGGTTGGTTTACTTCTGCTATACCAATGAGATTTCACATCATCATATGAGGGTTTCACTTTAATGTGTTTCCAGTCAATTACTAGCTTCCAGTTTGTTGATTCAGTTTTGGATTTTGTTCCAAAAACCAGAAAATTACAAAAACATATTGGAGACATAACACAACCATGACCTTCTTTAAGTTGCTCATCCCTCCTCTGCAGCTTTACAGATGTGAAGTTACGCCAGTACTACTTCAGGTCTGAAAATGGTAGATGGGACCTGGCTTCTTTTATTACAAACAATTGTAAAATTGTGGCCTCAGTCCCATCAGATACTCCTAGCAAAAACAGTGTATGCTCAGAGATGGGCATTATGTCCCAGTAACTAGGGTACTTGAAGGCCAGGGTTGTAGAGGGTATCTGTCAAAAGTAAGAAAACATAGAAAAGCAGGCCAAGAGAATTTATCAGAAATGTAAAAACTCCACTAACCTCTTTTGCAAGCGTAATGATTTTTCAAACCTTCAATCAGAAAAGGAAAAATATCCACTCTCATGTTCCAACCGAGGCACCTCACACTGAGGATTTGAAAAAGCCTTAAAGGCCTTAAAACTGACAATGAAGGCAATTTTATTATTTGTGGTGGTAGTGAATGTGCTTCAAATGATTTACAAAGAGGGTGCTCTTTACAGGTTCCTTCAATTGGCAAGGATAGAGCGGGAAAGCACCTTTCCAATGATAAAGTTCAAACTCCACAAAGAGAAGATTGTGTTATAGATCTTGTCTTGGAGATTCCAATTTTTGTTATGGTCGGGAAGCCTACTCCAACTTCCTTTTCCCTATTCCCTAGGGCCTAGGCAATACAACTGTTTGTTTATCTGAGAATTTTCTCAACTTCCATTCTCTACTCATTGTATTGCTTGGATATCAAAGGATTAAGGCAGAAGATCCCTTATGTTCCATTTTATGGAAAACCAGCCTAGTTTTGAGAAAAATACTTTTTCGAAGGGTTACATTTTGTGTGATATTGTAGATCCTTCCCTTTCTTTATTAAATGAAGGTTGCACTTGGTTTAGTTTAAAGAACTGTGAATAGCAATTTTGTATGAAATACTGGACCATGGTCCTTTAAAAGGGCATCTTAATGCATCCTTGGACACCTTTTCTGACCTTGCAATTGCACTTATCAAGTTATTACTAAGATTCCAATCTGGGTTTACCTGTACAGCTTGTTGCTAGTTATGAGAGATCCACTCTTGATTCAACACCTAGTCGAAAAGGTGGAAGCTTTTGCCAGAATTGATAAGGAAAAGGATGATTTTCAAAACAAACTTATGAAAGTCTGTATGTTGCAATGGTTCTATTAGAGTTTGAAAGGCATATGACAGAATTGAGTGGGCCTTTGTGTTGGGAATGTTGCAAGCTTTTGGTTTTCCCCCCTAGGTTTTGTAAATGGATTAATATCTTATTTCAAGATTCACCCAGAGTCATTGACATTAATGGTAAACTCTCTGAGCCTATCTCTTTGCAAAGATCCATTAGGCAGGGGTGCCCAGTTTGTTATAGTTGTTGATACTCTCCATTATATACTCCAAACCCATTTTATTGAGCCCCCTATAAAAGGTATCATTTTGCCCAATAATGATCAGCTTCTTAATGCCCAATTTGCTGATGATACCACTCTTTTTATTGAGTTATCTGAGAAAAATTTTGATAATGCGGTCAATAGATTGAAAATATTTTGTATGGCATCTAGACTAAAATAGCTCCACACAAATCTACAATGGTTGGCTGGGATGAAATGCCTCCTACTTGGTTATCTGCTAAAGGCTGGGGGTTGGTCAGGGCCTAACAATATAGTCAGATATCTGGGCATTCCTTTTGTTGTTTCCCCATCTCTCAAAGACGTAGGAATGGTTGTTTAATAAGATTGAAAGAAAACATAGTAAGTGGCAAACTCATATGCTGTCCTTAGCTGGGAGTCCAAGTTGTACGAAAAGTCTTATCTTCTCATGCAATTTACCACTACTCGGTATGGCTCTTTGCTAATATGCATTTTAATAAGTTGGAAAGGATTCTCAGGGATTTTTTATGGTCTGATGGAATGGGTAATAGAAAAAGGCATTGTATCTCATGGAAATGATGCTGTCTTCCAAAGAAATCAAGGGGATTGGAGTTGAAAGATTTGAAAATTCAAGGTATGTCTCTTGCCTCAAAATGGATTTTTAAGTATATTCAAGGTGATGAACCCTAGAAGGTGCTCATAAGCAATAATTTAATTCTGTCCAAACCAAAGAGAGGGATGCTCTGGGATCCTATCGATGTTTGATTTTCTTTTTGGGTATTTTGAGGTTTGACTTTGGACTCATGGTTCTAAGGTTTTCTCTTCCTTGTGGAAGGCCTGGGCTCATGTAAGGGTATTGATATCTCATAGAGGTGTTATGGGCACTTCACCTCATCACTATGTTGCTGACAGATCTCTTTGGTGGGATCTCGTTAACAATGATAAACCTCTGGCATTAACACAGGGGAGCTCTGCTAAATCTTGGTTCTCTGCTCGAATTGCAACCTTGGATGATATTATTTTTTATGGCATTCTTGGGATATGGGAGCAGTTGAGGATTAAATATGATTAACCTTCCACTCAAAGAAAACTTACTCTATGATTCTTAATGCTGTTGGGGAAAGATTCCCAGGGGTGAGGTGGTCAGATCAGGATCTTATTCAGAATATCAGATGGAAAGATGGCACTAAATTTTTGGATGTTTCTGTCGAGAATATATACTGCATGCTAATTGATTCGAGGAAGTATATGGTTGGCTTAATAATTACTGGAATTCATATTGGCCAGATTCAAAATGGCAGAAAAGCTTGAACCTTATGTGGCATAGCCCTGTTGAACCTAAAAAGATCTGCTTTCGCTGGTTGCTCTTGCTTTAAAAACTTGCTATTGGCAATGTTTTACATGCTTATGGTCTTCCAACCCATATTTGTGATATGTATCAAGGTCCTGGAACCTTTGAACATCTGATTTTTGACAATCAATATGCTTTGACTCTGTGGTCTTATCTGTTTGATTTTCTTGTTAGTTGGAATCCTAATGAAGACTTTTCTTGGATTGAGATCCTTGCTGGATATGTGGAGTCTTTTGATGTTTATCTTAATAAATTTTGGTTTACTTTCACAAATGAAGTGCATTTGATTTTATGGAAGAGGAGGAATGAAGAGATCTTTCATTCCAAAGAAGGCTCCTTACTGAGTTTAAATGCAAATTCGCCTATTTCCTTATTATGTTACAGATGTCTGCTACTATGGAGATTCCAAAAGAGAGATTCATGATGTTTCCGAAAGGAGTTATGCTAGTGTACAAGAAGGATATACAGTCAGCCCACTTTTTCCCTCATGGAAAGAACAATTTGAACCAGGAAGAACTGAAGTTGCTGAATAAATACCTGGAGGATAAAAAGATCGCCAAGGATGATATTGCTGAAGTGAACAGTAAGGAAATGAGAGTTTACAAGAACAAGTGGAGCACCACAGCAGACCCAAACATAGATCCTCCCCTTGATGCTTTCACTAGTCATGAAGCAGAATGCAGTAATAATATTATTGGGTCGTGGGAACAATGATGACCTTGAATATATGTAATCTTTTTGATACTCTCCATCATGTTTAGCTGAGCTCTCCGTAATGTTGGTTTTAGAATACTGGTGATCATGACTGATCTTATTATGTAAGCTTTTTTTAACACTATCTCTAATATAAAAAAAATTACGTGTAATTTTAATTATACCCTCAATTCAGAATTCCTATACACTAATTTAAAAAATTAAAAACATGTAAGCCCAATTTAACAATGAAAACATGCAGATACACTAGAAACTTGCTATCCAGCAATCATCACTAAATAATCAAAGACACCTGTTTTTTTTTTAAATTTAAAAATCTTAACTAATTTTGTGACAAGTTGTTTGATCCAGGTTGCCAGTTTGACGAATAAATAATAATTGAAACCCTAAAACGAATTTAAACCATACAATTAAATGGAAAGAAATGTACAGGAAAAATGAAGTATAACCATAAAATGATCTTCTCATCTAATGGCAATTTCACTCTCTAACATGTAAAATAGGATGCACTCAAGTTATAAATCACCGAAGTGTTCTAGGGGGAACCCATACTTAATTCCTTCAGTGGACATGTTACATGCATATACGTATAAATATTGAGTGTTTATTTGGGAAAGTCTAAACTACGCCCTGGTAAATTTTATATAAGAGATACCCCTCAATCATGGCGTTACAAACAGGTGCAAGCCCTAGGATACAGCTCAAAGGGAATTTACCAATAATAAAGTTCAAAGCAACTGATTTGCCAAATTACTTAAGTACATACACACGCATATATAATTCAAACCCAAATAAGATTTCTATTAACTGAAGGCGGTTACAGTCTTTTGGCTTCCAAAACCCCAATTTTAAGGACGGAATTTTAACTGTAAACGAAAACAATCCACGCTAAAAACAAATTTAATAAGACAAATGATTCTACTTAACAAAAGGGAAAAAATAAGAAAGCAAACACGCTAACAACAATTTTCTCTTTTATGAAAAAAAAAAAAATTGGCCTAATTTTGGCTTCCAATTCAACAGGAAAAAGAAAAAAATAGATCAAACCCTAATTAAAGGCATTTTTGTTCTTCTTACTGGTTTCCAACAGAAAAGAAAAATATATAAAATCAAAAATTCAAACCCTAGCAAGAAATATTTTGTTTTCTACGGGAAATTCAACCCTCTATTATGACTCCCGCTCCAACAGAAAATATAAGGAAAACTAATTCAGGCCATAACAAAGGTTTATTTTATTTTAGAAGCAAATTCAACCTCTCTGTTTTCGCTCCAAATTACCAATTTTATAAAAAAAAATATAACTATGATATCCAAAATCAAGTTAAAATGCTTACTATTCTGTAGTCATCGTCAAAGATCGAGATTTTTCTATATGTAGATGGCCAAAACCTTCACAAAAGAAGAAATTTCCCCGGAATTTAAAAGAATTATCGCCGGGGAACACAGCAGCTGTTCGATCCGATTCTGAAACACTTCAACAAATAAATTCAGAAAGAAAAATCACAATCTACACATTTGTATTTGAATAAGTAATTTTAAAGGTATAAATAGAGAGATAGGGAAGAGATATTTATTTTGTATTAATTTTTTATGTTTTATTTAGTTATTTGTTTTCTATTTATAAGTACTCTCCTACTAGGCTGAAAAGAAACAATCTTTGTCATTGGCTAAGAATATGCAATGATAAGTGTCTTTATTTTTTAAGTGTTATATAATGGTTGTCATTGCAATAATAATATGTATTGATTGCTTAATAGATAAGTTGTGGTATATTAATTTAGGGAGGAGAGAATAATAGTTTGAGATAATTTAATTCTATAATACTAATGATTAACAATTGTCTCAATAATAAATTTAATTGTTATGAGTTAATATTAGGGTTAAGATTAAGATTGGAGTGAGAGTTATAATGAGTGTTAGTATTAAAATAGGGGTGGGGATTAGGGTTATAATTAGAATTAGAATTAATTAGGTTAACAGTAGAGGTAGAGTTAGAATTAATGTTTGGGTTAGAATTAGGGTTAAGATGAAGGTTATCAATATGGCTAAATTAAGATCACAATAAAGTTTAGATTTAAAAGTATATATATAATTAAAATTAGAGTTACAATTATGATTAGGTTTAGAAATGGGGCTATAAAGAATAGTGTAATTATCATATCCTATAATAAAACATTATTATAAGCATAATCATAACTTCAATACAATTTATAATGGTAACCTTAGTTCTAATACTTTTCAATACAAATAAAACTTCAAATTGAAAAGTTATAAATTGCACTACATACAATTTCACGTTGCATAATCATTTTACTTTAGCAAATCTAAGACAATGTCAACTCTTCATCCTCTGTCAACGAGTTTTACCACCTATCATCCTATTTTTCCAACCATTTGGCCCAGATCATTTGTGGACACATGTGGGTTGTAAAGGCATTTGTGCATTGAGTATTCATCCCACAAATATATGCAATCAAGTTGGTCACCAGAGCATTATATTGTCTGATTCTTGGTATTTTAATGCCTCTATGGGCTTGCATTGACGTTGGGACAATGCTTGACCCTCCATATCTCACCATTTTGAATCATTATTCACACAATTTGTTCACCATTCACACTTCCAAGCTCTGACACTCTCAATCTCTCATAGCTTCTTCCATTTCTTGTTCACTCACCCTATATTTCATAGCAATCTCATCTCCATTTTTTCTAACTTGGAAAGTCTATTCTATTTCCTCACTTCAACAAGCTCCTTATTTTAGGTGTTGGGGGAATTGTTTCTTTTTTCAAGTTATCTTGTCTTTATTGTCTAGCACTTAGCATATCTATTATTCTATCATTATCATTGTCTCTCTCTTTATATCATTATATCTCTTGCATCAATATCTATCTATTTGGCTATTCATGCAGGTGGAAATACCGAAATGGGGGTTTGACCATGGCAAAACCTTCAATCACATTCACCCCAACATTTTGTCCTTGGTCATATGTCAGCACGTACAACAAAGGAGATGTTTATGTTATCTGTATATTTTTCTTCTCTTAGCTCCATATTTCTTAGTTCTAGATTTCTTTCTTTTTATGATCTTATATACATGAGTTGCCCTCATCCCCACACTTAATTGAAAAAAAAAGTATAAAATTATAATTTTATTAATATAATTTTGTAAGAAAATTAAATACCAAAAATTACATATCATATGTTAAAAAATGATAAGTATTTAAATAGATGTTTACAAATTAAAAAATATTTAACACTTGTAATTTATTGTTAGTGTTAAGAGATTTCCACATTCCATCAAATAGAGTTAATGTTGTTTCTAGATTTGATTGTGTGCAAGTCATTTACATCAACGTTTCAAATCACACTTTGTGATCCATCATCAAGATGAGAAGAGTTATAGGAGCAAATAAGATGTATTGTTGCAAACCAACCAAATATAAAGGTCGAAAAGGAGAGAGAATAGGGGGGGCACCAAGAATGAGAAACCAAGGAGGTCAATCAATCGTAGAAAAATCAACACTTGAGAAAAAAAAGATAAAAGAAAAAAAACCAAGAAAGAAAAAATCTAAAGGAACCCCCATAAAAATTACAAAGAACTACATAAAAACAACTACAAGACAACAACCAAAAAAAAATAGAGACCAAAAGAATCAAAAATAAAATGCAACCAAAAAAATAAGAATAAGAAATTTTATATAAAGGTAACAATAAAAGTAACAAAAATAAAGGTATAAATATAATAAAAATAATAATTATAAAATAAAATAATAACAATTAATTATGATATTACTATCAGGATTCAACTGTGTATTTTTTTGAGTCAAACTCATTGACCCATGTCTCATGAGTAGTGGTTCACACGAACCCATCTCTCATGCGAATGAATGGAACACTTAGCACTTATTGGATCTAGGTGATGCTCATAGAGGTGAAGCATTGGGGACTTCCCAAGAGGTCACCCATCCTAGTACTACTCCAGCTCGAACATGCTTAACTATGGAATTTCCTCCATGGTTAAACTTACTTTGCTTACAACCCCATTTGAAAAACATTCACTAAGTGTTGCGCCTTATGAACCATTCATTAGAAAGCCCCTTAAGCTCATCAATCGATAAGTAGGAGATATCTTCCACATCAATTCAATTTGTGATATTGCTATAAGGATTCAACTGTGTAGTTTTTTGAATCAAACTCAATGACCCATGTTTCATGAGTAGTGGTTCATACGAACCCATCTCTCATGAGAATGAATAGAACACTTAGCACTCATTGGATCTAGGTGATGCTCACAGAGGTGAAGCACTAGGACTTCTCAGGAGGTCACCCATCCCAATACTACTCCAGCTCAAGCGTGCTTAACTATGAAGTTTCCTCCATGGTTAAACCCACTATGCTTGCAACCCCATTTTCAAAACCTACACCAATTGTTGTGCCTTATGAACCATTCACTAGAAAGCCCCTTAAGCTCATAAATTGATAAGTAAGAGATATTTTCCACACCGAGTCAATTTGTGATATTGCTATTAGGATTCAACTTTGTAGTTTTTTGAGTCAAAATCATTAACGCATATTTCATGAGTAGTGGTTCACACAAACCCATCTCTCCTGAGAATGAATGGAACACTTAGCACTCATTGGATCTAGGTGATGCTCACATAGGTGAAGCACCAGGACTTCATGGGAGGCCACTCATCCCAATACTACTCCATCTTGAGCACCCTTAACTATAGAGTTTCCTCCATTGTTAAACCCACTCTGCTTGCAACCCCATTTGCAAAACCTTCACTAAGTGTTGTGCCTTATCAACCATTCATTAGAAAGCCCCTTAAGCTCATCTATTGCTAAGTAGGAGATATTTTCTATAGCAGGTCAAATTGTGATATTGTTATCAGGATTCAACTGTGTAGTTTTTTTAGTTAAACTCATTGACCCATGGTTCATGAGTAGTGGTTCACATGAACCCATCTCTCATGAGAATGAATAGAATATTTAGCACTCGTTGGATCTAGGTGATGCTCACAGAGGTGAAGCATCAAAACTTCACAGGAGGTCACCCATCCCAATACTACTCCAACTCGAGTGTGCTTAACTACAGAGTTTCCTCCATGGTTAAACCCACTCTACTTGCAACCCCATTTACAAAACCTTCACCAAGTGTTGTACCTTATGAACCATTCATTAGAAAGCCCCTTAAGCTCATCAATTGAAAAGTAGGAGATATTTTCCATAGCAAGTCAAATTGTAATATTGCTATCAAGATTCAACTGTGTAGTTTTTTGAGTCAAGTTCATTGACCCATGTTTCACGAGTAGCGGTTCACACAAACCCATCTCTCATGAGAATAACAATTAAAATCACAAAAATGCAAAAAAAATTAAATTAAATACATAATGGAGAAGAAAAAGTTAAATAAAAGATAAAAATAAGATAAAAAATAAAATACTATATGTATGTGTGGGAGTGTGTGTGTGTGTATATATATATATATATATATATATATATATATAGACACACACACACACATTTATATATGTGTGTATGTATATATATACATATTGTAATCACCAAAAAGTGGACAGGATCATTCATATGATTAATCAAGGCAAAACTAAGGAGAAATCAAGGCAATTGAATCGAAACAAGCATTTAGCCAATCAAAATTCAAATCAAGCTTTAATTCAATTGAATTAAAAATCAAAGCCATAAATTCAAGTTAAATCGATCAAATCATGATAAATCAAATCAATGTGCAATTAATCAAATTAATTGTATAGTTCAATTTAAAATCAAATCAACCCACTCAAGGGGTACACATGGCTAAACAAATTAATTAAATTCAATTAATTAAGTCCTATTTTCTCTCAACACCACATGGGAGGAAAAAGCCTCAACCAATAGGATTTAAGGAAAGAGCTCACATGGATCAAGCCAAAATGAATCGCAATCACTCAATTTGAAAGAACATCTTGTCCACTCATCTTGTCTTCTTGTCCCAAGCTTTGAGGACAATCCATTTAAATTGTCTCCAAAGGTTGGAACCAAGGACTTAACCCCAACTCAACCTTGATCAAATCCAACTACACCCCCTACCCTTGCCAAAATCTATAAAAGCAAGGCATAATTCAAGTATTAATCATCCACAAATCTGAGAATTGCATCTAACCTCTTGAGATTTTGATCTAGGAAGGAAATTTTTGAAATTAATTAAGCATTTCAATTTGGAATTGAATATTTTAGCTTGCTTTATCATATATTCTCACGCTAGGACTATCATTAATGGAGGCTTGTTGAGAGCTTCACCATTAACATCCCTAGTTAGAGATCCATAGAGTGCTTAATTGTCTTTATTTGTTAAAATTGCTCTTCCTTTGTGGTAATTTAGTTGTTTTATTCAATTATTTGCAATTATTATTCAATTATTTGAAAATAATTATTCAATTATTTGCAATTATTCAATTATTTGATTGATAGAATGTTGTTGATACTCTAGATAAGTTGATGATGGTTTGGTATCGTTTGATGTCAATCAGAATCACTTGGTTGATGTTGATGTCAATCTGATAGGATAAATTTGATGGGTTGATATTTTGCTCTCAAGATCTAGAGAGACAAAACAATGATTTTCCTTCCTCACGATATAGAGTTAGGAGATTTGATGTGCTCAAGATGAGCAAATGGATGATAGCATAATTTGATTGACATTAGATGATCAATTGGATGATTTGACTGATTGATATTTGATATGACATGAATAGATGTTTTGATGATACAGGGTTGATTGGATTTTCTCATGATGCAAAATTATGGACTGGAGAAGAGAAGGGTCATCCATTGGTATATGTGCAGGTATAGATTTAGGTGATGGATAGAGTTAGGTTGCCCCTAGTTGATCAGCATGATTGATTATTGATGATGTCCTTGATGAAGCATGAATCATTTGATGGATCTTGATTTACATGTACTTGTATCTTGATGATGTTGATGTACCTTTGATGATCAGATTGAGTATGATTTTTTATGATGGATATTTCAGACATTGATGATGTTGGTCAAGACTTAGATTATATATTGATGGAGATTTGATGATATAGATTTCAATAGATTTGATGATGTACCATTGATGATATCATTGATCATTTGATGTATCTTGATTTGGTCTTTTGATGATGATAACTCTACCCCCTTTAGATTTCCTTACATATTTTGAGAAAAAGGATCCACTAATGCAAACTAACATGCAATTAATCTATATGGATGCAACTAGCTATCACTATTTATAATTTGGATGCTTATTTTCATCATCGAGCTTTTGGAACATGAAATTGGTACAACCCCCACTGGTTTAACCATGATGATATGAATACCTCTTTCCTCGGCTTTTAACAATTTCAAGTAAACAGACAAAGAATTGATCCCTTTCATATACAAATGTCCTCAATGATTCTTTGATGATCATGTCATTAGACGGATTCACATACTGCTATGAATCAACCTAACAAGCACTCAAGTAGAAACCAATAAAATATCATGTCTTTATCATCGCTCATCTAGTCAAACTTCATCGATTTTCTAAAAAGACATGATTTCACCAATCAAGTAATCACTATGAACATTTTTGCTTTTGTTTATAGATCCATATTTCAAAAAATTCATCCACTTTGATCCTTAGTTATGTTTAAACCTTTTAGATTTTGATCTGATTTGTTCTTTGAAGATTTATTTATTTTTATTAAGTTTTTTATATTTTGATTTTATTTGTCAAATGTTTTTGTTTGGATCAAGTATTTGGATGTTTGAAATGTAATATTAATCAATAAGTTCAAGTGTAGCAATTTTTCAATTTTGATGCAATGATTTTGAGCCAACTTGTGTCTATTTTGATAAGCTTATTGAATTTGCATTAGTGCCCTTGGTTTGATTTAGCAAAGATCATGCTTTGTTGGGCAATGCAACTTTTGAGTGTTTACTTAAGATTTGCAATTTTTTGATTTTTTGATTTTTTTTTGCTTCTTAAAAGATTTTTTATGTTTTTGGATTTTTAGAGATTTTTTATGTTTTTGGATTTTAGAGATTTTTTTACGTTTTTCAGATTTTTAGAGATTTTATATTTTTTTTTTGTTGGATTATTTGAGGAACATTTTCACCTTTTTTTTTATAGATTTTTAGAGATTACTAGTTCTCAAACAAGATCACATTGAATTTGTCCCCAATGTCTAGCAAGGTATAGGACATGAAAGATGGATTTGCAAACTAATGATTCACCAATGAATAGGCAATGATGGATGAAGCAAGTGTGTTACCCATAGGACCATCTCCTCAAGATTATCCAAGCTAGGGAAAAATAATATCTCAATATAGGCCAATGATATGGTGTTGGATAGCATATGGAATAATGACCTGGTGTCATGACAATGGTCCAAAGGAGTGGACATATCAAGAGACTTTTTCTAACATTTTTTTTTATTTCTTTTATTTTTCAATTGGATCAAGATTAAGGGATCAATGTGGATAGGATCACACAATCATGATAAAGGGGTGGTTAAGGCTATGAGTGAATGGTTTGGGATTATGGGAAGGCTTCTTAGGAATAATGAAGGTGGATTTAGGATAAGCAAGATCATGATAAAGTAGCATGAACGCAATAAGTGAATAGGCTGATGGAGGAATGTAAGGACCCAATATGGATTTGGAGGATGTATAAGGTTTCAAGTTTGGGATGTAGGGACCAAGGATGGATTTGGATGATGTATAAGGAATATGATTATGCACAAATGGAGGTAAATGGGATGTGGGTAGGATATCAACATCTTTATTTTGAGCTACATGGCCAAGGCTTTTGTCTTTTGGATTTATCTTTGTACTAATAGGCTTATATGTAGCTTTGATAGGAGTGACTTTGATAGGAGCAGTTGAACCTTGAGATGGATATTGAGGCTTATGAAAAGTGGATGTTGGGGTACTTTGATCTTGACAAGGATCTTTTGATAGCCTAGGAAGAATACTTTTCTTTTGATTTTCAATAAGTTTTGTTAGCACTATTCTAAAAAATTTCATCCTCAAGCTTAAAGGGTTTCTAAATTGAGGTCCTTAGACCTAATTGTGAAGTATTATGGCTAAACCCTAGCTTGACCTAAGCTTTGTTATGTTTGAGCGTTACTTTTTGCTCACTAACATTTCCTAATGATGCATGTGTGATATTGACCCCTTTGAAATGATCGCTTCATTTGTTATGTCACTAGGTTGTCGAACGGGGTCCCCTTTTAATTATTTCCTTTAAAGCCTAAGTTTTCCTGTTAAAGTCTCCATATGACTAACCCTTTAAAATTTGTGGCTGTCGTTAAATCTTGAGCTCCCTGTTGTCAGATTTTTTGACATGCACTTTGGCGACAAGATGACATATGTCCAAGCAGGCCCGTCTTCAAGCCTCTGCTGTCGATTAAGCATCAACATCAATCAACTGTTGTCGTTATACTGTTGGGCCAAGATGACTGTCCTTTAATCATCACACTTTAGTGATAGGCGTCTGATCAATACCTTTTCTAACATTGCAGCGTTCTGACAGTTTTTCTTCCATGGAGGTTCTTTATATTGACACTTGTCTTGAGTGACGTAGTAGCTGTGGGGTCAGATTTTTCAAAGGGTAAAGCTCAGATGAATCTTACGGTTGTTGTTATACCATTGAAGAAAGATGTGAAGTGTTTAAGCTTTGTGGTATAGCGATGATCGTCCAATTCTGTATGAAGGACGCGATATGAAGTGGGCCCTAAATTGCCATGTCACACTGATATCATTGTTTTCTATTGGTTGAAATAAGTTGTGATGTGGCAGTCGTCAGGGTCTTTGGTACCGAGAAAGAAAAAGAGAAGGGCCCGTCCGCTGGTTTTTGTAACGTGGCAATTTTTGACTCGATGAGGAATTAGTAAAGTATAATGTGGGGCTGGTTTTCTCAGACAGGGTAAGACTCGAGTTGATCTTATGATTGTTGTTATATCGCTGAGGAAAGATGTGAAGTGTTTAAAGCTTGTGGTATAGTGATGACCGTTTGATCTTGTAATCAGGGTGTGGACTATGCGGTGGGTCCTCCAATGCCATGTCATGTCGACATGCTAATTTTTGATTGGTTGAAGTTAGGGTGATCTGGAAGCTATCAGTATCTCTAGTATAAAGAAAGAATAGAGTGGGGTCCACCTATTGGTTTGTCTAATGTGGCAATTTTCCGATCAATGAGAGGTTTGAAAACTAAGGTGGGGTCATTGTTTTGGGAGATGGTAAAAGCACGATAAGTTGGGAAAAGATCTACGATGGTCATTACACCGCTGAGGAAAAGTGTTCAGATCTTATGCTTGCCCTTCAGTGACATGATGACATGTGTCCCAAGGTGAGGTTGCAGATTGGCGCCCAGTCAGCGGTACAAACCAATTGGAGAGCACCATGTGGCAGAGGGTGTGATGACATGTATGACATGGTGATGAGGTGGACCAATGAACGAATCAGGTGATGCCATGTGGCACATGGGGGCCCACCTCAAATTTCAATGTCTGCTCAAAGTTTAAATCTGAATTGATAAAGTCAACACTATATAAAAAATTCAAAAAATTTAATAATGTTGTCTGCTCACGAAAAATGATGTCCAAGGCTTAATTTTTACCCAAATATGGACATATTATATGTTTTTGGAATCGCTGCGAAACAAGGAATCCAATGGTGATGTTAAAATTCAGTTTTGACCAGGTTGGTAAGAGCATTAATGGATTGTGTATTCCGAGATTGGATTTGGGTAGAAATGCAGATATTTTGTAAGACATGTTCTAGAATGTAAATGAAATCAGATTTGTTTGAGATATTTTTTGTTAGTCATAGGGTTGACTGTGTTGCTCTAAAAGTGCCCTAAATGGTCCTAAGCTTGTTGCAATCCTATATTAGGATTTCCAAGACCATTTTCAGAGGCTGCTGGTTTTCTAGTTCACAAGGTCATATCTTGAACCTTCAGTCAAGGAGTAGGACATATTCAGTCCAGTTTGTATCAAAATAGAGTAGAAAGTTGTTGGATACAATTGTCTGAGGGAGATTGTTGAATACAATTGTCTAATTGTGTGTTGTCTTTGATGTCACACAAATGTCATATCTATTAATAGTTATGTGTGTCTACCAAACTCAGTCGGTCAACAAGGTAGTTTTCAAGTGTCTACCGAGATATCTCAGGTGTCAAAGAAAAGTATGGCAGAAGATAGTGTTAACCGAGCTTCCACGGTTATCGAAGGAAAGTTAGTGATTACCGAGCTCACTCGGTCTCCAAAGGATGTTGCTAAATTCGCAGTGCTTACCGAGTTCTCTCAGTCACCAAAAGAAATAATTTCAGGATTAATGTTTACCGAGCAAGGTAGGCCCAAGTAAAGGATTTTGTTTGTTCCAGCCGACTGTTACAATGATTGTTAAAAGTTGTAATGATTATTAGTGCCGACTTGTTAATCTGAATGAACAATCCGAATGGTATATATATCGAAGGTCAAGTGGTGGATTATGTACAAATATAAAAAAGGAGAAGTGTGAAGTGTGTGAGCGAACATGCAAATCATTTTGAAGGAAGGTGTGTGCGAATTTTGAAGGATGGTTAGATATCCTTGAGGAGCAGCAAAGATTTATTTTGATCAGGAAGGATCTAGTGAAGCTAAACAAAGATCTGTAATCAGCAATTCAGTTGCATCACTATTCAGGTCATTTCATTGTTACTTTCTTACCATTGTAGCAGTGATTTCAAAATCTCCTAACCGAGTTGGTTTAACAGCCATTTTGTAAATCCTCTAACAAGGTGACAGTTCTATTGAATTGTTTCAAGACCTCTTACAAGGCCACTCCTAACAGGGTGATTAAATCCTCTAACAAGGTCACACCTAACAGTGTGTTTTGTAACCTTTTACCAGGTTGGCTCCTAACAGGGCATCACTTCAGAAGAGCGAAAATCAGTAGCTAGTTACATTGGTGGTTTTTCCCATATTGGGTTTCCACGTTTAATCTAGTGTCTCTTGTGTTCATGATATTTTCTTTATTCATGTATGTTAATCACTAATGAATGCTTAAGAACAGTTATAATTAATACTCACTGCAATTACTGAGTTTCAGCATTTCTCTGTATGACAACAGTAAATGATTTAATAAGACATCTAAGGGATTTGTGGTAATATGTTTGTGGTTAACTAATTCACCCCGCCTCTCAGTTAGTACATCTATATTTCCAACAATTGGTATGCAGATCATTTTCATATTGTGTCAAGAGGCTCTGAATCTTCAAGCAAGGTGTATACAGAGGCTTAGGTCCTCATTCTTAATTCAAGTTTTTAGTTCCATTTCTCTCTAATATGTATCAAGTTTTATGGGTTTTGAATGTTCTGATTCTTTGTATGGAGTTTATCTATGCATGTGTTATTTATCTTCAGTTCTGGTTGAAATCGTATTAAAATATGCTTTAGATGATGCACAAGTTCATAGGGTTTGCACAGGGATTTCTATAAGCAGTATGGTTCTAGGTATTTGTGTTTATGACTTGGATCTATGGTGAAGTAATAGTAATCAGTCTCTGTATTATGTAGTGTACTAGATAATTTTCCCAATGGATAAGGCACTGATCTGAAGCAAGTAAACTTTATCTTGATACATGTTTGGTTGGGATGTGTTGTATTCTGCAAAAGTTTAATCAAATCCTTTCAATCTTTTCAATTTTATGTTTGTGGGTATCAGTTATTTCACCCCAGTGATGGAGAATCAATGAATAATAGGTTGTTATTTAGTACTTTCTCATTGTTATCTATTGTAAGATCTAGTATTGAGTAAGGAATAGAGTTGTATCTATTGGATCAGGTGCACCCGCCTTGGTTTTGTAGAGCTAGAAGTGAAGAGGGTAGTCTTGTCCCTATAGTTGGTCCAGTTACCTATTGATTTCTCACATTTGGAACTGACCCCTCCTTAATATCAGTCATAGGTATATTGGTGTCTCATGGAGTGTAAAATCCTATCCAGGAACCAACAAAATGGTGACTCTGCTGGGGAGATTATAATCATGAGTAAATAATGCAGGTTCCAAGTTGAGCTGGACTCTTGGCCTGCTTATTTCAATTAGTTGATATCTCTAATGTTATAAATCAGTTATAAATAATGCGGGTACAAGTAGAGCTTGACTCCTGGCTAGCTTATTATTTATCCAGTGGTTTCTATTGATGTAAAGAGTCGGTTTAGAAAAAAGGGTTTCAAATCATCTCACCTAGTTGTGAGTGGCAACTCTGAGATCCTTTGTTTGATCAGTGCATAAAATGATGTATTTTCAGTCCTAATAAATGGTTTATATACCATGTTGAAGTTTGTTGTGTTGATGGAAAGAGATACAAAAGGAGTTTTTAGTGGGTAAGGTGTTTGTCCTCTTCAAGGAGGTGGCGGCTCTACAATTGTTTCAAGCAAAGCAAGCTTCAGATTCAGAGGCTTTCCATCCAGCAAGTTGAGTTTCAATTTCTACACTTCCAGGTATTTTTGATCTTCATGTGTTTCTCCATAAGATCAGTTGTAAGGTATTTTGTTCCCTATCAAGTGTTTTAGCACCGATAAGAAGGGAAGAGTAACATAGATAGTTTCATGTTTTCATGTTGAATATTTTGTCATGAAACTTTAAATTTATTGTCATAGAGGTTTAAATGGTTTGAGATACCTCTTGTAAAGACAAAGTAAGATGAATAGTTCTCATCTTGTTTCAAACCAAATGGATAATCAGCAAATAGGCCAGCCTAGAAGGCTATGTTTCAGTAGGCTGGATAGAGCTTTAAGTTGTGATCATGTTCTGGGATCCCCCAATTCTTTCCCTAGTGATCTCATTAATTTAATCCTGGTCTTTGATGATCAGTCAGATTCATCACTTAAACATGTCTTAGCATTCTTTAGATTTGTTGTAAAATATCAGATTTATGATGAAGATGTTAGCATGATGTTTTTTGGGAGATCCCTTAAAGGGGTTGCAGCTGATTGGTATTTAAGTTTAGCCCCAAAATACATCTCCTCATTGACTGATTTCAAATGGTTGTTCTTAGAAGAGTTTGTTGATGATGATGAATGGGATAAGTTGCAAAAGGATCATCCGCAAAGAAATAATACAAATAGTATCCTAGAGAATCCTATGTTTAAAGATGAGAATGTTTCTCAAAATGATAAACTTATGTTAGAAGAACATTCAGATTGTAGTAGTGATAAAGAATCTGAATCATTGTATACAAGGTCTTCAACTGATTCAGAGATGTTTGAATTTGAAAATGAAAACTATTTGAGTGAGGATTTTGATGAAGATATTAAGGATGACTTGTCTCCAGATTTGTGTGAACCAGTGCTAAAAAATCAGGACATCATTTCTCATGATTCTAAAATTGAAATCAGTCATGATTCTATACCGAGTAAGGAAGTGTATTCTTCTGGTGATGAGAATGATGAGGATGTTGATATAAATTGTGCAAGTACTTCTGGTCATAAAGATGTGATGCAAACAGATGAGTCAAGTTCTCCTTCTCTCAATAGTGATGAAATCTCTAACTTGCTTACAACTGAATATAATAAATGTACACACCTATCCAATCAGCAAATGTTAGGCCTTGTTAATTTTTGTTTTAATACTGAAAATGTTGCAAAATATTTGTATAAGTATGAATCTTTTGGTGAGAATGATCAGGGTATGAGTTCTTGTGATGATCATAGACTGGTTGCAGATCAAAAATCAGATTGTGGGGATATGGCAGAAGGGTTTCCTTGTGAGCGGCTCTATGCAAATAAAGATGATGATGTCATTTCCCTTTGTACTGATAATGCTAGTTATGATGCTGATAGTGAGTTTAGTGGATGTCAAGATGTTGAAGAAGAGTCTACGAAAAAGGATAGATATGATGCAGATGAAAGTTGCTGCAGTGATGGCTTTGCACAAAATGATATGAACCAAGAGTTTGCATCCCCTGTTCCAGACAAGAAGGAAATTTACAACATCAAACAAGAAACCAAAGAAGATGAACATGGAGTCCAAAATCAACTAAGCAGTGAAGAAATCTCAAACCTCTTAGAAGTTGATTTTCAAAGGTATGCCTCCAATGGGGATTTTTCTTTGCAATATCCAATTGACATATGTTTTGACACTGATGATGAAGCATGTGCTCAAAATGAGTAAGATAATGATTCATGTTTACATGAAATCTCCTCATATAATAAGTTTTCAGAAGAAGTGAATGAAGACCATGATAGTGTGTTGTCCTGTCATGAAGATTCTGATGATGAACAAGTATCTTGTTCAGTTTCTCTTCCTTCTTTTGATGAATATGATAGTGATTGTGATAATGATTGTGACAGTGTTAAGGACAACAAGTTTATTGATAAAAATGATGGTATGGATCAATCATCCTTGTGTTACAATTATAATGAAAAAGGTTTGCACTTGGTTCACGATCTAGATTGTGAACACATCCTAGACGAGCCAAATTATTTAGTGGCTGAAGTATCCCATAAAGATAAAACTAAGGATTCAGTTCCTTCTCAGTCGGGTGAGTTCCTAGTAATGCATGGCAACTATTATGTTTATTATTCTAATGCATTATTAGGTGAATGTCATGCTTCCAGTCCTCATCAAGATGAAATGAAAGATGTTTTGTATTTTTTGGAATATGAGGAAGGTTGTGGTTGGAAGAGTATGGGCAATAACAATTACAAAATTATTTTTCAGCCCAATTTTATCCACATATGTAGGCAACATGTTAATCATGATATTTTCAGATGGATGGTCTCATATGGGGATGAAAATCATATGTTTGACAAAGGTAAGAAGTGGTTTTAGTTTTGAGGCTTTGAGCCTTTGCAAGTGATGTATATATTGTACAGTTGCTTTCTTTCAGTTGTGTGGTTTGTTTCTTTCAGCAAGGTTCCCGGTTTTTGAGAAAGAGCAAGTGGTCGGTTTTTATTTTTGAGTGGTCTGCTCTTCCAGGAGATTCCAGTTTTCTCATTGTATCTGCAGGAGATACATGTCCCCAACTAGAGCCACTGTTAGCACTATTCTGAAAATTTTCATCCTCAGGCTTGAAGGGTTTCTAAATTGAGGTCCTTAGACCTAATTGTGAAGTATTATGGCTAAACCCTAGCTTGACCTAAGCTCTATTATGTTTGAGCGTTACTTTTTGCTCACTAACATTTCCTAATGATGCATGTGCAATATTGACCCCTTTGAAATGATCGCTTCATTTGTTATGTCACTAGGTTGTCGAACGGGGTCCCCTTTTAATTATTTCCTTTAAAGCCTAAGTTTTCCCATTAAAGTCTCCATATGACTAACCCTTTAAAATTTGTGGCTGTCATTAAATCTTGAGCTCCCTGTTGTCAGATTTTTTGACATGCACTTTGGCGACAAGATGACATCTGCCCAAGCGGGCCCATCTTCAAGCCTTTGATGTCGATTAAGCATCAGCATCGATCAATGGTTGTTGTTATACCGTTGGGCCAAGATGACTGTCCTTTAATCATCACACTTTAGCGACAAGCATCCGATCAATACCTTTTCTGACATTGCAGCGTTTTGACAATTTTTCTTCCGTGGAGGTTCTTTATATTGACACTTGTCTTGAGTGACGTAGTAGCTGTGGGGTCAGATTTTTCAAAGGGTAAAGCTCAGATGAATCTTACGGTTGTTGTTATACCGTTGAAGGAAGATGTGAAGTGTTTAAGTTTTGCGGTATAGCGACGATCGTATGATTCTGTATGAAGGATGTGATATGAAGTGGGCCCTAAATTGCCATGTCACGCCGATATGGTTTTTTTCTATTGGTTGAAATAAGTTATGATGTGGTAGTCGTTAGGGTCTTTGGTACCGAGAAAGAAAAAGAGAAGGGCCTGCCTGCCAGTTTTTGTAACGTGGCAGTTTTTGACTCAATGAGGAATTAGTAAAGTATAAAGTGGGGCCGGTTTTCTCAGACAGGGTAAGACTCGAGTTGATCTTAGGGTTGTTGTTATACCGCTGAGGAAAGATGTGAAGTGTTTAAAGCTTGTGGTATAACGATGACTGTTCGATCTTGTAATCAGGGTGTGGACTATGCGGTGGGTCCTCCAATGCCATGTCGTGTCGACATGCTAATTTTTGATTGGTTGAAGTTAGGGTGATCTGGCAGATGTCAGTATCTCTAGTATAAAGAAAGAATAGAGTGGGGTCCACCTGCTGGTCTGTCTGATGTGGCAATTTTTTGATCAATGAGAGGTTCGAAAGCTAAGGTGGGGTCATTGTTTTGGGAGATGGTAAAAGCACGATAAGTTGGGAAAAGATCTATGACGATCATTACATCGCTGAGGAAAAGTGTTTGGATCTTATGCTTGTGCTTTAGTGACGTGATGACACATGTCCCAAGGTGAGGTTGCAGATTAGTTCCCAATCAGTAGTACAGACCAATTGGAGAGCACCATGTGGCAGAGGGTGTGATGACAGGTATGACATGGTGATGAGGTGGACCAGTGAACGAATCAGGTGATGCCATGTGGCACATGGGGGCCCACCTTAAATTTCAATGTTTGCATAAAGTTTAAATCTGAATTGATAAAGTCTGCTCACGAAAAATGATGTCCAAGGCTTAATTTTTACCCAAATATGGACATATTATATGTTTTCGGAAACGCTGCGAAACAAAGAATCCAATGGTGATGTTAAAATTTAGTTTTGACTAGGTTGGTAAGAGCAGTAATGGATTGTGTATTCCGAGATTGGATTTGGGTAGAAATGCAGATATTTTGTAAGACATGTTCTGGAATGTCAATAAAATCAGATTTGTTTGAGATATTTTTTGTTAGTCATAGGGTTGACTGTGTTGCCCTAAAAGTGCCCTAAATGGTCCTAAGCTTGTTGCAATCCTATATTAGGATTTCCAAGACCATTTTCAGAGGTTGCTGGTTTTCTGGTTCACAAGGTCATATCTTGAACCTTCAGTCAAGGAGTAGAACATATTCAGTCCAGTTTGTATCAAAACAGAGTAGAAAGTTGTAGATCATTTGCATATTGTGTCAAGAGGCTCTGAATCTTTAAGCAAGGTGTATACAGAGGCTTAGGTCCTCATTTTTAATTCAAGTTTTTAGTTCCATTTCTCTCCAATCTGTGTCAAGTTTTATGGGTTTTGAATGTTCTAATTCTTTGTATGGAGTTTATCTATGCATGTGTTAATTATCTTCAGTTCTGGTTGAAATCAGATTAAAATATGCTTTAGATGATACACAAGCTCATAGGGTTTGCACAGGGATTTCTGTAAGCAGTATGGTTCTGGGTATTTGTGTTTATGACTTGGATCTATGGTGAAGTAATAGTAATCAGTCTTTGTATTCTGCAGTGTACTAGATAATTTGCCCAATGGATAAGGCACTGATCTGAAGCAAGTAAACTTTATCTTGATACATGTTTGGTTGGGATGTGTTGTATTCTACAAAAGTTTAATCAAATCCTTTCAATCTTTTTAGTTTTATGTTTATGGGTATCAGTTATTTCACCCCAGTGATGGAGAGTCAATCAATAATAGGTTGTTATTTAGTACTTTCTCATTTTTATCTATTGTAAGATCCAATATTGAATTGAGTAAGGAATAGAGTTGTATCTATTGGATCAGGTGCACCCACCTTGGTTTTGTAGAGCCAGAAGTGAAGAGGGCAATCTTGTCCCTATAGTTGGTCCAGTTACCTATAGATTTCTCACATTTGGAACTAACCCCTCCTTAATATCAAGCATAGGTATATTGGTGTCTCATGGAGTGTAAAATCCTATCCAGGAACCAACAAGTTCATTAGAGATGGAAGGAATACCTTGATATTGCTTAGGAGATGGGTATGATATAGGAGGTGAAGGAATATGGGGTGTTTGAGATGGAAGGATATCTTCTTGAAATAAATGAAAGGGTATGAAGGATTCATCATGGGATTCTTGGGATATGGGACTTTGGTCAAATATAGGATAAGGAGGGATAATGTCTTGATCTTCATCCTTCATAATACTTGTTTCTTTGCACTTTTGATTAGTCTCTTGACATGGAACTACTTCTAAGGACAATGTAGGATTTTAGATCCACATGAGGGATTCTTGAAGGGATGATGTATGTTCATTTTAAATAGGTACAATAGGAATTGTAGCACATGAAGGCTTGGAGTCTATAACCTTTGAAGCATGAAAGAAGTTTGTAGCAAGAATAGGTTAGCTTGGATCTCTTTTAGAGATAGCCCTTGAGGGTATACATAGACATCATGAAAACTGTTTGGATCTTTGTTTGATGGAGGAATATTGGATAGCTTTGCTTCTATTGAAATGGAGGAATGGGGGAATAGCTGAAAGCTATAAGAGGACCACTACTAGACATGTGTTCATAAGTTTGATCTAGCTTGAGAAAAGTATCTTCATTAGATGATTCATTAGGATTTTCAATTTCAATTATGTCATCATCAATAAGATTTTGGATTTTATGTTTCAACTCCATGCAATCTGAAGTTTCATGCTCATTATGTCTATGATATGCACAATAGTTACTCAAAAAGATAAAACCACATGAAGTGATTTGAGGCAACGTGATGAGATCATTTTCAAGGAGTTTTTCCAAAGCTGATTCGTATGAAATTCCCAAAGGAGTAAATGATCTATCCCAAGAATATTTGGATGTATTTATTTTTCTCAAAGAGTTGTCATATGATGAATATTGTTGAGATGGGACTAATTCCTCTTGATTTCCTTGATCAAAGATGAGTTTCTCTTGATATTTTGAAATAGGTTCTTCATCAAATATTGGTTTATCATTAGGATATTTTTGATCAAATATAGGGTTTTTATGATATTATTTTTTATCAAATTTTGAATTATCAAAGATATGGCATCTATGATGTTTTTCTTGATCATAGAGGTAAGGAAACAATGTTCTTAATGAGAATTGGTTGGATAATGTTTCCATTTCTTGAATTCTTGTGAATAGAATATTCTTTTGAATTTTTGTTGTTAATTGATTTTTGGATCTTAATGGATGTTTTCTTTTTGTAATCAAAGACCTTCAAGCACAACACATTGATTTTATCAATTATCACAAGAAATTCTTCCAAGCAATCTACCTAAGGTCAAATTTGGCTTTTAAATGGCTCTAATGAGGTAGGCTTGCTAATTTATCAAGGTATTTAATCAAGATTCCATTCAAAATAGATATTAAACTTTCATCCTCCAAGTATATTAAGAGGCTTCCCACCACCGGTATGTCAGAGTTTTGTGCAATTCCAAAGGAGTACTCGAGGAAGTTCAAAAATTTAACACCCTTTTGTCACACACCCCATTAAGGATGCATGCATTTTGTGTTATAGTGGGTTGGATGATCACGGAAAAGGTGATTGTATCCCACTTTGGGTTGTCCCTCTCACCGGCCTTGTTAAGGTAAATCTCGAGAGGTGAGCCCAACTATGGATCTAGCATGTTCATTTGAAAGCAATAAAGTGGAGTTAAGAAATAGGTTTTGGGAGTTTGATTCACCAAAAAGGTGAAGAGCATATCCTTATCTACTTCTCAATTCCCAAACACTTTTAACAAGGTTCAATTACCAAACCCACTAACTAATGAGAATCAAGTATTTCTCCTCTTTTCTACAAACAAGAGGTTGTTCAAATTTAGTGCTTGATTTACCTAGCCTTTCTTTTAATCAAGGAGTTCAACACTTTTGGCATTTTGATTCACTTAGAAAGTCAAGAGCATAGGCCTAATGTCTAATTCCTCAAACAATAATAGGTTGTTTTTAATTACTAGATTTTGAAAATAACAAAGCCACAATTTAAGTAAAAAAATGACTAAGTTTAGGCTTACCTTCAAATGAAGCTAGCAAATTCAATCAAGAAGGCAAAGCTTTTTAATCTATTAAAAGTGCTTTTTAAATGCTCAAATGCGCTAGAGATCGAATTAAAAGTGCTAAAGAAAATAGTTAAAAGCGCAGAAACAGAGAGTAAAATCGCTAAAGAATTAAGCAAAGGCATCAGAAAATGATCAAGCGCGCTAGAAAAAGAGTCAAACATGTTGGCTAGTTAGGGAATAAGCACTAATAGAAATTTAGACAGAAGCCAGAAAGGATTGAAAGCATTGTTTCTCTACGCAAAGGCGCAACAATTTGTTGTGGACGCACTGCTACAGTGCTCATAAGCGCTATTAAATTTCTCAAACGCGCTATTTAAAGTCTCATAATCGATGTTTCACCTACAAAACAAAGAACTTAACATGCAAAAATTTGAACAAAATGAAATTTTTGGATTTTTAGAAAAGTGAAGCCTAATGCTCCACTATGGGTGCCATTTTGTGTACTATAATTTGTACCTTCATAGGGTTAGCATTGCAAATAATTGAATAAAATAACTAAATTACCACAAAGGAAGAGCTATTTTAACAAATAAAGACAATTAAGCACTTTGTGGATCTCTAACTAGGGATGTTAATGGTGAAGCTCTTAGCAAGCCTCCATTAATGACAGTCCTAGAATGAGAATATATGATAAAGCAAGTTAAAATATTCAATTCCAAATTGAAATGCTTAATTAACTTCAAAATTTGCCTTCCTAGCTCTAAATCTCAAGAGGTTAGATCCAAATTGATTAACCACAAAGAAGTGATTAATGCACAAATGAATCAATTGATGGAGAATATGAAGAAAGGAGAAAACCTTATATTCCATTATAGAAAGTATGTATTGAAACCTTGATTGAATTAAAGACAAATACTAACCTCAAAATATGACAGATCTAGAAAATGTTGTTTTCTGGTGTCTGTGTTCAGTTTCGAGGAATTCTGCAACTGATTTTGTCTTGGAAACACAGAAATAGAGAAAACCTAGAAATCTTTTGTCTTTCTGAGCAAGGTTGACCTTGACCCAAGATAGGGGTAAGATCTTACCCTGGGGCACAATCTTACCACTAAAAGTCGACCTCGACCTGCAATGCTCCGACAGAAATTTTGTTTGCGGATCTTGAAAGTTCACCGAAAAGGGTATTTAGATCTGAACTACGATTCACTGTCCCACACCTATACCTATAAGAAAAATGGTTTTGTTTATTGGATGAGGGTTTTGCCTTGGTCAAACCCCAATTTTGGAATTAACCTTGAAATGTAATTGAAATTGCAGCAATAAACAAAGTAAATGGAATAATTCATCTTGCTTATATTAAAGTCCTTGTGGAGGATTCAAATCCTCGAATCCACAAGTATGGATGCTCCAAATGAATGTAGAATTGGATGTAGGATGTCTCAAATCAATTGCATTAGATCTTCAACACCAATCTTGAATGGATCTTGGAATAGAAAGAAGCTTGAATGGAAATGGATGGAGAAATCTTCAACAAGAGGGCTCCAAAGAGATTGAATCCTTCAATGGCTATCAATGGTCTCCTTGATGAATTAGATCTTGAATGATTGAATGCTTGAATGCTTGAGGATGAATGAATTCTTGAATGATTTCCTTGAATGATTTCCTTCTCCTTCTTGCTTGCTTGGTGATTGCTTGATTACTTGAGATATTATGAAAGAGGATGTATTTCACACTTGATTGATGGATGGAAATGAGAGGAGGAAGGATTACTTTTATACAAGTCTAGGGCACAAACTTCTAGAGAGGCTGACATAGGAGAATTAAATTCCAATTAAGCCTTTACTCTTGGAAGTGGACCTAGATTAAATATAATTTAAGAGTTTACCGATCTGAAATCCAAAACAACTAACCCAGAAGTGGGAAATAAATCTTTCTGAAGCCCAACATCCCGAAACCTCTAGAATTTGAAATTTGGACCCAGGGTTTGGGTCGAGGTTGACCTTGACCCTGAGGTCAAGAATCTCATATCCTCAGGATAAGGTGCCAGAAAAAGGCTGGAAAAAGGTGGGGAGAGAAGCAGAATAAGGGGAAAAAGCCAGATCCAGTCAAAGACCCACTCAAGGCACTTGACATGACCCTAGACCACTTACTCGAAGGGCTAAAGTAGTCCTAAATGGAAGTGCTTCCATTTTACAATGATACAAAACCAAAGGGGGGAAAGAAACCAAAGGGCCTTGAGGGGAGAGAAAGGAGGTTGGGAAAAAGAGCCTATTTGATCTTGGATAATAATGGATGCCAAGAGGCCTTAATGTTCCATCCATCATCTCAATTAAGGTTGGAGGGATGGTTAAAAATTTTGATAGCCTCGTTGAGCTTTCTCTTTAAGAAGTTGTCTTCTCTACAAAGCACTTGGGTGATCTCCAAAAAACTATGGTGTTGTTCACTCAAAATGTGCACTTCTCTAAAACATTGATTCCAAGGGCATCCATGGATTGGAAACCTTGAGTGCAAGGGTGTTTAGAGGGCTCTCAACTAGAGCTATTAAGCATGCAACCTTGCTAGTAAACCATGCAATGGGAAATTCAAAGAGACAAGGGCAAGAATGCCAATATCTTCAAGAATCACAATGAAAAATGCAATGCAAGCTATGCTAGAATGAGAATGGAAGAATGCAACTAAACTATGGAAATGAGAGTGTTACAAGCCATTACTAGTTAAACTATGTGAACTAAGCTAAAGCATGAAAGGAAACTAAGCTAAGAATGCCATGAGAACTAAGCTACAATGCAAATATGAGGACTAAAATGCAACAAGCTCTTCAAAAGCTCCAATGGCACCAAGAAAACCTAAAGCATAACATTAGCATTAAGAGTGGGGATCCTAGAATGAGAAGAGAGCTCTCCTTTTAAAGATAAATGGACCATGGAGATTGAGAGGCAAAATATTTGATCAAGGGTGGAGTTTGAAAGTGGGAGCAATCCTTGTGCACAAGTCTCCTCCAGTGAGAATGAAGTGTTGACTTGTGTGCCCCATGCGAGACAAAAAGTCTTTTCTTCTTATTTATTAAATAGGAATAATGCTTTATTTGTGCAACTTAGGATAAAAGGTAAGTGGGGGCTTTTTATTTAATAAAAGGAGAGGGAATTCCTTTTAATTAAATAAAGACTTAGGATAAAATGGTTAATCCATAGAATATAATCAAATAACTGATAAAATTAGGATTTGATCAAGAATAAGCAATTGATAAATTTAGCAAATAATGCTAGAAAGGGGCTAATAGTCTAGATGACCATTTTTGGGTGATTATATTTGCCCCTCTTTGACTAATGTGTGATCGATCTGGGAACACATTACGTCAAATAATAGATCAGCCAAGAAGACAATAGATAGAGATCTGACTCCAAAGAATGAAGTGTAGAGAGATAGCAAATCCTGCATGGTCAGCCTGGTAGTGATAGTACTGAACACTTAGGAGAGAGATGGACAGTATCAAAACTTGGGATGAGAACTAACATGTCAAGCACAATAGATAGATAGATAGATAGATCAATTAGAGAAAATGGAATGGTCAAGCATATGCTCTAGAGTATAGCTGATATAATATGTCTGCCCCCTCGGGATCGAAATCAAAATGAGGTAGAGGGAGTGCAGAAGCAAGATGAGAGAAAAATGATCAAATCACCAGAAATCATAATCAAATATGAAAGATAATAGAATAACCATCAAGCAGTGAAAATATGCCCCAGTTTGACTAGGTTTGATTGAGAAAGATATAGGATAAAGATAAATTCAAAACCTCAGAGAGATGAAGTAAAGGAAATGAATGAAAGACTAGAAGGGTGAGAGAGATGGAGATGAATGAAGATGCCCCAACGAAGATCGAAGGACCAGGCCTCAAACGGTCAGCCAACTGCATAGAAGAAGGAGAAATTTAAAATGCAATTTTGACCATCAAGATGAACTTGATTTTCAATTTCGATCCTAAAAATGGATCCAGGACATCAAAATTAGCTAGGGGTGCAATTTTCACAAAATTCTGAGATGTTTTGAAAATTAGGTCAAAATGCCATATTAGGTCAAAATGCTATATAAGGGGTGAAAAGGTCATTTTTAAATTCATTTGTCTTATGTGAGTTTTGAGAACTTTGAGAGATCCAAGAGAGACTATGGCTCAGCAGGAAGGCATTCCCATTCACACACATTGATTCGAGTGCGGTCGGTTGCACAACCGGCCTCTTCAGTATGGTGCCCCAATAAGTTTTCATAAAAACTAGCTGTTTTGAGTCATTTTTTGCATTTAAAGCATGTTTTTTGAATTTTCAAATTATGCTTTAGCAAAACATCATGCGATACTTTTAAAAGTATCGTACAGCTGCTATATACTCTATCGTGTGAGACTTCGTGGGGCCACAAAGTGTCACACGACCATCCAGGAAAGTATCACACGATCCTGGATGAAATGTCGTGCGACCGGGTGCAAATTATCGCATGAAGCAAAAGTATCACACCACTATACAAGAAAGTATCTCATGATATAGTATTAACAGACAGTGTCACACCAATATAACAAGAAGTATCGCATGACTTTAATTTGAGCAATATAGCATGTGTAGAGACAATTTTTTCTTTTGAGATTACTTGTACTGATTTTGGACATCCATCATGACATGTTCTGACATCTAGTTTGTGGGTTTATGGCTTGCAGGAGGTTTTGTCAGCGCTCATCATCAGAGCACTAAGGGTGGTCAGGTTGCGTTGTGTCCAGGATCTGGATGATCTAGGGAGAGCGGCTTTGTCTCAGATGGGTTTTGGCTACTTGTTGGAGATGCCCCATATATGGGCAAACCATGGGTTACTAATAGCACTAGCAGAGAGGTGGCATAGCGAGCATAACACCTTTCACTTGCCAACCGGAGAGGCCACTATCACACTTGAGGATGTCTATCGGATCCTTCGTGTACCAAGTCATGAAGATGCAGTGAGCATAATCATGTTTGTAGAGATGTTCATTAATGTAGTGTTTCCATATGATGAAAACTAACATGATTTTTTGTTGGCACAGGTATACTATGATCATACTCCCATAGAGGGGAGGCAGGCCATTTAGGACCTCTTCCAGGATGTTACCATCCTAGATAGACATCTTAGTTGGGAGTGTCTGATAGAGGAGTATGGTCGAGACTATCCAGTGCCATGCATCATGTGCTCCATAGTAGCACAGGCTCTGATCACTGACCAGAGTCAAAGAGGGTTCCCACTATGCTGGGGGAGACTGGTCGTAGACTTGGTGGTGCAACCTAGATGGATGGCATGGGGGCTAGTGATCCTTGCAGATATGTATCATGAGTTGCACGAGATAGTCTACAGGGATGACCAATCATGGGCATGCAGGGTCATCCTAGCACAGATATGGGCATGGGAGCACATAGCTATTGTGCAACCATGAGTACAGCCTCAGGAGTGGAGGACTCCCTACATATATCGATATACTGGGTTCATCACATAGCCGCACAGTGGGGACCTCACATATTATAGGAGGTTGTTAGACAAGCTGACGACATTTGAGTGGAGGCCATATAGGAAGTGCGAGCAGTGGAGGGATGAGGATTGGGAGGTCGGGTACATGCTATGTAACTGACCATTACTAGGTAGGCATGCAAAGATTGTGAAGCATTTTGTGATTACCTGAGTGTGGAGGTAGTTTGGCAGGCAGTAGAGAGTGGCAGTAGAGACCACCACATATGCCAGGGTATGAGAGGAGGAGACACTGGGATGGCTATCAATGCTGGATTACCAGTAGGTAGCACAGGAGATAGCGGGGTTGCGGTGGGAGCCATGGGACTACCTATCAGAAATGGCAGATGCAAGGGTAGACATGGCATACATAGCGGAGTGTCAGAGACATCCATTCCCAAGGTTTACAATCCTAAATGCATAGCCATAGGCACCAGGCAGGGATGGAGAGGATGGAGGAGGGGGAGGCAAGAGGAGAGCGGAGGTAGGCCAAGGGCCCAATCAGGTGGCTGCAGATGGTCATGTTGATAGGTAGAGGAGGAGGAGGAGGCGAGACCAGTTCACTGATGGGTTGAGGTAGGGTAGGAGCAGCCTACAGTCAGAGTAGGAGAGGATCTCCAGGCTAGGGTCCAGGCCTTAGAGGCTAAGGTGCAGCAACTGTGGACCATGATTTCTATTCATGATCAACAAATTATGGATGCGCGGGCTGAGATAGATTAGCAAGAGAGAGCGGCACAGGATGATGCCACAAAGATACAGAGGGAGGCAACACGAGTGACATACTACCACTGATTGTACATAGCAGCCGTGCCTGAGGGTCAACGATTGCCACTCTACTCCAAGAGGGCATGGAGGTCAGACATGCTAGCTGACAGGATGGGACCACCGGCTCCACTAGCACCTCCTACACATGAGGGGGCGAGCTAGTCCTAGGTTTAGGGTTTTGGATGTATAGACATGTCTTGAGACTTTATCTAGGTTTTTGGATCTCATATTGTATTTGTATCATGATATATATATATATATATATATATATATATATATATATGAGATGACTAGATTATGATATATCTTGTGTACTTATCTCATTGTGATGGATGTTTCAGTATTATTGTCTTGTTATATTGCTCAAATGTATGATATATGCTTATAAATGCTCATGTATAGTTTCTCTCATGGATGTATGTTTAGTTCTCATGTTATGATATAGACTCATGTTTCTGAAAATGATCTTTTTTTATATATGATGATAAGATTAACCCCTTGTGATGACAGGAATAGAAAAGGATGTGATATGAAAGACAAGAAGCGAAAGACATGATCGAGAAGAAGTGAAAGGTGAGGGCAATTGACTCACAAGTCTGTGAAAGATGAAAGGAGAGCTTTCTCCATATGCAAGATGCAAAACTAAACTAACATGAACCTAAGAATGCAAGCTACTATGAAAAGTGGTTTACTTGCAAGGTTACGAAGCTGTTAGACTCTAATAATCATCATCAAGCTTTATTGGTAGTGTCGCAAGATCATACAATATGCACTAGTATAACTATGGGTATATGAATATGATCTGTATCAGATAGGTATGTGGGAATCCCACCTAAGCATCAAAGACATGTAGGTCAAGATGACTAGTGCAGTGAGGTTCCCTAATTTTAGTATAGCAAGATTATGCTTGCATTGAGACACAAGAAAGTCAAGATGACCATAAGCATGCACTTACAGAAAATAGTCAAGGATAATACATTGTAGGTCTTCAATGTCAAGTGTAACAAGAATAAATGCTCATGATAGTTAGGATCAACAAGATATACCCACAGGTAGAAAATAAATAAAACATGTCCTCATGCCCCTAGTCTTCTAGCTATGCATCATCAAAAACTATTAGGGAGAGAAAACTCATCAAAAGAAATCATCATAGATAGCACACAAAGAAATAAAGTCAAGCAAGTCTCAGCGAATCGAGTGTTTAAGTGCGTGTGTGTAGGTCATAGAGTCAAACTTTGAGTATCGCATCTACCGGTGAGAAATATCGTATCATTCTAGACTACAGGTAGGATATCTGATAAGTGTTGAGAAACACTTGACGCTAGGGAAGTGTTGAAAAACATAGTTGGAAAGTGTTGAGAAACACTATTTGAACCAAGTTGCCCAAGAAACCTCGACGCACAAAGAGACCCAAGATAAGCTAAAACAATGTATGCCCCCTAGACTAAGACAATAGTCAATTCCAGGCTAGGAGAGACAAAGAGAGAAGTGGAGTGAATGAGCACCACGCAAGACTGATAGACATAGGTGCAATGGTCTCAAGCAGCGCCTATTTCCAAGTTTTCACCGCTTGGCAATTTTTATTTTTATTTTTAATTTTAATTTTAGGACTTTATATTCTTTTTAGGATTTTTTCAGCATCATATATTAATTTTTTTTGAACTTTTTTTAGGATCGATAAGATATATACAAATAGCTCAAGAACCTTAGGCATAGAACTTCTTCAGATGTAGAACATTAATAGGTTTGGCAAGCTCTTCTCCCTTAGGTGTAGATAACTGATAGGCCCTAGACCCAAATGTTGCTGTGATGATGTAAGGCCCTAACCAATTCAGCTCGAACTTTCCTTTCTGCTCTCTATTCTATTGATTCTTACGATTTTCTCTTAGGACTAATTCACCCACCTAGAAATCTCTAGGATGAACCTTCTTATTATAGGCAGCAAACATTCTCTTCTGATAAGTGCACATGTGATCAAAGGCAGCCTTGCAGCATTCCTCCAAAGTAGTAAGCTTGTGAACTCTCATGGCACTATGGTCTTCGTCGGTAATCAAACCATGTAGAGAGACTCTCAGTGATGGTATTTTGACCTCTAATGGTAAGACATCCTCAGAACCATAGAACTCTCATGGCCCTATGGTCTTCATCGGTAATCAAACCATGTAGAGAGACTCTTAGTGATGGTATTTCGACCTCTAATGGTAAGACATCCTCAAAACCATAGACCAAGGAAAAAGGTGTGGCACCTATAGGAGTGCAAATAGAAGTTCTATAAGCCCATAGCATAGGATTGATCTGCAGATGCCAATCCTTGCCTGATTTTTGCACTGTCCTATGAAGGATTTTCAGTAATGTTTTATTCAAGGCCTCAGCTTGGCCGTTCCCTTGAGGGTAGTAAATAGAAGATCAATGTTGTTTAATTTTGAATTTTTTGCACAATTGTTTTAGGTCTTTATTCTTGAACTAGTTGCCATTATCCGTGACTATGGAAGAAGGAATACCATAGCGGAAAATGATGTGATTCAAGATAAACAAGGCAACATGTTTTCCCGTAGCTGCAGACAGTGGGACAACTTCAACCCATTTGGTAAAATATTCAGTAGCTATAATAATGAACTTATGCCCACTTGAAGAACTAGGATGAATCTTACCTACCAAGTCAAAGGCCCATTGCTAAAATGGCCAGTATGTAATAGAGGGAATAAGCTCGTGTCTAGGAGCATGAATGAGATTCCCATGTAGTTGACATTTCTTGTAGGACTTGGCATATCGAACAACGTCAGCTTGCATAGTAGGCCAATAGTTACTAGCCCTAAGCAATTTTTGAGCTAACGCAAGACCATTAGAGTGTGATCACATATGCCATTGTGGACTTCAGCTAGCACTTTTTCTAACTCCTCTATTTCTAGACACCTAAGGAGAGTTCCATCTAGACCCTTCCTATACAAGTCACCAAAGATGAGGGTAAAATGTGAGGCGTTGCGGATGAATTGGTGCTTCTCATTACACATTAGATTTTCAAGAATAATCTGATCTCAGAGATAGGAAAATATAGTAGCATAGCAGGATGAATCATGATCGACCACGGTGTAAATGACACAATCATTAGGAGAATCATAGGTGGGATAATGCAACTCTTCCACCAGGAACTCAAAGCATGACTCATGTTCTTCCAATTATAGAACAGATGCCAAAGTAGCCATGGCATCAACAACCTTGTTCTCAGCTCTAGGAATTTGTTAGAATGTAACAGATGTGAAATAATTCCTAAGCGAGTCTATCATCTTCTTGTAGGGAATCAACTTGTCATCCTTTATCTGGTAATCATCATTTACTTGATTTATGACAAGCTGTGAATCTCCAAAGATATGCAATTTTGTAATCCTCCATTCTAGGGCGAGCTTAACACCATTGAGAAGGGCTTCATATTTAGCTATATTATTGGTGCATAGAAAGAGAAGATTATAAGATTTAGGAATCATGTATCCATGAGGTGTAACAAATAATATTCCAGTGCTAGCTCCATTCTGTGTATGAGAACCATCAAAGAATATTTTCCACATACGCTTTGTGACATTCATGATCAAAGCATCTGGGAAGTCTATTTGAAGAGGAGCATCACCAGTCATGGGAAATTTGGCCAATTGATCCGCAATTTCTTGTCCTTTAATGGCTTTCCTTTCGACGTACTAAATGTCAAATCCTGAAAGAATCAACATCCATTTAGCAAGTCGTCCGATAAGCGCAACTTTACTTAAGAGGTACTTGAAAGGATCAATTTTGATGATCAGCTGTGTAGTATGTGTGAGCATGTAATGTCTGAGTTTTTGGGATGCAAACACTACTGCTAGACAAGCTTTTTCAATGCTAGTATAATTGAGCTCATAAGCAACCAAGGTGTGACTAATGTAATAGATAGCTTGTTCTTTGCCCATATCATCTTGCTGTGCAAGGACAACTCCTAAAGAATTCATTGTAGTAGATATGTAGAGTATCAAAGGTTTGCCTTGGATAGGCGGCATAAGAATAGGAGGTTTTGCTAGGTAATCCTTGATTTGGTCCAAGTTATTTTGACACTCCTCATTCCATATGCAAGTAGCCCCTTTATGTAAATTCTTGTTGAAAGGTTGAGCTTTGCCAACTAATTGAGAAATGAACCGCCTAATAGATTGGAGATGGCCTTGGAGACCCCTTAATTGTTTTATGTTGCGAGGAGGTGGCATCTCCATGATAGCTTGCACCTTTTCAGAGTCTACCTCTATTCCTTTTGCTGATATGATATAGCCTAGAAATTTCCTAGAAGTGACACCAAAAGCACATTTCTTAGGATTCAATCTGAGTTGAAATCATTCCATGTGGTCCAATATCAAACTCAAATTAGATAAATGAGTGCTTCTTTGTTGTGATTTAGCAAGTGTGTCATCAACATAGTCTTCCATGTTTTTATGCATCATATCATGGAATATGGTAGTCATAGCTCTCTGATAGGTTTCACCGGCATTCTTAAGACCAAATGGCATGACATTCCAACAAAAGGTACCCCATGCACATGTGAAAGCTATCTTCTCTTAGTCTTCAGGGGCGATTTTGATCTGGTTATATCTGGAGAAGCCATCCATAAGCGATACATTTCATAGCCCGTTGTCATGTCCACTATCATATCGATGTTTGGAAGTGGAAAATCATCCTTAGGGCATGCTTTGTTTAGATCTTTGAAGTAAGTGCATATGCGAATGGACTTATCATGTTTGGAAATAGGAACAATATTGGAAATCCATTGAGCGTAGTCAATAGCTCTTATGAAGTTAGCTTTTAGAAGCTTCTCAAGTTCAACCTTAACCAATAATGCCATATGAGGATGCATCTTTTTGAGTTTTTGTTTGACAGGTTTTGCCCCTGGAGCAATAGAGAGGTGGTGCATAATAAACTCAGTGTCCAAACCAGGCATGTTCGAATATGTCCATGCAAAGTTGATCTTTTTCTCCTAAAGAAATGTGGTAAATTGTTCTTTCTCCTCTGCCGAAAGGGACTGAGCTACATGGATTATCTTAGGAGACTCCTCTATCCCTAAGTTGATTAGCTGTGTAGGTTCTATCAGAATTGAAGATCTTTCCTGGAAGTTGCTGGGCAGACTACCAAGTACCTCATCCTCGGGTGCCTCAGAGAGGTTTTCACCCTTAGATACATCTTTATTTTTACTATTTTGGGGTTCAGACACCACCACAATGTGGTTTTCGCCATCCAACCATTTCTTTTTTCTTTTGATTTTATGACTAAGGTACTTGATATTCGATTCTGTCATATTTGTTGCCGGTTCACTGGTGGAAGAGGTGACAGGTTCAACGACATTGAGGTAACAAGCGATTTCATAGTCATTTTGGAAGGAAGGAAATGTAGGTCTTTGATCCTGGGTGGACCAATCTATGAGATCTGGGTGTATGAGAGGAAGCGAAGTGATAGGTTCAAGGTTATTGATGCGATAGGTATCGTCTCTGGTGATGAGAGAATTCGAGCCTATAGAGTAGGCTCCAAAAGTATCAAGATCTAGATTTGGCATAGAAGGACCAACATGGTTCACTAAAGCAATATGCAGATCAAACTCGTCAGAACCTACGTGAGACTCATCAACTACGTCAGTTTGGGCACTATAAGTATGAATCACATCAATTTCCATATCCACTGTGGAAGATCCTTCTGAGAGAGTGTCCCATTCATACTCATTTGAATCTGTCATTGAACTTCTACTAGGATGTTTGCACCAAGAAGGTTTAGGATGCCTAGAAGTAGAGGCACCCATGCCATTATGTGTGAGACCTTCTCTTTCTAGTAACGATGCAATATTTCTACATTGTCCACCTCTGAAGTCAGATTCATTAGGCACATTATTTCTAGACATAGAGGCTTTAGTTGTGTCATCATTAGGTATACATTCTTCTCCCCAAAGGAGTGAAGTAGAAGGGAGACCATCTCCCATTTGGGCCATAGTGTATAGTGGTGATTCATCCATATTTGTATCTAAATCACTAATCATGGGAGCATTTCCAGAACATTTAGGGGGGTCATCTTCAGCATTGTATCCTAGACACGTGGTATCCTTAGAGTGTCAACCATCAATATGACTCAAAGGTTCAACTAGAGTGTGTCCATTATTACTTAAAGGTCCTTGACCTTGATAGCCCATTTGCTGCAAAAGTGTGTAGCCTTTACCATAGCATCTAGGGGAGATGGGAGTAGCAACTGTTGTATTGTCTTCTTCCACTCTATAGATCCAATCTCTAACAACTTGTTCTTCTTTTTCTGCCTCTAAGGGTATGGATGCATGAAAAAAGGTACTGAAAACCATCATGGTGGAAGCATAAGGCTTCATCTTATCTAAAGGTCTACCATATGACTTAGGAGAGATAGGCATAGCAGCAATAGAATCCAATGTGTATTCACCCATACCAATACTCATCATTTTTAATTTCTACTCAGCAGCAATAAGGGACGTACTAGGATCATGAGAAGGTTTATTGTGTGGGACAAACATTTTAGTGGCATTGAGAGTATTAATAGAAATAACAGTCCCCAGGAATCACAATTTCAACTCCATTGTATGGGAATTTGATGCATTGATGGTAGGTAGAAGGAACAGCTTGCATGTCATGGATCCAAGGATGACCCAGAAGAATGTTGTATGCGAGTGGGATGTCTACTACTTGAAACATAATATCTTTCGCAACTGGACCCATTTGGACAGGCAGCACAATAAGACCCTTTGAAGACCTCTCCACTTCATTGTATGCTTTGATAGTGATCTTTCACCTAGGATCTACAACAAATTTGGAAAATCCCAATTGTTGCACAACATGAAAGGAAACAATATTCAACCCCGCACCATTGTCTATCAGGACTCGGTGGACTCAAGTATGGTAGACTTGGACCTCGATATGTAAAGCAAGATTATGTGGGTGACTAAGGGACCTGTCATCCTTTGCAAAAAATGAGAGATAGTGAGGAGATGAGATATGATTGACCATAGCCTGGAACCTATCTGGATCAATGTTATTAGGGACATTTGTTGTGCGTAGACCCTTTTCAAGGATCTCTTTGTGCAAGGGGGATAGCTCAAGCAACTCAAAAATGGATATTTGGGCCGGTGTTCATTACAACTGGTGAACAAGATCATAGCTAGATATGGTTGAAGGAGCCGCTTGTTTAGAAGATGAGGCTTGTTTGGGATCGTGAGCAGTTTGAAGGATGATTTTGGCTTGCTCCCTAGTAACAACATTTAGTGTCTCAGTTTGGGAAGATAAACCATCAAGTGTTTGCAAGACCAACTTAGGCGTATCATGATTGATGTCACTATTACCTTGAGATCTCATCATGAAAACACTCTCAACGGGTTCTAACATGTTGATCACATTCTCATTGTTAGTATATGTATAATTGATCTTGGCATCATGATTTTTCTTATTTTCTTGAGAGGACTCCCCCTTTTCATACTCAGCTAGAGGGGTTTTGAAGGCCTTGTGATTAGAATTCTTAACCAAGCCATATGTGATAACTACACCTCCATCAATAAGATCTTGAATAGCATCTTTGAGGTTGAAACAATTATCCATGTTGTGTCCCTTATTTTTATGGTAATTGCAGAAATGATCCTCTTTCCACCAATCAGGCTTAACTAGTGGATTGAAGGGATGAGAATTATCAGGAAGCATAAGATACTTGTTGGAAACAAAGGTCTTAAGAATCACGCCATAAGGTTCAACCAACTTGGTGTAGACTCGTCATTGATATGACTTCTTGGGTTTGTCTACATATTGAGGTTTAGATGCACTTTGAGTGTTGGAATCCTCTTGTTGTTTAGCTATGTAGATAACGTTGGAGAGGTGAAAAGTGGGCTCTTTAGCTTTAGGAACATCCACAACCCCATCATTGACAACATTTTTTTTTTTGTTCCAGGGTTTTTTTTTGTCCTTTCCATTACCTCAGGTATCTTTGTTGATGACAATATCCCCTTTCCTTATGGCAACATCCTCAATATGGTACACACTTTCAACCACGTTGTTGAAAGAGGAAAATAGTTATTTCCTTAGATCATAATATAATTTAGGTACAAGTGTGTTGACAAAGATGTCGATCTTTTCCCTCTTGGGTAGTTGACGAGGATATCTAGAATATAATGACCTCCAACGTTGCAAGTAGGTAGTGAATGGTTCACCTTGATTTTTCTTGAGAGCACCTAGATCTATCATGGTAATAGGCTACTGAATGTTGTATGAATAATGTTGAGTGAAATGCCTAGCCAACTCATCAAAGGTCTTGAGAGGGGGTGTCAATTTTGTGAACCATTCCAGAGCTTGTCCTCTTAAACTCCTAGGGAACAACCATAGTAGAAATGTGTCCTCTTGAAGGAAGTCCATGCTAAGAGCATAAAAATGATGCAAATGGTCATGGGGATCACCATTTCCATCATAGTTATCATATTTGGGAACCTCAATATCCTTAGGGAATGGGACCATGTATAGACTCCTATCAAAGGGAAGAGCACAAATAGATTCTACAAAAGAGACCTTTGGAGGTTCCTTTTCTATTGCAAGTTGAGCAAGACGCTGGTTCATTCATTGCAATTCATGTCTAAGGATTTCATACTTGATTGGCACTCTTTATTGAATGATTTGGTGGACATCATAACCAGGAGGGAGCTTGTATCCTCTAGAAGTCATGTATTGAAAGTATTGATCTCCATTACGCTCTAAAAGTTTATGCATCAAACATTGGGTAGCCTCATCTTGGTCAAACCTCATAAGTTCTTCACTAGAAAAGTCATCATTGGCCTCTTTCTCATGATGAGAGGGAGGAGGTGTAGGAGGTGAAGAAGGTGCCAAAAAAGTTCATCTTGGAGGGGACCTTGGTGGCGTATAGTTACCATGATTGCCACTAGTACCAAAAGGAGGTCTAGTTTCATAACCACTAGTCTCGGGTTGATTGTGAGACATTCCTCTTGAAGCCATGTGCCTAGAAGCATCCATTATGTTTTTATTATGCTCTTTATCTAAGCATGCTTGGTTGTCTCTATGCTCAAAGTGTTCTTGCAAATGATGATATTTCTCTTGTTCAGTCAAGGTAAGTGAGACACTATCCGTGCTTTTGTGGGTCTTGAATGCATAAAAAAGGAAGCCTCCTTTATACCATGGGGTGACCTTGGGATCCTTAGATTTTTCTGGGCTAGAACTATCATCATTAATTGGTGCTCATGAGCATCTTGTAGGAGATGGTAACTGTGTATAGTTGAATGGAGGGTGACTCCCTTGCTCAAATTGAAACCGAGTTGTAACCGGCATGAAAAGAAATGTTGTTTGACTAATACAACGAGGAAAAGTTTCTTAGATTTTGAGATGAGCAAAGCCAATAAAGATCACTTGTTGAGATAGCACAATAGAGATGGCTTGTTAAAGGTGCTCAAGAATTTACAGTAGTCAATTGACTCAAGTCAAGATATGAGAAAGAAGTTCGATTAGCAAATAGCTAGAGAGGTAACTGTAGTGTGACAAGTGATCGAAAGTAGCATTTGATAGGCTCAAACCCAATAGTTTTAACTCATCTTGCTCAGTCTAGAACAAACTTAAACATGCAAATAACATGCTAGATTTAGGTAAGAATAGGAAAGGACACTCTGTGACAAACTAAGATTCAAATTTGACAGCTTTGGATTGCAGACAGCAGTAAGATAGCAAAATGATTATGTGTGATAGTTCGCAGGATAGCAGGATGATACAATTTGGCCAGATGATATTTCTCACACAACAGTACGATAGTAACCAGGTAGTTGATGAGATAGAATGTATAATTTTTGGGCGATACAAAGTCAGTAGAGAAGTATCGCGCGATAATACTCAGGTAGGTGGTGCGATAATTATCCAGTATCACATGATGTTTGACCAGTGAATGTGTAAAACCTATTTTTGAAGGTAATTTGATCAAAGTTGCAGTTTGATAAGTTCAATTTCTTAGTTTGGAACGCAGTAACAATAGAAAACAAATAGGTTTGCAAATAGTGAGGGATCAAACATGTCATAAAACACTTGAACAAGGGAAAAAGCAACCTTGCCAAGACATGCACTTGGGATATCAAAACAAAAAATCCTATGAACACTACCGCTATGTTTGATGTTTAAGAATGTTTACACGGGTAGATCAAAACGAAGACAATTCAAGTACTTGCTAACCTAGAAAGACAAAGGCTCAATACTCAACAAATTAGCCCACACTTGATATCCCATTACCTCACACAAAGTGGTTGCCCACAATAAATATTGGCTTTGTCGTGGAAGTGCCACTGACACAACCAAAGGAACACAGATGGTGAGTGTAAAATCTTGGGGTGATCCAGGTAGTCCACTAGGATTGATCCTTGCACCAAGATGTTGAGAGGAAAAATTAGGTAGCTTCTATCTAAGGTTCATAATAAGGGCTTCCATTTGCATACCCCTCTTGCTCCTCGAAGGGACTCCTTACCTTGCAGCAAGTAATGGACCTCACGGCCACAAGAGTACCTTAATCATTCGTGCTTAGCATTTTTCTCATGGTCACAATCCCACAAGTACTCATACTAAGCAAAGACAAGTATTACGTCTACCAAGGTTTTGTGTCCTTGATAGCCTTGAGTTTATAGTGGGTTGGAATAGCTGGGTATTAGCTTGTCCCCACTTGGGTCGTTCCTCTTGATTGCTTAAGAGCAGGCCCTCTAAAGGATTCTAGACTAAACAAGAAGCAGATCAACCTTTGAAAGTCAAGATTTCTGATCCACCACAAGGGTGAAGAGCATACTGTCCTATCTCAAAAGCCTTTCCCAAATATGCCAAGCAATGTTCAATTAACCCTCTTGCTTTTGAAATCTAGAGGTGGGTCAAGATTTTTGATTCACCACAAGGATGAAGAGCATACTTTTCTACCACCAAAAGACTCTAATGACAAGATATTAAGTGCCTAAGAAAATGAACTAGTATAATGCCGCACTTAAAAATGAAAAGAAAGAACAAGCACTTGGTTGTTTGGTTTTTATGCTTTGGGTAGCCCTGTAAGAAAGATTAGTAGCCCTTGTGCATTTGAAGCTTTGGCATATGTTCTTTTAGCAAACTATGCAAGCAATTAGGGCACACCTACAAGCACAACTCGTTAGGCCCATAAGGGTTAGTACAACAAAACCAGGTATAATTTGCAAATAAATCTCTGTCCTAACACAACAAATCAAAAACTAAAAAGTAGAAAACCTGAATCTTGCAAAAAAAAGAACCAAAAATAGTCACTTTCAGGCTCGGGTGATAGTTTCTACCAGTAGAGGTTCACATGATACTTTGTAGTATAGGGGTACGATACTTCTGTTCTGAGTGACACTTCGCACTACCCCAAGCGACAGAATATTATATAGTTGGATGACAGAGTTCTGTATGGATGTATGACACTTTTGACTAGCAAAGTATCATGTGGATATGTAAGAAGCTGTCGTATGACACTGTGAAAATGTTGTATGATACTATGTCAGAAAATACAAAAAAAATAGTCGAAACAACAAGATAAAAGTGATGAAAATGTAGCGGAAATGCAAGAAAAGAAAGGCAAAAAAAAATTGTTTTGCCCCACGGTGGGCACCAAAAATGTACACTCAAAATGTGTACTTTTCTAAGCCATTGATTCCAAGGGCATCCATGGATTCGAAACCTTGAAAAGCGACCTAGAGCTCCCTAGGCATGGAGTGTAAGGGTGTTTTGAGGGCTCTCAGCTAGAGCTATTAAGCATGCAACCTTGCTAGTAAACCATGCAATGGGAGATTCAAAGAGACAAGGGTAAGAATGCCAATATCTTCAAGAATCACAATGAAAAATGCAATGCAAGCTATGCTAGAATGAGAATGCAAGAATGCAACTAAACTATGGAAATGAGAGTGTTACAAGCCATTACTAGTTAAACTATGTGAACTAAGCTAAAGCATGAAAGGAAACTAAGCTAAGAATGCCATGAGAACTAAGATACAATGCAAATATGAGGACTAAAATGCAACAAGTTCTTCAAAAGCTCCAATGGCACCAAGAAAACCTACAACATAACATTAGCATCAAGAGTGGGGATCCTAGAATGAGAAGAGAGCTCTACTTTTGAAGATAAATGGACCATGGAGATTGAGAGGCAAAAGATTTGATCAAGGGTGGAGTTTGAAAGTGGGAGAAATCCTTGTGCACAAGTCTCCTCCAGTGAGAAAGAAGTGTTGACTTGTGTGCCCCATGTGAGACAAAAAGCATTTTCTTCTTATTTATTAAATAGGAATAATGCTTTATTTGTGCAACTTAGGATAAAAGGTAAGTGGGGGCTTTTTATTTAATAAAAGGAGAGGGAATTCCTTTTAATTAAATAAAGACCTAGGATAAAATGGTTAATCCATAGAATATAATCAAATAAATGATAAAATTAGGATTTGATCAAGAATAAGCAATTGATAAATTTAGCAAATAATGCTAGAAAGAGGCTAATAGTCTAGATGACCATTTTTGGGTGATTACAGGTGCTAGGTAGAGAGGGAGCACTAAAAAACAACTGATTTGAGATACCTCTCATGTTTAATGTTTACATTATGTTCTCTTATTCTACTGCTAAAAGAGCGACCAATCTCTCTTATGTAAGGAGTGCCGCAGGAGCAGACAATCTTGTAAACCCCCGATTCTAGCAAGATGTTCCTATGGTCTTTGAGAGGAGGGGTGCAATTTTTTAACATGAAAATAGGTTTGGAATAACATCGAAGGCCCTTTCTAAGGAGAATCTTGGCAATTTTGTGTGAAATTCCTTCAATGTAAGGAATGGAAGCACTAGGGAGGGTCTGAGATATAGAGGGTTCAAAAGGAGATAAAAGAAAATATGTGGCTTAGTTGAAGGCCCTACATATTTTCTTTTTGGCTTACCCATTCTAAATGAACACCACATGAAGATGGGCCAACTCTTGGTTAAGGTTCTCCTCATCCCAAATGTGACAAGCTCACATTGCTAGGGTTTTGAGAATACCCAACTTCTAGCACGGGTGGTGATTTGAGAGGAAGTGTGAAGGTAGTGATTAGTGTGGGTCACTTTTCAATAAACTTTACAACCCAAAGATCCATCAAACTTCTTGATAAGGATAATTTCAAGGAATGAGAGTTGATTTGCACTTTCAATTTCCTTGGTGAAAGAAATGCACTGGGATATTTTATTAAGGTGGGAATGTAATTCTTCTAACTTCTCACTTGACCATGTGGCCAACAAATGTTAGTGTCATCCACATAACATTTTCACCACCTTGGCTTGAGAGGGAAGGAGAAAAGAGCCACCTCTTCAAAGTACTCTATATATAGGTTGGCGATAATTGACAAAAGAGGGGAGCCCATGGGCACACATTCCACTTATTCATAGATAATGGATAATGTCTTGGAATGAGAATAAGGTGGATCTTAGGCTAAGATCAATAAGGGAAGTAGTTTTTGCATTGGTTTTACTCTTGACTAACTGAATGGAATTAAGAATGGGGACCTTGGTGAAGAGAGAAACCAAATCAAAGCTAACTAACATATCATTATTATCAAGTCTTTTATCCTTGATAAAGTTGATGAATTGGTTAGAATCTTTGATGAAGGACTCTATTTTTCCAACCAGTCAAGAAATAAATTTTGAAAGGTAATTTTCCAACTTATAGGTTGGAGAACTTATGGTATCCATAACGAATCTTAAAGGAATGTCATCTTTGTCAATTTTGGGGACACCATAGATGTGAGGTGTCATATCTTTTGTAGGACATAACCATTTATTTGTATCCAAATCAAAGGAAGAGGAAGACACCACATATTTGACTCTCCTAAAAATCTTATGTCACATGTTCTGTGATAAGGCTTTGTAATTGCTAGTATTTGATAGAAGATCCAACATTTTGGACACATAATCAGATTTGTTCAAAATAACTATCGCATTCCCTTTGTTAGCCTTGTTGATAATAAGGTCATTATTGGACACTAAATTAATGAAGGCCCTAAGATCACATTTGTGAATATTGATACTCATAGGTTTGTTGGATTAATTATGGAAAGATAAATACTAAGAGGGGAGGGGTGAATCAATACTCCAAAAACTATTATCTAGTTTACTAATCATTCACCGAATTGATAACATTGCATATATAAACATAAAACATGTAAATCAATATCATGAAACACAACTCATAACACCATGATTTTGGTATCACATAAATCCTTGGTTAGAGGAAAAAACTATGGTGGGGATGACACCCACAAAACTTCACTACTGCAATAAAAAATTTGTTCGGTTAGAGCTACAATGTTTAGTTATTTCTGATAGCTTACCCGGTTAAGAATATTTACCTTGTTAAGAATATAAAGACTTATTCAGTCTACCTTGCTAAAGGATTTTACAACTCTAATCTAAGAGGTGTACCCTATTAAATGATTTACAATTTAAAACTGTTAGGTCCTACTCGGTTAAGAGCTTTTACAATTCTAATTACACAATTAATTAGTACATAAACTGTATGTAATGCTTGCATCAACATATGCTTATCAAAATCAATATGCTCAATAATAATTTACCTCATACTGTACTTCACTCACAATTCCACTTATGTACTCAATAGCTTCAACTCTAAATCACATTCACACTTCTGCTCTTACTACTATGTTACTTGATGGCTTCCCTTCTCATCACCTTCATACTTATCTCTTACTAATCATCACCTTCTCTCTACAATTTATCCTTCTCATCCACACATACACACTCATCTTCATATATTGATCATTTATACTCGATCTAGAAGTGGTGGAAATGTTCTAGACTCTTCTCCTTAAGCGGTGCTAGCATTGGTTACATCTCCCATGCATATATTACCTTTAATTTTCATTGGCAGATCTCACCTTGTAATCATGCAAAATCATCATATTTAAATCTCCAATGTATTTCCAAACAATCTCCTTGAGATTTGTAAAACATTTTTATGCTCGGTGTCCAGATTCAATGTATTTGTAAATTCTTCTTATGTTGGTCTATGTTACTTGGTAGCACATTTTATTATACTCAGTAACATGTATGCTTCTCAGCTTGGTAAATGTTGTAACTCAGTTCACACCTTGCCTTGTTCAGTGCATGTTCCTTATTCCCTTTACCGAAATTGTCTCTTCCTTTACCGACTTAACTATCCTTCTTTATTGAATGACTTTGACAATCATTATGACTTTAAAAAAACTAATGACAATAAAATAACTCTTTTAGGAGTATCAATCTCCCCATTTGGCATTAGTTTGGCATATTTGTAAAAAACTTCAAATTCATCAAAATTTTGACCATGTATATAGTTCTCGGTAAAACATCATATATCTCCATTATCCAATTACTCATTACTCCCCTTGTGGTAATGCTCCCTATATACAATATCTATCCATCTCCTTTACATACATATATATCCCTTTTTTTATGTACTATAATATATCCCCCTTTTTTGACAAAAATGTCAAAAACAAAATTACTTATTATGGAGGAATCTTATCAAAATAGATTTATACCTCTATTGTGCATCTTTCAATGATAATTCCCATGACTCCTTTATTGTCTATAATAACACAATTTTTTCACCTATGTTAGCTGCAAGACTTCTCATGTTATCCATAGCATTGATATTAGGGGTGTTCACTAACTCTTTAACCTTATGAGTATGTTTTTGTAGTGACTCTATCTGGGGTATCAAAAATGTTTGCAACTCCATGAGTTCCATTCTGATTTTGTTTTCCTCTTTTCTCAACTCATAATGCACTCCCATTAGGTGCTTAAGCCTTTGATAGTAAACTATGAATGTATCATAGTCGGTTGATACCTTAGCTACTTGCTCAGTCAACTCTTTCTCAACACAATCATATTTTTCCTTTTTATGATTTGTAAAATTTGAAATCAAACAATTTTTTTGAAATAATGAAAGAATATATTTCAATTCTTTTTCCAATGCGGTAACCAGTTCAGAAAGTGTTACCTTGTCTAGTGCCACCAATTGAAGTAATTCTTCAATTATCTTATCTTCCATTTTCTTTTGGTGTACCTGCATCAAGTATTTGATGGCCTATGTACTGGGTTGATTTATTTGACTTACCAATTCACTCAATTGGCTATATATGTTGCCCTTCTCATTTATATCAGCCTTAGGTACAATCTCTTGTAGTATTTCCTTGACATTCTCAAGCACATCATTTTTTTGTTTCTTTGCTAGTAATTTATCTTGTGTTGCTTTCTTCTTGAGTAAATCTCCAAATTCTAATAACTCCTTGGGGCTTAGAGTAGAGATGTCTACCTTAGGAATCATAATTGGCTAACTTAAGTCAATTATTTCTTTCTCATGCTTTCTCTTCTTTGACTTCTTCTTTGCAATTTGTATACTCTCTCCAATAGATAACTTTGTATCTAAAGTGGTGGCATTGGTTGTATCTTTTGTTATGTCATCTCTTTCCTCTTTTTGTTTTCCTTCCTTCTTCTCTTCTTGTTTCTTTTCCTCCTTCTCTGGTTCTTGTGACTGATGTGGACCAGTAGTCTTACTAGGGTATGACCAACTCTGTATTTTAATCTTGTGCAGTCTTGGTCTCTATAGTGTCCTTAGTGTCCTTTTGTTCTTTCATGTTTTTTGGTTTGGTGGACTCCTTTAAATTAGTTGGAATATCTTTTGTAACCTCTGAGATAACCTCATTTACATTAGGAAAATCAAGTACTTTCTCAATGATTGGATTTGCTCCATCAAATCTTCCTTGGCAACATCATCAGTATTCATTTCTTTAGTGTCCTTTACCTCAGTTACCATTACATCTTCATCATTTTCTATCTCTTTTGTTGGGTCTTTATCAGTTATATCTTCAATTATGACTTCATCTTTATCTATTGTCAAATCAATAGGATCTGACTTACCTGGTTGCTCCTTGATTTATGTTGGTTGGATAGGAAAGAAAATCTTTCTCTATAAGTCATCAGTTTCCTTTTGTACTTCCTCAAGTTTACCGACCATTATTCTTGGTGCTCTACTCTTGACTAAAAATATCTTTGAATACTCTTTCATTACTTCATCAATTCCTTATACCGACAACTTCGGTACAATGATAGCTAGGGATCTTTCCCTCATTTGTTTCTCAGATGTCATAGAATATTTCTATCTTGCATCAATCTTTTTGTAAAGCACATTTGGTACTCAGTTGGCCATCTCAATCGGAGTAGTTCTAAACTTGTGTAGAGTAAAGACAATTGTTTCCTCAATCTTTTCTTTTTCTTCTTCAATTCTGTTTCATATTTGGCATATTTTAGTCCAGAAAGACTTCCATAATTCTTAAGATTTTCAAGAAACTCATCTAAGTTTATTGGATTATAAGGTTTTTTTTGTACAATGTTGTATTTGCTCAAATCTTCTAACTCCGTTTCATTGTCTTCTTGAAGCTTTATCTTTCTCCTCAGTCTACCAGAAGTCTTCTTTTCTCTCATATAAGTTTTGGGATTTTGTTGCTCTATCTCTTGTTTCTTCTTCTCTCTCGATGTGGACGGAGACCTAGTTAGTGGTCTTGTACTGATTGGGCTTGGGGTTTCCTTTTTCATTCTTATTTTCTTCCCCTTGACCTCAAAAGGACCGACTTCATCTTCTTCAACAGTAACTCCTATATTTTTAGACAAATTACTTATCATTATGTTGGTTTTCCTTTGTGCCTTAGGTATCAATATACCTAGCTTGATTTTATCCTTTACTTCTTCATAGGTGCCATACCGATTGGATCTCTTATCAATTGGTTTTGCTAAAAAACCTTCAATCTGCAATGATGCAACATCAATGTCCATTTCATAACCCATTGGTGGTTGCCAGATAGTTCTAGGCTCCATAGCCTTCACTATGCATATGTCGGTGTCTATTTCAAAACAAATAGTATCTTTGTATTTTTCCACTAGCTGAGGTAGAATTCTAAACTTTTTGTGCATTCTAGTTTGAAACTTTAAAAAGTAGTCATTCATTATCATGTCAAGGTTATATCCTAAACTTTGAATAAACTCATTTATCTAGTAAATAATCGATTTGTCCACACTCCATTCTACATTATCGAGTGATGGGAAAAAGTTCTGAAAGTAGAAAAATATACATACCAATAGTGAACCAAAATTCAAAGTATTGCTCTTTGCTTTCCAGATGGTGTTCATGTTGTCATCAAACTACTTCAGTAAGATCTCACATAGATCTATCTTCATATCTTTCTTGACAATCTTATAGGCTATATCCACAGCTCCATAAAGTACACTATCTACTCGAGATGACTAGAAGATTTAGTAGGATATCACATTGCATGTGAATCTTAACTTAGGATCATAAAAAATGGACAATTTGAGACCTCTTCCATCCCATTTTTCTTGAGTCAGCTCACATAGTTTGTTTTTGTCGGTTTGCTTGTGTTCTCTTGGTCTATCACCAATTAGATAACCTTTTACAATGTGTAACACATCTTTTGTAATCTTTACATGTGCATCGAGCCACATAAATTGATCATGTACTCGACTCAATACAATTATCATCCATTCCTATTTAAACACATTCGGTACATGCATGGCATGCACCAAACCCTTGATTTCCAAATGAATATGTCTGTCTTTCAACTTCTATTTTAGCTTGGCAAATCTCCTCTATCTTGTAATGGATGAAGACATAGATGTCTTCAATCATTATTACTCTTGGAGGGATCAAAGATAGGGCTCCCATTTTATCAGTTTTGGTGGCTACAACTAGTGGAAGCTTGTATTTGGGATTGACTAGATCAATCTTCTCCATGACAACATGATCTTAAAATTTTGGTGCCATTGCTACACATAAATAAATACTTGACTGGTAGGATATCGTTGAATATCATCTTGGCTTCTCTTTCACAGCTCGAGAAAACACCAATAATCTCTTGATTGTGCTTAGATCTACTCAATTAATCACTTAAATGTTCTCTGAGGACTCATATCTGCAAAGTGCTTCAAATGCTCTAAAAAATGTAAGGTAAAAATGAAATGATAGCTGGTCTATTTATATCTTTTCCATGATTAGGGTTTCTAACGACTATAATTTTGGCATTTAATGTTGTTTTCAATTAAGTAAAATAGGTTTTGATGGGTACCTAAAACCCAGAACAAGATAAGATATTACATTAAGATCTACAATAACAAAACAGGCAACCAGCCAAAAAGGCCAACAACAGGGCCAGCTACAAAAGATAACAAAAAGGAACCAGCACAGAGAGCAACATAAATAACAAAAAAAGGAATAGACCAAGCCATCTTCTCAAGTAGATTGGTAGCTTGCACCTCCAGATGTTCAATTTTATCACTTGCATCTTTAATTTGGGTGAGCTCCTCTGGGGAAATAGTGGCAGTCATTTTCCTAGTACGAGACCTGGTGTGCATGCTCATACCCTAGCCCGGGGTGGTGTCTTGCTCCTCAATTGTGTTCTCATCATCTTTGTCATAGGGGGTGGCTTCCATCTTGTTGATAAGGATATTAATATTCTTGTTAGAGGCCTTGAGGATATTGAAACTTTGCTCGATAATGCCCTTGAGGGTATTCTCAAAACCAGAAACCTTGTTCTCCATCTCCAGCATGCGAGCCTCAAGCTTGTAGAAATTGGCCACACTGAGGAGGGGGTCATAGGTAGGCATATCCCTATCCACTTTATCATTCCTCTTCTTATCCACATCACCCATCCTGGATTTCAAATCAGCCACTTCAAAGAAGAGCCATTTGATAGATAATGTTGCATCTACTTAGGGGTTGCTTTTGGAGATTTTTGGAGTTCTTGATGTTTTGGTGCTTTACCATCAATACCAAAGGGGGAGATTGTTAGAATTATTAATTTTTTACTGGTATTGATTGTCATTGATGTCAAAACCTCTATACCAACACTTTGGAAATATTGGTTGGTTGTTAAAAGTTTTGGTTATGTACCTGTTGGTTGTCAATTATGCAACATGAGTTTCAGTTATGCACAAGACAAGTTCAATATGAGAATATTTTGGTGTCCTCAGTGTTCCATGGCAATTGTACATTTTCCTACTCATGGATTATTTATTTTAGTGCACTTGTATGCTTTCAATGTTTAGTATTACATGGAACATTCTATCAGTTGTTGGTGTTTCTGTTATCTAGATAGTGGTGTGTTCAACAAATGTTTTTGGTTTATTAGCTACATCATATTCTAGATAGTTTTTATCTATCACTGGTTTCTTTTATTTTCATGATTTATCTTTTGGACTTGGTTGTGGTGTTAACATATTATCGGTAACTATAATATGCATTATAATATCTTAAGTGTGACCTATCTATGGTTCATGTTGTAGTGTGTGGATAAGTGCATTGGAAAGTGATTTTTGAGATAACTATGAAGCACTTGAGGGTTTTCATTTATGGTAACACATATGATATGGTGATCGCATGAAGTAAGTATGAGTATTGAAGATACAGTCTTGAAAATGACTAAGTATGGAATCATATTTACAGAGTACTATATAACTATTTTGGATACTGAAGATAGTATATGATAGGATTAGAGGAAGACATTTTTGGATGTATATGACCTTCAGTTAAGATTGCTTGTTATTGATATCAATAAGTTACAGTTATATGAAGACATGAAAAGACATAGGAACAGTGAAACATGGCATATGAACAGTCACGATGATTAAGGGAATGTAAGATGGAATGGTAACATGCTAAGTTAGATAAAGATTGTATATTGCTGACAATTTGGTAATACAAGATCGTCGACTTAGTATTTATTGTTTGCATTATTAATTATTATGTTTTTCATTGTATTTAAGAGCTGACTGAATGACAGAATACATATAAATGAAGAATATTTTGTGAAAGTGATATATGATATATGTTGTTGGTATTAAGTATGTTTGTCATTAGTGACAACACTTATTCAAATTCTATGTGCTTACCGAGCTTCACAGTGTTTACCGAGCAATTCGAGCAGAGCAGTGCTTACCAAGCAGACCGAGCTTTGCAGTACTTACTGAGTTATCATTATCGAGTGATGAGATGAGCAGTGTTTACCAAGTGCCAGCACAGTAAATAGGGAATTCAGTTTCTACCGAGTGACACTGTATCTACCGAGTCTCCAGTGTATACCGAGTTTGAAACTATGACTAAGTGGTAAGTATGGACTGAGCCTCCACTCCTACCGAGAGCATGATGATGTTGAGTATTGCAGTGGATGCCGAGTATTAGATAGTCACCGAGTTAGTTTGTAGGAACTTTGTAACTACATCAAGGCCGACTCAGTAATACTTGTGTTGACTTGTATTTTAGTAGCCGACTTTGTAATTATTTTGGATTGATATATAAGCAATGTTTTGTATCATATCTAAAGTGTAGTAATGTGGAATATGAATGCGTGAATGCATGGAATGAGAAGTGTGTATGCGAAGATAGAGATAAGCGAATTACAAAGGGCTACAATAGTATAAGGAGTAGCAGAAACATATCTATCACAGAAGGTGATCAGTACATCAAGGAATCTCAATCAACAAATTTAGTTGCAAGTAAGAGATATACTATTTCATCCTAACAGGTGAATCAACATCAAATCCTTTAACAGGGTAGACTTAACAGTCTTTTGTAAAATCTCTTAACCGAGTGCATACTTCATTGTATGTTTGTAAATCCTCTAACAAGGTGGACCTAGCAGTCCTAATTGCTCCTAACAGGGCAGATCATCAGAAGTGATCATTGTAAGCCTTAACCAGCCAACTTTATACTACAGTATTGAAGTTTTGTGGGTATCATCCCCACCCCAATTTTACTTTCTATTTGGAAGGTTTCTAGGTAACCAAATCTCTATGTTCAAAGTGTTATGAATGTTTTATTCCTTTAGTTACTCATGCATGCAGTTAGCTTATTGATCTAAATGTTAAATTGGAATATGGTTAAGATCTGTAATTAATGAAATTTTTTGAAGTTACTGATTCACCCCTCCCCTCTCAGTAACTTGGCTAGTCTTGAATATTTCCAACAATTGGTATCAGAGCTTTGTGGTTCTTAGGATAAAGTTTGATAGCTTGAGTAAAGATCTAGGACAATGGAGATATTCAAACTTAACAAAGTAATTGAAAATGAAAAGCTAGATTTGGAAATGGCCATAGCTCAACTCAAGGAAGCAAAAGAGCATCTTTCCCAATCCCTAAAAGAAGGAAGGAACTTGCAAATCAGATGAATGATCATCAGTATGTTGAAGAAAAGATTGAAGATTTTTTCCCTTCAAGCATCTCAAATGAAGCAAACAATGCAATCAAAGAACTCCTAGAAAAGAATGGATCTCTACAAGAAGAAGTAAGAAAATTGAAAAGAGAACAGGAAATTCAGTCAACAAGATTCTGTGAAATCTTGGAACAAAGAAACAAGATGAAAGATGAAATAGATGGAAAGAACAATGAAATATAGAATCAAACTCTTTAGCTAGAAAACCTTATTGATCAAGTCTCCAATGCAAATGAAGAAATCTTGACTCTGAGATTAGAAAATGAAAGGCTAACAGAGGAGCTGAGATTTGAAAAGAAAATCAGTTTAAGATTGGTGAATGACCTAAACACTGAAAGGCAAATCAATGAGAGAATGATGAAATCTCAAGAAGATATGAATCAACTACATAAGCAAAAAGGAAAAGCAGGACTTGGATACAAAGAGGAAGGTGAATCCTCCAATCAAGGTACTCAAAAGAATCAGAAACCTACTTGTAATCACTATGGCAAATTAGGTCATACTTCAAACAAATTTTGGAGCAATTGAAAAGAAAAATTCAATGGAAAATGCTACAATTGCAATTAGCATGGTCATAAAGCAAATGAATGCAAGGAGAAACCAAGATTTGAAGGCAAATTTCACAAATGTAACAAACAGGGTCACAAGGCATTTGAATGCAGATCTAAAACATCTAATCCAACAAAACAAATTGTGAAAGAAATATTTGGTTGGGATTACAACACTTGGTGTAGGTGTCATTATTGTGGAGAATATGGACACATTGGCATAAATTGTGTAAGGCATCACTTGAGAAAAAGGGATACTACCATAAGATGTTATACATGCACTGAACTTGGTCATATAGCTAAAAATTGCATGAATACAGGCAGAGTTGCAGACGAAAAGAAAGCAAAAGTAGATAGCATCAGGAAACAAATGAGACAATAGTGGATTCCTAAATCCACCGAGAAAACCAGTCCAACTAATGGAGTCACTCATGAAGAGGGTGGCTCTATCAATTCCAACTAAGTCTCCAAGAAAGCACTGGAACTGTATCTTCATAGACATATCCAAAACAGTTCCAGAATTGAAAGGAAGAAAGATCCAAATCAGTATGCAAGATACAGAAGGATCACTAAGAAGGTCAGTATCAGTTACCACTGAGCAAGGTCAGGAGTAACCAAATTTCATGAGGTTACCGAGTATGGTCAGAGCAGTATGAATTCTTATGATCACCGAGTTGCAGAGTCTTCACCGAGTAATCAATGCAATAGTGGATGAGAGCCTACCCTATACAATGTCGAACTTACCTACTTCCATACTAAGCATTAATGGCAAAGTTTTAACAAAAAAACATGAAATCAAGTTCATTCTTCACTGTGAATTTTAGCATATTGAGAGCAGAGAGATTTCCTAGTGCGATCAAGCATTTCGAAGCAAAATTTGCAGCAGAAATTTTTGAAGAATTTTCTTTGACTACCGAGCTACCATGGCATCATCTAGCACCAAAGTGAAGAAAGGTTCAGAAATGTTGGTCCAAGGAACAGAATGGAAAGTGCTAGATTTCAAACTCATGCCCGCGGTTGCAGAAACCCTAGACCCGAGTGGAGCTCAATCTCAGATCCCTCCCAAGGTACTTCTTGTTAACGATATTCGTAGTCATTTTAAAGGTACAATTCAAGAGCTTGGAACCCTAGAGATAGATGTTTCCTGAAATGAATTGTGTGTTAATGGTGTTCTCAAAATGGAGTATAAACAATTGGAAGATAAGGGTTTGACACATATCACCCACTTGCCTCAGAGTTTCCAAATAAAATGGATTAGATATATCCTAAGCCAAGTGCATGAAGGAAAAATTTGTCTTGAGAAACCAAAAGAGATCATAAAGAAGATGATTCACTGAGTTACGGGTCTTCCCATGCTTGCCAAAGCTAAATCTAAAAAAACCCTAGCTTGGGCAGAGCTGGAAAAGAAAACCCTAGCCGAGTGGGATGGTAGAGGTACGAAGATAAGTAGTATAATTGATGTAGAGTTGAAATTTGGGACATATGTCATAGCTCACAAGATATATAGTTCAAGTCGACAGAATAGTGTTCCGTGTGAAGCAGTTGACCTAGCTTACAAAATTGTGAAGAACAACTTGTCATTTGACCTAGCAGATTTGTTGTTGAAGCAGTTCAACAAGAATATGGAGAGCATTCAAACTTCAAAGAACAATCCATGTAAGTTTGGCTCACTCTTGGTTTGTTCATTCTTCTATGCTCAAAAGTTTTTCCCATCTAAAGGCACGGTAAAATGGAGGAAAGATGTGCATGTTCTTTATCAGATAAATGAGTACATTGCAGAAATGGGAGAGAATCTTGTTAGCATAATGGATAATTATTTTGAATCCTTTAAAGAGAAGATGAATAACAGATTTTGGATTCCACAAAAGTTAGTGGAAGATTACAAAGATGATGTTTGTTTTATGGTGGACTGTGATAGAGTATATATTCAGGCAGTAAGACCAAGAACTGTATGGGTGAAACCTCTTCCCTATGAGGTAAATATTGATGAAACCAAGGACATAATTGAAGCCATAATAAATGAACCTATTGATCCAAAGGATCCATACTTTGGAACATATGATGAAGCCAAGATAAGAATAGAACTAAGCATAAAGCTCCCACAGGTGGTTAACAAAGGCAGAAAGAGGATGGCCAAGATGCAATCTAGCACACCTCTAATGTTAACCGAGGGAAAAGGAGAGGACATTGAAGAAGAAGAAGAAAAGAATGAGAGTGAAGAACAAGTACCTGTGAAGAAGAAAGGGAAGGCGACCATCACCAAGGCACCAAAATAATCTACTGCAATCTTCACAAGAAAAACAAGGGGCAAGGCAGGTAAAAACAATGGTGATGTAGTATTTAAAAGGCCTCCTCCCACTTTTGAAGAAGACATTAAGAGTTTGAGAGAAGGATCTGGAATGGAAAAATTCAGATCTCTCGAATATAAAATTAGAACAGAGACAGAGCAGAAGGAGATTGAAGATGCTATTATTGAGAAAATGGGGCAATGGAAGTACTCACTTGATGATATGGCTTCACAAATTCTAGGTGTTCTATTGGATAAAGTCAAGATGAGGTGAGAGAATGCAAGGCAAACTATCATGGATATATATGCTCAAACCTTAAGACAGTTAATGCCAAATTTGAAAAATGCTGAAGTTAATAAGGCATTGAAAGAAAATGAGAGTAAGATGACACTCAGATTCAACACTTGTATGATTTTGATCAAAAATATAGAATCGGTTGTAAAGAGTGCCACTACTACATGGAAAAACATCTATCAACTCCACAAACCAAGTGTTGAAACTGTTGTGATAAAATATATTGAAGATGACAGTGATGAAGATAAAGAAGAAGAAGCTGCCACAGAAATAGTTCAGCTAGATAGTGTTGAAATAGAAGAAGAAGCAGAGGAAGAAGATACCGAGGAAGCCAAGAAAAATGATGAGGAAGATGATACAGTTTGGATAGTTGCAGAAGTAATTGCCTCACTTCCTCACTCTCTAGCAAAAATTGTTACATCTAGCTTAGAGATAGCTTCAGCAAGTGTGATTGTGAAAAATCCAACAGATACATCAAATGTCCAATCATCCTCAGCACAACTCAGTGTATCAATGGCAGAAGTGGCTACCACTTCATCTACTAAGCTTCAGCCTCCTTCTTCCACTAAGTTGTAGTCTCCTGCATCAACTTCAGTACCTTCTACAGTTTTGAGTTCTTCAGTAGCAAGTACTTTAGTTTTGGACACTTCAGTAAGTACTTTAGTTTTTGATTCTACAATTGTAAATACTTCAGTTTTGGGTTTATCAAGTCTTCCAGTGAGCATTCCATCAGTTGGAAGTTTATCATTTTTCACTGCAATTCCTACTGTGTCTACAATAATTTCTACTTCAAAGGCATTAAGTACAATGATAGTTGGACCTAAGGTTCAACCAAGTATAAGATTTTTGAGTAGGAGTAAAGATATAGAAGAAGATATAGATTTGGATGAGCAGATAGAAATTCCACAATTAGATTTTGCAAATCTTTCTGCAAATCAAATGCAATTGGTTGGTGAACTCCTCCAAAAGAAAGCAAAGTAGAAGAAACTAAAAGAGGAAAGAGATAAGGAATATAAGATCATTGAGGATGCCAAGAATATTTTGACAGAAGCAATAGGTGTTGAAGTTGATTCCTCTCAACACATTTTGTTGCAGTTGGCAGAGGCAGTCACTAAGTTCAATGAGGACTCTTCTGGTCAAGAAAAGCTAGTTGAGAAAGGAGAAAAGAAGTTTGACAATAAAGTGCTTGAGCATATTGCTCAGCAAATAGCTATAAATCAGGTAGAGCTATCTTCAGTTTTGTCAAACATTGAATCCTCCTATTCCAAGGTAACATCATTTTTTGTCAAGGTATGTAATGTTGCTGAGTTCTCCAAGGAAGTTAAGGACAAATTGAATAAGATTGATGAGGATCTGAAGATCAGTGCACAGAAGTTGCAACTTGAACCTAGTTCAAGCTCTACAGATCATATGAAAGTCAGATTCCTATCTAATAAGCAGTCAGAGTTATTGAGAGAAGATGCAAGGATCAGGTCAACATTAATAGATATTCAAAACATGATCCTTCCCATCATGGATACAATGTAGAAGCATATTGCACACTCAAAAACATTGATCCATGACAATCAGTTTTCAATTGTAGATCACATTATTGAACTCTCTGCAGAAGTCCAAGTGGCACTTCATACATGCAAGATTCTGCAAGAGAATTGGGATAGAACTCTGGCACTGTTTGGCAAGGTACATTCTAATTTTCTCTCACATTTTGGTATCTCTATGTAAATTATTTGTATATACACCTTTGGCATTATTTTCAAAAAGGGGGAGAGTATGTGATGAATGGGGGAAATATGAGAATAGATATGAGAACAATGGGGGAGATATGAGAAGAGATATGAGACAAGAGATATAGGAGATATAAGATACTTGTATATATGTATACTGTATGGGGGAGACATAAAATGTACATATAACAGATTGACAAAGACAAATTTTGAAAAATCTAAAACAGATTCAGCATGATTTTTGTATATAAGTTTTGGGCAATAAGTGTTTTTGTCACTAATGCCAAAGGGGGAGATTGTTGGCATTAAGTATGTTTGTCATTAGTGACAACACTTATTCAGATTCTGTGTGCTTACCAAGCTTCACAGTGTTTACCGAGCAATCTAAGCAGAACAGTGCTTACCGAGCAGACCAATCTTCATAGTACTTACTGAGTTATCATTACCGAGTGATGAGATGAGCAGTGTTTACCGAGTGCCAGCATAGTAAACAGGGAATTCAGTTTCTACCGAGTGACACTGTATCTATCGAGTCTCCAGTGTATACCAAGTTTGAAACTATGACCAAGTGGTTAGTATGGACCGAGTCTCCACTCCTACCGAGAGCATGATGATGCCAAGTATTGCAGTGGATGCCGAGTATCAGAAATTCACCGAGTTAGTTAGCAAGAACTTTGTAACTACATCAGGGCCAACTCAGTAATACTTGTGTTGACTTGTATTTTAGCAGCCGACTTTGTAATTATTTTGGATTGATATATAAGCAATGTTTTGTATCATATCTAAAGTGTAGTAATGTGGAATATGAATGCGTGAATGCATGGAATGAGAAGTGTGTATGTGAAGATAGAGATAAGCAAATTACAAAGGGCTACAACAGTATAAGGAGCAACAGAGACATATCTATCACAGAAGGTGATTAGTACATCAATGAATCTCAATCAACAAATTTAGTTGCAAGTAAGAGATATATTGTTTCATCCTAACAGGTGAATCAGCATCAAATCCTTTAATAGGGTAGACTTAACAGTCTTTTGTAAAATCTCTTAACCGAGTGCATACTTCATTGTATGTTTGTAAATCCTCTAACAAGGTGGACCTAGTAGTCCTAATTGCTCCTAACAGGGCATATCATCAGAAGTGATCATTGTAAGCCTTAACCGGCCAACTTTATACTGCAGTATTGAAGTTTTGTGGGTATCATCCCCACCCCAGTTTTACTTTCTATTTGGAAGGTTTTTGGGTAACCAAATCTCTGTGTTCAAAGTGTTATGAATGTTTTATTCCTTCAGTTACTCATGCATGCAGTTAGCTTATTGATCTAAATGTTAAATTGGAATATGGTTAAGATTTGTAATTAATGAAAAGTTTTGAAGTTACTGATTCACCCCTCCCCTCTCAGTAACTTGGTTAGTCTTGAATATTTCCAACAATATGTGAGATATGGATGCGAGTTTGGGATATCAGTAATGATTGATGGTAGATGTGAGATTAGAGATTGATAGAGGATATTGAGATCTATAACTGGAACTATCAAAGCATAGCAGATGCTTGTATTGTTCATTCTTGAGAACTCTTTTGTAACTAAAATATTGATTGTAAGAGTTGTAAGCTTAGTATACTTTTAACAGGGTTTTGTATACCTTTAACAGGGTTAATATTCCTCTAACAAGGAAATGTACTATGTAATACTCAACTCCTAATAGGGATAGGTCTCCTAACAGGGACATTATGCTTTAGTGCATATTTGTGGGTATCATCCCCACTGGGGTTATCCCTTGGCCAGGGTTTCCACGAAAACAAATAATGGTTTTATGAGTTATGTGTTATTTTTTTTATGTTCTTTTCATTTCAGCAATCATATGGTTTATTTGGAATTGGTTTAAGTTTAAGTTTAAGTGTTGTAATACTGATTCACCCCCCCTCTCAATATTACTCGATCCTAACAATTAGTATCAGAGCTATTGGCCCTTGGAGAGAAAGTCTAACAACTTAAGGGAGATCATAATGGATTAAGAGAGTTTGCAAGAGAACTTTGAAGTAGCATTTGATGACTTGGACAAAGAAAAGGCTGAGAATGGTGAATTGAAATTCAAATTAAGAAGAGTAGAAGGTTTTATCAAGAAACTAAAGGAACAACTTGAACTTTCAAGAAATTAGAGACAAGACCTTATGGAAAAGATCAAGGAGGATTCAAACAATGATACATAAAACCAAGTAAAGAAGCTTGAGCAAGAAAAAGAACAAATCAATCTTTTGTTGATTAAATAGATTCAACATGAAAAGGATACAAGATACAAAGTTGAAGAGACTCTAAAAGGAGTGAACATGTAGATAGGAGAAATAAGATTGAATTTGATCACTACAAGGATAAATGTCTAGAATTAGAGAAATACAATCAGATCATTAAAGGTGAACTCACTCAATCCAAGTTACACATTGAGAAATTACATATGAGTAGTGATAAAATTGATGAACAAAGAGAGAGATAGAAACCTAAAGGATATATGACTAGAATTAGATACAATGAAGGAGAATGTTCTAAGACTCATGAAGAATCACATGAAGCAAAGACTGAAGATAGATCCACTTTTGAAGAACCTAAAGATTAGATTAGACCTTTCAAAGGTAGATGCTTTGGATGCAACAAAATCAGACACATGAAAAGAGATTTTAGAGGTAAAGGCCCTTTCATACCCTTTACTAGTTATTGTTATAACTGTTATGCATATGGACACAAGAAAGATAAAATGGAGGAAACCTGATCAATCAAGAAAAAGGCAAGATTACATCAGAGAAGAATCAACAGCCAAGATCACATGCTACAAATGCAATAACCTTGGGCATACTACAAGGTTTTGCAAACTGTAGGTTAATTTGGATAGAAGACTACCTACATGTTACAAATGCAACAACTTAGGACATATAGCAAAGTTTTGTAGGTATACTAGAATGGACAAAAGAAGAGGACCACCTCCTATGGTTATAAAGAAAATTATTGGTGATAGTGGTAAAAGTCTTGGTGAATACATGGATGAATTCAAGAATCATTTTAGGAAACCAACAAATGAAGATGATGGTAAGATATGGAAGGTAAAAAATTTCAATAAGGCATTGGTTCAAGGAGAGACAATAGATTCTATTGTGTCTTCGCATGATGTTAAAATTTGCTACATCAACCTAGAAGGCAAAGCATGGCCTTAGGGGGAGCATTGGATAAAGACAACATATTATATCCAGTCCCTGATTCTAAGGAATGAGCTCATGTGAGCTTAGATATGGTGAATACAAACACTATGGAATATATATCTATGATTGCAGCGTTTGAAGATTCATATCCTATAAATGCAAGATTTATGATTAACTGGGCAGTATACAAAGTTGATATAACTTAGTTTAGTGCATTTACTCTCTTGGAGATGAATAAAAGACCTCAAATCAACACACTTCTTCACCATTTGACAAGAAGCGACCAAGGAGAGAAGAGTTAACAAGCATATTAATCACTAAGCTGCTACATTGCATGATCGATTGAAGCAAAAGTTCTAAATTCAATGTATTCAAGGTATTTAAATCGTTTACTTGAACAAGAAGCTAGGGATGCACCTATGATATATGATGTCATGGATAGGCCTAGATATAAGTTTAAAAGACACCCCTTTAAGTCTTGTGAGGATGACCCTGAAGGAGCCTTCTCGCAAACACCATACGATGTCTTGCATGTAGAGGATATTAGGGCTTACATTCATTACAAATATGAGAGAATAGGAGATGCAGAGATATATAGGGAGATAGATGAAATGATTAAATCTAATGGAAAAATGAAGGATGAGTTCAAACACTTAGATGATCTATCCATCACAAAGTTAACCCTCTTGAATAAATTCAGTGAAATAGAATGGTTTAAAATAATACTTAGCAGAGTTCATAATCAGTTTATTTGGATAGGAGAGCAGCCTTTGAAGATCTATAGTCAGTTGATTCATGATATAGCTGGACTAGATAACATTGTAGCTATCCCTGTGGTAGAGAAAAATATAAAGAAATAAGTTGAAACCCTAACTCATTTAAAATGGGATAAGCGAGCTATGAATGTCAATGACATAGTCCAACAAGATGCAAGACTAGTTGCAATGCTTCTAGGATACAAGCTATACTATAGCAGTAGACCTAATTCAGTTTTAGGAGTCATAATGATGGCCTATAGAATGGTGAAAGAAAACACAAAGTATAATCTATGCAAGATTTTGGAACAAATTTTTTTGGAGAATATAAAGATAATTAAGAAGGATAAATCTAAAGCATTTAGATTTGGCTCACTACTAGTTCGTGTGTACATTCATATTGAGCATAAGTTTCCTAGAATGCACCCTAGAGCATGGAAGGACAACATACCCACTGGTATTAAGATATTATAGTACATGGGTAGATGGTGAGTTATTTTCTATGATCAAAATACTACAAAGGAAAATGAAAGAAAGATACAAAATCCCTGAAGAATTGGTTGAAAAATATAAGGATACAATCTGTTTCATGGTTGAAACTAATTATGTATGCTTTGAAGAAGTTGAACCTAGGAAGAAATGATGTTACCCTATGGGATATGAGGTCATTTTTGAGGTTCTTGTGATGTAGATAGAACATGTACTAGCATCTGAAGTAGATACATCTAAGGAAATATGGGGCACATATTTAGAAAAGTCATCCAAAGTCAGAAAAGAACATGACAAAGGCATAAGGAAAAGGAAGATAGAGAAGATGGTTGATGATATGGTAGCAAAGGCCGGCATAACCAAGGAAGAAATAAAAGGAATAAGGACTAAGATGATAGAAGGAACCTCTAGATTGACAAGCATGACAATTGAAGCTCCTCCACCTTCTAAAGTAGAAAACATAACAAGTACTACTTCTGATATAATTGATCTATCTATCACTCCTAAGAAGATAGCACAAAAATATGTACCTGCAGACACACTAAGAAGATCTACAAGATCAAACAAACCTAACAGCCCAAAGAAACAAAAGGTTGAAGTGGAAGCAAAGAGGAAAGAAGAAAAGGTAACTGAGAAGAAAGAAGAGAAAGTAGAACAAAAGAAAGAAGAGAACCTATGGAAACCAGACATAAAAATACTGCATAAAAGGATAATAAGAGATGGTAACTTGAAGACTCTTAACAGGTACTATGAGAGGTATGACTTTGATAATCAATCAATAATAGAAGATATAGTGATTGAGCATTTATTGGTCTACAAAAATAACCTACTAGAAATAGAGGGAAGTATTCCTAAAGACTTGTATGGTAAGGTATAAATCATAAAACAACTTGCACAAACTGGAGATGAGGCAACAAGAAATAAATCTATTGAGGATATGTTGCATGTAGTCTCTATACAGGAAAGAGAGAAGATAATCAAGGAGATCAAACCTTTATTGAGAACAAAAGCCAAACTTGTGAAGATAATGGCTAGAAAATATGATGAAGTCATTGAGGATACACAAAAAGCACTAGATAAAATTCTAATGAGAAACATTCCTGAGAAAACTTCACCTCCTAAGGCTACCAAGCCCACAACTATAGGAATAAGAGACAGGTATAAGTTAGCTAAGGACATCATGGAAGGAAGTGAAGTAAAAATTGACAAGAAACCATACTTATTTTTTGTTGGTGTGCCTGTAAATCTTGACACTACACTTGATGAGGGTGATCCTTTTCAAGGCAACATGGATACTATGGTGATAGAAGAAGAAGAAGGATAGAAAGAAGAAGATTAGAAAGAAGAAGAACATAAATAAGGATGGGAAAAGGAAGGACATCAAGAGGAAGAACAAATAGAAGAGATAGGGACAGGTAAAGAAGAAGAGACAAGAATTGAGATCAAGAAAAAACTTGATACTTCCACCACTTTATTGTTGGCAAGTATGGACAAGCCTGTGAGCACTGACGTAGAAAACATGGATGAGGATGAATTGATGATATTATCTTTCATGGCATTTTCTAAGGAAAAAGAAACATCAGAACAGAAAGGTGATAAAAAGGTTAAGGTAATTGCTAGGGCAGTTGATACAGTGAATAAAATACTCCCTATACCTCTTGTATTTCAAGGAAAAGATGATGCTAAGAACCTTAACATGGCATTAGACAGCTTTGATAGTCATTATGAGTCTCTAGTGAAGATCGTAGAGGAGAAGGTAGAGAAAAGATATCTGGAGAAAAAGTTGAAGGAAGTATGCTAGTCTATTTCATGGGACTTGGGCATTCTAAGAACAACTACATCTAAGGCTAAAAGTTGTGTTTCACAAGGAAGGAAGTTGTGCAACTATTGCATTAACCCTCTCAAACACATTCAAAATATTGATGATATAATAGCTAAGGATAGGGCTACTTTGAATAGTATGATGGAGAGTTGTGAGACCTCCTCACAAAGTATATTGGAGATGGACAAACAAGCATCAAAGATTGTTGATAAGATGAAAGTATTGGATATAGAGAAAGGGAGAGTAATGACTAGATTTTCTTTGCGGAAGAGTCTAATCGCTCCTAATCTATCAATTCTTGAGGCACATCTTATTGAGAGGGAGAAGATTGGGGATTCAATGACCAAATCTATACCCACTGAATTGAAGGCAGTAGAGACTTCATCCTATGCATTGAATGGCCTAATTCATGTTAGTGAATTTTTTATCAAATCATGAATTGATGAAGTGAATACCTTGGAAGATTCCTTCCAAGATATTCTGAAATTGGTGAGCAATCACTAAGTTCCACATTTTTGTAAATTTTGCAGTCTTGGGTATACCTTTGCCATTGATGTCAAAGTGGGAGAAGAACAAGAAAAATGAGAAGAAGCGAAGAAGTAAATGAAAATAAAAGAAAAGTGTAAATAAAAAAAAGGAATATATATATGTATATAGAAAAGAAAAAGAAGGAAAAGTACAGTTAGTGTTTTGGACACTTAGTCATTTTTTGCTAAGTGTTGTCATCAATGCCAAAGGAGGAGATTATTGGAAAGTGATGTTTTGAGAGCACTAAGAAGCACTTGAGGGTTGTCATTTATGGAAACGCATATGATATGGTGATCACATGAAGTAAGTATGAGTATTGAAGATACAATCTTGAAAATGACTATGGAATCAGATTTACAGAGTACCGCAGAACTATTTTGGATACCAAAGACAATATATGATAGGCTTAGAGGAAGGCATTTTGGGATGTATATGACCTTTAGTTAATATTTCTTGTGATTTGGTATTGATATCAGTAAGTTACAGTGATATGAAGACATGCAAAGACAGAGGAACAGTGAAACAGGGCATATGAACAATTGCGATGATTAAGGGAATGTAAGATGGAATGGTAATGTGCTAAGATAGATAAATATTGTATATTGCCTACACTTTGGTAATAAAAGATCACCTACTTAGTATTTATTATTTTCATTATTAATTATTATGTTTTGCATTGTATTTGAGAGTCGACTGAATGACGGAATACATATAAATGAAGAATGTTTTGTGAAAGTGATATATGATATATGTGAGATATAGATGCAAGTTTTGGATATCAGTAATGGTTGATGGAAGATGTGAGATTAGATATTGACAAAGGATATTCAGAGCTATAACTGGAACTATCAAAGCATAGCAGATGCTTGTATTATTCATTCTTGAGAACTCTTTTGTAACTAAAATATTGATTGTAAGAGTTGTAAGCTCAATATACCTTTAACAGGGTTAATATTCCTCTAATAAGGAAATGTAATATGTAATACTCAACTCCTAATAGAGCTAGGTCTCCTAACAGGGACATTATACTTTAGTGCATATTTGTGGGTATCATCCCCACCGTGGTTTTCCCTTGGCCAGGGTTTCCTCGAAAACAAATGATGGTGTTATGAGTTATGTGTTATTTTTTTATGTTCTTTTCATTTCAGCAATCATATGGTTTATTTGGAATTGGTTTAAGTTTAAGTTTAAGTGTTGTAATACTAATTCACCCCCCTCTCAATATTACTCAATCCTAACAAAGTGTTCTTAAAGAGTTTACTGAAAGAGTAAAAGTTTTATAAACATAAAATTATTTACATAACAAACTTTTACTTTTACTCAGTTCTTGCTTAATTATTTACTGAAAGAGTAAAATTTTTATAAAGTGTGTGGGATAACCGATTCACCCCCCCTAGTTATTCAACATGTTCAACATTTATTGGTTTTTAAGGGGTTACATATGGGTTATAATGATTTGTTAAATGATATCATATTTATTATATAAAATTTAGTTACCTTAATTACATGTAAAAAAATAGTTATTTGTAGATAAGAGATCTATGGTGTGCAACCCTAGTTAGCCAATATAAGGGTTTCTTGGTGAAATTTTTTTGGGTTATACTTATGCGTACAATGTAGCTAAGTTGTGTGACCAAGTTGTTTTTCTATTTCTCTTCAATTGATCAAATAAGATCTATAGGATTACCTTCATTGGCTCAGTATGACCAAAATTATAAAGGAGGTAATTGGTTTTGTCAGTTGTTTAATTATCATGCTTGCATTTTTAGTTTGAACTAACCTAATCTCTCCAGATTTAGACTTGGGATTGAGTTATTTAGAGTTGCATGGTACAATAACACCAACAAATATTAATGGAGTTGAATATCCCTTTGCTTGAGGCATGTTCAAATTTTAAGGTGTCATCTAGGTTTATATTTTTCTCTTTTTGAGAGGCATAATATGATTTGTGTAAATTGAAAAGGATGAAAAATGGGCAGCCCTTGTAAGAAAATCCTTTTTTATAAATTGTAACTACCTTTCATGAAGACAACTTAAAATAGATATATTCAATTTATTGAAAGATATCCACTAGGAATTGGTGGAGCTAAGAAGTTCTTTTATAATGTACTACAATTTTTGTTAGTCTCTTGAGCACTCTATAAGATTATCTTTAACATGGAAGAACAAGATTTTAACTTCACATTGGATGGATCATTTTTGTTCTAAATTGGTGAAGATCAAACAAAATCATCAAAAAAAGGAGATGAAAATCTTTTCTATTTGACAACTTAAGTCAATTAGGGAATCAATACATAAATAGTATCAATTCTAATCATACGATTTCAAACTCAAGAGTGTATTGAGGGAGATTAAAAAATGAATATTTTGTGGGAATAATATAATATTGAGATAGATTATCCTTGTATCTTGAGCTATGAATTCAAACTCCTAGAAACTATTGGATGGTTGGCATAGAAATGTTAAGACTAGTACCAAAAATATGTAACAAATCATTCAACATCATTGTTAAAGGTGAAAATAAGAGCACCAATAAAAAATGAATACTATGAGAAAATTTTCAAAAGGGCAAGAAAGTCATGTTAGGCCAAGACAACCTTTTATATGGATGAATTTCTATCATAAAGGACATCTATGAGGAAAGGTTATCAACAACACAACTTAATCTATTTGTGGTTTGAACAAGAGTACCATCCTGAATTTTTGGTAACATCATAAGCCTTGCATACAACTCAATGGAATTGGTAAGTCACATTCCCAATCAATTTTACTTATCACTAGTTTGATCTATTGAAAGGTTAGCATAATAATGTAAAGCCTCCAAAAAATTTGTGCCAAAATATTTCACATATTGAACAAGGTTTTAAAAAATGTACTAATAACAAATGACTAAATTTATGAGAAAACATTTTAAAGGTAGGGCATGGGGATTGGGGTGATGAACTCATAACATTGTGTCCACTTTAAGTGCCAACACGTTTTTGAAAGTGTTGGACGTTGAATCTACTCATTGACTTACAAACAAAGGTGCCTTCATTCAAAGGTCACACAATAAGGATATTTGAACTAAGGCACTCCAAGTGTAATGCTATGCAAAACCAATTCAAAATATAAAATAGAACCTTCATTCAAAGATGACCTTTGAAAGAAGGTCCTTTATATTGTTTTTCTGTTTCTTGCAGTGACATAACACCTTCATTTGAATGTACATATTTTCATTCAATGGCACCTTCAAACAAAGGCCTTAGTGGCTACTTCCTCTAGGATTTTACTTATAATTTTCATCTTTAAACCTTAGGTTGAAACTTCAAATGAAATCAACCAAATAGGATATTTGCTAGATTTGTAGCATTTCCTAGTGGAGACGGTTTTTCAATGGTTGTGAAGATATTTGTTATGCATAAATAGAAAAATAATAAAATAGATAATAAAAAATAAAAAAATACTTGGGTACTAGGCATTGATGTTCTTATTCCAAAAAAAAGGTTAATTCAAATAAATACAAAAAGAGATGCATTATAAAATAAACCTATTCAAATTTTAGTTAATTTCACTTAAAAAAGTTATTAAAATTTTATGAAATAATATCCATGTACAAGATATTGGTGTCATGAATCTATATTTTAAACTTTAATAATTTTATCCTTTCTACAAATGAAGTTATGCTTTATTGAATAAATGACACTTTTTAAAAATATTATTAACTATAAAAAATAAGTTATTGATAATTCATACAAAAGCTCACAAATTATTTCTTAATGTTTTTTTAAACATATATATTTACAATCTACAAATGAAAACTCAAAAATCACTAGTTGACATCAGCTTCAAATTTATGATGGTTTGGTTGCTAGGTGTAAGAAAGTGAAATTTTTGTGAAAATTTATAAATTTAATGCCCTAATTTGACCAAAAAAGTGTACACACTATTATAGGATCACTCAAGGGTTAAAGTAGAGGGTCTCATACCCAAATTCTTAAAATAAAAAATATTAATTTTTCTAAAATAAGAAGTTTTAAAAAGTGTTTTACTAAGGATTGAGTACTCTTTTGGTTTAGGTATACTGATATTTTGAAATGCCATTTGGTTTTATGTTTTTCTTCTCTTAAGAGGCATAATATGATTTGTCTACATTGAAAATGATTTAAAAATTCCAATTGACCCTTATAAGTAGATAACTTTTTAGCAATCATGTCTACCTTTTATCAAGACAAATTTCAATAGATATATTCAATTGCTTAAAACATATTCACTAGGGATTCGTGGAGCTAAGTTGTTCTTTTATAATGTAGTTGGGTTTTTGTTAGTCTCTTGATAAATTTATAGGACTTGTATTCCTAACATGGAGAAACAAGGTATTTAATTTCATATCAAATGGATCATTTGAGCTCTAAATGGGAAAAACCAAACATTATTCTTGGAAGAAGGGGATGAACATGTTTTTAATCTAATGACTTGAATCAATTAGGGTATTCAATATGTAAATTGGTGAGCACACAATTACATTGAGAGGGGGGATAATCAATAAAATAGAATAGTTTTCTTTTTCAAAACTTGAACAATGACAGAAATAGCAACAACACAAGGTCTACCAATTATGCAACACACAAGGAACATCAAAAGAAGAACATGTGATTAACGTGTGAACCCTTATGAGATAAAACCACAACAAAAAGGGTTCTTATTTATAAATCCCTCTTATAATCTTTGTAGGCACCAACCTAGAAGACACAGGTTCCCTCTTATATGATTTGTAGGCACCAATCCATTAGAGACGTCAATCCTCATAATTGAACACCAAATCATAAAAAGGCACCAATATCTTCTTAGGGCACACACCAACCCTCTTATGTTATAAAACTATTCACAATTTTGTTAAAATATCCAATCAAGATCTATTCACACATCTGCTAAAAAATCTTCTCTAAGCTGCTCAAAAACTCTACTACAGAGTTATGCCTTGAAATTGGTGCACCACCGAAGGAGGAGGGTCCCAAAATGGGATATCAAACTTCACAGAAAAACAACATGAAAGTAAACAAACAATAATTTAGAGAAAGAGAATGCAAGATCATTCAATTATTCAACAAAACATAGTACATGTCGGGCTATGAGGCCTTCCCAATTTGGGCCATATACAAATGAACCAAAATTTGAAGCTCAGTGGTTTATTATCATCTATTCACCTTCTCCAAGAGATCTAATCTACTAATTACAACTTCTCAAGTACATATATTCGATCAACACAACAAGGGTCGGCCAAGAGTTACATTCCAAATGAATGTTTACAAATAAATAAGGTCGACCCCAAAACAAGCAAAATTATCACCAAGATAACATAAGAAGGTACAATCATAGATATAGGTCCAAAAAACATCCATAAATCATGCATCATGGTCACAACCACCAACAATCAATGAGAAATTATCACAACTAAAATTAATAGGTAAGCTCGGGTAGAACATGGACATGCTACCTGAAGTGACCAAAAGAATCCTCAAATGAAGCTCCATGATCAAAACACGATGTGATCACATGAAATGATCCCCAAATAGGTACATGATAAGTAAATAAGACCGCAAACAAAATCTCCAACATATGAATGATCACTGAACCAAATTGCCACAAGGAAAATAGGAAAATAAAGAAAAACATTTTTTTTGGTTAATGCAATATTGTGAAGAACCCAAGATGCTCCTACATCAGACACCTGGGGTTATTAAAATTGATTTTCCCAAATTAGGAGTGCTGAGCAACCCAAGCTAAATCAAAATGATCTAAATTAGATTGGGAAATCCATGTAGAATCCTCAATTGGTCTGTCTTTCCACTTTTCCAAATATTCAATGTAGTCTTTACCTCTAGTGCTTCTTCCAATTCTTGTGTCTAAAATCTTCTCAATTTCCTCTGTCTTCTTCTTAGGGTATTCTTGCTTAAAATCTATCTCTTCATTTGACTCAAAATATTCATACAAATATGAAATGTTAAAGATAGGTGATACATTCATGTCCACCAGTAACTCAACTTCATATGCATTATCACTGTCAAATTTCTTCAGTATCTTACAAGGTCCAAATTTCTTCATTTTCAATTATTTGTATGTTCCAACTGGAAATATGTCTTTCTTCAAATGAACCATCACTTCATCACCAACTTCAAATGTTTTATGCCTCCTAGATTTGTTTGTTGCATTTTTGTATTTTTTATTGTTCTTCTCCAAATTCTGTTTCACTTTCTCATGCAAAGGCTTCATGAAATCTGCATACTCTTCAACTTCACAACTTATTTTGTCTTCTAAACAAAGTGTCCTCAGATCTGATATACCCTTAGGATGTATGCTTGTAACAATCTAAAAATGTATTTTACCTGTGCTCCTATTCACTGAATTATTGTATACAAACTCTGCTTGTGCCAAAACTAAATCCCAATTTCTAGGTTTGTCTCCAACTAAGAATCTCAACAAGTTTTCCATACTTCTATTTACAACCTCTATTTTTCCATCTATCTGTGGATGAAATGTAGAACTAAATTTCAAATCGGTACCCAAATTCTTCCAAAGTGTTCTCCAAAAGTACCCCATAAATTTGTTATCCTGGTCAGAGATAATACTATTAGGTAACCCATGTAATCTCACAATTTCCTTAAAGAAAATATTTGATATCTGAACTCCATCTGATTTCTTTTTGCATGGAATAAAATGTGAAATTTTTGAAAATCTACCCACCACAACAAATATAGAATCATTACCTCTTTGTGTCTTTGGTAAGCCAAGAATAAAATTCATACTAATATCTTCCCAAGGTTTATTAGGAACAAGTAATGGTGTATACTATCCAGTATTCTAACTTACTCCTTTTGCAATTTGACAAATTCCATAAATTCTCACAAATTTTTGAACCTCTTTATGCAACTATGGCCAAAAGTACTTCTCCTTAAGAAAACTTAGTGTCTTATCAATACCATAGTGTCCTGCTAATCCACTGCTATGTTTCTCTTTCAACAAATTATCTCTCATTGAACCTCTAGGTATACACAACTAAATTCCTATGAACAACATACCTTCCTGAATGAAATAGTCATCTCATTTTCTCTACTGATCATTGACATGTGTCTTACATGCTTTCCAAGCCTCTGCAAAATCAGGTTCAGTTTCATACAATTCCTTCAAATCATCAAAACCAAGTACCTCAACTCTCATCTCAGTTAACAAAGATCTTCTTCTACTCAATGCATTTGCAACTCTGTTATACAATCCACTTCTATGTTTCAACACAAATGTGAAATTCTACAAGTATTCAACCCACTTCATATGTATTTGATTTAATTTACTCTGACTTCCCAAATATTGTAAAGCTTTATGATTGGTGTACAACACAAATTCATTAGGCATCAATTAATGTCTCCATTTCTTCAAAGCTTGTAAAACAAAATATAATTCTTAATCATAGACATAATATTTCCTCTTAGCATCATTCAAATTTTCACTAAAGAAAGCAACTGATCTACCTTCTTGACTTAATACATCTCCTGTTGCACTACCACTTGCATCATAATCAACTTGAAATACCTTAGAGAAATTAGGCAATGCCAAAACAAGTAATGTTGCTACTCTTTGTTTCAATGTCATAAAACTTTTATTTTCTCCAATTGTCCACTTGAAATCCCTTTTGTCTCCTCTCATTGTCTCATTCATAGCATTAAAAATAGAACATAAATTTTTGATGAATTTTCTCTATAAACTAGCCAAACCATGAAAATATCTCACCTCTCCAACAGTCTCAGGTGTAGGCCATTCCAAAATTGCTTCAACCTTCTCTGGATATATCTTCAAACCATTAGCTGAAATCACAAATCCCAAATATACTATCTCTCCTTTCATAAAAGAACATTTCTTCAAGTTAATCAGTATCTTTTCTTCTTTCAATCTCTACAATACCTGTCTCAGATGTCACAAATGATCTTCCCTATTCTTACTGAATATCAAAATGTCATCCAAATATACAATCACAAATTTACCCAGGTTTTTCTTCAAAACTTCACTCATCAGCCTCATAAAAGTGCTAGGTGCATTAGTTAAACCAAAAGGTGTAACCAACCACTCATACAAACCTTCCTTTGTCTTAAAAGAAATCTTCCATTCATCTCCTTCTCTAATTCAGATATGGTGATAACCACTCTTCAAATAAATCTTGGTAAAGTACTTTGCTCCACTTAAACAATCTATAATATCATTCATCCTAGACAATGGAAACCACTATTTCACTGTGATTTTTTTTATAGCTCTAGAATCGGTACACACTCTCCATTCTCCATTCTTCTTAGGTGCTAATAAAACTAGAACTGCACATGGACTCAAGATTTCTCTAATCAAACCTTTCCGTGACAATTCTTGAACTTGTCTATTCAATTATTCATTCTCCATAGGTGTCAACTAGTGTGGTGCTTTGTTAGGAAAACTAGCTCCTAGTATATGGTCCATACAATGACTAATAATTCTTACCAGTGGTAAACTATCAAGTACATTATCATAAATAATCTCTTGATACTTTGTCAGCAACTTATCAACTTTAGTATGTGTTTCACTCTCTAACTTCTGAACAAGTTTATTAGGAACCAAAGCATAACAAACATCACTCATTTTCAAATCTCTTATGAACTATCTTCCTTCAATCAACCAAACTCTAACAAAAGTACAATTTTCACCTTTAGATGCTTCAATCAAAGGCAACAAAACTTGTCTCATACCATTAGCCACAATAGTATATCTATTCAATCTTCCATCATGTAAATCTTGTTTATCATTTTTCCAAGGTCTACCCAATAATATGTGTCAACAATCCATAGGCATAATATCACAAAGAAATTCATCATGATAATTCCCAATTTTTAATTTCATAACACATTATTCACTTACCAATAGTTTGTGCTCATCTTTGATCCAAGAAATATAATAGGGTTTCAGATGCTTTATCCTCTGTAACTGTAATTTTGTAACAAACTCTTCTGCTACCAAATTTTTTGAACTTCCATTGTTAATGATCACCTTACAACATTTTCCTGCTACCTTACATATGGTTTTGAATAAGCCTTTCCTCACAGGGTCTTCATAGTGCCTTCATTCCACAATGTTCTTCTCATCATCAGATTTTCTCCATCCTCAAGTTTGTTATTTAAATAAGGTGAATCTTCCTTCACAAGTGCATTTCTACTACCATTTACAACCTTCTTGTTTGAATTAGTACATTCAAATTTTCTATGTCCTTCTTCGCCACACTTGGAACAAGTTCCCTTGAACCAATTCTTGTCTTATTTCCTCTGATCATTACTTCCAGGGTAACTGCTTCTTGAATAACTTCCTCTACCTCTCTAGGTACTTTCTCTCTTCCACTCTGATTTTCTTGTATCCTGATTTATCTTATCCTAACTTGATCTATTGTTTTCACCAAAATATCTACCTCTTCCTCTAGGGAATCTTCCACCTCTACCTCTCTCTCTTTGTTCATATCTCTTATTCAATTTATCCTATGCTTTCAATGCAAATTGATAAGCTTCTTCAATAGTGTTCATCTTCACCAAACTTATTTCATCTTGAATAGAAGTCCTTAAATCATTTAGGTATCTAGAAATCCTTTCAACTTCATTATCTACATGTCCAAATCTGATATCTAACCTACAAAATTCCTCAATATAATCCTTCATAGAAGTATCCTTTTGTTTCAAATTTTGTATTCTTCTTAAAAAATTAACCTAATAATCACCGGGCAAGAATTTACCTTTCAATTTATTGATCATCTTTTCCCATACCTCAATTTTATATTTTCCTCTTCTCTATTGATCAGTCTACAAGTGTTCCCACCACAAGGATGCATGTCCTTTCAATTTAGTGTCTGCAATATTTACTTTCTTATCTGTTGGTATGCTTTCATAATCAAAATATGTTTCCATCTCAGAGATCCAGTCCATCAATTCATCTGAATCCAATCTACCACTATACTCAGGAAGATTGAAATGGGGTTTGGAGTTAATACTTGTCAAAGCTCTCAAGAATCTTTCTTCTACTTGTTCCAGAGAAGGTGTAGGTACTGCTCCATCTTTCACTTCTTCTACCTCATCTTCTCTATTATCTTCAATAGGTATTCCTCTTCTTTGGGTTGATTTAATTGCTTCGAGTCTAGTAGAAATATATCTTAACATATCCATCAATGCATAATCTCCTTCTCTCCTACCACAAACCATCTTTGCAACCCTCTACAATTGTAGGTCAGATCGCAACCTACCACCCCACAACCAAATCAACTAGGGCTTGCAAAAGAAACCAACTCTGATACCACCTGGTGCAGCACCGAAGGAGGAGGGTCCCAAAATAGGATGTCCAACTTCACAACAAAACAACACGGAAGTAAACAAATAAGAATTTAGAGAGAAAATGTAGGATGATTCAATTACTCAACAAAACAAAGTGCATGCTAGGATGTGAGGCCTTCCCAATTTGGGCCATATAGAAATGAACCAAAATTCAAAGGTCATTGTTGTATTATCATCTATCCACCTTCTCTAAGAGATATACCCTCCTAACTACAACTTCTCAAGTACATATATTTGATCAGCATAACAAGGGTCGGCCAAGAGTTACATTCCAAATGAATGTTTACAAATAAATACGCTTGGCCCCAAAACAAGAAAAAAAATCACCAAGGAGAACATAAGAAGGTGAGATCATGAATATAAGTCCACACAAGATCCATAAATCACGCATCATGATTGTAGCCACCAACAATCAATGAGAAATGACCGAAACTAAAATCAACAAGTTAGCTCAGGCAGAATAGGGACATGCTACTTGAAGTAACCAAAAGAATCCTCAAATGAAGCTCCATAATCAAAATATGATGCGATCATAGGAAATGATCTCCAGATAGGTCCATGATAAGTAATTAAGACCGCAACCAAAATCTCCAACATATGAATAATCGTTGAACCAAAATGCCACAAGGAAAACATGGAAAGAAAGCAAAACACTATTTTTGGTTGATGCAAGATTGCAAAGAACCCAAGATGCTCCTACATCAGAAATTTATCATGAATATCTCATTATTTTTCTCATATGTTTTCTCAAATGTGCTATATAACTTAGCTCAAATATGTCATATAACTCTTCTTGAAGTATGCAATATAATTTATGGGATAATTCTCTTTATGACTACTCCAAAATAATTCTTGGATTTCACCAAGCTTTGCTCCAAATTATGACCCAAACCTAATCCAAATTGGGCATAATTTCTACTATAAATCTGTAATGAATTCTTCATAAGTATTTGCACACGTTCTTGTTGAACAACTGAAATACTAAGAGGGGGGAGTTAATCAGTATTCCTTAAAACTTTAAATTCAATTTTATTAATGCATAATACAATAGTCTTAACATTCATAATCAAAGTAATCATCTAGAAACATAAACACAATAAGCATGAGTAAACACTAAATTTTTATCACGGAAACCCAAATGGGAAAAAACATGGAGAGGGTTAACTCTCAATATTATATAACTAGTTATAGAATATTACAAGTGCTCACTACATGACTTACTATCAAAGGGGTCACTACCAAAAAGTAAAGGCTCACTATCTAAGCTCACTTCCTAGATAATGATAAGTAAACAAAAAATGAACTGATATAATTTCATCTTCTATATGCACAAAATAATTCCTTTGAAGCTTAGAATACTAACTAGACACACTTCATTTATCCTTCATTGATTTTCTTAAGTTTTTCTACATAATACTAATATTCATTCATAAGTTCACATATTTGTGCCATCCTTGTCTTTAAAGATATCAAAATAAAGTGCCAAATTGTACAAATATCAATCAATGGATTCAATCTTATCTTTGTGTTTATCAGTGGCAGTAGGCCATTTGAAATGGTATTTTTACATGTTGGCCATGGCATTAATGCATTTTTTCATTTCCTTGGTATAATTGGTTAATCTCTCCCGTACAGAGTCATATTTCTTCTTCAAATTTCTCATCAGGTTCTCTTTTGTCGATTTCTTTGTAAAATGTTCATTTGCATGTTCATATAGAATATCTAGGACTAATATTACAATATCATAAGGAACAATGTTGTTCTAGATCATATGAGTGATGGAAGAATCTTCAATTATTACTTTATCATACAAAGGTCTTTAGAATTAAACATCACCCATCCTCTCTGTACCATCTAGTCCTTCAAGTTTCATCAATATCTTATCCACCTCATATGGATCCTCATATGAATCGGTTGAATCTTCTTTAGGCATTTCTTCTTCTTGTGCAACAATAATTTCTTTTTGTTCTTTTTAATCTTCCTTGACTAGTTCATGTTCATCCAAATCAATAACCATAGCTACTATTTCTTGGCTTCCATCTTCTTTTTGTATGATGCAGAGGAAGAGGGGGCCTAAGTGATTTTTTTGAGTCTTTTCTTTTCAGAGGTAGATCATCCTAGAACAACACTTACCAAAGAAATAGTTCCAATCAATTCCTCATGTGTGCCAAACTTATCATATGTTAAATCTATAGGACACTTGATTAGTTCCTCTAGGTTCAACATGCATTCATGCACGCTCATCTTATATCCAAATTATTTTATTTTTTATTTCCTGGGTAGAATTTCTTCTATGAAGCAATGGTCTATATTCACTAAGAATGTAATGTTGTCATTATACTTTTCCACACTATCTTTTGGAATTTTGTATTTAGTAGTTAGGTTCTTTCGAAGTTCATCAAATTAGTTTATGCACACAATGTCTATGTTGTCTAAATTGTTATAGTGATATATTTGTTTTTTTGTGGGCAAACCTTCATCCCATACAACATTCTCCTTTAAAAGTAGTGAATTTAGAAAATAAAATACCATAAAAACAACCAGAGATCTAAACCAAAACGCATATTCTTCCTTCTTAGTTAATGTCAAATTTTGCAACAATTGCAATCTTAACAATTCACATAGATCATAGTCTATACCTTCCTTGACCATCTGATGTGCCACACATACAACAATAGATGAAGTTCAACCTTCCCTATTTTAAAAATAAATTTTGTAAGTGATATTGAAGGTTGCATACCTTACTGCTAGGTCAACAATTCTATTAGTTTGCAATGCCCTCTAGTCTCCTAATATACTAGTTAAAGCTCCAACTTCCTTATTCATGACTGATTTCATAATTGGTAGAGAATCAACAAAGCAAAGATTTTTCACTACCTTATTTGTATCTTTGGTCATTTGGTAAAGTCTATCTAACCATATGTAATCATCATGTATCCTTCTTAACACAATTCTCATTGTTTCTTCATTGGTAATCGTCAGGAACTCCTCCACACATTTAATCCTTTGTGCCCTAGATTATATATTATCTATAATTTGTTTCTAGAGAGTGAAGCTTCAAGATTTCTTATATTTTCATTTTCCTAGTCATCCAATTGTAATTCAACAAACTTGTATATGTCTTCCAAATACATAACCCTAGAAGGTAGTGCTGAAAATGCATCATCTAAAGAAACTCTTGTTGACTCTTTCATGAAATTTTCAAAAAATAGATAGGACTATGTTGGATTAATGAGAGGGGGGTGAATCAGTAATCAATGATTCTTTAAACCTTAAAACTTTCCCTCATTCAACATAGTAACAACTCGGTCAAACAAACTTTAATATTAACCGATAACAGTAAATTAACTTATCAATAAAAAATAACATGCACAATAAATGTTCAACACATATAGCACCATTATATAATGTGGAAACCCAATATGGGAAAAACCACTGTGGGAATTATCACCCACCAAAGAAATACTCTTCTAAAGTATGCTCGATTAAAAGCCAATCTTGTTAAAGATTACAAATGCACATTGTTAAATGTGACCTTGTTAGGGGATTTGTCTTAGATCTATTAGGGTCTTCACCCTATTAGGAGTGGCATGGTTAAAGGTCTTTAAACACTCTTCTAGAATGTCACCTCTCTAAAGGTTTTACAATAAGACTGTTAAGTTCACTTAGTTAAGAGATTTTTCTGATACAAATGTTAATAAGAAACAATATAAAAATTGACCTATAAATTAGCAACTACCTCTTGCTTAGTCAGATTCCTTATGCACTTTTGTCTTCACTTATTTTCTTTACTTTCTACTGGCCTCAACACTTCATCGATTTCTACTTGTAGACTCTGATTTCAACCTTTTTCTTCTTCACTGCATCACTTAGTTACACATCCACCTTTCAACTTTGCCAACTTATTTTCCCTATAATTTCATCCTTTATATAGACTCTACTTTGCCTCTTAATCTCCTTTATTATGTTTTCCTCTGATTATTATCAATTGTCAGATCATCCTAATAAACTGATTCAATGAATTTGGTACTCGGTAAAAAAAATTATCATCACCTCAGAACTTGAACTTCTCTTGGAACTTGTACCTTCACTTTTGCTGCTTAGATCTTCACCATAGATCATAACCTAAAATTTTCTTGATCATAGATCTCTTTAACTAACTCTTCCTCATCCTTAGAATCTTATAGATCACTATGGATCATCATTAAATATCATTCTGATCCTTGTATTTAATTTTTGTTCATTGCTCGGTGCCTAACTTCTTTTCCTTCAACCAAAATTCTATTTTCTCTGCTCGGTAACTAAATCCTTATACTTAGTGTTGTAATCACCTAAAAATTTTCTGGTAGAACCTAAGCCCCTAATTTAGATCAAATTGTCTCAAATAATAACCTACATCTTGAAGGCATACTTACTAGGCATAATTATGTAAAGTAACCCTAAAAATCCCCTTTGCATAATTAAATAAAAAATCAAAATCTTATATCAAGCTTATAATATGGTCTAATTTCTAGAGCTTGCATATTTTCTTAATTTCTCAAATATTTGTTTTAAATATAAAGTTCATACACTTTTATTAAAAGGACACACTCACATTTGTGCACACACTTAATCCTAATTAATTAGAAATTAAAGGGGATTTGTGCTTTCAAAATTTCTATTTTGTCTTATCTTACCTATTATCTCTATTTTGCCTCTTAATCCTCACCACTCATTTCTACCTAACCTTGCATCTCCTTCACTCTCCTTTTGCCTCTTCATCTCATCCACTCATTCTTTTGCCTCTTAATCTCCACCCTCCATTCTTGAGGCAATTCCTTTAAAAGGAAGCTCTTCCTTGGCTCAAGGGTTCTGCCTTAGCTTTTGGTGAATCTAGATCATATTAGACTTTTACATCTTGCTTTCTTGCATTATTAGAGTACTTTTGATAATTTTAATTCTTAGTTTCTCATAATTTACTTCAGTCTTAGCATAATCTTTGATTGTTAAATTTAGTTTGCTTTCTTGCATTGTTTTATACCATAGCTCTTGCATTCTCATTCTAGAATACAAGTTTTTTTGCATTCATCCTAGCTTAATCTCTCATTTTAGCTTAAATATTGCATTCTAGTTCATTTCTAGTTTTTCATTTGTATGTTAATATTCCATTTTGGAGTAGTCAAGTCATTAATCCTCTATGCCAATTTGATGGCATCATGAGAAGGATTAAACTCGCTTCAACTAGGAAGCAGTAAGCCTCTTTTATGAATTAAGTTGGCTCATTTGATATGGCCTCCTATAGATAAATTCTTGAGCTAATGGCTTATTTAGCATTGGTTTTTCCTCTATTTGAGTACCAATTTTAGACCACACATCTTTGGCACCCACCATGGGGCAAGAATCAATAAATTGTCCCTTCATTTGCAAGTTTTTTTGACTTTTTTTTTAAAACTGTGACAATGCTTGTACTGTTCTCTATGAATAATCATATTGGAATGGGATTTTACTTGTACTACTCCTTGATAATACTCGTATGAGACAAGTGAACAAAGAGTTTACATGTACTGCATGGTGAGAATGCCCGTACAAGTCTTCATCTCATGTTATTCTATGTGTTTGCTTGTATCATAAATATAGAGAATATTTAGGGGTTTAGGACTTGAAATTTTTTCATTTTGATGCTTTTTTTTGGATATGTCTTGGCCTTTATCTTCTCTTTTGTAGGTTCTTACAGATTTTTGCAAGGTGTTTTATAAGGAAATCACTTGCCAAAGAGATCAACACTTGCATGTTTCATGACTACTAATGCTTTTGTGATGTAGGACGCTTGTCAAAGACTCATTTGGAAACTACTAAAGCTATTGGTTTTGTAGGTTTCCTTGGAGATACAAATCAACATTGTGTCTTCATAAGTTTGGTTTTCTAGGCATCTAGCTTAATTAGGAGATTTCTTTTCTTGTAATTAGTTGAGTTGTAGGAGAGTATGCTCTTCATCTCCTAGAGGATGAATTATAAATCTTGACATACTTGATTGGTTACTTGTAAAAGGAATCTTGAGTGAATTAACATGTTATTGATGTGCTTGGGAGAAACTATGGAGTAGGAGAGTATGCTCTTTTCCTTATGGAAAATCAGAAATCTTGACCTCCACTAGCTATCCATTTTACTTTCTTACATTTACCTTTAGAGGGCCTGCCAAGAGAGAAATCTTTTGGGAACAACCCAAGTGGTGAACAAGAGAACCCAGCTAGCTCCATCCCACTATAATAAAAAGCTTCATTCACTCTAAAGAGAGGTAATACTTGGCTATTTTCTAATTCCAAGTCTTCTTCATGTGTAGGGCCTAGTTTCCTTAATCTTGCTAAGCAAGACTACATTTTTCTAGGTTCTTGTAGGGCCTTCATGGTCTCAATCTTGTTAACAAGACTACAAGGGGAGTATATTTAACTTGTATAGGGCTGAGATGTCTCAATCTTGCTTGCAAAACTATACATTTTAGGTTCTTGTAGGGATATAGGCCTTAATTCCATTTGTAGAACTACAAGGGGTAGTCATGAACAAAGACCTTATTTAACACCTAAGGATTTAGAGGCCAACCATTTTAGCCATGTGACTTCCTTTGTGCAAGGATTGATCCAAGTGGACTTTACCCGAATCACCCCAAGATACTTACCATATGTGTTCCCTTGGACATTAAAGATTGAATGTGGCAATATGGAAAGACATGCACTACGAGCATTGTTCTCTTCCAATTGATCCATAACTTGCATAGGAAAATCCATTCAACCACTTAATTGTGGGGATAAGAGAAGAAATTTGTGTTCAAACGTTGGAACATTTCCCTTTTGACCTTAGGTAGTTGTGCTTGATGTGCTTTAATGTGCAAAGACCCGTGAAGAATTTTGTGAACATACACTTGATACTTTTGAACACATTTCTATATCTTGTTAGACTTCACAATTGCTTGTATCCAAAAGGTTGCTTTGTCCCTTGTTGGATTGTTTGGAGACTATTTCTTGTTCACATCATTTTATTTAAACAAAAACAATCAAACTTGGTCTAGAAAATACTTTAAACTTGTTAGTCAACTATCTCAATCCTTTGGAGTCAATCTCTCAAACTAAGCTTAAACATTGTTAACATAGCTTCTCCATTGTTAACATTTTCTCTTCTTTATATTTGGTACATTCCAGCAAGTTAGGAATTGCCTTTAGCTAAAAAATATTATTTGGATCTCTTGAATACACTCTAGGTTAGTAGATTGTTCAGTTGTCCACCCACTACTTATCATCTCTTTTGGATGCTTTTATCTTATCTTTTCTTGTTCACAAGTGTCATACATAGGAAATATTTCCATAGCTTGGACATTTTGTGGAAAGTTATCTTTTCTCTCTTTTTACACTTTTTCACTTTGGACAAGTGGACACTTTGCTTACCTAGTTTTAAAATCAAGTCATTCTAAGTCATCCTATTTAGCTGTCGGTTACAACTAGATATCATATCCACCAAGGAAAGAAACCCAAAGAAAATTTTGACAAATAAACTAGAGGAGAACCTGAACCTTGGTGTTTAAATCCCTTTTCTAATACCTTTAGTGAGTCGACACTATCCTCACCTAGGTTGGAAAACAATGTTTCTTACATTCCAACCATGGAAGATCTAAATCGAAGGATTGATGAATTTTTTAGATAGTTAGGAAACAAACACTTTGGAAAAGGAAATCAAGAACAATTGGACCAATACTTTGATCATCACACCTCTATACATGGATCACAATATTCCTCTCAACACACTAGACATGTTTTACATGGTTTACAAGGTGATGACTCAGATGTTGAGATAACAAAGGAAGACATTCTGCAATTTCAACAAGACAAATGTTTGTAAAGACTCATGAAATTGACCTTAAATAAAGACAAAGATAAATACTTCATGCACCTATCTTCGCAAGGAGTTAATTTGCCTCAAAAATTTTATGTTGAAAAATTGATAAAGAAAGAGGAACCATTTGAAATGGAGGTCATAAAGAAACAAATGGAAGAAATGCATAAAGCAATGCTACGCTTGGCCAAGGAGAAAGAACAACCAAATACATCCTTTTCACTTGAGGCTATATGTTCATTTCCTTTTGACAAAGATTTATACATACCTCCTTTTCCTCGTAAGGTTAAATTTCCAAAATATGACAAGTATGATGGTAGTGGAGATCCTATTGACCATGTTAGGGAATTTTTTGCACTAAGTATGGAATTCTTGCATGAATCCACTTATCTTATCAGACTCTTTTTTTGGAGTCTTATTGGTCAAGCTATGGAGTGGTTCACCTCCACTTAATTCATTTGACCAACTAGTGCAAAGATTCATTCAATAATACTCTTACAACATTCAACATGCTATCACCATGCTAGATCTATGCAATATTAAACAACGCCAAGGGGAATCCTTTGTGGTTTTCCTTCAATGATGGAGGAAGATTTATTCACGCTATCCTCGAAAGATTTCTAAGACTAAGAAGATCGATATATTCATCAATGATGTGTTCCCTGAAATTAATTATGCATTGCAAATGCAAACACATGCTTCATTTTATAAATTTGTTAAATCATCTATTTGCATAGAGGATGCCCTTATTCGTAAGGGTGAAATCACTCTTCAATATAAAGAGTAGAAATCCTCTTCAAACAACCAACATAATAAGGACAAGCATAAGTTCTAGAACAAAACCAAATATTTTGTCAATGAAAAAATCGTAGGTATGACCTCAATGTCTGCCCCTACTAAGCCCACAGAGCCATCTTTCAATTTTACTACTGTCATGAAGGCTAATAAGAGTGCTCAAATAGGCTCCAAAATTGAAATCACCATATTTACGACATGGATCCCTAGGCCTAAGAGAGACTTTAATCCTCTCATAGAATCTCTTGAAAATGCTTTGAAGACACTTTTGACTAACAAGATCATCACCCTTCTAGATAATTCTAAACTCTATGATCCTGAGATAAAACTTAAGTGGTAGAATGACAACCACTATTGTGATTATCATCACAACAAAGGCCACAAGAACAACAAGTACATGAAACTTAAGAATCTCATCTAGGATCTAATTGATAATGAGACAATTGTGATTGATCCCCCACAAACGAACACTGAGCACAAGGTTTTCAAGGATCCTTTTCCCAAATATGATAAAGGGGAGTCTTCTAAGGAAAAGTATAACAAGGTTGGTTACACATAGCCTGATAATGACAATGTGATTCACATTCTTGAGTCCTTTGACCACACCATCAATGTTATCAAAATCAAGGACAAGGCTCAGGCATAGTGATCTAATGCAGTAACCAATTCTCAAGGCAAAGTCTCTCTATAAGGAGTTGGTCATCCTTCCTCCTCATCTTCCAAACCAAAAATGACACAAGTGTCTAAACCTACTACTTCCTTGATGAATCATGATTACAATCTATTTGACCATCTCCAAAACATATTAGCTCAAATGTCAATTCTTGAATTGCTAAAAATATCTCCTGCTCATAGAGAGATTCTTGATCAATCCCTTCTTGTGGCTAATGTACCTAAGGACCTAGACATAGACAAGTTCCAGTCCATGGTCACTCATCTTGCTTCACCTCACTATCTAACCTTCTCTGAAGAAGATGAAAAATTTGTCACTCACCTGCATAATCAACCTCTCCACATTGAGGTTCTCATACATAAGCATAAAGTTAAGTGTGTTTTGATAGATGGAGGTGTAGGTTTGAATATCTACACATTTAACCTAGTCAAAGCTCTTAGTTTCTCAAAACATGTCATTGATCCTCGATGCAAATAATGATCAAGTCATATGATGAAGAGGAACATTTCTCAAAAGGTATGTTATTCTTTCCCATTTGAGTAGGTCCTATTCAGTGGGACATCATTTTTTAGGTCTTCAACCTTCCTTTGGTATATAACATACTTCTGGGTCACCCATGGATCCATGAAATGTAGGCAGTCCCTTCTACATACCATCAATGCATTAAGTTCCCTCACAATGGAATTGAGGTTACTATTCCTACAGACTCTGCATAAACATGCAAAAATCTTAAATAAGAAGAAACAATGGTTCCTCCCAACAAAGAATGGTCAAATCGTAAAGAAGAATAAGAAAAGGGAAAAATAACTCTATCAGATTATGGGAAAAGAATATTAGTCAGACCTATTGGTATGGGGGAATATCGAGTGGACACTCTTCCAATCTCTCCAAGATCTTATGATATACCATCTCCCTCATTCCCTCCTATAGTTGCAACAAAACCTATCATACCTGAAGGTAGAAAAATGATTAAGGCTACAGTTCCCCTAGAACTAGAAAGGGAAGAGAGCACTGTGCTACAATATCTCTACAAAGGAGAAGAATCTAAATAGGAGGTAAAATATGCTGAGATTTCACCTTAAAAGTATTGTGTGGGTTGCCAACTTATGAATAAAATGGGATATGATGGGAGAAGTCCTCTTAGAAAAGGAAAAGGACTCCTTGAACTATTACATGCTGAATTCAAAAATCCTAAGGACAAGACTGGTGTTGGCTATCATGAACATAAGTTTGATAAACCTAGTAGTAGCACTCCCACATATGAAGACTCAGATGAAGAAGAAGAAGCATAAATTCAACCTATGACATACAAAATATTATTGCATATCCAAACTGCTAATCCATGTTATCAAGGAGAGCCCTATATGCCATCCCATGTGCCTCAAGGAAATGACCCAATGGAACTTGTACACCTAGCATAAAATGGTCTCAATCAAGAAAATCTCACTCAATCTCTTAAGCTAACTACTACTACTATTGATAGTAATACTGCTATAAATCCTAGTACTGAACACATTGTTGACCCTAATCACATGCATCCTAACTGGGGAAATTTTTTTGGCATCTCCCATATCTTGGATATGCCTTGGTTCATGCCTATTCTAGACTACTCTGCTACTACTACTATTGAACAAGTTCTCACTGCTGAAAATACGCATCCTGCGATAGAAAAAAGTTATGATGAAGATCTCCCTCCTACAATAACCCTATATGACTATATTAGATAGTACCATAATGATGAAATATATTCACATGAATATGAGTGGGACTCATTATCATAAGATACAATAGAGATTCAGGTTGATGTCATACATAGATATGCCACTACTAGAAATTTTGAAAGAGGAGAAAGCTCAAATTTTCAAGACCAAAAAACTGATAAAGATCCCTTCAATCCTCCTATGGAGATCATTCCCATGATCCCTATACCATCTTCTGCTAATCAAGAAAACCACAAGTATATAATACCTCATCCTATGATAACTACATGGAGTTTAGGGAGGTCTAGGTTTAAGAGGGTTTCTTTTCGTACATTGCTAAAACAAATGACTATTTAGGAATAAAATGAGGGACTTAGCTCTAGGAATAGGCTATCTCATTTAGATTCATATAATACTCCTCTAAACTCCTCTATTGCTTCTAGGAAAACTCACGATCAATAATGCTCTATGGAGGATAACTTTCTTGACCTCTTGGGGACATTCATGAATGATGAGGATGATATTGATAACTTTGCACTTGAGCCCGTTGAACCTTTATCCCTTCTACATCATGAATTAATTGACTTGACTCCTTCTGAATCTATCCAACTCATATCCTTTGACACTGACCATGAACTAGCATGTTATCTAATTTTTTTTGAACCTTCTCCTTCTTCCACCAGTGCAATGAGTGGAAATATGGCAGTGGAAGATATCAAGTATCTCAGTCATAAAAATAAAAATAAAAAGAACAAGTGGTCTGATGGTGAAAACCACTATGTGGAGTGTTGGACCCAAAATAGTAAAAATAAATGACGCATCCAATTGTGAAAACCTCTCTGAGGTTCCTACAAATGGGATACCTGATATTATTCCTAAGAACATTTAGGAAGGATCCTTTGTGCTTATCAATCCTACACAATAGGTCAACTTGGGAACAATTGAGAATCCACAAATTATACATCTAGCATAATCATTATATGAAGATTTAAGACAATGGTTTATCCAATTCTTCATAGAAAAGAAAATCAATTTCACATGGTCCTACTCAGATATGCCAGGGTTGGATACAAATATCATCATGTATCATTTGTCTATTGCTCCAGGCATCAAAATACTCAAACAAAAGATAAGAAAAATGCATCCACATATTGCATTACTGGTTAAAGAAGAACTTGAGAAATTACTGGATGCCACGTTTATTCGGGCTATAGACTATGTTGACTGGATATCTAATATTGTTACTATCTCAAAAGATGACAAATCAATTCGCATATGCATAGACCTCGGGGACTTAAACAAGGATTTCCCTAAGGATGATTTTCCATTACGTAACAATTACATAAATGTTGACCTCACTGTTGGTTATCAAATGTACTCCTGATGGACAAATTTTTAAGATACAATCAAATCCACATCGCACCTGAAGATCAAGAGAAAATTGCATTTACTTGTGCATGGGGAACCTTTTTCTTGAATGTCATGCCATTTGGATTTTAAAATGTTGGAGCTACATATAAATGTGCTATGATGACTATTTTTCATGATATGATGCACACAAGTATGGAGGAGTATGTCGACGATACATTGACAAAATTTTCTACTAGGGACATTCACCTTACTAACTTAGACAAAATCTTCACCAAAATGGAACAATTCAAGTTAAGGATCAATCCTAAGAAGTGTACTTTCAAAGTCACCTTTGGTAATTTTCTTGGCTATGTTGTATTAGAATGTGGAATTGAGGTGGATCCAACAAAAAGTCAAGGCTACTATGGAAATGCAACCCCCAAGAAACATCAGTCAAATGAGAACATTATAGGGAAAGCTACAGTCCATCGGGAGATTTATTTTACAACTAGATGATAAGGTGCAACCCTTCACCAATACTTTTCATAAGGGTGTCACTTTCAAATGGAATCAGGATTGTGAAAAACACTTCCAACAAATCAAATAATATCTGGATAATCCTCCAGTACTAATGGCTCCTACGCTTGTAAATCCCTTGTTACTCTACATAGCTGCTACTGATTCTTCTTTGGGAGATTTTCTCACACAACGTAATGATAAAGGACATGAGCAAGCTATTTATTATATCAATTGAACACTGGTCTCTTATGAGATCAACTATAGATTAATTGAAAAATCCTGTCTAGTAGTAGTGTTTTCTTCTCAGAAGTGCAGACACTATATGTTGACCTAGTCAACATAGTAGATTGCAAAAATAGATCCTCTCAAGTAATTACTAAATGAGGAAACACTAATAGGATGGTTAGCTAAATGGGTGTTGATACTCAGTTAATTTGACATTACATATGTTGACTAGAAAGACATCTAAGGGCAAGCTTTGGCAGATCATTTAGAAGATGCACCTCTACAAGATGTACATCCTCTTGTCGCCAAATTTCCTGATGAGTTCATCACACATATAACAAAACATCCCTAGAAGATGTACTTAGATGGATCATTTACACAACAAGGTGTTGGTGCTGGTGTTCTGTTCATATCACCCCAAGGTTACAAGATCCCTAAGGCATACAAGATTGATGCAGGAGCATCCTAGGTGTAAGAGCAATCTTCCATCACCCAAAAATATTTCTAGTTTCTTTTCAATAAGGGCTATCTTGTGCAGAGCTACTATTTTTGGAAAGTTACTATGTTTAGTAAGTTTTCCATTCGAGCTCAGAATGGTCTATTTTCTTCCTAGGAGGTTCATTTTGGTCATATTAGCCTGCCAGTAAAGTTTCATTGCCAGATCAAGTTTAGTTTTGAAGTTATTAAAAATTTTCAGTATTGGCAGCAAGGTACAAAAAATTTGAACTCAGTTTTGAAGGCTTTAGAGGCCCCTAATGAGGTCAAAAATTCAACTGAATGAAGCTTTCTTGATTCAAGTGTTGTAGAGCGCTTCGTGCCCTTTCTAAAATGGGGTCATAATAGTCAATCAGGTCAACAGGTGATGACTTATGGTCTTCAGAAGTTGGGTCACCTAAAATGGCGAAAACTAATTTTTCTTCAAAATTTCTATTTGGTTTTCAAAATTTGTTTTGAGCTGACTCTAATGTAATAAATTGTAAAATAAAATAATTCTAAGTTTGGTCGGCCTTATTGGCTAAAATTTTGGAACCTTCCTAGGTGGTGGAAAATTGCCTATATAAGGAAGGTTGTAGTGTTGTCTTAGGTAGTTCGGAGTAGTTCTAGGTAATAATTTGAGGCTTTGTGATGCAGAGGAAAGGGTAGTGGACCTTATTCACCTACTAAGTTTTCCAATTTGACTAAGAAACCCACACTTTTCCCAAAGGTGCACAATGGCTTTATAAGACTCCACCCAACCAAGACTCTTCAAAATGCAAACTAATGATATATTTGAAGTGTTTCATGTATATATGGATGGATTAAGGTTTTTTTGAGGTTTCTAGATTCATCTTTCACTCACAATAGCAAAAAGTCACTATATAGTCCTAGAGGCCTAATTGCCCTATCTAGTAGCCCTGTTCAGCGATAAAATGGATCATAAATCTTTACTTTCCCAAAGGATGAACAAAATAAATGATATATTTGGATACCATTTTGGCCCTACCACAACACACTACAAGATGGATTTAGACTCTTTTGGACCATGTATGACTGTCCTCACTATGTGACCCCAAAATGCACTAAAATTGGGTGATTTTACAAAGCAACTACTAGTTTATAACTGAGGGACTCCAAACTATAGAAAGTCTCTCCAAACATCATAAAACCTCTAAATCCAAGAGGAATTCAACCCAGCACCTTGGGAACATTAAAAGTCCCAACTTAGCCCTCTTAAACCCTTGATTTAAGGGTTTCTCCAATCTCAACTTCCCACACTTCCAAAATCTTTTAGTGATTGATTCACCATTAAATCCAGCATATAAGACTATTCAAGTCATAAAAAGGCTATGTCCTTCAACTCAAACGCTTGCTGCTATACTTGTGCCATCACTTTCATTAAAGAACCTTTCACAAATCAGTCTGTGATCACTCTAATCCTTCAATCATCTGCAAGTACCATAATTAGGAACCTATAATACATTATTAGCAATCACTTTCCATGGGTCCTAGGCCTTTGGGTCCATGGAAAGGTTATAGTTTACAAATTAGGCTTCAAAACAAGAAGGAAACTAAACAAAATCAGTCTATGCTGCTGTATAAGAGGATACAGTCATATCAAATGACTCTCAAACCTCCCAAAACATGTGAAAACATTTCTAAATATTCTATTGAATCTTCCAATGCATTAACCAAACCAAGTTACATGAATAAATGATAAGAACTTTAAAACATTCAATGCATTTGCTTGCCACAGTCTGGCTTATACAGTCCAAACACAAAGAACAGAGAATTAAAATGGATCACAATACATTAAAACAATGAATGAATGCTTTTAGATCACTTCCAATTCTATTGTAAACTCACAAATCAAAACAAGAGATATTGGAATGCATCTACATTGAAGAGAGCATATGATTTACAAACTAAAAATTGATCTTTTATTCAAACTTTTGTTCTTGCCGTACATTCCAGGCTTCATACCCATACCATGAAGTTCCAAAACAAATAGAAAACAAATATTAACTTCCCCAACCTCTTCCAACCGGTTTGAGGGATTAGTTAATAGTTTTAAACAAATAAAACCCATTTCCCTCCTAAATGCTATTAGTCGTTACTCTTTAAATTTTTAAATTTTTAAATTGTAAAAATGCTTTAAAACCTTATTAAATTGGAATTTAAGAACTCCAAAGGTTTTTAAACACCTAGGAGACTTAATAGCACCACTCTTATACTTCTAACTACCCTAAAACATCTATTGGACACTAATGGTCCAAATTAAATTTATTTAATCCTTTTAAGGATATAAATTAATTCCTAAATTCAAATTCCGTTTCATGGCATCAAACCATTATAGAAGCCAACACATTATAATTTATTGGATTTACATCACTTGGAATACCTTAGCCTTTCTTTATCCTTTGATACACCATAGGTGCCTTTAATGTCTTCATGGTTGGTTTCATATTCTTCATGGTTTGTGTGTTGTTCCTTGGTGCCGCTGCACCATACTCGCCACCTGCAAGAAAACTCTTGTCCCAAGAGTTGTGTAGCTTGAAGGATGTCTTGAATGTAGGGGTGAAGTAATTCCCCAATGTAAGCCTCTTTCTCCCACCTTGCAAACCTATATTCAGACACCAATTGTGAAAAGAAAAACAATAGTTTGCTAACTGTCCTTGGGAAGGACAGTGAGAAGGTTGTAAGGCCTCTTTCTTCCCTGATTCCTTGCATGGGTTAGACCTCTGGTCCAACATCTCTGCCCCCTTGCTATTGTCTGGCTGCTTGATAGGACACTTGACTGTCCCAACTTGCACAAAGGCTAAGTCCCAAAGCTCTCCTCTTCTAAGACTGACATGGCTGCCTTTGGACTGTATGTTTCCTCCATTATACCATCCAGTATCATACTAAACTTGATGTGCTATCTCCTGCCCAAAACACATAAGTATAGGGTCTTCTTTGTTCCTCTCAAGTGGCTACAATTCAAACTTCTTGCCTTCATGATGAACTAAATACTTATTAGTGAATCCATCATGGATTACCTTCCTTGACCATTGCCAAGACCTGCCTAATATCAGATGTCCACAACTCATATCCATAACATCACATAACACCTTGTCTCTATACTTTCCAACTGAAAACTCAATCAAGACTTGAGTACTAACCAACAAATTTTGATTCACATTGACCCATGTAGCATAATATGGATTAGGATGCACAAATCTTTGCAAATTCAACTTTCTAACAACCTCATTAGACACCACATTGTGACTTGCACTTGAATCTATGATAAGTCTACAAACTTTACCTTGGATCAAACAATTAGATCTGAAAATGCTTGGATGATATGGTGTTTGACTCTTGCCCATGAATAGGTACTCTCCCTCCTTTGGTAATGCCATGATAGGTTCTTGTTTGTCTTCTTTACTTGTTTCTTCTTCAACCAAATGCACCCTTCTTTCTTTTCTTTTGTCTTCAATCCACTTGGGACACCTAAAAGATTGATGACCCACTTCATTACAATGGAAGCACCTGCCTGTGAACACTCCATTGCCTCTTGCTCTACTCCTTCCACCTCTATAACCACCTCTTGTATCAGATGAGTAGGGCTTGTCCTTTTCTTTGTCATTTTGATTCAGAAAATCAGTATTACCTCTTCCTCCTCTTCCTCTCATGGAAGATCCACCTCTAGTGCTGCCTTGTCTCTCTTGCCTTCTTTTGATCTTTTCCTCAGCCTTGATGGCTAGTTTATAGCATTCCTCAATAGATCTAGGGGTAGCAAGACTAATTTCATCTTGTATGTTGAACCTAAGTCCCCCCATGTACCTTGCAATCTTTTCATCCATGTCCTCATCGTGACTAACTCTTATATCAAGTTTGTGAAATTCCTCAGTATACCTTTGCACCTCCATGTCTTTTTGTTTCAGATTTTGCATCTTCTTATACAACTGAACTCTATAATCATTTGGCAAAAATTTTGCCTTCATCTTGTCCATCATGGTGTACCAAGAAGTGATCTTGGGTTTACCATTCTTCCACCTTTCCGCTTGCACATAATCCCACCATAACAATGCATGTCCTTTCAACTTGGACTTTTCTATCTTCAACTTCTGATTCTCTTCCACATCTTCACATTAAAGAAATTTTCCATTGCACTAAACCAATCAATCAGCTCTTCATCATCCATCTTTCCTCCATAGGTCGGCAAATCAGCTCTTGCCCTTGTATAACCGCTCTTGATGACTTTAGCAAACCTAGCCATCTTCAACTCATCAGGATCTAATGGTTCTCCCATTGGGGTTCCTCTTCTTCTTCCTCATCATTTGAAAATTATTCATCCTATCTAATTATCTTATCCCTTTTCTCTAAGGCCAATATTCTCTCCATCATAATCTTCGTCTCCTTGTCTTTTTCAGCTTTCTTCTTCTTCTCTTGCTCAAGGGCTGCCTTAATCTTTTTGTTATCAGCTAATTATTCTTTCACAATCTTTGCCAACTCCATGTTGGTAATTATTTGGGGTAGATCTCCATCCTCTCCTTTAGCCATGGTTACTTGATCAACTTGGTACAAAAATCAACTCAAGGCTACTCCTTGGTTCAACTTCAAGGGCTTATCTAAGGATTCAAGAAACCAAACCTCTCAAGACCAATACAAACCTTTCAAAAGACCTTTCCCTAGGCTTTGATACCACTTGATGCAAATTAAAGCATAGTGGACCTTATTCACCTACTAAGTTTTCCAATTTGACTAAGAAACCCACACTTTTCCCAAAGGTGCACAATGGATTTATAAGACTCCACCCAACCAAGACTCTTCAAAATGCAAACTAATGATAGATTTGAAGTTTTTCATGTATATATGGATGGATTAAGATGTTTTTGAGGTTTCTAGACTCATCTTTCACTCACAATAGCAAAAAGTCACTAAATAGTCCTAGAGGCCTAATTGCCCTATCTAGTAGCCCTGTTCAGCGATAAAATGGATCATAAATCTGTACTTTCCCAAAGGATGATCAAAATAAATGATATATTTGGATATCCTTTTGGCCCTACCACAACATACTATAAGATGAATTTAGACTCTTTTGGACCATGTATGACTGTCCTCACTATGTGACCCCAAAATGCACTAAAATTAGGTGATTTTACAAAGAAACTACTATTTTTTTATAACCTCAAGACTCAAAACTATAGAAAGCCTCTCCAAACATTGTAAAACCTCTAAATCCAAGAGGAATTCAACCCAGCACCTTGGGAACATTAAAAGTCCCAACTTAGCCCTCTTAAACCTTTGATTTGAGGGTTTCTCCAATCTCAACTTCCCACACTTCCAGAATCTTTTGGTGATTGATTCACCATTAAATCCAGCATATAAGACTATTCAAGTCATAAAAAGGTTATGTCCTTCAACTCAAACACCTGCTACTATACTTGTGCCATCACTTTCATTAAAGAACCTTTCACAAATCAGTCTGTGATCACTCTAATCCTTCAATCATCTGCAAGTACCATAATTAGGAACCTATAATACATTATTAGCAATCACTTTCCATGGGTCCTAGGCCTTTGGGTCCATGGAAAGGTTATATTTTACAAATTAGGCTTCAAAACAAGAAGGAAACTAAACAAAATCAGTCTATGCTGCTGTATAAGAGGATACAGTCATATCAAATGACTCTCAAACCTCCCAAAACATGTGAAAATGTTTCTAAATATTCTATTGAATCTTCCAATGCATTAACCAAACCAAGTTACATGAAGAAATGATAAGAACTTTAAAAGATTCAATGCATTTGCTTGCCATAGTCTGGCTTATACAGTCCAAACACAAAGAACAGAGAATTAAAATGGATCACAATACATTAAAATAGTGAATGAATGCTTTTAGATCACTTCCAATTCCATTGTAAACTCACAAATCAAAACAAGAGAAATTGGAATGCATCTACATTGAAGAGAGCATATGATTTACAAACTAAAAATTGATCTTTTATTCAAACTTTTGTTCTTGCCGTACATTCCAAGCTTCATACCCATACCATGAAGTTCCAAAACAAATAGAAAACAAATATTAACTTCCCCAACCTCTTCCAACTAGTTTGAGGGATTAGTTAATAGTTTTAAACAAATAAAACCCATTTCCCTCCTAAATGCTATTAGTCGTTACTCTTTAAATTTTTAAATTTTTAAATTGTAAAAATGCTTTAAAACCTTATTAAATTGTAATTTAAGAACTCCAAAGGTTTTTAAACACCTAGGAGACTTAATAGCACCACTCTTATACTTCTAACTACCCTAAAACATCTATTGGACACTAATGGTCCAAATTAAATTTATTTAATCCTTTTAAGGATATAAATTCATTCCTAAATTCAAATGCCATTTCATGGCATCAAACCATTATAGAAGCCAACACATTATAATTTATTGGATTTACATCACTTGGAATACCTTTTCCCTTCTTTATCCTTTGATACACCATAGGTGCCTTTAATTTCTTCATGGTTGGTTCCATATTCTTCATGGTTTGTGTGTTGATCCTTGGTGCCCCTGCACCACTTTGTCCTACAGAATATTGTAAGGGAAAATGCCCATGTGGCTTTGCATATTGTAATTCTAAAATTTGTAATTCCACATTTGTGGAGATAATAAGAAGCCCATTTTTTGTTCTTGCAAATTGTTGTTGTTTCTCTGTTTCTGTTATGTGTTTGTGGTATTAAGGGGAGAACCCTTCATCAAAGATGATTTTTCCACACACAAACAATGTGGTGAAATATGAAGGATTAGCAAATGGACTCAAACTAGCTATTGAATGGAAAATAAAAGAACTCCATGTTTACAGTGACTCTCAGCTAGTAATTAAACAAGTCACTAATGAATACCAAACCAGAGATGACAAACTACTACCATATAAATGCTTGGTTGATGATTTGAAGAAATACTTTGTATTCATCACTTTTCAGCAGTTACCACGTGCATAAAATAGAGTAGTTGATGCCATGGCTACCTTAGCCTCCATGTTACAATTGGAAGAGCACCATTTCTTCTATAATGGCCAGGTGGAAAAAATCCCATTCCCTTCCTATGACTCACATAATTCCCAAATTGTTTGCACTATCATTACCTTTGATACCTCCGCTATAGCTAAATCTATCACTACCTTCGACATCAAACCATTCCTGACTGCCTATCTAAAAATGAAAAAATAAACCTCCTAAGAAGTGCATCCCGGTATTTACTCATCGTTAATGACTTTTTTAAGAGGAATCTAGATGGTACCCTCCTTAGGTGTCTAGAACACGAGGAATCCGACAAAGCATTCAGAGAAGTCCATGAGGATATTTGTGGTTCTCACTCAAATCGTCTTTCCCTGGCCAAGAAATGATAACCTACAACTGATTGAATATCTTGACGAAAGTTTGACAATGGAATATGTTATTTGAAAGATAGTAATTGATGATCATCGAGCTACTAAAGTGTATGTAAGACATTAAATCAATTAATGTATTGTCATTTATGTCAACTAGTTTTGACTGTACTTATCATGATGGTTACAAACATATTAAGAAGGAAAAATGGTAAAGGAATGAGATATCTACATGAATATGAGATTGATAAGAAAGATATGGATATGGTATACATTGGGTAACTTATTGATGAGTCTATGGCATTATGTTATTTATTTTATTGTATTACATGAGTTTATTATGTATTACAGATCAAGATTGAACAAGTTTATATGGTCGGTAAATGAAGAATTTAGTATACATCGAGAAAGTGTAGTGTATACTGAGTATAGTGTTAACCAAGCTAGTTATCACAGATGCATTACGGTATTGACCGAGTGGAAGAAATAAATGGAACTTATGACTGTTGACTAAAGATGATGAGTTGGATAATTTTTTATGATTCCAAGGTAAATGATAATGTTTTTCATGATGATCAAACAGATGGAAAAATTCAAGGATGATTGGATGAAGGAGAATGAAATGTGTTATTGACACAACTATCGAGGAAGGTTAAAGCGGTAAAATATACGGTGAAGATTAAGAGGCAAAATCTGTGGATGGAAATAAAATAGTTTGTGTTGTCTATATAAAGAGATGTGAGATTCATTATTGAATATGCTGCAAGAGAATTCGTGTGAAAATATTTGATTTCATCCAATGTTGATCAAAATGGTTGAAGACAAAACCGAAAAAATTTGCAGACAACACCGAGCGACAGAGAAAGCAATTACCAAGTAGAAAAAAGTTGGAGGAAACAAAAATGTTGAATTGATTATTGATTAAAAGTATTTTTGAGCTTTGCATAGATTTCAAAATCTGCAAATCAACTTGTATTTGAATTAAATCATTACTGTATCAGTTTAACCATTGCTACAGATAAATCTCTTAACCAAGTGGGACTTAATAGTCTTTATATTTCAATATGACATTCAATGAATGTTTAATGTTTTCTTGTTGACCCCATAGTGAATGTTTGGTCAAGGGATAACTGTTAGTGATAAATCCTCTAACCTAATCACACCTCACAATGTGTTTTGTAACCTTTAATAGGGTTGGCTCCTAACCGAGCTCACTTCAAAAGAGTGAATTATTTTGGGTTACTAATCCTAGGTGGTTTTTCCCCTAACAAGGTTTCCACATTAAAAATATATGTATATGTATGTGTTGAATTGTTATTTTACTTTACACGTTACTATAAGTGGATTGATCAGTAAACACAATACTTAATTTACTGGTAATCGGTATATGAAGAGAAAGGCACAATTGATATTTTACTGAGTTGATTAATTGGTTTGAAAGTTTTGTTATATACATCTAAGAGTATTTTGGACTATAGGATAACTAGACTTAATTGATTCACCCCCCTTCTCAATTATCTAACAATTGGTATCAGAGCATAAAGTGCTTGAAATAAAAGTTTGAAGGACTTAAGCTAAAGTTCACAAGATGTATAAGAGAGAGGTGTCAAAGGTGAAAAAAGACAACTTCTCAACATGGAAAATCATAGTGAGATTGTACCTATCAGGGATTGGAGAGTCTACAATATACTACTTGGATAATGAAATTTTCTTTCCTACTGGACCTTTGATTGTTGATCAGATGAGAGAAAGACATGAACACAATACTACGATGATAGAGCTTGTTGCTTCCTTATCATATCTGAATTTGAATATGTTAAGACATGTACTACTCCTAGACAAATGTGGGATAAGATTACACTAGTTCATGAAGGAGATGTGAATGTGCTAAGGGCTAAAGCTACAAGTCTTATAGGAAAGTTTGATGACATGAAAATGAAAGGAGAGAATATATCATAGTACAACAACCAAGTCAAAGAGATTGTTAATGTTATATGAGGAGAAGGGGGTATTGTTGAAGAAGACACTATTGTAAGTAAAATTCTTAGAACCTTGTTGCCTACTTATGCTATTAGAGTCTCTACAATTCATGAGATGAGATCATCTCCTGGTAATCATATTACACTTGATAATCTAATCAGTAGATTGACTGCATTTGAGTTGAATAACTTTGATAATAGTGTTGTTCTTGTTGTTCAATATACATTTATGTTGTCTCTGAAAATTGGAAAATCAAGCAGTAAACACATGATAAGAAATGAGAGTGATAGTGTAAGTGATGAGGACAAACTTGATGAGCTTGAAGAATTAATGGCTAGAAGACTATAGAAAGGTAAAGTTAGATATAGAGGAAAACTACCTTTGGTATGCTTTAATTGTAAAGAGATTAGCCGTATTGCTGCTATATGTCATAAAAAGAAAGAAGATGAGAAAAGTAATAAAAGATATAATGAAAAGAAGTCTGACAAAAGAGATAACTGAGAACACAAAAGCAACTGACAGTATGATAGAAGTAACTAAGATTACAAAGACAAAGGCAAGAAGGCATGTTACCTTGTTGAAGATGATGATGATGATGACACTGACATCGATACTGATGAAGACATTGAGGTGGTATTCGTAGCTTTGAAAGAAGATTCAGAAGAAGAAGAAAGGTATGTTGAAACAACACTTATTTCTAAACTTAGAAAGAATGATACTTGGATTATTGATAGTGGCTATACACATCATATGACTAGTGATGAAGAAAAATTTGAATACTTTGAGCATTATAATGGTAGATCTGTCAAAATGGGAAATGATACACCTTATCTAGTAAAGGGAAAAGGGTCTATATTGTTGAATAATAATATCAGATGTGAGAATTCATATTGGGTGAAGGGACTTATTATAACTTGTTAAGTGTAGCACAACTGAATAACACAGGTCATTGAGTTGCATTTGAGAACAGGAAGGTGAAAATATATGATGAGTCTGGAAAGTTGGTCGATACTGGTGAATAATCTAAATGTAATCTATTTTATCTTAACAATGTTGAAACTTCTTGTTTATTGGCTAGAACTGAAGATGTGTGGTTATGGCACAAAAGGTTATGTCATGTGAATTTTGACAATATGGTTAAGATTAGTAAGAAAAGGAGAGTTAGAGGCTTACCAAGCATATCTAAACCTAACCATGTCAAATGGGAAAAATGTCAAAATCTAGTTTTAAGAGAAAAAAATATTCATCTAATGCTATTTTGGAGTTAGTTCATACAGACTTGTGTGGTCCTATGAGAACTAAGAGTTATTATGGAGACAAATATTTTATCTTGTTTGTTGATGACTATTATAGAAGGATGACTGTCATGTTCTTGAAAGAAAATTTTGAAGATTTTAAGGTGTTTAAATGGTTTAAAGCTAAAGTGGAAAAAAATGTGGTAAAGAATTAAAATGCTTGAGATCAGATAGAAGTGGTGAATTTATTTTTGATGAGCTCACTAATTTTTGTAATGAGCATGGAATTAAGAGATAGGTTTCTGCACCAAGGACACCACAACAGAATGGGATTGCTAAAAGGGGAAATATATCTATTGTTGATTGTGCTAGAACACTAATGATTGAAAAGAATGTTGCACAGATATACTGGAGAGAAGTTGTTAGTACTGTTGTATACACATTGAATTGAGTTCAACTGAAGAAAGATTCAAACAAGAAATCGTATGAATTATGGTATGGTTACACACCTAATGTAAGTTATTTTAGAATATTTGGAAGTAGATGTTACATTCTGAAAGATGATAGAAATGGGAAATTTGATTCAAAAGGTGACAAAGGAATATTCTTAGGATATTTTAATAAGAGAAAAACTTACAAATGTTTGAATAAGGATACTAACAAGATGATTGAAAGTGAAAATGTGAGAGTTGATGAATTTGTTGAGAAGAATGATGAAGAAAGAAAAAAGGACCTGAAAGATTATGGTAGATTTACTTACATTGAGCAACCTAACAATCTACCTGAGCAACATCTAGGCATTATCGAGCAATAGGGTAATGCTACCGAGCATTAGTCTATACAGACCAAGAATCAACAAACAGTTATCGATGAAGACCATGATCCTACACCGAGTGGAGAACACAATGAAGAACAAAGAACTGAACCTATACTTGCAAGATACGTAAGGAAACATCATCCACAAAATTAGATTATTGGAGATAGGAAGCTAGCATGATGACACAAAGTAAGTTGAGAAACAACACATGCTTAGTTTGTGAATTTGAACCTAAAACTGTTGGAGATGCACTTGAAAATGATGAATGGGTTAAGGCCATGAATGAAGAAATTGAGTAGATACAGAAAAACAAAATATAGACATTGGTACCGAGACCAAAAGATAAGAATGTAATTGGAACCAAATGGATATTCAGAAACAAGTTGAATGAAAATGGATATGTCACTAGGAATAAGGCAAGACTTGTATGCAAAGGGTATGCACAAGAAGAAGGAATTGACTATGGTGAGACTTTTGCACCAATTTCTAGACTTGAAGGAGTTAGAATATTGCTTGCTTATGTGTCTTACAAAGGATTAAAAGTTTATCAAATGGATCTTAAATATGTATTTCTGAATGGAATACTTGAAGAAGAGGTATATATTAAACAACCTAAAGGTTTTATTGATCCTAATCAGAAGAACATGGTATGTAAGTTACACAAAGCACTATATGGATTGAAACAAGCACCGAGAGCATGGTATGAAAGACTCCATTCCTACCTTATCAGTATTGGATTTGTTAGAACAAGTGACAACAACAATTTATATTTAAAAGGTGAAATTGATGATAAGATTCTTATTGCTGAAATTTTTGTTGATGATATTATATTTGGAGGACATGATAATCTATGAAAATCATTTGCTGATGAAATGAGAAAATAATTTGAAATGTCAATGTTTAGAGAGATTAAATATTTTATTGTCTTGCAAATTTTACAACAAGATGAAGGCATATACATTACTCAATGAAAGTACATAAAAGAAGTATTGAAGACATTCAGTATGGAAGATTCAAAACCGGTTGGTACACCTATGGTCACTAGATGCAAATTGACAAAGGATGATCAGTCAACCGAGGTAAATTAGACACTATACATATCAATGATTAATAAGTTGATGTATGTTGTGCATAGCAGACCAAATATTGGACATGTAGTTGGAATTATAGAAATATTTTCTGCTAATCCTAAAGAATCACATATGAATGTTGTAAAAAGAATTTTGAGATACTTGAAGAACATTGAAAACCATGGCTTGTGGTACAATAAAGAAGGCAATTTCAAATTGAAAGTTTATACAGATGTGGATTGGGATGGAAACATGGATAATAGGAAGAGCACTACTGGTGAAGAATTCTTTTTGGGAGAAAGATTAGTTACTTGGATAAGTAAGAAACAAGGATGCATTTCTCAATCCACTGCAGAAGCAGAATATGTTACTGTTGCTGCTAATTGTTTGAACATTGCATGGATAAAACCACTTTTGGAAGGTATGAAAGAAGATATCACTGACCTAGTGATAATATATTGTGATAACACTAGTGCTATAAACATTTCTAAGAATCTGGTGATGCATGCAAAGACAAAGCATATATCTATAAATTATCACTACTTGAGAGAACAAGTACAAGAAAAGCAAGTGAAATTGGAATATGTGAAATCACAAGAGTAACTTGCTGATATATTCACTAAACCCTTACCTAAGGATACATTTGAGTACTTGAGGACTATACTAGGGGTCCATCCCTTGTCTATCGATCACTAAGGTGATTAGGAGGTTGCATAAACCTATACTTTATCTAAATATCAAATGATGTTGATGCATGATGTTCACACTTTAGGTTTCTTGAGGTTATGAAAGCTGAAAGATGAAAGACAAACTGAAACTACATATTGGTACATGAAAGGTACTTGATCTAAACCAAACACCAGAGATAATATTTTGGCTATTGAAGATTTGTTTATTTTCTTTTTGGCATTTCTGTCAAAGGGAGAGAAAAGAATCAATGAAATATTTATCTAAAGGGAGAGAAGAAAATACACACAGGGAAAGAATATCAAATCTCTAGGGAGAGACGGCATATAGAGTATTAATGTTGTGTAGTGATTAAACATATTAAATGTAAAAGCTAGGGAGAGCTTATCAAGTTACAACATTTTCTTACAAAGTTGTAGAATAGATGTTTTGTATTCTATGGCATATTTCATATTGTGTTGCCATCAATGCCAAAGGGAGATATTGATAACCTACAATTGATTGAATATCTTGTGAAAAGTTTGACAATGGAATGGATATTTGAAAGTCATTGATTGATGATCACCAAGATATTAAAGTGTATGTAAGACATTAAATCAGTTAATATATTGTCATTGATGTCAACTAGTTTTGACTGCACTTATCATGATGGTTACAAACATCTTAAGAAGGAAAAATGGTAAAGGAATAAGATATCTACATGAAGATGAGATTGATAACAAAGATATGGATATGGTATACATTGGGTAACTTATTGATGAGTCTATGGAATTATGTTAGTTATTTAATTGTATTACATGAATCTATTATGTATTGAAGATCAAGACTGAATAAGTTTATGTGGTCGGTAAATGAAAAATTTAGTATACACCGAGCAAGTGTAGTGTATACCGAGTATAGTTTTAACCGAGGTAGTTATCACCGACGCATTACGATATTGACCGAGTGGAAGAAATAAATGGAACTTATGACTACCAACTAAAGATGATGAGCTGGACAATTGTTTATAATTTTGTGGTAAATAATAATGTTTGTTATGATGATCAAACAACTGACAAAATTCAAGGATGATCGCATGAAGGAGAATGAAACATGTTATTGACACAACTATCGAGGAAGATTAAAGTGGAAAAATCTACGGTGAAGATTAAGAGGAATAATCTATGGATGGAAATAAAATGGTTTATGTTGTCTATATAAAGAGACATGAGATTTATTATTGAATATGTTGTAGGAGAATTCACGTGAAAAGATTGATTTCATGAAACATTGATCAAAATGGTTAAAGATAGAACAGAGAAAATTTGTAGACAACATTGAGCGACAAAGAAAGCAATTACCAAGCAGAACAGAGTTGGAGGAAACAAAGATGTTGAATTAATTATTGATTAGAGGTATTTTTGAGCTTAGCGCAGATCTGAAAATTTGCAAATCAAGTTGTATTTGAATCAGATCATTACTATATTAGTTTAACCATTGCTATAGAAAAAATCTCTTAACCGAGTGGGACTTAACAGTATTTATATTTCAATATGACATTCAATGAATGTTGATTGTTTTCTTTTTAACCCTGTAGTGAATGTTTGGTCAAGGGACAATTGTTAGTGATAAATTCTCTAACCTAGTCACACCTCATAGTGTGTTTTGTAACCTTTAACAAGGTTGGCTCCTAACTGAGCTCACTTTAGAAGAGTGAGTTATTTTGGGTTACCGATCCTAGGTGGCTTTTCTCCTAACAAGATTTCCACATTAAGAATCTATGTGTTATATGTGTATGGATGTGTTGAATTGTTATTTTACTTTACACATTACTATAACTAGATTGATCACTAAACACAATACTTAATTTACCAATAATCAATATATGAAGAGAAAGGCACAATTGATATTTTACCGATTGATTAATTGGTTTGAAATTTTTGTTATATACATATAGGAGTATTTGGGACTGTAGGATAACTGGACTTAACTGATTCACCCCCCCTCTCAGTTATCTAACAAGAAACTCTTAAGAGCTGGATTTTATTGGCCTACCATGGAAAAAGATGTTATTCAATTTTCTAAGACCTATCAAAAAATGTCAATTCCATGTGAATCTTATCCATGCTCCAACTCGAGATCTACTTCCTTTCATTAGACACTGGCCATTTCAACAATGGGCTTTTGACCTTGTGGGATAGATCCATCCTTCATCTTCTAATGGTCACAAGTTCATCATTACAACTACTGAGTATTTTACCAAATGGGTTGAAGTTGTTCCTCTCATCCATGCAATAGGAAAGTAGATAGCTATGTTTATCCTTAATTACATCATCTACACATACATGATCCCCTCCTTGATTGTTATAGAAAATGGAGGTTAGTTCAAAAATAGTGACATTGATTAGCTCTGTGACAGATTCCATATCACACACCATTCTTCCTCAATCTACTCTCCTTAATGGAATGGACAGGCATAAGCATCCAATAAAACAATCCTAAAAATCCTACATAGAACAGTCAACAAATTGGGACAGGATTGACACCTAAAAATCAATCCAACTCTATGGGCTTACAAAACAAGCATCAAAATGCCTATAGGGGCTACACCATTCTCAATGGTTTATGGTTTTGAAGCTATCCTACCTATCGAAGTCAAGATACCTTCACTTAGGGTATCATTACATGGGCTCATTACTGATGATAACTACAAAGCTTCTTGACTTCAAGAGCTAGAGTTACTTGATGAACACATAAAAGTAGCATTTGACCATCTGAGGGTCTACCAAAAGAAAATTTCTCGACACTACAAAAAGAAGGTATGTCATCATGAATTTTAGGTCATTGATCTCATTTTGAGAGAGAATATGAAGAATCAACAACATTGTAAACAAAAGGGAAAATTTGAACCCAACTGGTTGGGTCCTTTCGTCAGCACTACAAAATTTGGTTCTGGAGCTTATTAGATGGCTACTCCAGAAGGTGATTTTCTCAAAGAGCCTCTCAACACTCTACACCTGAAATGATTCTACAACTAGACTTTTAGATTCTATACAAGCATATAAAGTCATGAAAAATTTATAAAAATAATAAAACATCCTGAAAAAATGATCATCTTATTGAAAACCTAGAAACAGGCACCTTGATGTATCTACAAAAAAAAATCAAATATAAAAAATATACAAAAGAAAGCAAAAAATTAAAAGAACAAAAAAATTAGAAAAAGGGAAAAATTGTGCCTTGGTGAAAACTTGGAAACACGTGCCTTGGTAGCAAAAATAAAATAATCCCAAGTGGTGAAAACCTGGCAAACAAGCATCACTTGTAATCAGCTCTCCATCTATCAATGTGTAGCTAAGTTCTTGTGTTTCTATCAACCTCTTTGCATCCCTCTTGATTTTTGTCTCCTTGTGTCGTCATGGGTTGGAACTCGTCTTAGTCTTGTCCTCGGTTCTTGTCTATCACCTGGGGGTAATCATGCCTATTTGAGCTTTCAGTGCTTTATCACTTGATCAATCTTTTGAGATTAACTTGAGTCAGTTTATCAGTCCTTCCCAATGGACAACTTTATCACTGACACTACTTGGTGTTTCTCAACACCACAATCCTATAATATTTCTTAACACTACCAATATGGACATCACTATGTTTCTTAACACATATCAGATCTTACACTATTCACTACGCACTTTCACTTTGACACTGGCACAAAGGTGTTCCTTAACACCCAGCACACACATGAACCTTAGAAAACTAAAAATGACCATGATATGCTGAATTATTTTCTCGTGTGTTGATTGTTATCATTGATTTTCTCTTGCTATGTCTTCTAAGGTCACTCGACAATGTCTACTTGACTAGAGATTCACGACTGGGGGCATACCATCTTTTCTTTGATTCCTTCTTGTTATTTGATTTCAATGATCCTAAGTAGTATAATAAATTGGGTGTCTATGGTAAGAGCCTCCATGATGATTGGAACACTTCACATAGCTTGACCCTCTTTATTTGGACACTTATTTGAGGTTAGAATTATCTCCTTGTCTTTTTCTTAAGTGTAGAACATATGATGATACTCCTGGTTATCTTGGTAGCTTGTGCCTTGATATGAGTGTTATCTTACAATATTAACTTGGAAACCATGTTCAAGTCATCTTGGCTCTTGTGTCTTTATTCTTATGTGTGTTTCCTACATCTCATCTGATAAGGTCATATTCATATTTTCACGGTTTCTCTCACATCGGTGAAGGTTGTACTGACCTCTGATGTCCCAAATTCTCAAATGATGAAAAATAAACAACTACAGGATCAGTGACTTGAATCATCTCTTAGGTTGCATTTCATTCTAGGGATGCATGTAGTTGTGCATTTATAGTTCTCTTGAGCTATGCTTTCTTTTCATTCTCCCTTTCTCCCCGCCGAGGTAGTCAACTACAAATCATCATTTTAATCCTATTTTCGAGATGAAAACTAAAATTTGAGATCATTTAATTGTCAAATGCAGTTGATCACTAACACTATCACTTCGTACTCTCTTTCATCCTTATTTATTCCTTTCCATTTCGATCCCAAAGGGGGCATGACAATATAGAAAAAAATTTCAACAATCAAATCTCCTCATTTGTAAATCTAGTTTCTGAACCAAATCTTTATCGATCAAGTCAATCAGTGACTAAAACATCATTGCTCGGGGCATCTCAGCTTTATAAAGAACCATATCAAGTTGAGATTCTCCACATCTCCCTCTGAAAGAGTGTTCTTATTGCTTCATATCAGTTCACTCAGACATGCATCTTTTCAATCTCTTGGGGAATATCAGGTTCAACAGGACCCATATCAATCTGGTATTATCTCTCAGGTGATTGGCTTCTTCAGAATCCTTATCGAAGAAGCTATCTCAAATCTCTTTGACATATGTTTAGTCTCATTGCTTCATATTAGCCTAGATACTCTCATCTTTCTCATCAGTCTTTGCTCAATCAAGTCTGGATCTAATATCTCTTATTGATCAAGTTCAAAGCCAATTCCTTATCTGTTATCTATTCTTTAAATCAACACACTGCTCACACATCTATTTGAAGAGGAGAAAATGTAATCACCTAAAATTTGTCTAGTAGAACCTAAGCCCCTAATTTTGATCAAATTTCCTCAACCTAAATCTCAAAGGCATACTTACTAGGCATAATTGTGCTTGAAGTAACCCTAAAAATCCCCTTTGCATAATTAAATAAAAAATCAAAATCTTATACCAAGCTAATACTACGGTCTAATTTATAGAGCTTTCATATTTTCTTAATAGTTAAAACATTACTTTTAAATATAAAGTTCCTACACTTTTATTAAAAGAAAACACTCACATGTGTGCACACACTTAATCCTGATTAATTAGCAATTAAAGAGGATTTGTGCTTTCAAAATTTCTATTTTGTCTTATCTTACCTAACATCTCTCTTTTGCCTCTTAATCCTCACCACTCATTTATACCTAACCTTGCATCACCTTCACTCTCCTTTTTGCTCATCATCTCATCCACTCATTCTTTTGCCTCTTCATTTCCACCCTCCATTCTTGAGGCAATACCTTTAAAAAGAAGCTCTTCCTTGGCTCAAGGGTTCCATCTTATCTATTGGTGAATCTAGACCATCTTAGACTTTCACATCCTTATTTCTTGCATTCTTAGAGTACTTTTCCTAATTTGGATTCTTAGTTTCTCATAGTTTACTTCACTCTTAGCATTATCTTGCATTGTTAAATCTAGTTTTCTTTCTTGCTTTTTTTTCATAGCATAGCTCTTTTTTGCATTCATCCTAGCTCAATCTCTCATTTTAGCTTAAATCTTGCATTCTATTTCATTTCTAGTTTTACATTTGTATTTGAATCTTGCATTTTGGATTAGTCAAGTCACTAATCCTCTATGCCAATTTGATGAGTATAATGAGAAGGATTAAACTCGCTTCAACTAGGAAGCAATAAGTCGCTTTTCGGAATTTAGTTGGCTCATTTGATATGGCCTCCTATAGCTAAATTCTTGAGCTAATGGATTTTGAGTGTTGGTTTTTCCTCTATTTGATTACCAATTTTAGACCACACAGGTGTCTTGACTTACTTTCTCTTTACCGAAACTTCTTCCTGCTCGGTAACCAAACTATTTTGTTTACCGACTTGATATAATCAAATGTAAAGTAGAAAACAACTAAATCAATATAAACTTATCATTTTTTGATTTGTATTAGCTTCCCATTTAAGTTCTTCAACTTCACAACTTTTCACTTCTTCTTTTTCCTTAACTCACTCAACTTATATCATACTTTGAATGATATGGAAACTCAATATAAACTAGAAATCAATTGCTTGACATCAATGACAAAATAATAACTGATCTTGTCCTTCTACAATCTTGTATACCTCTAATCTTTGTTGATCTTCATCATCATCACCATCAGTTAATAATCTCCTTCTTTGGCATTGATGGCAACACTCACTATCAATTGATGATGGCAACACTTGTCAATTATAGCTCTTTGATTTCTATTCTTCTCGGTTACTGTGTTTTTTCCTTTTCTCCCTCATAAATTTATTATCTTTCTTTGCTCCTAATTCAATTCTCCATCTTCTCCTTCTTTGTGTTTATCACCTTATTCTCCCTCTATAATCAATTTCATATTCTCCCTCTTTCTTTGTAATCATCAATAGCTTATTCTCCCTCTTTGACAACAATGCCAAAGACACATACTCCTAAAAAATTTGTTCAAGCAGTGAATCATACCTAGCATGTATTGATATCTCATTACATATGTAACCTTTTTTCACAACTTTAGGCATCACCTAAAGAGTGAACACTAGCATCAACTCACAAAATAGATATTCTAATGAATCCTTGAATTGATGCAGCATGCATCATGCTTTAGTGAATATTGGATAGGGGAAGAACCCCTAATTTATCTATGAGATAATCAAAAGAATCTTTTGGTAGTGTCTTGGTAAATATATCTTCTATCTACTCCTTTGAACTCACATACTCCAATATCACATGCTTTTCTTGAACTTGTTCTCTCAAGTAATGATACTTGATAGAAATGTGCTTGGTCTTTGAATGCATTACTAGATTCTTTGATATGTTGACAACACTTGTATTATCAGACTAAATAGTAATTGGATCGGCAATCTCCTTTGGCATACCTTCAAGTAGCTATTTGATCCATACAATGTTTGTACAATTCATAGTTGTTGATACATACTCTACCTCGACAGTAGATTGTGATATACAAATTTATTTCTTACTCAGCTATGTCACTAATCTTTCTTTCAAAAAGAAATCTCCTCTGCTTGTACTTTTCCTATCATCAATGTTTCAAGCCCAATCAGCATTAGTGTAAAATTTCATATCAAAATCTCCTCCTTTCTTGTATAGTAGACCAAGATCTTCAGTCTCTTTCAGATATCTAAATATTCTTTTGACTGTAGACATGTGTGTTTCTTTTGGATTGACATAAAATCTTGCAACAATACCTACTACATGAGCAATATTAGGTCTAGTATGTACAACATATTGTAGCTTACCAATCATTGATCAGTAGAGTGTTTCATTCACTTATTTTTTCTCATCTTCCTTTGACAATTTGCAACCAGTAGACATCGTTGTTCCAACCAATTTTGAATCTTCCATACCAAATGTCTTTAGGATCTCCTTGATGTACTTTGACTGTGTGATGTAGATCCCATCTCTAACTTGTTGAGTTTCTAGTCCAATAAATAATTTTATCTCTCCTATCATGGACATCTCAAACTCCTTTCTCATCTCCTCTTCAAAATATTTACATAATGTGTTATTTCCTCCAAAATAAATGTCATCAACAAATATTTTTGAAATCAAAATCTTATCATTAACGTCACATTTCAGATGTAAATTGATGTTGTCACTTGTTCTTTCAAATCCAATCTTGATTAAATATAAATGTAACCTTTCATACCATGCTTGGGGTGCTTGTTTCAAACCATATTGTGCCCTATCCAGTTTGCATACCATGTCCTTGTTAGTATTCTCAACAAATCCTTCAGGTTGTTCAACATAAACTTCTTCAATAATACCATTAAGAAATGAAGACTTAGCATCCATTTGATAAAATTTAAATCCTTTATAAGTTGCATATGTTAGTATAATTATAAATTCTTCTAATCTAGCAATAGGTGAAAAAGTCTCACCATAATCAATTCCTTCTTCTTGTGCATACCCTTTGCAAACCAATCTTTCTTTTTTTCTGATCACATCTCCATGTTTATTTAGTTTGTTTTTGAAAATATACTTAGTACCAATAACATTTTTATCTTTAGGTCTCAGTACCAAAGTCCATGTTTTGTTATTTTCAATTTGGTCTATCTCTTCTTTCATAGCTTCAACCCAATCTTCATTATCCAATGCATCAATAACTTTTTTTGGCTCAAATTTAGAAATCAAACATGTGTTATATCTCAATGTACTTCTTCTCATAACTCCAAATTTCTTATCTCCAATAAATTTTTTTGGTGAATGGTGTCTTCTCACATACTTGGCTAGAACAGGCTCAATAGACTGTGGCAATTCTTCATTTTTAGCATGTGGTGGTGGCTCTCTTTGTTCAACTTCATTCTCGATTTGTAGTTTCCATAAGGTGTTAGGAACATTAGGTTGAACATATACAAATATTTGATAGTCCTTGGGTTCCTTTTTGTCCTCTTCATCATTTTTCTCTGCAAATTCATCTATCCTTACATTTGAGCTTTCCACACTTTTGTTAGTAGACTTGTTTAAGCACTTGTAAGCCTTGCTCTTTGTAGAATATCCTAAGAATATTCCTTCATCACCTTTATGATCAAAATTTCCATTTCTAGAATCCTTTAAAATGTAACATCTATTCCAAATACTTTGAAATAACTTACATTTGGTTTGTGACCATACCATATTTCATTCGGAGTCTTGTTTATACCTTTATTTAGGTGTACTTGGTTAAGTGTATAAGCTATAGTACTAACTGCTTCTCTCCAAAATCTTTGAGACACTCCATTTTCAATCACTAGTGTTCTAGCATAATCAATAATGGATCAGTTTGATATACCATTTTTTTATGGTGTTATCGATGCAGACATTTGTCTCTTTATTCCATGTTCATTGCAAAAAAGTGTAAACTCATCATATGTAAACTCACCTCCTCTATCGGATCTCAGACACTTCAATTTTCTTCCAGTATCCTTATCAACAAATAAAATGAAATATCTATCACCATAGTAACTTTGTGTTCACATAGGTCCACATAGGTTAGTGTGCACTAATTCCAAAATTCCTTGTGTAGTGTAAGATTTTCTTTTAAAACTTGACTTTGTCATCTTACCAACTTGACATCCTTTGCACATGACATTTTTAGGTTTATCCAATCTTAGTAGACCTCTTACTCTTGTACACACTAAAATGGTGCACTTCTATGAACCATTACATGCAAGGTTGCTCAAGAATGAGGCCTCACAAAGCGGCTCATAGCTCTCTATGCATGGAGTTGCAAGGGACTATGATGTGTTTGCTCTCAGCTAGAGCTACAAGCTTGTGACCTTGCTAGTCAACCACACAATGAGAGATTCAAGTGAAGACAAGGGCAACAATGCCAATATCTCCAAGAATCAAGTATGCAATGCAATACAAGTTATATGATGATGCAATCTAAACTATGAAAGGAAAGTACAATGCAACTAATCTATGAAAGGAAAGAACAAGTATTATCAAGCCTCCTATTTAGACTATGTGAGCTTATTCTATTGCATAAAAGGAAACTAAGCTAACAATGCCATTATCATGCAACTAAGAATGGAAATATGCAACTACAATGAAATGCAACAAGTCTTCAATGTCTTCAAACTCCAAATGCACCTAAAACCTGCAGCATAACATTAGCATAAAACATGGATATGCAAATGAAGGAGAGAGCTCTCCTTTTATAAGAAATGAGGTGAAATGGACCATGGAGATTAAGAGGCAAAAAGTCTTAATCAGCGGTGGAGCTTGAAAGAGGAGCAATCCATGTGCACAAGTATCCTCCAATAGGAAAATAAGAGTTGACTTTATGTCCATATGAGACAAAAAGTGCTTTTCTCTTTTTATAAAATAGGAATAATGCTTTATTTGTGCAACTTAGGATAAGAGGAAAGGTGGGCTTTTTATTTAATCAAAAGGGGAGGAAATATTTCTTTTAATTAAATAAAGACTTAGGATAAATGGTTAGCCCCTAGGATAAAAATCTAATATATGATCGAAATTAAAATTTGATCAAGAGATTGATATTGTTGAAAATATTGATTATTGATAAAAATGATTCAGGGTTTATAAATTGAATAAATGAGGCCCAAAGTCTAGGCGACCATTTTAGGGTGCATACATTTGCCCCTCTTTGACTAATGTGTGATCGATTTGGGAACACATGTAGTCAAAGAATGAAGTTGCAATGTGAGATCGATTTGGGATCACAAAACAACTCAGATATGAGGTCGATTCGGGATCACATCCGGACAAACATAAACAAAGGCCTTTGAACATGAGGTCGATTCGGGATCACATTCAAAGTAGGAGATAAGAATCTCAAATTTGAGCGACAGCTCACAAAAGATGTCTGAATCAAGAGAATCAAGTAGCTGGGGATGAGAATCCCATAAATACTGCCCCCTCGGAATCGAAATCGAAATCAGGTAGAGAGGAGAACAGCGAATTGATAAGGATTTGATCAAATCAGAATAAAATCACAATCGAAGGTAAAGTTTAAATAGGTTAACCATTAGGCAATGAAAACATGCCCCAGTCAGAAATGAGGGAATGGAATGAATATGAATGAAAGACTAGAAGTTTGGAAGACATGAAAAGGAAGGAATGATGATGCCCCAACAAAGATCGAAAGATTAGGCCTCAAAAGATCAGCCAACTGCGCAGAAGAAGGAAAAATTTTGAAATGCGATTTTGACTATCAAGATGACCTTGGATTTCGATTTCAAGTCTGAAAATGGATCCAAGACGTCGAAATTAGCTAGGGGTGCAATTTTTGCGCAATTCTGAGGTGTTTTGAAAATGAGGTCAAAAAGTCAAAAGACTATAAAAGGGGTCAAAATGTCATTTTCAAAAATCATTTGTCTTTTAGCGATTTGAGAATTTCAGAGCTTTAGAGAGAGAAAAATGGCCCAGCAAGCAGGAGTTCCCGTCCACAGGCATCGATTCAAGCGCACCTGGTTGCACAACCGGCCACCACACTATCCTGCCCCAGTATGTTTTCGAAAAACTCAAGCTTGTTGGTCATTTTTAGCATTTAATAGCTTATTTTAGCACGTTTTTTCAATTTTTAAATTTCAAAAAAAATTTCTTAGGTGAAATATCACGCGATACTTTAGAAGTATCGTGCGCTTTAGGGAGAAGTATCGCGTGATACTTCGCGTGCCCCCAAAGTATCGCGCGACTTTAGGCACCAGTATCGCATGATACTGGGCGAAAGATCACACGATACTGGGTGAAGTATCGCGCGATATAAGTTTTATCGCCCCACTATAGGGAGAAGTATCGCGTGATACTTTTCCAGAAAAAGAATATCGCCCAGCATAAAATATTGATTTTTAATGCATTTTTGAGCAAAAATGACATGGGTCTAGACAATGTTACATTTTTAAGATATTTTATACTGAGTTTTTGGACATCCATCATGATATGTGCTAACAACGGGCTTGGTTTTGGCTTGTAGGAGGTTTTTCTAGCGCTCATCATCAGAGCGCCGAAGGTGACAGGATTGCGGTGTGTCCGAGATCTGGATGATCCGGGCAATGCCGATATCAGGGTGATGGGATTCCGGTATCTGCTGAGATACCCCTATATCCGAGTGGACCATGGGTTGTTGACTGCTCTGGCCGAGAGATGGCACAGTGAGCACAACACCTTCCACCTTCCTACAAGCGAGGCATCCATCACACTGGAGGATGTCTATAGGATCCTCCGAGTTCCATGCCACGGAGAGCCTGTAAGTATAATCATGTTTTTGAGATAGTCATGTAAAATGTAATGTTTCCAAAAGATGAAAACTAACATGATTTATGTGTTGTCACAGGTATACTATGATCAGGATGCCACTGAGGGGCATCGATTGATTCAGGAGATGTTTCAGGATGTGACTATCCTGGACAGGCATGTCAGTTGGGAGTGACTGCTTGATGATTTTGGCAGAGATTATCTAGTGCCATGCATTGTGGCATCTATCATTTCACAGATCCTGATGACTGATCGCAGTCAGAAGGGATTCCCACTTGGATGGGGCAGGTTATTGGTAGACTTGGTAGGCAAGCCCCGACGGATGGCATGGGGGCCTGCGATCCTGGCAGAGATGTATCATGAGCTACACAAGATCGTCTACAGGGATGGTAGGACATGGGCATGCGGTGCCATCCTGGCACAGGTGTGGGCATGGGAGCACATCGCTGTGGTGCGCCCCAGGGTTCAGCCGAGGGAGAGGAGGTACCCCTACATCTATAGGTACCTCGGGTTCATATCACATGCCCATTCTGGGGATGTGACTTATTACAGACGGATTCTGGATGAGATAGCCTCATTTACATGGAGGCCCTACAAGGAGGTTGAGGTTTGGGGGGATGCCGCGGATGAGTTGACGTACATGTTGTGCAGTCGGCCACTAGTAGGTCGATATGCAGAGATCGTAGAGAGATTCTACATCACTCGGGTGTGGCGACAGTTTGGGAGGCAGCAGCGAGCCTCGACAGAGACTACTACATATGTCAGGGCTAGGGAGTAGGAGGGTCATGGGTGGCTACCCATGCTGGATTATCAGCAGGCTGTCGCAGAGACAGCAGCTATCAGGAGCGAGCCTTGGGATTATTTTCTATATGTGGCAGACGCAGGGGCTGATGGAGCCTACAGAGTAGAGTAGCGGAGGGTACCATTCCCTTGATTTACAGTACCAGATGTACAAGTGCCAGCACCGGGAGGAGATGGAGGGGACAGAGGGGACGGAGGAGAGGGAGGAGGGGAGGGAGGGGATGGAGGAGATGGTAGGAGGGGGAGAGGGAGGAGGATGGAGAGAGGAGAGGGGTCGAGATCAGGTGGCCGGAAATGGTCATGGGGACAGAGATCGACGACACCTGAGGAGGAGGCGAGACCAGCTCGCCGGCAGGCAGAGGCATAGCAGGAGCAGCCTGTGGGGGGAGCGGACCTGAGAGCCTAGATACAGGCTCAGGAGGCAGAGATACAACAGCTGCAGACCACTATAGCTGTGAGAGATTAGCAGCTCCTAGATCTAAGGGTAGAGTGGGATCAACAGATAGCTGATCTCAGAGCATAGATAGCACGCCGTGAGGTGATGGCACAGGCCGAGGCACTAGAGCTCTGACGAGAGTCAGCGAGAGCTACCTATTATCACGGGTTATATCTGTAGGCCATCCCAGAGGGTGAGAGAGCACCATCATACTCTCAGCGGGCAGGGGTATCAGACGTGATACTCGATAGGAGAGCTATGCCTCCTCCACCACCACGAGCTCCTCACGAGGGTGGCAACGAGTCTTAGGTTTAGATGTTTTGGACATATTTTGAGACTTTTGATCCAGATTTTGGGATCTCATATTGTATTATATATCATGACATTGTATATGAGATTACTGGATGTTTGATGTATCATGTGTATTTGTCTCATTTGTGATGGATGTATCAGTTTATGTATATTGTCTTGTCATTTTGCTCAAAATGCTTATGTATGTGCTTATGTATATGCTTATGTATGTTCTCTCTCATAGATGTATGTTTAATTCTCATATGTATGATATAGACTTATGTTTCTTGAAAATGACAGTTTTGATATAGATATGATGATGTGATTAACCCCTTGTGATGAACAGGAACAAGTTCGAGATGAAAAAGACAAGGAGCGAAAGACATGATCAAGAAGGAGAGAAGGGGAGCGCAGTCGACTGACAGGTCCACGTAGGATGAAAAGGAGAGCTCTTTCCATATGCAAAATGCAACACTAGACTAACATGACCCTAGAAATGCAAGCTACTATGAAAGTGGTTGACTTGCAAGGTCACAACGCTTATAGACATCTAATCATCATCATCGAGCATTATTGGTAGCGTCGTAAGATCATACAATGCACACTAGCGTAACTATGTGGATATGAATATGATCTTTATCAGATAGGAATGTGGGAATCCCACCTAGGCATCAAAAAGACATATAGGTCAAGATGACTAGTGCAGTGAGATCACCTAAATTTGATATAGCAAGATTATGCTTGTATCAAGACACATGAAAGTCAGGATAGCTAAAAGCATGCACTCACAAAACAGTCAAGGATAATACCTTGTCAATCCATAGTGTCAAGTAGGACTAGCATAAATGCTCATGACAGTTAGGATCAACAAAATATACCCACAAGCATATAAAGAAAGAAAACATGTTCTCATTCCCTCAGTCTTCTAGCTATGCATCATTGAAAACTTCGCAGGGAGAGACCACTCATCAAAGAAATCCTCATAGACAGCACACAAAGATAAATAAAGTCAACATATCTCAAGCGAGTTGATTGTTTAAGTGCGTGTGTGTTGGTCATAGAGTCAGACTCTGGGTATCATATGTGCTAATGAGAAATATCACGTCATACGACACTGTTTGGGTAAGACACCTGATAAGTGTTAAGAAACACTCGACGCAAGGGTAGTGTTGAAAAACACTATTTGGGGTGGTGTTGAAAAACACCTGTTGTGAAATGCCCCGAGAGACAAACGTTTCTAAAAGACCAATGCTAACAGTCATGCCCCCTAGACAAAGACAAAGACCAATTCTAGACTAGGCCAAATAAGGTCAAGGCATGATGGGAAGTGGTTAAGTGTCGAGGACGCATGCTAACAAATAGGGGTGCAAAGGCCTCAAGTAGCGCCTGTTTCCAGGTTTTCACCACTTGGATTCTCTTTTTCATTTTTTCATTTTTTTGGATTTTGGCTACCAAGGCGCCTATTGCTAGGTTTTCACCAAGGCACTTTTTCTATTTTTTTTTATTTTTTTGAATATTTTGATTTTTTTGTATTTTTTCAGGACTTTTTATGCTTTTTAGGATTTTTTTCAGCATCATATATGATTTTTTTTTTGGTATTTTTTCAGGATCAATAAGATATGTACAAAGGATGCCCCCAAACAGAACGGGCATCAAGGTTAGAACTTCTTGAGGTGTACAATGTTGATGGGATCAGGGAGTTGTTCTCCATCAGGATCTGACAGTAAATACGCACCAGTACTAAAAGCAGCTATGATGACATATGGTCCAAGCCAGTTAGGTTCAAACTTGCCCTTTTGCTCTTTGTTTTGTTGGTTCTTAGGGTTCTCTCGTAAAAAAGGATCACCTATTTGAAATTCTCTAGGGCGAACCTTCTTGTTGAATGCCTTGGACATACGCTTCTGATACATTCTCATATGATCAAAGGAAGCCTTACGCTTCTCATCTAGAAGTTCTAGTTCTTGTAACCTCATGGCGCGGTAATCCTCATCTGTAATCAAACCTTTGAGTGAGACTCTAAGTGATGGTATCTCGACTTCTAGAGGCAATATTGCTTCAGCGCCATAGGTGAGAGAGAAAGGAGTGGCTCCTGTAGGTGTGCGAATGCTTGTTCTATAAGCCCATAGTGCTGGATTGATTTGTAAGTGCCAATCCCTACCATTCTTGTGTACTGTTCTATGAAGAATCTTAAGAATGGTTTTGTTAGAAGCTTCTGCCTGTCCGTTTCCCTGTGGAAAATATATGGAGGACCAATGTTGCTTGATTTTAAACTTTTTGCATAGGTGCTTTAGGTCCTTATTCTTAAATTGACCTCCATTGTCAGTAATGATCTCAGAAGGCACTCCAAATCAGCAAATGATATGATTCAAGATGAACAAAGAAATGGTCCTTCCTGAAGCAATAGAAAGTGGCACATCTTCCACCCATTTTGTGAAGTAGTCAGTGGCAGTAATAATGAACTTGTGTCCACCTGATGAGTTGGGATGAATTTGCCCAACCAGATCAAAGGCCCAGCGCTGAAATGGCCAATGAGAAATAGAAGGGATCAACTCCCTACCTGGAGCATGAATTAGGTTGCCATGTTTCTGACATTTTTCACATGACTTAGCAAAGGTGACTGCGTCTATCTACATTGTGGGCCAATAATATCCCACCCTAAGCAACCTTCAGGCCATGGCAAGACCATTAGAATGTCCACCACAAATGCCCTCGTGGATGTTAGCTAACGCTTGGTTGGATTCCTCCTTTTCCAAGCACCTAAGAAGTGTCCCATCTAAACCCCTCCTATATAAATCACCAGAGATGAGGGTGTGGCGAGAGGTGTTACGGATGAGGTTTCGGCGTTCAGAGTGGGTGAATGTGTCAGGGATGATGCCATCACGAAGATATGAATAGATAGCACCATATCGGGAAGACTCATGTGTGATAATGGCACAAATGACATGGCTTTCAGACGAGTCAAAGATGGGATGGTGTAGCTCTTCCACCAGGAATTCAAATCTGGATTCATGTGTCTCCAACTGAAGAAGTGAAGCTAATGTGGCCATGGCATCTGCAGCTTTGTTCTCTATCCTAGGGATTTGTTGAAACGTCACAAAGGTGAAATAGCATCTCAAAGAATCAACCATCTTTTTATAGGGTATCAATTTGTCATCCTTGGTTTGATACTCTTCATTGACTTGGTTGATGATTAACTGGGAATCCCCAAAGATATGTAACTCTGTGATGTTCCATTCTATAGCCATTCTCAAGCCATTAGTTAAAGCTTTATATTCTACAATATTATTGGTACATGGGAATAATAGTTTGTAAGACTTCGGAATGTTGTACCCATGTGGAGAAACAAATAACACTCCGGCACCTGATCCATTTTGCATGCGAGAGCCATCAAAGAACATTGTCCAAGTGCGAGTAGTGGTATATAAGATGTGTTCATTTGGGAATTCCACTTGGACTGGCATACTATCCTGGATTGGAAAATCAGCTAATTGGTCGGCAATAGCTTGCCCTTTTATTGCCTTCCTTTCAACGTACTCTATGTCAAATTTAGTTAGGACCATCATCCATTTAGCAAGTCTACCCGTCAGGGCAGCCTTACCAAGCAAGTATTTAAGGGGATCAATTTTGGCAACCAAATGTATGGTATGAGCAAGCATGTAGTGGCACAAATTTTGAGAGGCAAACACCACCGCAAGACAAGACTTCTCAATATTATTGTAATTGATCTCATAGGAGACTAGAGTACGACTGATATAGTAGATGGCCCGTTCTTTCCCAGTATCATCTGATTTAGCCAATAATGCCCCCAGGGAAGTGTCTGTAGCTAAAATATATAGGATCAATGGTTTCCCTGGAATAGGAGGCATTAGGATCGGAGGATTGGCCAAGTATTGTTTGATCTGATCTAGGCTCTTTTGACAATCCTCGTTCCAAACACAAGAAGCACCCTTATGCAATGTCTTGTTGAAGGGTTGCGCTCTATCTGCAAGCTGAGAAATAAACCTCCTAATTGATTGAAGACGTCCCTAAAGACTTCTCATTTGGCTGATATTTTGAGGAGGTGGCATATCTAGGATTGCTTGGACCTTCTCGGGGTCAACCTAGATACCTTTTGCTGATATTACGAATCCTAAAAGTTTGCCTGAGGTGACGCCAAATGTACACTTATTTGGATTCAATCTAAGTTGAAATTGTTCCATACGATCTAGAATTACTTCTAGATCATTGAGGTGTGTGTCCCTTTTTCTTGATTTTGCCAGGGTATCATCCACATAATCTTCCATATTTTTGTGCATCATATCATGAAAGATAGTCGTCATAGCTCTTTGGTAGGTTGCTCCTGCATTTTTTAACCCGAATGGCATGACGTTCCAGCAATAGGTTCCCCATGCACATGTGAATGCTATTTTTTCTTGGTCTTTAGGAGCTATTTTGATTTGATTATACCCTGAGAAACCATCCATTAGAGAGTATATGTCGTAGCCCGCCGTCATGTCCACTACCATGTCAATGTTTGGAAGTGGAAAATCGTCCTTTGGGCATGCTTTGTTTAAATCTCTAAAATCTGTGCAGACACGAATGGACCCATCATGTTTGGAGATGGGTACTATGTTTGAGATCCATTCTGCATAATCGATGGCTCTAATAAATCCAGCTCTCAAAATTTTTTCTAATTCTCCTTTGACAAGTAGAGCTACATGTGGATGCATTTTTCTTAATCTCTGTTTTACTGGCTTGACTCCTGGAGCTATAGATAAGTGATGCATTATGAGATTCATGTCAAGCCTTGGCATGTCTGAGTAGGTCCATGCAAAATTAATTTTCTTTTTCTGTAAAAACTATACATATGCCTTGGTCTCTTCCTCTGATAAAGACTGAGAAAGATGGACTATCTGAGGGTTTTCTGCTGTGTTTAAGTTGACCGGCTTTGTTGGTTCAATCAATATTGATGATCTATCCTGGAAATAACTCGGCAAGTTATTAAGTACCCCATCCTTAGGTGCCTCAAAGAGGTTTTCACCTTCGGATGCGTCATTTATTTTTACTATTTTTGGTTCTGACACCGCCACAAAGTGGTTTTCGCCATCAGACCTATTTTTCTTTTTCTCTTTTATTTTGAGACTGAGGTACTTAATATCAGGCTCTGTCATGCTGGTTGTTGATTCACTGGTGGAAGAAGCCACGGGTTCAAGAGCGTTCAGATAGCAAGCAATTTCGTAATCATTGTGAAATGTGAGGAATGTGGGCTCTTGATGGCACTGAGACCAGTCAATTAGGTCAAAGTGAACAAGTGGTAAGTCAATGGTGGGTTCGATGTTGTTTATTTGAAAGGTGTCATCTCTGGTGACCATATAATCAGAGTTCATCAAGTCGTCTCCTAAGATACCTGAATTAGGACTCATCCTATCAAATGAAGCATCTTCTACTAAGGCGATTTGAGGAGGGCAATCCATTATGATCAAATATTGTTACCTTTCCATTTTGAAATTCTAGTTAGTGACCTGTGTTATTCAGTTGTGCCACAGTCAACAGAATATACTTTAGACCTTCAACCCAATAGACATCATCACATTGTGTATTATCCAGAAAAATTAAAGAACCTTTACCTCTCATAGGATATGGAGCATCATTACTGAATCTAACATCACCTCCATCATGATCTTCCATAGTAATGAATTTATGTATGTCACCAGTCATATGATGTGAACATCCACTATCAATTATCTATGTATCATTCTTACTATCATGAGAGATTAAAGCTTTTTCATCTTCACACCTTTCTTCATCATAATTATCCTTGATAGAAACATACACAACCTCTACACCTTCATCAGTATATCTATCATCATCGATTAGTCCTTCTTCAACAATGTAGCATGACTTCTTTCCTTTGTTCTTGAAACCTCGGTATCTCTTGAAACTATTCTCTCTTTTTTTGGTATTCTGGTTTTCTTTCTTCTCATCACTATTTTTATCAGGACATCTACATGTAATGTGACCAATCTTATTGCAATTAAAATATTTCAAAGGTAATTTACCTTAGTATTTTCCTTTTCCTCTCAGTATCCTCCGAGCTAGTAAAGCTTCAAACTCTTCTTGTTGTCTTTCATCTTCATACAGACTCTCTAGATCACTCTTACAACTTTGAAATATTTCACTTTCACTACTAGCATGACCATAACTAGATCTAGACTCTCTAGAATTTCTAATATTCAATGATGACTTGAATGCAGACTCAATCTTCGAAGTGGTAGGTAAACTATTGTCAAAATCATTTAGCACAAAAGCAATCAACTTATAGATTGTGGCATCTAGTGAAACATGCATCTGAGGAATGGATCTTAGTTCTTCTATTGAAAACACTCATATGACATATATAGGCAACAATATCCTCAACAGTTTACTTATTACATCTTGATCCAGAGAGCACAACAAGAAGACAAGGAAATGGTCTATTTCCTCCACAACTCCACTAACTTGGATTTGGCACAATCTACTCACCTTAGGCTTGGGATGTGATTGATATCAATCCATTGATGAGGTTTAAACTTCTTCCCTACTTCACTTCAACACCCTAAGGTCATTAACCAACTCTTCCAAAATGAAGGTTTAGGGACACCTTCCCTATTTTGGGCAAAACATAGAAATCTTCACCAATAATTTTTTCTATCAAACTTAAGGGTTGGAACACCTTATTTGATCAATATTAATTTATAATAAACCATCCACTTGATTCCCAAACTTGCACAATGCTTCAAACACAAACTGACCTATAGATCCTACTAGGTCTCTCCAACTAGTTTTCGGTGTGCAAACTTCTACTCCAAATGAGACCATGAAAAATAAGAGAAGATTAAAGTACCCTTTTGGATGCCTCAAATATCCCCAAATTCCCAAGGACTGACTCCACTCCTACAACACTCAACCCTCACAGTGTACACAGACCTAATTGGCTAGATTAGGCTTGGTTTACACTACCAGTGACCAAGGATGGGTACATGGAACTAGTCCAAGGTCTTGGAAACCTTAAACTCCCTTCAAAAGAATCAATTATACCTTTGAATTGATGTCACCAATCATATCAGCTAACTGCACACCCCTACACACATCCAACTGGTTGAATACATAGAGATATTTAGCCCGGGACTTGATGCAAAACCCTCCAGACTTCCAGATCTTTCCCTAAGCCTTAGGAATCATGTATTATAAATTCCTAACTTGCATTTTCCAAGTTTACATGGAATTCCAGTGATGAAATTGCAAGTTAGGCCTCCATTTGTGTGACAGACCTGAATTAGATTCTTTTCCTGACTGCTTCAACAAAATTGGTTAGAACTATTCTCACACAAGTCCAAATGCAATCAATAAAACTATGTTAGAAAGTAAATTCACAAGGATTTCCAATCATGTCATTAACTGGGTCAGGTCCCTCTATACACGTCCGTACCAGATAGGTTTTGCTTAGGAAAACTGGTGGTTTTTCATTAAATTGCATTAAAATGTCAAGTTACAAGATCTAACCTCTTGGAGAGGCTTTTGCATGTTTGAATATGTTCAAATATAAGTTCCAACGGGTCCATGAGCATTTTTGACCATTGGCAACCTATTTTGAGCTTCTCGAGCAACTTTTACAACATTTGCAAGTTTTGCATTCTTGCACTCTTAAGGACTTAGATCAAGACCTTAACCCTTAGACCTAAAAAATATTCTCCAAATGATCCAAAATAATTGGAATCCTAAAAAAAACACCTAAAACACATAGAACACCTAATCTTCCTATCACATAAAGTCCTAAAATCCAAGTGGACTAAGGCATTCCAAGGCTTATAGGTGTGCCTAAGGGATCCTTGACCACACAAATTGAATCAAATCAAGAAAAGGATGATCTCAAGGATCCATCCAAATTATTACAAAGTAAAAAACAAAAAAAAACATGTGGATCATCTAGTATGTTTCCTTGGGTGCCTTACACCACATCTTCTTCTTCAATATGTCCTACTACACCTCTCATAGCACTCACAACTTCCTTCAGTCTTGTATTATATTGTGTAACATCTTCACCTTTTTTCATTCTCATAGAATCAAATTTTCCTTTCAAAATTTTAGATTTTTCCTTCTGAACATGCATATCTCCACCATATACTAATGCAAGCTTGTCCCACATTTGTTTTGTCATATCACATCCTTTTAGATAATTGAATTGCAGTTCAGTGAGAGAAGAAGAGATCTCAATCATAACTTGTGTGTGATCTTGTTTTTCTCTTGTTAAATAGTCATAGACCCAAATGGTGGTGGTGAATACTCATTGTCAAGATAGTATAATGCGTACTCTCCAATTCCAGATATGTGCAACCTCATCCTGCTTTTCCATGTAGAGAATGTTTCCTTATTCAACTTTGGTGCCTCCTTATACATCTTCAGATCTTTAACTCAAGTCTTTCAAACTTATCCCTTTAGAGTACTTAGCTCTGATACTAATTGTTGGATTACTGAGAGGGGGGTGAATCAGTAATAAGTGATTCTTTAAACCTTAAAAATTTCTCTAATTCAAGTTAGTAACAACTCGGTCAGACAAACTTCACTATTAATCGATAACAGAAAATTAACTTATCAATCAGCAATAACATTCACAATAAACATTCAACACATATAACACTAGTATATAATGTGGAAACCAAATTTGGGAAAAACCACTGTGGGAATTTTCACCCACCAAAGAAATACTCTTCTAAAGTATGCTCAGTCAAAAGCCAATCTTGTTAAAGATTACAATACACATTGTTAAATGTGACCTTGTTAGGAAGTTTTACTTAGATATATTAGGATCTTCACCCTGTTAGGAGTGGCTTGGTTAAAGGTCTTTAAACGCTCTTCTAGAATGTCAACTCTTGAAAGGTTTTACAATAAGACTGTTAAGTCCACTCAGTTAAGAGACTTTTCTACTACAAATGTTAATAAGAAACAGTACAAAAATTTATTTGTAAATCAAAAACTACCTCTTTCTTAGTCGAATCCCTTGTGCACTTTTTGTCTTCACTTGTTTCCTTCACTTTCCACTGGCCTCAACACTTCATCAATTATACTTGTAGACACAAATTTCAACCTTTTTCTTCTTCACTACATCACTCGATTACACATCCACCTTTCAAAATATTCAGCTTGTTTTCGATATAATTTCATCCTTTATATAGACTCTGAGATCCTTCTACTTGGTGTCTTGACTTTCTTTCACTTTACCGAAACTTCTTCCTGCTCGATAACAAAATTGTTTTGTTTACCGCCTTGGCCAATTACTTTTACCAACTTGATATAATCAAATTTTAAGTAGAAAACAACTAAATCAATATAACCTTATCATTGTCTAATCTGTATTAGTTTCACATTTAAGTTCTTCATCTTCACAACTTTTCACTTCTTTTGTTTCCTTAACTCACTAAACTTATATCATACTCTGAATGATATGGAAACTCAATCTAAACCAGAAATTAATTGCTTGAAATCAATGACAAAATAATAACTGATCCAATCCTTCTATGATCTTGTATACCTTTGATCTCTTTTGGTCTTCATCATCATCAGCATCAGATAACAGACTCATCATCACAATTTACAAGCTTAACTAAATCCACGAGTTAAATACCTTTTTGGTAGTTTGTGGTTTCAACTTCAAATCTTCTTTCACACTTCAAAATTTTCCAAAATGAAAAAATAAAAATAATAATAAAAAAATCTATCAAATTCACTTTCATATACACTTAGGATATTGCTGCCAAAACATCATATCACAAAAGTTGTCAAGTATGTTTCATCAAGTACATAGTATCCTTTCATTGTTTCACAAACTTCTACAAGTCAATACTTTCTACCATAGATTTTACAAATGGTTCAAACTCATTCATTATTCCTTCATATCATCATGGTGCAACAACATCACAAGCTTCTTTGGCAAGGGAAAAACATCTCCATTATAGCCCCCCCTAAGCCAAAGAAAATTGAACTAGTTTCTAGAAAGAGTTTATGCACTGGAGCTAGATGTAACCACACTATCTAATGTATCCACTTCTTTATCTTTCCAAGTTTTTTTCATCTCACTTCTTACTTATTCTATATCAATATTTTTCACATACTCATTTCTTCTTGTTGGTGTATCTTGGTTTCGATTCCTACTTCTATAATACTTGGCAATGTATCCATTTTGGTTATAGTTAAAGCATTTGATGTCTCGATCCTACATTTCTTGTTGTTACTCTAGATCTACACTAATAAAATTTATGTCCAAATACATTGCATAATTGACAATATCCATAAAAAGGTATATTCCTTCCATTAACTTGACTTCTGTAGTTATTACCCTTATAACCAAATATTTTCCATGTAAAGCATTGATAATTTTAATTTAACTTGCCTCTACATTCTACAACTTTATGTCCAAACTTATTACAGGAAAAAAAAATCCATTAAAAGATGGGTACCTTTGAGTATTAGGTTTTCTAGAGTATTAGGTTTTCTAACTAGAGGTTTTCTTGCTAATTTCTTCTAATTCTAGAGTAGCTTTCCTTTGGTTGTCTCTGTTGGAAACTACAATTGAAACAATTGTTGTATTGTCATTGATGTCAAACCCTAATTGGTAAGACTGTTGCTGCTTAGGAAAGTACTATATCTATTTGAGTGTTTCTAAGGGGCTAAGAAAGGTTGGTAACAATAGCACCTAAGGAAAGGTTGAGTTATCTTGATACTACAAAGTGTACTTGACTATGTTGCACAATGATGAGATAATGTATTGTTTATCTTAGTAAGACTGAAGACTAAACTGGTAGGCTTAACTGAGAAAAGAATGGAAAAATCATGTTTAAGCCGAGTAATGTTAGTGTCGACCAAGTTAATAGATGTCAAGGAAAATTATAGTGTTGATTGAGCATCAGTAAATTGTCGAGGAAGACAGTGTAAGCCGAGGAAACAATTTTAGTAATGATCGAGCTTTCTACATAAAGATCGAGTGGACAATCACGGTATTGACCGAGCATCAACAATTTTATATTTGAAGAGAATTTAATTTTGGAGCCGACATTATTGAATTCTTGGATTATGTAATACGTGTTGACTTTATTTATTGATTGTTTGAAAGCATTAAATGCACTGTAAAACATTTTATTGTAAATCTTTAAGAGATTTGAGATGATTCTAGAAAAGGAGCCAAAGAACATGAAGCGGGTACATTCAACGAATCTGACCTAACCCTAAGATCTACGAATGAGATTGAGCAGAAAAAGATGAGTTAACATAATTGAGGAAAATATAAGGGAACTTGAGCATTTTGATGTGCATGTACATGGAGAACAGAGAATGATGAAAGAGGAAAGTTTTATTGACTGAATAAGCAGAAAAGGCTGAAGGAGAATTGTGGTGATTGCTTGAAGAAAAGTTCCGAGCATATCAGAGATGGAAATGGAAAAGTTTCAAACTTAGTAAACCAACATTAGTGTACAAAATCAGATCTGATATTTGCAAAGTGAGTTGTATATTTTTTAGATAATACTGCTGCTACTTTCTAACCATTGTAACAGTCAAAATCCTTTTAACAGAGGTTCACCTAACAGTCATATGTTAAATCCTTTGAACAAGGTTGCATTCTAATGGAGTGTATGTAAGTCCTATGACTAGGCTCACTTTTAACAAGGTGATTGAAATCCTTTAACCGGGTCACACCTGACAGTGTGTATTGTAACCTTTGATAGGGTTGGCTTTTTACTGAGCTCACTTCAGAAGAGTGAAAATAATAGTAGCATGTTACAAAGTGGTTTTTCCCAAATTGGGTTTCCACTATAAATCCTGGTGTTAATACTTGTGTGAATGTTTTGGTTTGAACATTACTATGTTTTGCAAGTTAAGTTACAGTTGGGTAGTGGACTGCATTGTTAGATGTTTCTATTATTGAATCAGTGATGACCAAGTTTGTTTTGGTTATTAGATGTGATTTAAGAGATAAGTTTTTGAGATTGTTTTATACATCAGGACCTAAGAACAACTGATTCACCCCCGCCTCTCTATTTTTCTAAATCATATTAACAATTGGTATCAGAGATTTGTTGCTTATTATTAGTGTTGACAAAAATCAAGTTTAAAGGGGCTTGACGAAAATGATTAGGATGTATAAGAAGGAGGTACCGAAGCTGAACAAGGAAAAATTCCCCGCATGGCAAAGCTTGATGAAGCTGCATCTGGCTGGTATTGGTGACTCTACAAAGTACTACATTGAGAACAGCTATGTCTCACCTATCGCACCTTTGACTACCGAAGAAATGAGAGCTAAGAAAGAACATAATCAGGCAATGTTGGAAATTGCATCTACCCTAAGCTATCTAGAATTTGAGGACATTAAGGACTGCGCAACTGCTAAGGATATGTGGGACACTCTTGCAAGGATCTATGGTGGTGACTTGAATGTGCTGAAAGGAAAGGCCGAGAGTCTTAGAGGTAAGTTTGATGAAATGAGAATGCAAGAAGGTGAAAACATTGCACAATATTGTGGTAGAATAAAAGAAGTTGTGAATGCTATTAGAGGAGCAAATGGGACTATTGATGATGAAACTATAATTGAGAAAGTACTAAGAACCCTGCATCCTACATATGCTATTAAGATCTCAGCTATTCAGGAATCTAGATGTAACTCTACAAATGTGCTTACTTTGGAAAGTTTGATTGGTAAGCTGACTGCTTTTCAACTCTCTAACTATGATAATTTCACTATTGGAAGCATTGGAAATTTTGAATCTTCTTTCAAGTCACAACTAGTTCTGAATAAGCCAAAGAAAGAAAAAGAAAGATGCATCAGTGAAAGTGAAAGTGAAAGTGACAGTGAGACTTCTGATGAAGACCTAGAAGATCTAGAAGCTCTTATGGCTAGAGGACTGAGAAGGGGGAAAGGAAAGTATAAAGGTAAACTCCCTATTATATGTTTTGCATGTAATAAATTTGGTCATATAGCTACTAGATGTCCTGATAGGAAGGATAAAGATGATGAAAGTAAAAGCAAACACAAAGATAGAAAAGATGACAGAAGCTACCGATGGAACAAAGACTACAAAGGAAAAGGTAAGAAATCTTGTTACATTGCTGAAAAAGAGACTGACACTAATAGTGATGATTTTGAAATTGAGGTATTCTATGTTGCAATGAAAGATGAATCTGATGAGGATGAGAAAACTACATTGATATCCTATGTGAACAAGAATGATAAATGGATTATTGATAGTGGTTGTTCACATCACATGACTGGTGAAAAAAATAAGTTTGAGACCTTACATCATTACAGAGGTAAAAGTGTAAAATTTGGTAATGATGCACCATGTCCTATTAGAGGAAAAGGTTTGATTAAACTGACTGATAAGATATCTTTTGAAAATGCATATTGGGTTGAAGTTCTTAATTACAATTTGTTAAGTGTTGCTCAGCTTAACAAAACTGGTTACTGAGTGGAATTTCATCACAAGCAAGCTAAAATATTTAATGCTACTGGAGAACTGATTGGAAGTGGTGATCAGACTAGAGGTAATTTGTTCTATCTTGACCTATCTGAAGAAACATGTTTAATTGCACAACTTGATGATATTTGGTTATGGCATAAAAGGTTGTGTCATGTTAACTTTGACAATCTAGTAGAGATAAGTAAGAAGAAAAAGGTAAGAGGTCTACCTAGATTGAAGAAACCTGAGAATGTGATGTGTAAGGAATGCCAGTTAGGAAAAATGACAAAGTCAAGTTTCAAGAGAAAATCCTTTACTTCTGAAAACATTTTAGATTTGGTTCATACTGACTTTTGTGGACCTATGGGTGTACAAATTTATTGTGGTGCTAGATACTTTATCTTATTTGTTGATGATAATACTAGAATGATGAATGTGATGTTTCTAAAAGAAAAATTTGAAGCTTTTCAATTCTTTAAGTGGTATTTGGATAAAGTTGAGAAGGAGATAGGTAGGAACCTGAAATGTCTTAGATCTGACCGAGGTGGAGAATTTACATCAAATGAATTTAATCTATTTTGCAATGATAGAGGAATTAAAAGACAAATGTCTACACCTAGAACACCTCCACAGAATGGTATAGCAGAAAGGAGAACCAAATCTATCTTGGATTGTGCAAGGACATTGATGATTAAAAAAAATGTGGCACAAAAATATTGGAAAGAAGCTATAAGCACTACTGTCTACACTCTTAACCTGGTATAGATCAAGAAAGGTACAAATCTGACACCCTATGAATTATGGCATGGGCATGCACCGAGCGTTAAATACTTTAGATCTTTGGAAACAAGTTCTATATATTCAAAGACACTAGGAATGGAAAGTTTGATGCTAAGAGTGATGAAGGCATATTCCTAGGGTACTCCACAAAAAGTAAAGCTTATAAGTGTTTGAACTCTAAGACTAACAAAATTGTGGAAAGTGTGAATGTCAAAATTGATGAGTATGCAGAAAGAAATGAAGCTGACAGCAAAAGAGAACCAGAAGATTATAGATCTTTTGTGTACATTGAAGAAGAAGAAGAGGCAAGTAATAGACTTGCACCTGATGCCAAGTCTCAGGTAAGCAATGCCGAGCGACAGAAAGAAGCTACTGAATATCAGGAAAATAGTGCCGAGAGAAAACAAGAACATGTCGAGCTACAAGAAAATGCTGTTGAGTATCAGGAAGAGGTTGTCGAGCATTCTGAAGTTGAATCTGACAATCTTACTGAGGAACATGGTGAAATAGAGGAGAGAATAGCTAAACCTATTTTAGAAAAATATGTAAGAAGACATCATAAGCCTGAATAGATAATTGAAGACAAAAATACTGGAATTCAGACCAGAAGTAAGACTAAGGATCTAACATGTCTACTGTGTGAATTTGAGCTAAAGACAACTAGAGAAGCATTGGATAATGAAGATTGGATACAAGCAATGAATGAAGAAATCAACCAGATTGAGAAGAATGATACTTGGACTCTGGTGCCGAGACCTGAAAATAAAAATGTTATAGGAACAAAGTGGGTGTTTCAGAACAAGATGAATGAAAATGGTGAAATCACTAGGAACAAAGCTAGGCTAGTATGCAAAGGCTACGCACAAGAAGAAGGGATAGATTATGGGGAGACATTTGCCCCTGTAGCTAGATTGGAAGGATTAAGAACTCTGCTTGCATATGCTAGTTATAAGGATTTCAAGGTATATCAAATGGATGTCAAGTCTGCATTTTTTAATGGTATACTAGAAGAAGTTTACATAGAACAACCAAAAGGTTTTACTGATCCAAAGAGAAGACACATGGTGTGCAAACTGAACAAATCATTATATGGATTGAAGCAAGCTCCCAGAGCATGGTATGAGAGTTTGCACAACTACTTGATACAGATTGGATTTTCAAGAACAAATGACACAAGCAATCTATACATGAAGGATGAAGAAGGTAAAGGTATCATGTTGGAAAAAAAATTTGTGGATGACATTATTTTTGGTGGACAAGATACATTATGTAAAAGTTTCTCAAATGAAATGCAAACTGAATTTGAAATGAGTATGTTTGCTGAGATCAAAATCTTTGTTGGTTTACAAGTATATCAAAGGAAGAATGGAATTTTCATTACACAATCTAAGTATGTTAATGAAATATTGAAAACTTTTGGGATGGAAGATGCTAAACCAGTGGGAACTCCCATGGTTACTGGACAAAAGTTATCTAAAAATGATGATGCTGCAGAAGTGAATCAGACTCTGTACAAATTCATGATTGGAAAATTACAATATGTTGTACATAGCAAACCAAATATTGCATTAACTATTGGGATTGTGGCAAGATTCCCTGCCAATCCTAAGGAAACACACATGATGGCCGTGAAAAGAATTATGAGATACTTGAAAGGAACTGCTGACTATGGTCTATATTATAAGAAGGATGACAAATTTGAACTCAGAGTTTATACAGATGCTGATTGGGTAGGAAATGTAGATGATAGAAAGGTACTAGTGGTGGAGCTTTCTTTCATGGACAGAGATTAGTCTCTTGGACAAGTAAGAAACAAAATTGCATTTCCCAATCTACTGTCGAGGCTGAGTATGTTGCTGCTACTGTAAACTATTCAAACTTGGTATGGATAAAATAATTGTTGATAGGCATGAAAGAAGAAACCACTGAACCTGTTGTTATTTTCTGTGACAACACAAGTGCTATCAATATTTCTAAGAATCCAGTGATGCACACTAAGACCAAGCACATTGCAATCAAGTATCACTACTTGAGAGAATTAGTACAAGATAAAGAAGTTTGAATGGAATATGTGAATACAAAAGAACAATTAGCAGACATATTCACTAAAGCTTTACCCAGAGAAGCTCATGAGTATTTGAGAAGTCAATTAGGGGTTCTTCCCCTAACTGAGGTTGCCTAGACAAGCTAGGAGCATTGCATCAAATGTGCTACAACAAAATATTTGACAAATTGATGCAAAAAATTGTCACACTTTAGGGTTGGCCTAGAGTTGTGAAAAGAAGCAAAGACAAGGAATTAGTCATAAGCAAGATGACAGAGGGAGAAACACTGAGCTGCACAAATATTATCTACATCTGATGGATGTATATTTTTGTTGCTGCTTTGGCATTTTTGTCAAAGAGGGAGATGAACTGATATGATAACACATGAAACTAAAAGGCAAGAGGGAGATGATCTAATGGAACTAAAGATAAAGATGATGAACTGAAATGAAGGATCGGGATAGAGGGAGATCTGAATACTTCTGACAGTCACAGAAGTGAGGCTTATAGGATTCTGAATCAGAATGAAGCTAAGGATATTATAAAATAATTCTCTGATGGACAGATAAGTTTTTGGATTGGTTGGTAATCCATGTGTTATTCAGGTGATATCATATGGTGTTGCCATCAATGCCAAAGAGGGAGATTGTTGGAAATTGCAATTGAAACAATTGTTTTATTTTCATTGATGTCAAACCTTAATTGGTAAGACTGTTGCTACTTAGGAAAGTACTATATCTATTTGAATGTTGCTAAGGGGCTAAGAAAGGTTGGTAACAATAGCACCTAAGGAAAGGTTGAGTTATCTTGATACTATAAAGTGTACTTGACTATGTTGCACAATGATGAGATAATGTATTGTTTATCTTAGTAAGACTAAAGACTAAACTGGTAGGCTTAACCGAGCAAAGAATGGAAAAATCATGTTTAAGCCGAGTAATGTTAGTGTCGACTGAGTTAGTAGATGCCGAGCAAAATTATAGTGTCAACCAAGTATCAGTAAATTGCCGAGGAAGATAGTGTAAGCTGAGGAAACAATTTTAGTAATGATTGAGCTTTCTACATAAAGACCAAGTGGACAATCACAGTATTGACCGAGCATCAGCAATTTTATATTTGAAGAGAATTTAATTTTGGAGCTGACATTGTTGAATTCTTGGATTATGTAATACGTGTTGACTTTATTTATTGATTGTTTGGAAGTATTAAATGCACTGTAAAACATTTTATCATAAATCTTTAAGAGATTTGAGATTATTCTAGAAAAGGAGCCAAAGAACATGAAGCGGGTAGATTCAATGAATCTGACCTAACCCTAAGATCTACGAATGAGATTGAGCGGCAAAAGATGAGGAACCTAAGCATTTTGATATGCATGTACATGGAGAACAAAGAATGTTGGAAGAGGAAAGTTTTATTGACTGAATAAGTAGAAAACGCTGAAGGAGAATTGTGGTAATTGCTTGAAGAAAAGTTTTGAGTAGATCAGAGATGGAAATGGAAAAGTTTCAAAGTCAGTAAACCAACATCAGTGTATGTAATCAGATCTAATATTTGCAAAGTGAGTTGTATATTTTTTAGATAATACTGCTGCTACTTTCTAACCATTGTAATAGTCAAAATCCTTTTAACAAAGGTTGACCTAACAGTCATATGTTAAATCCTTTGAACAAGGTTGCATTCTAATGGAGTGTATGTAAGTCCTATGACTAGGCTCACTTTTAACAAGGTGATTGAAATCCTTTAATCGGGTCACACCTAATAGTGTGTATTGTAACCTTTGACAGGGTTGGCTTTTTACCGAGCTCACTTCAGAAGAGTGAAAATAATCGTAGCATGTTACAAAGTGGTTTTTCCCAAATTGGGTTTCCACTATAAATCTTGGTGTTAATACTTGTGTGAATGTTTTGGTTTGAACATTGCTATGTTTTGCAAGTTAAGTTACAGCTGGGTAGTGGACTGCATTGTTAGATGTTTCTATTATTGAATCAGTGATGACCGAGTTTGTTTTGGTTATTAGATGTGATTTAAGAGATAATTTTTTGAGATTTTTTTTATACATTAGGACCTGAGAACAACTGATTCACCCCCCCCCCCCCCCCCCCCCTTCTCTATTTTTCTAAATCATATTAACAGTCTCATCAATATTTTTCTTGATTTTAGTGTTCTCCACTTTGCCTTTCTCTTCTTCCTTCTGAATTGAACTTTCTCCTACTTCAAAGCCTAATCCTCCTTTCCCTTTTGGTGTCTTCTACACAACCATCATTTCTTCAAGTTTCAACGAACTTTCCTTATGATTTGAAGCTTGTTATTTGTCACTCCATCTATGCACATTCCTCAAATTTGTGTTTAATTAGTCCATTCACACATTCTTCAATTTTCTTGTCTACTTCAACTCACATTCTCATATAAAAAATGGTGTCATTTGCTTGCTTAAATTCTTTGCTCACATCTCTATGTCTATCCTTGAATTTTTTTATTTGTGCCCTTAGTTTTTTAATATATTCATTAGCTTCCTTGACGTTTTCCACATTATCAATCTCTTCAAGAGTAGTTTGTAGTTATCTATCAAAGTGACTTTCCTTTGTATTTTCTTTGGGTGTTGTTATGCCCTGCATACTAGTCCCTATATTTTGTGTGAAAAAATATTGAGTACCCCTTTTTTTGGTTTGTTTTGTTTTTCCTTGTCCTCTCCAAGGTTTCAAACCCTGGAGTTAGCCTTCTTACCGAGAGAAAACCCAAATCTCTAGTTGATGACTTACCCAACACTTTTAAGTATTACGGAGGCCAAATACGCAAGACCCTAGGAGCATAGCATTTATTACATGCACAAAAATCATACCCACATTAAATGCACCTCCTAGTTATCTTATAAAAGGGAACTTTAGACAGTCATTTTACTTTCACCAAGAGATTAAGTTATTTCTCTATGTGAGTCCTTTGAGTATTTGAAACCAAGTTTCTGAGTGCATTGAATCCATCCCATATTGTGAATTTGCATGTTCAAAGTTCATTTGCAAAGAAGTCCTTGGCTAAAGTTTCCAATTTTCTTTCTAGGTAAGTTATTCTTTGCATTTTCTTAGTAGTTTTTCCATTCTTCTTTTTGAGGTTTTCTTTCTTTCCATTTTTTTCGTTTCATTTTGCTTGTGGGTGTTGTTGTGTTTTCCTTTCTTGTTTTGCTTGTTTGTCATAGGAAAATAAAGGGGGTTTTCTTGTAAAATTCCTAGCCCTGAACTTAATTTAGGGCCCTTCTTGGTTTGTTTAGGGAATTTTTTTCTCCACCCTAGTTGTAGGTGATGAGTGTTCAACTCTACTAGCTTTGGTCTTTCTCCATTAGGGCACTTTGTTGCTTCTTGGCCTAAAAGAGTAAAATAGGGTTCTTGGGTTTGTTTCATCCTTAACCTAAATTCATGCCTTTTTCTGAATTTTGGATGAAAGGTACATTTTTTCCTTTTGCATTTTTGTTTTGGAAAGCTTCAAATGTTTAATGGGTCTTATTTTCCAAAAAACCCTAGCTATTTCAGACCATGGTGAACCATATGTCACAATCCCATAAAGATGAATTTATTAAGACACTCTTTTATGCATTAGACATTGTAATTATACAGGTTGGAACTTCAGTTCTCAGCTTACCCATCGCTTTCAAGTGGTCAATTCAAAAGAACCCTGGACTTAGCCATTTATATGAATAGAAAACTCACATACCTCTAAGTTTTGCTAAGTCCCAAAGTACCCATGGTGAGAATACTAAAAGGTCACTTATCAGGTAAATTTGATCTTCAGATCCCATATCTCGTTATTCCTAATTCTACCATGATAATCAAATGATCCCTCCCAGAAGCACATTCTCATTCTGTGATTCCAATATGCTTTAATGATCATGTTTCAAACTTTGGGCTCTAGGAATCCTTTCGCACTATAAACATTTATTGAACATATTCATGAATATGGATCCTCGGACCCCAAAGTTTGAAATTACTTAATAATATCCACTAAGATGTTATGTTTGACTTAATATTTTTTGTATTGGTGGTGATCTAATTTTGTAGGGTAAACACGTAATGGCTTCATCATCATCACAAGAGGCAGACCCAGGGATTGTTAGCATCAGAAGACATAAATTTAATAGTTACATGCAAATATATTCAATAATGCAAAGGAATAAATCACACATAAGTAGACCAAGAAGAGACAAAGATTTAATGTGGTTCACCCAATCCTGGGTTATGTCCACCAAATAGAGAGTCCAATCTTATTATCCAGTAATTTCAGCATGTTACAATCTACAATCACTTACAACTCAATACCGTTGTAAGAACCTATGAAATTCTCATATATAGAGAAAACCCTAAACCTAAGTCATTATAACAAGACTTGTGTTGGTTAACAAGTTAACCCTAAAAATACTTGACGAGTCAACCTAGGGAAAATATTGACGACTCAACCTAGGGAAATGCTTGACTTGTCAACTCAAAAATGCTTGATGAGTTAACCACAAAAAAATTTTCACCACAAACCAACAATCTCCCACTTGGGGATTCATTAGGATCCGCACTAAGAAACCTCCCACTTGGAGACTAATCTTGTAGAAACACTACTACCCCTAAAGCTTCCACTATATTGACACACCCTGGAATCTATTTTTTTTTAATTGTTTTCAGTCATGAAGACCAACCAAAGCTGAAGAGGAGTTCACCTTCTCCCTTGTCATCACCTTTGTAAACATATCCACTGGATTTTCATCTATATGTATCTTATCCAGCTTTAACTATTCATTATCCAATACTAACCGGATGAAGTGATACCTCAACTGTATATATTTGGTCTTTGCATGCAAAGTAGAATTCTTCACAAGATGGATGGCACTCTGGCTATCTATAAACAAATAATTGTTAGTCTATGATTTTCCCAACTCTTCTATGAAGAATTGTAGCCATATCATCTCCTTATCTTCCTTTGTAGCAGCAACATAGTCTACCTCTGTAGTGGATAAAGAAGTTGTGTGCTAAAATGTCGACACACTTCTATGAGTCATTATATCCAAGATCGTTCAAGAATGACGTCTCAAATGGTGACTCATAGCTCTCTATTCATGGAGTGCAAGGGTTTATGATGGAGGCCCTCAGTTTAGACCTAATTTGTGCTTATGCAATTGCACCATAAAATGAGAGATTCAAAGAGGAAAAACAAGAGTGCTAATCTCCATGATCATCAAGTATGCATGCAAATGAAAATGGAAGCTATTCTAAATGATAACAATGCATAAAAGAAAACTAATCTATGAAAGGAAATGCTTATGCAAGATTATTATATGAAAGGAAATATGAATCTAATCTAATATGCTAGTGCAAGAGTAATCTAAATGGATTTCCATGGAGGCATGAGAGAAGAAGACAAGAAAAGAGAAGTTGTAATGTTCAAGGTCAAGTGCTCAAATTCTCCTCCAAAATCACTCTCCAAACCTGCATAACAATAACATAAATCTTGATCTCTAAAATCTCCATGCATAAATGAGAAGGAGAGAGCTCCTTATAAAAGATTTTAGAAATGAATGGACAATCAAGATTAAGAGGCAAAAAGAAATGAGCAATGGTGGAGATTAAATCTTGGTTTATCCATGTGCTCAAGATTCTCAAGAGGCAAAATCAATGGACATGGTTAAGAGGCAAAAAGATGTGTGGAAGAGATTAAGAGGCAAAAGGAGATTCCACTCATCTTGGAAAGTGTGCATTCAATGTGTAGACAAAAAGTTTTTTAATTTTAATTTTAATTTTATTATTTTTAACAAAGTGGTTTCCATTATTTAATTAACAAAAAAATTATTTATTTAAAAGAGATTTGTTTTTTTAATTAAATGTGGCTTAGGATAAAATGATTTTATTATTTAATTAAAATATTTTTTTTTAAATTTAAAAAATATTTATTCTTTTAATTAAAATGAGACTTAGGATAAAGACTTTAGGAAAATATTAGAATAATTGAATTAATTATGATTTGATCAAGGAAATTGATTTGAATTGAAAATATTGTAAAACATTGATTCAGGAAATTGATAAATTGATGAATGGGGGCCCAAAGTTTAGGCAACCATTTTAGGGTGCATACATTTGCCCCTCTTTGGCTAATGTGTGATCTTCATGGGAACACATGTAGTCAAAGAATGAAGTTGAAGTGTGAGATTGATTTGGGATCACAAAACAACCCAGACGTGTGATCGATAGACGGGAACACATCAGGACAAAGATAAGCTGATTAAAAAATACAAGGCCAACACCCTTATAAATAGGTAATTATCAAGTCTCAAGAAAGGTTGCCCCAAGTGAAGCAATTGATAGGTTTGATAAAGCTGAATCAAGGATTGAAGTTTGATAAGTACTGCCCCTTCGTGATCGAAATCAAAATGAGATAGAGGAGAAATAGAAAATTGATAAATTTGATCAAATCAAACTAAAGATAAGGTTCTTGATGTAAAATCAAAGATATAAGGATCACAGAACCAAGGTAGATCATCAAGAAAAATTATGCCCCAAGGTTTAATTAGAAGAAAAGAAGTGGGGTGAAAGCAAATGGAAGATAGAAGTTTGGAAGAGGTAGAAAGAAATGGAGAGAAGAAAGAGGATGTGCCTCAAGAAAGAGAATGCCCCAAAATCAATCAACTGTTTAAGATAGGAAATTTTGATTGAGATCACGAAATAATATAAGGAAATGAGGATCAAAACGTGACCACAGTTGTTTAAAAGTCCAAAAGAAAGATGAAGGAAAACCCTCTCAAACTCTTAATGCAGCCTAAAAATGCAAATTAACATGAAGTCTAACATTGCAAGCTACATGAAAATGCAAAGGTGTACTTGCAATAGATAAACTATAACATAGGATTTTGTGTTCATCATTCATAAGAGAATGTTAAGGAACTTATTTTTATCATTGGGCCATTATTAATGGACATCGAAAAATCACACAATCAGCACTAGTCACATGTGCAACTATGAAGGTATGAATGTGATTTATATCGGATTGGAATTTGGAAAGATTCTAACATAAACATCAAAGACATAAAGGTAAAGATGACTTCGATGTTAGCTTACCCAATTTAATGTAGAAAAACCACACTCGCATCAAGGCATAGATGTCGGGATGACCATAAGAACAGTTGTGCAAAAACAACCAAGAATGATGTCTCAAATCTCCTAAGTGTTTCAAGGGAACAACAAGAGACACTCTAGAGTTTCAAAACCACACCCATAAGCAGAAAGAAAATAAAAACATGCCCCATGCCCTAAGTCCTCTAGCTATGCATCCCGGAGAGACTTATTAGATAAGGACACTCAACAAAAATCAATAACAGTCAACACATAAAGAAAAGATCATGACATAGCTCAAGCATTAAGTGTTGTGTTTAAAAATTTAAGTGTGTTAACTGATATTGAGTTCCGAGGATAAGGATCGAATGCTTGCAAATACATAAGATCACATGACAAAACTGGGTAAGACCAAACCGAGAAGTGTTGAGAAACACTCGATGCTAGGGGTTGTGTTGAAAAACATAGTTTACAAGGTGTCCTAAAGACTAACACATCCAAGAGACCAAATCTAACATAGTTATGCCCCCTAGACAAAGATAATGACCAATTCCAAACCAAGGCAACAAGGACAAGGCATGATGGAGAAAGGCTAAGTGTCGAGGATGCGAACTAATAAACAAGGGTGCAAAGGCCTCAAGTAGCACCTGTTTCCAAGTTTTCACCACTTGGATTTTATTGCAATTTTTTTTTTCATTTTTTTCAAGACTTTTTATAATTTTTTTGTATTTTTGCTACCAAGGTGCCTGTTTCCAGGTTTTCACCAAGGTACTTTTTCTATTTTTTTGAATTTTTGAATTTTTCTAATTTTTTGGTATTTTTGGAATATATAATTTTTTTGAGATACATCAAAGCGCCTATTGCTATGTTTTCACTAAGATGATCATTTTTTCAGGACATTTTCCAATTTTTAGAATTTTTGACAATATACCATTTTTTTAGATTTTTTCAGGATCAATAAGTATGTACAAAGGATGCCCCTAGACAAAATGGGCATCAAACTCCCAAGCAAGATCACATCGCGTAGTCTCAATGTCTAGCAAGGTGGAGGACAAGAGGGATTAGCAAGCTGGTGGAAGAGATGGAAGACAAGAGAATGAAGGATAATGAAGGGAAGAAATCCTCAAAGAAACTCCTCAAAAGTACCCAAGCTAGGGAAAAATTGTCATGTAAAGCACATTTGGACAAGCAATGAAAGGTCAGGATAGGATAAGTCACAAAAGTGTAATACAAAAGAAGGAAAGGATGCAGTCCAAAGAAGTAGACATGTCAAGAGGCTTCATAGCATCATGTTTTACTCTTTTGTATTAGATCAAGACCAAAAGGGAAAAGGATAGCAAAAGCCTAGAATGAATGTAGGAAAAAAAATATGAAGGCTAAACATGAATGGAATGAAAGCAAGATCATCATAAGATAGCTCACAAAATAGCCAAATGTTTGTGTATAGGTCAATGTTGTCAAGATCAAAGAGAGAAGATGTAATGAATGAAATATGTAGAAGAACTAGCATGATGCTTGATTGCCAGGTTTTCATCATGGTACTTATCGAAGGCGCCACAAGGGAGTGATTTTCACCATAGGATGAATTTATTTCTCTTTAATTTTGCTACCAATGTGCCTGTTTCCAAGTTTCCACCAAGGCACATTTTCAATTTTTTCTTTTTTCTTTTTTGTTTTCTTTTGGAATTTTTCTATTTTTTGAATTTTATTTTTTTTTATTTTTTTATTTTTGCAAGAAGGAAAGCTTTTTAGATAATGCTCTTTGAAAGGATAAACCATGATATGTCAAGGATTCAAAATGATATGCTCAAAGATGCTGATAGGGAAAGGAAGATGGAAAAGAAAAATGGAGGATAAGGTTTTATGTAAAGCGAGTGAGGTTGGAAGATAGGAGGAATAGGCAAATGAGGAAAAAGGATAGAAGGTAGAAGGATAATGAATGGAAGGATTGTGAAAGGGTAGATGGAAATGAAGGAAAGATCAACATCAACACACACCTTGAAGGATGGCGAGAGGATGGAGAAAATGTGAATGAAGGAATACGTGAAAGAATATGGTGAATGGATAGTAGAGGTTGTGGTTTAGGTGCATGGAATGGAAGAATATTTTTGGAAGGAGATGAAGTGGAAGCCTTTGGAAGCTTGAATGTCAACTTCACTTGTTGCTCAACATCAGACTCTTTCAAGAGAGACTTTAGAATCCATATTGCTGTAGGCTTTTCATTTCTTTTTGATGATTTAGAGAGAATATCTTCAATGATGGATTTTGGAACCCATACTTATCTTGTATTTTTCTTCTTAGATATCTTTTTTGACTTTATGCCTCCATGTTGATTAGAGGAGACATGGTGATCTTCTTTTTTTGATGGATTCTTGTTTTGCTTCTTTTCTTGTATTGAACATTCAAGTTACTTCCAAAAGACTTGAGACTTGTGGAAGAAGGAGGATATGACTGGTTTAAATGGGTGGGTGGATGAAAAGGATTCAAGGGTATGCATCTATGTTGATCTTGAGGAAAGATAGGAGATGGAGGGATGTAAGGACCCAAGATGGATGTCGAATTAGGAGAGTTAGGAGGGGAAAGTGAAGGGACATAAGGGCCCAAGATGGAAAGAAGACGTGAAGCTCTTAGTATTGATGGAGGAGGTCCAAGGATGGACGTGGAAGATACAAAAGGATAATCAATAAGTTCATCAACATCTATATGAAAACCAAGGACATCAACATCTTTAGAGTGAGCATTAGGATTTGAAATAGGATCATGAACATCTTTAATAGGAGAAACTTCTTTGATAGGATTGTTCAGAGCTTGAAAAGACTTAGGAAGAGTAGAAAGTAGAAGCGAACATGGAATGGTAGAACAAGAAGATGGAAGACTTTGATCTTGACAAGGAGCTTTGGATAGCATAAGCGTATAATTTTTCTCTTGATTTTCAATAGGCTTAACATTGGAAGTAACAACACTATTTTTAATAACCTTAATGGAAGTATCATCTTTGGAAAGTGCAAGTGGAGTAAGGTTATTTTGATTGTCAATAAGCTCAACGGTGTAAGTAGTATCTTGATCTTGCTTAGGAGATGACTTAAGACATGGTGGAATGAATGAGAAAGGGCGTGCAGGATCAAAAGAACCATGAAACAGATAAGAGACATCATGAAAAGGATTGGATGACATGGAGGGTTCTTGATCTTGATCTTTCTTTATGTTCTTTTCTTTATCATTTTTAGAGTCCTCTTGACATGGAGCCACTTCTAAGGACAAGGAAGCATGTTGAAATTGTATGGAAGACTTTGGAAGAGATGGTGAAGGACTAGATGAAGTAGGCATTATAGCGTATAAAGGCTTAAGCTCTTTAGGTTTAGCATTATTGAAAGTATTTGCAGCCAAGTGAAAGTTAGCTTGAGTTTCTTTAAGAGGTAGCCCTTGAGGACAACTATAGGGAACCGCATGAAAAGTATTAGGATCTTTGTTGGATGAAGGATTTGTGAAAGATTTGAAAGACTTGGAAGCTTTAGGAAATGTATGGGTATTGGAGGAAGAAGGGGATGGAAGAGGACCATCACAAGACAAAGGTCCATCATTAACATAATCTTTCTTGAGAGTGTAATCTTTATGTTTAGCATGAGAGTTCTTAGAGGAGAGATTCTTATAGTATTTACGTTTATAATCAGCATGGAAAGCTTTCTCTTCCTCAATAGAAGTAGATGTATCATCTAGGTATTGTTCACAAGAATCATCAAAGTCTCTTTCAAAATCAAAATCATATGGATCACCATCACAATCTATCCAATGTGACGACCCATTTCCAGTAAGCACAAGCAAATGACTAGGAGGACTCTTAGGAATAGAGGTGTCATAGGTATCACTACATTGTCCATCATCATAGTCATCAAAGATGGGCATGTCACTCTTCGTGGAAGAGGTATCACAAGGATTTTCATGTTGCTCATTATGGTATGTCTTGAGAAGAGAAGACTCTTGGGAGAAGTAGAAGAGGAATGAGATCGTGAAGAAGAGGAAAGTGAAGACCTAGTGGAGGAAGAAGCTTGGATAATGAGGAATGTGAATAATGTCTAGAAGAGTCATGGTAAGACTTGGAAGATGAGGAAGGATGATAAGACTTAGAAGATGAAAAATGTTTGGAAGAAGGAGGTCGTGACAGGATCATGCGTATGATCCTAGCAAAGGTGTCTAATTCAATAATTTTTCTTTTATTTTTGTCATAAATTTATTACCCATGAGATTTTTGGAGGAATAATACTCTTCAAATTGACCAATGAGTTTGAGATCATCTATTTTCAAGAGAGGTTCCATAACAAGATAGTTGACATTCATGGTTCTGGAAGAGGAGGAATCAAGCATGGAAGTGACAGAAGAGATGAATAGAAGAAGGTAGACTAGATAATAAGAGGAAAAGAATCAAGAAGACGTGAAGAGTTTAGGAAGAAGAGGAAGAAGCATGAAGGAAGAAGAGAAAGGATGGAAATGGGAGACTAGGAAGACATGGGAGATGTGGAAGAAAGAAGACCAAGAGTCATTTTTTGCAACTTGATACCATTTAAGTTCATTTGGATGTTGAGAAACATGTCATAGCACTTTTGGGGAGATCTCTGAAGTTTTTATCACTCAGGAACTCAGATTTTTTTGTTTAATGTGACCAACTAGATGCATTAATAGATTTTTATCACTAATTAGGCATGCAAGACAACAATCAGGGAGTTCAAACAAACAATTGTCTTCAAATAATGAGCAAGGGACAAAGCAACCTTTCACATGAACAAGAATAGTGACGTAGTATTGTACTCCCTAAAGATGTTATTTGTGTATGTTTTCAAAATGTTTTTCAATCACGCACATAGTCCTAGAAAGAAAAATTTGGTTGCACTATGGTTCGTAGTAATGGTTAACTTTGCAAATTTTTCAATCTCAAGAGGGTGAACTCCAATCCAGGCGCACTGGGGTTTTGACACATTCAGAGAATTTAATCAATCAAATATGCTGAGGAGATCTGACAACCCAACAAGAAACTACACTCGTGGAGATTTCTTCCACAAGGACATTTATATAGCGGTTGTTGCTACCACGGAGAAAATGGCTATTATCGCTTGATGTTCCATCCATGTGGTTGACCCAATAAAGGGAATGTCCACTATGGTTAACCCTATTACCAGATTCAAGGATTTGAGTTTCTGATGCTACCCAAAAAGGGAACAAAGCATAATCCTCTAGCCTCTTCACTTCACCTAAACATAGCAAATAGATTCTTTGACACGCTAAAATTGAAATCACCTCACCAAGGTTCATATGTCAACAACAATGTCTACTGATCTCTCTAAACGGATCCAAGAGAGAATGTACCGATCAAAGTTGAGGACTAAACCAAGTAAGACCGTGAGATAATAACAACTTCCTTCCCTACCTACAAGGGGATCTCTCTTCGAGAAGAGCTTCGCATGAAAAAGAAGTGAATGAATCCCACTCTCTCTAGAATGCCACAAATAGTGTTCATAGGGCCTAATTACTATGTGAGACATATATGCAAGAAAGTAAATCTAGATTCATTGTTTCCTTTAGAGAAAAATTGAAGTGTGATCTATGAAAGCAAGAAATCACTCAAGTAAGACATATGAGAGGTTCATTTTAATTTTCAAAATCCAAATGTTATAGAGATGCAACAAAATGCCTCAAGTCCAAAGCAACACACTTAGTATATTTTACCTTATTTTTATTTTTGTTGAGCTTTTCTCTGCAAGCAAGCCACAAACTCTCCAACAAGCAAACAAGCAAACAAAATATGCAATGTATATCCAAATCATGCAAACCCTAAGGTTAGATCTAAAAATCAATTGTTAGGAGTAATAATAACCAGCAAATAATCCAAATGACAACTCATATCATGCATTGAACCATGAAAAATAAGTGCACACTCATCACAAAATTTTATTTTTTTTGCATTTGACCTAGTCAACAAGATCTAATTTTTTTGATATGATTTTGGCCACAAAAATAGAAATACAAAACAAAGATCCCTGCTAAAAAATAGAGAGCTTTCGCAAAAATGTAAAAATTTTAGAAAAATCTCTTCATTTGTGCCCTAGAGACCCATTTTACCAAAACAGACAAGTTTTTGTAAATCAACTATTTGAGCTATGATATTGCATCCAAATTTAAAACAAAAAAAATAGACCCCTTGTAGAATTTAAAGAGCTTTTTGAAAATGTAAAAATTTTCAAAAAATATGTTGATTTGCACCAAAAATTATTTTTTATGAAAAATTTAAAAAAACATATAAAAAATTAAAAATACCTCAGAAAATTTTGAATTTTTTACTGAAGCTTCTCTAATATGTCGCCAACCTGCAAAAATAAATTTAGACTGAAATTCCAAGCTGTTTGGGAGATATAATCAAATCTTTGAAAATCTAGGGTTTTAGTCTCTAAGCAAATCTACACAAGGGGGTTAGCTCGAAAAAATAACCAAAACCAACATGTAAAGGTGGGTTGCCCCATGGTGGGTGCCAAAAATAGGTGCTAAAATATTGACACACTTCTATAAGTCATTATATCCAAGATCGCTCAAGAATGAGGTCTCAAATGGCAACTCATAGCTCTCTATTCATGGAGTGCAAGGGTTTATGATGGAGGCCCTCAGTTTAGACCTAGTTTGTGCCCATGCAAGTACACCATAAAATGAGAGATTCAAAGAGGAAAATCAAGAATGCTAAACTCCATGATCATCAAGTATGCATGCAAATAAAAATGGAAGCTATTCTAAATGATAACAATGCATAAAAGCAAACTAATCTATGAAAGGAAATGCTTATGCAAGATTATTATATGAAAGGAAATATGAATCTAATCTAATATGCTAGTGCAAGAGTAATCTAAATGGATTTGCATGAAGGCATGAGAGAAGAAGACAAGAAAAGAGAAGTTGCAATGTTCAAGCTCAAGTGCTCCAATTCTCCTCCAAAGTCGCTCTCCAAACCTACATAACAATAACATAAATCTTGATCTCTAAAATCTCCATGCATAAATGAGAAGGAGAGGGCTCTTTATAAGGATTTTAGAAATGAATGGATGGTCAAGATTAAGAGGCAAAAAGAAATGAGCAATGGTGGAGATTAAATCTTGGTTGATCCATGTGCTCAAGATTCTCAAGAGGCAAAATCAATGGACATGATTAAGAGGCAAAAAGATGTGTGGAAGAGATTAAGAGGCAAAAGGAGATTTCACTCATATTGGAAAGTGTGCATTCAATGTGTAGACAAAAAGTCATTTAATTTTATTTTTATTTTTATTATTTATTTATTATTTTTAGCAAAGTGGTTTCCATTATTTAATTAAAATATTTTTTATTTATTTAAAAGAGATTTATTTTTTTAATTAAATGTGGCTTAGGATAAAGTGATTTTATTGGATGATGATGTTGGTGGAAGACAAAAAAAAAACTTGACGATGGCTCTGCAACTAGGCGGTCGCTGACGTCCTCGGCCCTCGACTGGATTGACAAGCATTTAATGCACCCCCTATACTTGGCTTTTACCCTAATCGTATGGTGACACATTCACCTGGACCATTTTCTGGAGTGCAAGGGAAGTCTTTCAAACAAGCGCTCAATGAAGAAACCATTATCCCGCCTGAAGCCAAGTTCATGATCGATGGAGACCAACCTGCGAAAGGAGATGGCAGAGCTGACATTGGAGGTGAGGGTTCTACGCCTTCTAATGTTTGTGTTATCAAACCGAATGCTCAGATGTCATTAGTCATTGAAAAGGAAAAAGAGTCACGTAGAAATTTTGTTGTGTTTTTGGCCATTCAAGACCTGAATAAACTCTCATCTAGGTCATTTCTTAATGACTAGTTGCATAATGTTTGGGGTAAGAAGTATGGTTTTCACTTCTCCTTCCTGTGTATGATCCAGAGAGGACTATTCCTTATTTTCCTCAAGAACCCTAGTTCCCAAAAGGAAATCATTGCCAAGAAATTTTGGCAAATTGGATCCGCCAATTTTAGGGCACTCCCTTGGTCGCTTGATGCTGCTCATAATGAAGTTCTAGCCCTATCAAGCCCTCACTAGATTACCCTAGGTAGTGTCCCACCCTTCCTATGGACATGATACCTCAAGCCCTGGAACCCTTCGACACTATGTTGCGGGTTGACAAAACTGATGTACTGCTTCCTCACACTAACGCCAAGATTTTGATCACCATCAACCCTGGGATCGATCTCCCTAGGGGAATCTGATTTGACCTTAGTAACCAATCCCATTTTTTCCCTATCTCCTTCTTAGGAGGACTTAACTCATGTTTCCTTTGCAGAAGGCAAGGCCACGAAAGGCATGACTGTCCCCTGTTATTGAAGAAGAACCCTAATATGAGAACCAAAGGTGGGAGAAATCTTGAGTCCAACATTAACAAAGGAAGGAATGATGCTAGTGCTCCAAAAATTCTCGGTAATAACCTTGCATTTCCCATACCTAAGATTACTGAGGCCATCGCGGTATCCCTAGATTCACTCTCGAAAGCCTTTAATAATGATTATGGCCATAAGCCCCCCATTGTACCCAATATAGAAGATGCACTAAAGCCACCTGTTGTTGAGAACCTAGACTTTGGCCTGAAATCAAAGGACACGGGGTACAAAAACTGTAAACTCAATGCCCAACAAATTGTTCTTAATAAGATTAAGAAAATTGCAGCCCTCGGAAAGAGGGATCCCAATTTTTCATCTAAAGGCCTCAAAGATGATTCTCCCAAATAGAGTTTTGAAGGTTCCCGGGAGAATTGCCCATTTGGTGCCCTTGATGCCATCAGAGAGGCCTATGATAAAGAGGAGAGACTTAACAATTTCTCTCTCACTATGATCCCAAACCCCCCCCCCCGTCCCCAGAAATTTCTCCCTGGAGCCCGCCACTCTCTCATGAGGAGGGTCTACCTGGTCCCAATGACCATCCTGCTCACACCCCCGATGGATCAAGTGATGAAGTGGAAGAAGGAGAGGTTGTAGGGATGGAGCTTGCTATGATTGAAGCAGTGCAGGAAGAACCCTGGGATTTTATCTTTAAACCCAAGAAAAAGAACAGGAAGCCCATCTCCAAGGAGTCTGAATCAGAGGTCTTAGCTAGAGAGGGAGTTCCCCAAGATGTTGGAGTGTCCCCCTCAGTCAAGAAGAATAGAGGTAGACCTCCCAACCACACCTTTAGTATTAAACCCTCAAAGATCCAAAAGAGGACCCTCCCCATTTTCTTGAAGAGCTTTCAAGCTCCTATGGAACCAGATTCCTAAGTTGGATATGGAATTTAAACTAGCAACATGGAATGTGAGGGGTCTTGAATCCCCAGATAGGAAATATGTTGTTAAAAGGTTCATCAGGATGCAAAGAGGATTTGATTTCCTTCTGCTGCAAGAGATTAAAGTAGTTGGGTTCTCTCTAGAGATGGCCTTTAAATGTATTTGGCCTGAAGCTAGAAGTGTCTTCACCCAACACATGAGAGGTAAAGTGGGGAGTGCTATCCTTATCCACCCCAAGTGGGCCAACAAAATCTTTGACTGGGGCTGCTCCCCATGCAATAGAGTTGTCTGGGTAAGTTGTAGGGATGGAAACTGGGAATTCAAGGTTTACTCAGTATATGCACCAAATGATCACTATGACAAAATTCAATATGGGATTGTATGTGAACCCTAAAAGATATAACATGGGTGGTGGCAGGGGATTTCAACATGGTTGAATCCCCTCAAGATAAAGGAGGAGGCTCTAGGATGGAATGGAAAGGTAATGAGAATTTTTTCTGGTCTAAGATGATTAGTAAGCTTAAATTGTTTGACCCACTAGCAAGCTAGAAGAAAGATCATAATGGTATCTGGCATACCTAGTCTAATTACCAAAAGGGCAACAGGAGGATTTACTGTAGGCTGGATAGGGTGTATGCTAATAAGGACTTTTTCAGTTTCAGGAGGGAAGCTGGGGGTGAAAGCATCAAGGTGATCCCATATTCCCTCTCAGATCATCATCATGTAGTTACCTCTCTTTTTCAACTGGGGAGCTGCCCGTCCCCTAGGAGAGGTAGACATTCCTTTGCCCTCAACACTTCTATGTTGAAGAGTGAAGATACCTAAGATGCTACCCTCCTGATTAGATGGTTCAATCATGGAGTGGCTAAGTAGTAGAGTGCCATTAAGTGTTGGAATCAATGCACCAATAGTTGGAGAACATTGTTTCAAGTGCTTGGAAGGAAGTGGGCTAAGGATTCTAGAAGAGCTGAAGCAGAGTTTCAGAAGGAGCTTTGCCTAGCAGAATTGAGAAGCCAGAATTTCCCTGCAGATTAAGAAGAAAGTAGTAGGCTAGCTTGGTCTAGAGACACACTTAGGAGGTTGTAACAATATAAGATTAATGGCGCTAAGGTTAGGGCCAGGGCCAATTGGATCAAGGAAGGAGACAGAGGATCCAAGTTCTTCTTCCAGCTTCTAAAAACTAAGGAGGCTAAGAACAGTATTAGCTGCATTTGTCAAAATGGGGATACTCTCTCATCTCAAGAGGGCATACTTCAATCCTTTGTAGAATACTACTCCAACCTCTTCACATCATAGGACACCGGTTCAGATATGAGAGAAATGAGAATCAGGGTTAAAGGTATTATCCCCCCCACTCTTAAACAAGAGGATGCAATAACCCTGAGTAGACCACTCTCTATTGAAGAGATTGTTGAAGCCATTGAACATATGAGTAATGACAAAGCCCCGGGCCTGAACGGGCTTCCTATTGAGTTCTACAAATGAAACATAGACTGGATCACCCAAGATCTTTTGGTGGCTTACAATGAAGCTATTAACAATGGTTCCCTAGGGACAGAAATTAACACTAGGTGCATTAAGCTTATCCCCAAGGAAGGTGATAAAACCTTTATTAAGAACTAGAGACCCATTACCCTATTGAATGTGTCATATAAGATCTTGGCCAAAGTGTTGGCTAGAAGGCTGGTCGATATCCTTCCCAAGGTTATTAGTCCCGCTCAAACCAATTTTGTAAAAGGGAGGTATATCCTGGAGAATCTCATCACTTTTTGGGAGGCTATGGATTGGGCAAGATGCTCTAGACAATAGGTTAGCATGATTCTAATAGACTATGAGAAGGCTTATGACATAATAGAATGGTAGTTTATTATTACTATGTTGGAAGCACTGGGTTTCCCTAAAGAGTTTAATAGTATGGTCTAGACATTAATGAATGGGGCCACTACGATGGTTGAAGTGAATGGAGAGAAATCAAAACCATTCCACCTAACCAAATCAATAAGACAAGGTTTCCCTTTGGCCCCAGCCCTATTTGTGATTGCAGTAGACTCCCTTTATCATATCTTAAGGGATAATTCCATATCCCCAAAAGTTAAAGGGATTAGCTTACCCAATGATGAGGAACTCATAAACATCCAATTTTTTGATGACACCTCCCTCATGGTGGAGATGAGTGAAGGCAACTTCAAGTGCCTCATGGACAAATTGGACATGTTTTGTATTGCCTCAGGCAGCAAAGTGTCCATAGCTAAGTCTACCTTGCTTGGCTGGGAGGAATTACCTCCGAAATGGTGTGACCAATTTGGCTTTGCTTGGGGAGGCCCTCTCCACCAAATTAGGTACCTTGGAATTACCTTCTCAGTCAAACCAGACCTCAAAAACATGTGGAGTTGGGTGAAAAGCAAGATAGAAGCAAAGTTAAAGAAATGGAACAACAGATACCTGTCACTAGCAGGAAGGATTCAAGTATGCCCAAATATTTTGGCAACATACCCTATATGCTACTCTTTAGCCTGGCTTTTCAACCAAGGACAAATTGACTACATTCAGAAAGCAATCCAAAACTATCTGTAGTCAGATGGGAAAGGAAATAGAAAGGCACATGCAGTGAGATGGGATTGGTGCACTAGATCCACCGATCAAGGAGGACTTGGGTTAAAAGACCTCATATGGCAAGGTAATGTGTTAGTTGTTAAGTGGGTAGCTAAAGAAATGTAAGGAAATGAACCTTGGAAGATACTGGTGAGGCATAATATTAGCATAGGCACCCCTACTCGGGCTAGGCAATGGAAGAACCTGCCTTTAATTGACCTCATGGTAGGGAATTTTAGGGTCATGATTGTAGGATCTAAGGTGTTTCAATCCATCTGGAAGGGGTGGGAGGAGATTAGACCCTTCTTATTAGACAATAGTCTTCTTGGTCAGATGCTAAATATTTGTGGAAAAAGGTTCATATGGTGGAACCTCCTTAAAGGGGGTAAACCACTTGCTTAGTTGCAGGGATGCTCAGTGAAGAAATGGAATGCACTGGGCATTAGCTACCTATCTAACATCATTGAGAATGATAATCTTATACCATTGGATGCCCTTGCAGATAGATATGCCCTGCCCTCTTCCCATTGGAGAACATACACCACTTTCAAAGATGCTTGCTCTTCCCTTAATCTCCCCAGAGACACTTCGGTGGACTCAGATAGGATGGACCTCGTGAAGTGGAAGGATGGTACCCCTCTACTGAAAACCAAATTTAAGACTATATATAAATTTCTTACCAACACAGAAGTTATAATTGACCATCTCAACTCCAAATGGCATCTTAGTCTTGACCCCCTCACCTAGAGTAAATCTCTGACTAGACTTTGGGTTGGCATACCCCTACGGAACCCAAAGTCCTCTATTTTATGTGGTGTTTCCTTCTACACAAAATTCCAGTTAAGGATCCCTCTAGTGTACCTTTCCCCTACTCCTTCTATTCTTCTCCCGAGACTATCACTCACATCTTTTTTGAATGCCAGTTTTCTGTCGACCTGTGGAATCTATTTGGCTTGAGTTTAGACCTCAACTTTCACATCTTTAATGTTATTTATGGTTCCTTGATGGGTCTAAACAATGCTCTCAATCATTTATGGGCATCTCTTTCTTTTCATATACTATGGCATATCTGTAAATTGAGGAATGATAATGTATTCAATAGTAGGAATAGATCTCTCACTGAGTCTCTATGGAGGCTCATCATATTTAATATTTCCTCGTAGGTCACCATGGTTATGCAAGTGAAAGAACACAAAGCACTAAGAGTAGTTTGAGGTATCAAAGAGGTCTTGGACAGAGATAAGATTGTGTACAACATGACCACCATAGCTAATACTGAGTTTGACTTCGATATCACCATTGGGCAGATGCTCCAACTGATCCAAAAATAGAGGAGGAAGCCAAATGCACAGATTTCCACAGGAGGTTTAGCAGAGGAAGAAGTTCAAATCCAACAAGCAGGGGATGGTGGTAACCAGAACATCGATGAGATAGTAGAGTAGGTGCCAGTTGAGGTAGCAGAGCAGGAAAGCACCAGCAGTGGATCGGCGGGGTCATTCCAAGACAAACAGCCTTCCAGGGCAGACTCTGTGTACATTCTACCTGTAGTTGTTATGCCTCTGCTACCATGGGAGGCATACTTCTCCAATCCCTATAACCTCATCTTTCATGGAGACCTATGCCTCAAGTGGGAAGATCATCAAAGGCCATGAACGGCCTGGTTCCCCAGATAGAGTTGTTTAAGTGCTTTTTTTTGTTATATTGGTTATCTAAAGTCTTCTAGTAGTATATAAGGTGGTGATTACTTGGTTCTCCCTGCGTATTATTGGGACATTGTATTTTTGTAAAAGTATGATGATGTAAACTCTTGATCACGATGTAATTCTCTTTCATGTTAATATATATTATGGTTAATAGAAAAAAAAAGTGATTTTATTATTTAATTAAAATATTTTTTTATTTATTTAAAAGAGATTTATTCTTTTAATTAAAATGAGACTTAGGATAAAGACTTTAGAAAAATATTAGAATAATTGAATTAATTACGATTTGATCAAGGAAATTGATTTAAATTGAAAATATTGCAAAACATTGATTCAGGAAATTGATAAATTGATGAATGGAGGCCCAAAGTCTAGGTGACCATTTTAGGGTGCATACAGAAACCACCTTTTGTAGTTGATAAATTCAACTCATTGATGTCCCACCAATAGTAAATACATAACCTATGGTACTCAGCCTAGTATCTAAATCCCCTGCCAAATATGATTCAACATAGCCTTTTAAATCAGTATATAGAGCCCTAAAACATAAACATTTATTGGATGTACCTCTCAAATATCTGAGAATCCATTTTACTACATTCCAATGCTCAACTCCAGGATGACTCAAATACCTATTGACAACTCCTACAACATGTGCAATATTTGGTCTAGTATATACCATGACATACATCAAACTACCTACAGTTGAGGAATATGGTAACTTGGACATTTTATCTTCATCCTCTTGTGTCTTTGGACACATATCCTTACTCAGTTTAAAATGACTAGGCAAAGGTGTGATGACAGCTTTTGCATTCTCCATATGGAATCTTTGCAACACCTTTTCAACATAATCAGCTTGAGATAGAGTCAATTTATTATTTTTATTATCTCTGCAAATTTTCATACCAAGGACTTGTTTTTCTGCCCCCAAATCATTCATAGGAAAAGAATGTGCGAAGAGGTGTTACAACTCCTTAATGTCATCCATGTTAGACCCTGCTACAAGCATACCATCAACATATAAACATAAAATAATGTAGTTGTCATCATCCATCCTCTTAAAATAAACAAAATGGTCTAAATTACATGGATTGTAGCCATGCTCAGCCATAAAGCTATTAAATTTAATATACCATTGTCGAGGTGCTTTCTTCAAGCCATATAAAAAATTTTGCAATCTGCACACTAATTTCTCCTTACCTTTGACCTCAAAACCTTGTGTTTATTGCATATATATTTCTTCTTCCAAATCACTATAGAGAAAAGTTGTTTTAACATCAAGTTGTTCCAAATGCAAATCTTCGGAAGCCACAATACTTAAAACAATGTGTATAGAAGTCAATTTTACAATTGGAGAAAAGATCTCATCAAAATCAATGCCCTTTTTATGTGCAAATCCCTTTACAACTAACCTGGATTTAAATATTTTCTTACCTCCATCCTCCTCTTTCAACCTATAAACCCATTTATTTGGTAATTCCTTTTTACCTGCAGGTAACTTACATAATTCCCAAGTCTAATTTTTCAACAAGGAGTCCATTTCTTCTTCCATGAAAAAATCTCACTGAACCTTTTTATCTACCTGCACAGCTTCATCATATCCTTTTGGTTCACCAACATCTGGTAATAAAATAGAATACAAAGAGGGAGGGAACCTTTCAGGAGGTCTACTGAGCCTTGTTGACAGACTAACATTCACTGGAGTTTGTGGTATTTTTTTTATTTTTATTTTTTGTTGTTGTTGTGGAGCATGAGGAACCACTGGAACATCATCTTTTGGAGTATCATCCAACACTACATAATCGTATTCTTTCTTCTCATGTTGTTGCAACTGATCTTTGTACAACACTTTCTCATTGAATATAACATCCTTGTTTCTTACAATTTTATGATTTTCAACATCCCAAAGTCTATAGCCAAATTCATCAATGCCATATCCAACAAATATACATTTATTTGACTTAGCTTCCCTCTTGGTTGTATTTTCAAAATCTATATGTGCAAATGCTTCACAACCAAAGGTTCTAAGAAAAGAATAACTCACCTTCTTACCTATCCATGCTTCCTCTGGAGTACCACAACCCAAAGGAGTAGAGATATCTCTATTGATTAAATAAATAGCAATTTTTATAGCTTCTTTCCACATGTTTAAGGGCAGCCCATCATGCAACCTCATACACCTTGCACACTCCATTATTATCCTATTCATGCGTTGAGCCACTCCATTTTCTTGTGGAGTCCTTGGAACCATTTTCTTCCTACAAATACCATTAGAGGAACAATAATCTTCAAACTCTTTGCTGCAATACTCACCACCATTATCAGATCTGAGACATTTTAGTCTTTTACCAGTCTCATTCTCAACCAAGCTTTTCCATTTTTAAAAAGTTTTAAATACATCAAAGTTTTGCCTAAGGAAATAAATCCATACTTTCCTAGTTGCATCATAAATGGATGTAACATAATACATAGAGCCACCAAGGGAATATACCTAAGGTGGTCCACATACATCTATATGCACAAGATCTAACTTCTCATCTTTCTTTTTCTTCCCACTCTTTAGAAAACTAACTCTTTTTTGTTTTCCATACACACAACTTTCACAAAAATCCATATTGACACATTTTAGACCCAATAAAACTTTCTTTAAATGAAGTAATTTCATACCTTTTTCACTCATGTTCCCAAGTCTGTTGTGCCATAGTGTTGTTTCAGAATCCACAACATCTGTTTCAGATTCTACCTTCTCAAGTGCAGCAATTGTCCTTGAACATTATCTTTTCTCTGTAACAATTAAAGTAGAAGGTGTTGTCACTTTTTCTTGAAGATCATTATATGGCTATCAATACCTTTGACTCTATGTACCAAAATCTAACCTACAAGGAAAAGAAAAACATTGTTGAGGACAAGGTCCTCCTTCGACTTTGAGCTCTATGGACTTAGGCGGGTGTACCTTATTGGTTTACTAAATCTCAGCAAACCATGCAGTGGATAGGTGTCTTAAAACATAGATTTGATCATTTTCCATACAAAACATATAAATTAAATATTTTATTTTATTTTATTTTTAAATGACTTTCTGCCTTGACCAGTGCTATAATCCAACAACACAGAGTCTAGATGAGCATAAATCCACTAAAATATGTTAATGAAAGGAATTCCAAATCATGAAAGTAATCTATGCCTTACATAGAGCTCTCAACATTCTAACATAAGATCATCAAATTCACAAACCCTCCCTAAACCCTCAGAAACAATCCCTAGGACTTACACTTTCCTTGAAAGCAACCTATAATTATTCCACTATCTGCCTTATAGATAGATGAACCAATAGTGCCTTACAATCCTAGTTCATAAGGAATTTAAAGAAATTCACAAAGACAATCAGATATCAAAAGGGGTACAAAATAAGACTTTCATTAACATACCAAGCTTCCATGCATTCAAGAAGAGAAAATTTTCTTTAAATCAATAGCCACAAATATCAGAACAGGAGCCCTTTCTAAATGATCATGGAAATCCCTTTATAGGACAAGGATTGCAACAAGCTTCTGATCCATTTATGGAAAAACTAGGTCAATTCAACAACCTCAACAACTAGTTACAACAAGAAATAACTGTAGAAATGATACGCCATGCATAAAACCTAGAGCTATCAGATCAAATATGATCTTCAATTCAGGTAAAACCCTAATTGGTAACCCACAAGGATAGGAAATTCATCTTTGAAATACTATATGCCCTTGGTTGCATAATAAATAGCAAGACTATTTCACCCACTTCTCCATGACATGGACACCTTTTCCACACAAGTGTTACTTCAAAATCTTCATTTAGCGGCTAACAGAATCAGAACTGGTAGATTGGCCACCATTTGCATTTATTCAATTAGTTCTCTATATGCAGCTATTCCCCTTAACTCTGTTAGATTTTATCAGATCAAGCCAAGAATCTGATCTATAAGATGTAATCAATTTCCACCTGCTTTGACCTCACTAACCCTGCTGAAAACCCTTGCAGAAATTCAAATAGTCTAGATGCAATGGTTAATCCATCAACTTTAAAACACAATCATCAATCTTCATCCTTTCCCGACACATCGTGCAACATACAAAAATTGCACAAATGATCAATAAAAGATTTGAATTTTACCTTCAACATAAACCTCCTCAAAGACCAATCAGAAATAAGCAACTCAACATTACCTAGCACCAAGGACCCACCACTTTATTGACTCATCAGACCAGACACGTGGTGACATGGCATGATCTCGTGATTACTAACCATTGAGAATTTTCTTATTGAGGCCACACATCCACCACACGATCAACTTTGGTCTGTCTGTACATTAACCCTCCTTCAACCCGGGGACTTGACGTCATGCAAGGACAGGTGTCACACAAGTGTGATCCCTTGATCAGTAACTGTCGAGCACCTTCTTATCTAGGAAATGTGCCAACCATCAGATCAAAGATGATCTGACGATCCATTAACATTCCAATCTTAACTGTAGTGAGTCCGCGACTAGCATTTTATACCATCCTTGCCAAGTCGCCAATATTTTCTCTTAACTGCCTTCTTACCCGTGACTTAACGAGAAACACTTTTTGGTCTCCTCTTTTCTTCATCGCTAGCTCACAGACTGTTTCATTTAACTTCTACTTCATTTGGTGAACTGGCGACTAACTCTTTAACATGACCCTCGTTGGATTACCACAGTTAGTGAACAACTAATCAAAAAGTTTGTGACTAAGTGAAAAAGGCCTTAACTTACACACTTGACCACTTGCGATGGTTTATGCTTACACTTTAGACAAACAAAGAGCTAGCGATTAAGCTTGACATGGATGATCACTCACTCACGGCAATTAATTAAACATTGAAAAAGAAACAGTGAGCTAGCGACTAAGAGCCTAAAAGGTTGGCGAGTTAGCGACAAGGGGAAACTTAAGTGGAAGAAAAAGGGTAACGAAGGAAAAGAAAAGAGTAGGGTTTTGGACTTAAAAAATGATTTTTGAAACCCTAGCAATGACAAAGACATAATTCCTTCATATCTTAGACAAATTTTAAAGGACTTTGCAGGATTAAGCAATTTTCTTTAGGTTTTTTACATTGACTGTAAAATTGGCTAATGGAAGGAACAGTATGACCTGTACAAAGATAAGATGTTCCTACTTTCACACCTTTTTCTACTACTACGGAACCTTTTGACACCGTCCAATTTTTGTCATTAAAAGCAATTGTGCAACCTTTATCACCTAGTTGCCCTACTAAAATTAAATTCCTACTCAATCTTGGAACATGCCTTACCTCTTGTAGTAGCCAATGATTCCCATTATACAACTTAATCTTAATTCTTCCCTTTCCAACAATCTAACAGGGTTCATTATCTCCCAAATAAACTAGCCCAAAATCCACTTGGACATAATCAAGAAAATAACTTTTATGGGGTGTAGCATGAAATGAAGCCCTTGAATCTAGAACCCATGAATCATCAGCATTTTCAAGGGAAAGAAGAAAAACATCCTCTTTAGATTTTTTACTTACCACATTTGTGTCCTTATTTCCTTCGTGTTTGTCTCCTTTATTCTTCTGAGATCAACAATCTTTCTTCTTATGACCTAGTTTTCCATAGTACCAACAATCAGTCGGTCCTCTAGATTGAGACCTCTTTCCCTTTGATTTTCCTCGTGATTTCCCATGACTTCCAGAATTGTTGCCTTTGTCCCTTGATCTACCTCTAATTTTTGCATTCAAAACACTACCTGATGTGGATCCACCTAAGCTTTTCCTACAAATTTCCTCACTTAGAATAACACCAACAACATCATTAAATTTTAGGGTATTTGAACCAGAAACAAAGTTACTAACAATTATTACCAAGTCATTACAACTTTCAGGCAAAGAGCATAGAATCAAAAGAGCCATGATTTCTTCATAAAAAATAACATTAACAGAAGATAATTGACTGGTAACTGTATTAAACTCATTTAAATGATTAGCAACTAACCCACCTTCTGCCATTTTCATATTAAATAAACACTTCATAAGAAATACCTTATTTGAAGCGGAAGGCTTTTTATATAACTTCACTAAGGTTTCCATCAAATCTTTAGTCATCTTTGCTTGTGTAATATTTAATGCCTAATAGTGCCAAACATAAATGAATACTACCAAGTGCCTTCCTATCTAAAATATCTCAATCCTCATCAGTCATTGTTGTCAATTTCTTGGATTTTCCTTCCAATGGGTGCCATAAATCCTTTTGATAGAGATAGTTCACCATTTGCATTTTCCATAACTGAACATTTTTCCCATTAAACTTCTCAACCTTCAACTTACCCTCATCTATCATTACTCCCACTCAACCGTGAGACCTTCCTGTAGAGGATAAATGAAAAATAACCTGCTCTAATACCACTTGTTAGGAGTAGTGGATAGAAATTTAACAATTACATGCAAATATATTCAATAATGTAAGGAATAAATCACACATAAGTAGAACAAGAAGACACAAAGATCTTCCACCAAACAGAGAGTCTAATCTTATTATCCAATAATTTCAGCATATTACAATCTGCAATCACTTGCAACTCAATACGGTTGCAAGAATCTATGAAATTTTCTTATATAGAGAAAACCCTAACCCTAGGTCATTATAACAAGACTTATGTTGGTTAACAAGTTAACCCTACAAATACATGATGGGTCAACCTAGGGAAAATCTTGATGAGTCAACCTAGGGAAATGTTTGATGTGTCAACTCAAAAATGTTTGACAAGTTAACCCCCAAGTTTTTTTTACCACAAACCCAATAATCTCCCACTTGGGTTGATTAGGATCCACACTAAGAAACTTCCCACTTGGAGACTGATCCTAAAGCAACAATGCTACCCCTAAAGCTCCCACTAGATTGACACACCCTCGAATCTGTTGTTCTTTTTGTTATTTTCAGTCATGAAGACCAACCAAAGTTGAAGAGGAGTTCAGCTTCTCCCTTGTCACAGCCTTTGTAAACATATATGTTAGATTTTTATCTATATGTATCTTGTCCCTACATCTATCCCAGACTAGGTTGATTCAAGTTGCATATTTCATCATGTCCCTGTAATGCCCAGAGCTAATTGTCATGCTCGCAAACAACTATAATGCACCCACGCGCTCTTGCTACCTTCTAAATGGAGATCTCATCACTTCTTTTGATCTGGATACCATTGCACTCACCTTATGTATCCTAGCAAGGTCCAACGCCTTCATAATATCCAAAGATCATGCCCAAAAAGAGTACCACATAATTGAGAATGATGCCAAGAGGCATCTGAATAAGAAATGGTTGAGGAACTCGCGACGAGACATGTTGAAGATGGCATATTGCATCTCGAGGTCTGATTTCATTTTTCCCTTCGAGGGGTTCATCATTTCTGATCATATCAATTGGAAGCTCCAAACAGTCAAGACCACCTAAAAATTTTATATGACGTCCTACGTGGTCTAGATCATCACTCACCAAGTCTAGAAATTCAAATGGATAACTACAGAGGGAGTGTTTGGCAATGAATCAAAACAATCTCTTGTATGGGAGCATTTCCCCTAGCTTCTCCTGGAAGAATTTTCTAAGGTGTACTATAGAGTCAATGATTCCTTTGTATATAACATAATAATGGTGCTCACAGGTGATGTCAGGTATTGCCTATCTCAAAATTCAATGGCTCTTGTGAGTCAAGGAGAGATTATTTCATTCAGTTCTGATAGCATACATATATTCATATGGTTGTATTTTCAAAGAGCCCATTCCTGTTGCCTCGCCACTCCAATGACCGAATAGTGCTAATGCAGTTTTGTCGACAAATATTGGATGTCCATCAACTTTTAGTGAAAATAAAGTTAGCACAATGTCTTTCCCAATAAGTTGTGAGGATTACACTTATTCCATTTCCACTACCAAAGAGGTTGAGGCTAAGCTAAGGAGTCTCAACTTGTAGTCCTTCTACCTGTAGTGGCATGATTTTGATCCCAGAGGCTGAATAGAGAGCATGATGCCATGGAATTCAAAGCTTCACTTCCACTCCTTGGAAGATTTTTGGGCCGATTCCCATGATGATTTTGAAGTTTGTCAGTGCCAATATAGTCGGTTCACTAAAGGTCAAATGGAAGCCTTCAGACTTCATGCGTTCCCTAAAAAGTTCACTGACAAGAACCTTGTTGAGGACCTAAAGTTCAAAGAGAAAGGGATAGATAAGAATAAACTTCCTCTAGAAGATTGGGATACCCTAGAGATTTTTGACATTAATGAAATAACAAAGGAGGTGGTGGAGCGGAGTCACGCTTATTTTGATCTAGTTTGTCCAAAGAGTCTCTGCCTCACCTCCATGACTCAACCATACCAATATGAACATAGGGGAAAGAAGAAATTTGGTGATTCATCGACCGATCCAATCCCTAGGAAACAACCTCCATAAAATAGATATTTTAACAACTTAGGAAACAGGTGAATAAGTCTCAGAAGCTTGCTTCCACAACATAAGGAGTGACCTTCAACTTAGGTGCAACATTGTTATGTGTTGCCTCCCCATCCCAGGGAGAAGCTACTCCCTCTATCATTCTTTTATTAGGCCTCTCGCACATCAGTGTCATAGAAGATACATAATTTGAGGCAAAGGTGGATATTCTCTTGTATCTTCCTAAGGAGAGAAAGAAATAAAAGAGTACATGATTCATGCATGACTCATCATCGGCACTCAAAGATGGGAAGCCCAAGGAAGATCCTTAAACACAAAGGGCCAAAGAGAAAGTCAATCAGCCAGTGTTTGAGATTTTGGCCAAGATTATTGACTTGGATGATCTCTCCATGGTAGACTCGAATGATGTCCTCACTACTGAAGATTGGGAATGCCTCTTCCAAGAAGTGGAAGAAAATAAGAGGACAAAAGAAGAGGCTAGGGTAGAAAAAGAAAGAATCGGTAAGGATGAGGAGAAAGCATGGGTTGAAGAAGAGGTTAAACAAAAACAAGTAGTCGAGGACCATTCCTGCAAAGATGAAGAAGCTCGTCTCAAGACAAAGGAAGAGACCAAGAAAAAGAGAAAAGGAGATGAGCAATGGCAAAAAGAAGAAGCAGATAAGAGGGTCGATGTTGAAGATGTGCATCATTGAGTTGTAGAAGTTGCATAATGAAGAAATAAGAAAGAAGAAGAGAAGAAAAGGGTTGAGGAACAAAAGTGAAATACAAGGGTAACCAGACCTTCGAGAACAATCGTACCCCATCCATAAAGAACTCCTCCTGGCACTCTTGCAGGAGCAATACTAGATCCTTTGTCGATCCTGAACCCAAAGCCAAGTGACAAATCATTAGCTGGATCCACAAATAGAAACTCAAGCATTGCAAGAGGCACCAATAACTCTAGGGCTTAGAGAACCTTCTTCCAAGGCAACACAAGTCTCACAAAGGGAAGATCATGAAAAGAAGACTGAAGGGGATCCCCTAGACATTGGGGACATACAAGATGATTCTCTAGGTCCATCGGCATGATTAATGAGGTCTAAGAAGAGAAAGCAGTATGAATATGTACCAACTCCCCCATCACTCACCATGTTAATGAAGTAATTATCAGCCCCATCGACAAAGAAGTCTAAAAGGGCACGGGCAATTCATACCATATGGAGAACATATCAAGGAGAAGTAATTGCCACTACTACTGTGCCACTTGAGGATAGGAATGAGTCTAATGAACCATAGGATTATGTGATTAGTGAGATTCCCCTTGGGAAAAGAAACAACAAGGGAGAACTAATGTCCCTAGATGTAGTGAATCGTGTGATATACAAGAGGTATGAGAAGGAGCATATGAGAAAGAAAGTTTCCCAAGCCTCAGAGGCACAATTGAAGGAGCTCTTTTGGGAGCTCACATCACCGATTGCTATGGTGATGCTGGAGTAATCTACCTCGAAGCCTCTACCACATGGAGAGATAGATTCACTATGGATAATGAAGAATAAAGTGTTGACAATGGATGAATGGGTCACTAAGAAGCTAAACATAGCACAAGGCTTTCTTGCAGAGTCCCTCCCAGATTATTTTTTAGTCCATGGGCATGGTCAATCAATTAGCAGAACATAGAGCATTATAGGAGTTTGAGACCACCCGGCTCAAAGGATGTAAAGATGCAATGGTAAATATTTTTGAGCTCAGGGAAGATGCATTGAATATATCAGGTATACTAGGGAACACGACTACAAAGTTTCTAACACTCGTTCACCAACAACTGGGACTTCATTGTATTGAATTGTTGAAACAGACACTCGATTCCACCAAAGTACTCTCTACCACCCTTAAATAGTATGCCAATTAGTATTCTTTTTTTTTTTTACCTTCACGAGAGTGGAGCCCGACAAGGTCAAAGGGTTCACACCTATGGATTCTCTATTGGCCCAATTCAATGAATGGGTAGAAGATAAGTATAACTCACCCCATGGTTTTGATGGGGGCGTAATAAAGGAACTCACAAGTTTTATAATTGAGACATATGATGCCTCCAAGGTTGCAACACAATTGAAAGATGTTGTTACGGAGGCCCAAGAAAAATTAGAAGAAGATAAGGCCCATCTTGAATGCATAAAGGATATCGACGAAGAAACTATTAGTGAATGCATTAAGGTTTACAAGAAATATCAAATAGGCCTATCCTCCAGGTAGCAGGTTTCTTTGTTCCTTCCTTTGTCATTCTTCTGTTCAATTTTGGTTTCCCCAGATCGTGGAATCTCGGATCCCAGCAAATGTATAGTGTAGAATTCTTTCGTTCTTTGTTCTGTTAATAATTTCGGTGGTATGTGTTGACGTGTCCTTACAAAACTAATCGATTGCCATCTAGTAATTTGATAGTTGTACCATGTCAGAAGTCTAAAAAGTACTTTTTGACATTAAGTGTGTGAACTGACTTAAATTGATTGCAGGCACCTTTTTCACTTCCCAAGGCATTGATCTATCATTAAAGGCTTAATAACACAATGAAGATTTTTAGATTGAGCACTGGATTTTCATTCATGAGATGAGTTGGTAAAGTACTCATAGATTCAAAAAATTGGAGCTTGTGTGCATGAATGAACTGGTTTTTGAGATTTGTCCCTTCAGATCTCTCTTCCATTCTCTCTTTCCCATCTCTTTCTATCCTTTTCAAAATTGTACCTATGCATGTTGTACATCTATGGAAATATTTGTATGTAGCTTTGAATGGTTGTCAATAGCTATAATTATCTATAAATATCTGTCAAGAAAGGTAGATAGGGTTAGGGTTTCTAAAAAAGGAAGTCGATGCATTTTGTAAATTTTCTATAAATATGTAGATAGAAGTCATTTTCAAGGGTCTACAAAATTGATAATTTTGGTGGCCATAAAGTGATAGTGATAGTTAGCTAGCCCACCTTGTCCTGGACCTTGAAGTAACAGATAGTTGTTAAAAGAAGCATACTCTCCTTCCCTATTTAGTTAGAAGTTGATGATCTACAAAGATTTTTTGAACTAACCAATGAAGGCTTGATTTTGCACCCATAAATGGAATCAAGGACTTGTGCTTAGCATTCGTACTTTGTTTTTTTCATTCTATTTATCAATAACTTTGTATCATTTTGTTTGGAAATATGTCCTTTACTCAAGTATTTTTGAAATGAATCTCTTCTTTTTCTTTAACATATTTGCGCTCACTAACTATGTATGTTTGAAGTAAGTTCTTTATCTGGTCTTGAGTATTGTTTTTGATTGTGGAAAACAAGTTTTGAAGGGACCTGAAACCCTTTACAAGAAGGTCACAAAAGATTTTCAAGGACAACCCAATTAGACGAAACTAGTCAAGACCTATATGAGGGTTTTTCCAAAAGGCTCCCACAACCTGGAACAGACAACTCAGGCAAGGCCCCGAGAGAACCCAGCCAAAAGAAAATCCCAAAAAATTAGAATTTTCCTTTAGCCCCCTTCTGATGGGATCGAAGGGTCGTGTCGAAAGAGGGTGACGATCGCTTAGAATGTTTTCCTTTTACCTTGATCCAACCATCTTCAACCATAGTAGCATCATTCTGCCATGCCATTGAATCCAAACCAGAAGAAACACAGCCCCCAAAAGGGGTTGGAACCTTCCCTAAGGCAGCAAGTGAAGAGCTAGGGCCAGGGAGAGGGACAAAGCCTGCAGAAGGACCAGCAGGGACAGAACCAGAGGTAGGTCTTACTAAAGAACCAGGAGGAATAGAGTCAACACCAGCAGCCAGGGAAGACACCGCAGATGTTGGGGGCATCCTCACACAAGCTGAAGGAGGGACAACAACACCCTCAGCTCCAACATCAAAGACAAGAGGAAGAGGGGACGACACAGGGCCAGCCTGCTCGACCACTTGCGAAAAACTTTGATGAGAGGACACCTTCTCCACTGTGTAGTGCTGAGAAGAGACACCTGCCACCAGGAAGAGGTCTTTGTAACTTTCTGAAGCTCACATTGATCTGAAAGATGACCTGTCTTGAAGCACCTTCTACATCTGAAGGGGAGGCCTTCGTAATCCAAGTGTTGAATCCAACAACGGCCTCCAGGGGTAGAGAGTTTGATCTCAGCTAGAAGACCTTTAGAAGTATCTAAATCCACCAGGATGCAAGCAAAAGTCGAGTGGAGCAAATCAGAGGATTGCTCATCTACCAAGATAAAATCGCCTAAAGCATCCCCCACAGTTTCGAGAAGAGAATCAACCCAAAGATGGAGGGGAAGATTAGGCAGTCTAACCCAGATGGGCATTTTATGAAACTCTTCAGAGGACGGGGAGAAGTTTGGATGCCAAGGTTTCAGCATCAATGTGAAGCGGTCATCCCAGCTAAAGAAATTTTCACAAATGATAGACTTTCTATCCACTGCATTTTCAAATTTGGCAACAAAAAAACCCCTAGCCAAAGGAAAAATATGGATTTTACCTGAGATAAGGGGCTCCCAGTGCTTAGTAATCCAAGAATGCAGATTTGGTAGGCTGGGCCAATGACCCTTGAATCTGCAAATCAGCCCATGGGAAGAGAAATCAGAGGCAGCGGCATTGATCTCTGATATGGTCTTGAGTATTGTTGATGATTTTACTTTCAAAGCGATTATAGGTAGATTCTTTCTTGATATTCTATTCTACCTTTTGTCGTTTGTTTTTTTGTTCATACTCTAATCGTTTCTCGTAGGAATATCTCATCGTTTGTGTCTGAACTTTCGCATAACTAACATGCCCCTTGGACAAATAGTCACTTGCCCAACTTAGCCATTTTAACATCATTGTGACCCAACTACCAAGATCTTGAGAGCCAAGTGAAATCCATTCCCTGACAACCTCTTTTAGGTGGATTTGGCTGGTGCATTTGCATTCGGTGACACCTCATCTCTGTTGTGTAGCATTGCACCAAAGCCTTATCAATAGATGTCATATGTTCAAACTTCAAGATCTCCCTCAAGCGATCAAGCTATATCAAGGGACCAAGCTCTAATACCAATTGTTGAATGTAACCAAAATACTGAGGGGGGTAGGGTGAATCAGTATACCTTGAAACTTTAAATTCAATTTTATTAATGTGTCATACAATACTCTTAACATTCATAATAAAAGTAATCATCTGAAACACAAACACAATAAGCACAAGTAAACATCATATTTTTATCGTGGAAAACCAAATGGGAAAAACCACAAAGAGGGTTAACTCTCAATATTGTATAACTAGTTATAGAATATTGCAAGTGTTCACTGCACGACTCATTGTCGAAGGGCTCACTACCCAATAGTAAATGCTCACTATTAAGGCTCATTGCCTAGAGAATGATAAGTAAGCAAAAAATGAACTGATACAATTGCATCTGTCATATGCACACAGCAATTCCTTCGAAGCGTAGGATACCAACTTGACACACTTCATTTATCCTTTACTGATTCACTTAAGTTGTTGGTACATAATATTGATATTCATTTGCAGGTTTACACATTCGTCGCATGCCATCAAGGAGTTTGTATAACATATATAGTGATTACAGACATATTTCATGTCGGTAAAACTCATGTATTAAGTATCGGCTAGGATAATTCATTGCACGTTACATCTAGAGTAAATCTCGTGCATGATTCCACATGTTGGCCAAAATCCAACCAATATCGATATCAACTTTTGATTGCACGTTTCAATCCTTCCTTAGCCTTGTCCCAAAATTATAGGACCAAACACATCCATGCAATGAAGTGTGGACATATTGATCGCTTGTTCTATTTTGGAGGAACAAAGCAATTGGAAAACTGAGTTATCCAACCAAAAAAGTAATCGACTGAAGCACCAAAACTCATGAACTCTTGAGTATATAATCAATAGATGTACCAAAACATTTAGTCAAAATCTTATCTTTGTATCTATTCATGCAAAGACATGCAAACTAAAACAATATTGATTGTATCACTAAATATTTGAGAGTTATAACTAGATAATTCAATAGAAGTGTGTTGACGTCAATGACAACCAATATAACAACATTATCCTTCATCAAGGATAGCTTCCAAAAGTTCAATACATATGCACTTATTCTTCATAGAAGACTACATTTATGCTTCATTAGTATTTGCACATATTCTTCATATACATATGCATTTATTCTTCATTCAAGGGTTGCATATTGTAGACACCTAAAAATGTCTCATGCCTACAAGTGACAATTTCACTAACATTTTTCTTAAATTATTAAATAATCTTTATTATTTAATTAATTGTGTCATTCTACCATATTCTAAAATCAAAATCATCATTTCTCTTTAATTCTATAATTAAGTGATTTTAATTAATTACTTTAATTATTGAACGTCTAAACAATTATTTCTATAATTATTCATCTATAAAGTAATTAAATAATTAAACATTATTTAAATATTCCTTATGTCATTTAATTAATTAAATAACTAAATTTAATTAATGTTCCCTCCTAATTATTACATTTATGTAATAATTAAATCAAATTCTATCTCATGATTAAATAAATGATATTTATTTAATTAAACTAATTATTCCCCTCTCATGATTAAATAAATTATATTTATTTAATTACAACTAGCAATTCCTCTCATAAATAAATAAGTAATTATTTATTTATAAAATATCTCCACATGTGCAAATAAATAATTTTTTATTTATTTAAATCATAATTATTCTCCTAAATCCTAACTCGTGCTCACTTTGAGTTAGCTTTTTAGTTACAACTCTTCACTCCATAGTTCTCTCTCCTAACTATTCAATCCACATTATCAATTCCTCCCTCAACAATTAGTTAAGTCTTCCATCAATTCAGTCTTCTAATCCACGCAATCAATTAAGTCTTCCATCAATTCAGTCTTCTAATCCATGCAATCATTTAATTCACTGGCCTATTATGTTATCGCACTAGTCCATTCAAGTCATCTATCCAATCTATTTGTTGACAGATCAATCAATTAGGCAGTTAAGCAGAGTTGAACTCCTACTTACTCTAAGTTCAACCCCTCAATCACAGTCAATCAACCCTTCAATTATGAATTCTTGGTTGAAACCCCTAAAATCTTATAAATAGAGAGCCAAACCTTTGATTAAAAAAATCACAATTCCTTTGAATTATTATCCTAGCACGATCTTGAGCTCAATTCTGAGATCCCACATTGCAAGAGAAGAACGCCAAGGAATGATTTTATGGTTTACATATTCATGTTTTGGATTGATTTCATAATGCTTGATTGATTACGCTTATTGTTTGTCCTACATCCTTTCTTGAATATTGGGAATACTAATTGCACTAATAAATCTCTTTGTTGAAGGACGTTAGCCTCTAAATAAAACATCTTTAAATCGCCTATTAGAGGGAGGTTGGCCAACATACAAAAAACATAATTTTATTTTGACTTGGGCACCATAATAATAAACTTATTTATGTCTTTTTTAACTTATATCAGAATATGGTTGACCAACAAGAAGAGGACAATATGAATATTAATATAAATGTCTAATTCCTTTGACAAAAGCAAAGTGGTTTCTTCTTTGACATCAAAGACAATATTATGGCATTCCTTCTTGGACAAATAGTGACTTCTGTTAATGTCACGTTGACCTTCCCTTGACATTAATGATAGTAATATTTCCAACATAAATCATAGCAGTTCTAATCATATTATTTCAAACTCAAGACTGGCTTGGAAGTAGATTTAAAAATGAGCATTCCTTGGGAACAAAATAATATTGCAACGAATTAAGTATCCTTGTATCTTGAACAATGCATCTTAACTCCCAGAATCCATTAAATGGTTGGTATAGCAATATAAATCCTATCAAAACTCTATTAAAAAAAATTCACATCACTATCAAAGATGAAAATAAAAGTACCAATAACAAACAACTACTTTTATGAGAATTTCTTTGTGAGAATAAGAAAGTCGTGTTGAGGCCAAGATAGGTTTTTGTATGGTCTCATTTCTTTCATAAAGGACACCTAGAAGGAAAGGTTATCAACACTCTTAACATTCAACTACAACTCACTTTATTTCCAATTGAACTGAGACCACCATCAAGAATTTTTGGTAGCATCCTTATCTTTTTATATGGCTCAATGGAAATGGTAGGTTATATTCCCAACCAATGGTTACCTATCACCGGTTTGATCTATTGAATAATTAGTGTAACAATGCAAAGCCTCTCAAAACTCTATACCAAAATTTCCCACATCATTAAGAAAGGTTTAATGAAAAAGGTGCCAACAACAAATGACAACTTGTATGAGAGAAATTTTTTCTATTAGGGCCAAGGTAGGGAACTCAAAGGAATTCTTAAAATAAACGCACATTTTTTTTTCTAAAATAGAAGATTTGAAGAAATGTTTTAATAAGAATTGAATAGCATTTTATTTTAGGCATTTGAAGACTTTAAGGATCATTTAGGTTTATTTTTTGCTTCTCTTGAGAGCTATATTATGACTTGTTTACATTAAAAAAGGATTAAAAAATATTGGTTGATCCTTTGCAACAATTTGTCTACCTTTCATAAAGACAACTTACAATAGATATTATTCAATTGCTTGAAGAATATTTGCTTATGATTGGTAGAGCTAAGAGGTGCTTCTATAATGTAGTAGGGCTTTTGTTGGTCTCTTTAGCACTTCATATGATTCCTATCTCTAACGTAGAGGAAAAAGTCATTTGATTTCATATTGAATGGATCATTTGAGCTCTAAAGGGGCAAAGATCAAACAAAATCCTTAGATGGAGATGGACATATTTTCATCTAACAACTCAAGCAAATTAAGGTAATCAATACACAAATGGTGTTAATTCTAATCATACAACTTCAAACTACACACTACATTAAAGGGAGATTGAGAATAAGATAAGATTGTGATTGATCGAGTATCCTAAAATCTTGAGCTATGTATCCAAACTCATGGAAACTATTGAATGGTTTGCATAGCAATGTAAAGCCTACCAAATTTTTGTACCAAATTGTTACATGTCATTGTAAAGGTGAAAATTAAAAGTTCCAATAATAAATGACTACTTTTGTGAGAAGATTTCTGTTAGGTTGAGAAAATCAGAGGCCGAGGGAGTCTTTGACTTTTTTGTTTGGTCTATTTTCTATCATAAAGGACACTTAAAAGGAAAGACTATCAACACTATAAGTTCCTACCAAAACTTACTATGTTTATGGTTGAACATAGAGCACCATCCAAAAAAATAAAGAATTGTAGCTTCCTAAGAGTCTTCCATATGGCTCAATGCAACTATAGGTCATGTTCCCAAAGAATCATTTCATGCTGCCAAATTGATTTATTGAATGGTTAGCAATGTAAAGTCTGCTAAAACAATGTGCTAGACTCTTCCACATCTTTAAAAAGGTTTAAAAAGATGTATCAAGAACAAATGATGACTACTTCTATGAGAGAATTCTTTTGCAAAGGTAAGACACATTGAGGCCAACAAATCATTTTTCTATAGTATCTTATGTATCATTAAAGGACACCCAAAGGAAAGGCTATCAAAACATTTAGCACAAGTTACCCTACTTATGGTTGAATCAAGAGCATCATCAAGAATTTCTTGTAACATCCTAAGCATTTCATGTGGCTCAATGAAAATGGTTGGTCATATTCCGACCAATGGTTACTAGTATTTAATTTGATTGGACTTTAACTTTACCAAGAGACATAGGCTCAAAGTTCATTACTTGTTCCCCAATCAAATCAAATGATCTGCTCTCTCTTCATCTATCCCTTCTACCTATCCTCTTCTCTCTTCATTCTTATTCAGAAGTGAGAATGGTATCGAGGTGCAACCTCGTCAACAATGAGATATTGGTTGTAAAGTTCCCCATAACATCAACGAGATTAAGTAGAACTAGGGGAAGGCGCCCAGACCATGATGAGTAGCAAGAACCATGCAAATATAAGTTCTCATTCCAAAGGTAGAATAGGATTCCAATTTGGAATTATTGCTAAAGGGGAATAGGCAGCCAACATAGCAACTCCAATCAGAGACGCCAGTTTTGTGTGATAACCCTTTATGTGAGCATTCCAATGGGGGTACATTTTTCTCATTTAGCTTGTATTGTTTTCAGTTGCACTAGCCAGCTATGGAGTACACTTGCAAACTTGATCTTAGGGATGTGCGTAAGTCTGCCATGAATTTGTTTCATTCTATATATAGTGTTCCCAATGAAAAATGGTTAATTTACATTACAAGCAGTATGCAGCCTCTAAAAGTATGTAAGATTGGCAGCAATTTCAATGTATAAACTACAGTATCCTTATCATCATCAAGAAATCATCACATGGGATCCTTCCCTAAGCTTTGATGTGTTTTTCATTAATTGTGTTTACTCTAGTACCATAGTACTCACCATTAGTTTTAATCACACTGCATAACCCCTGCAAGCATCACTTATAGAATAAATGCTAAGTTGACAATGAGCTTCAAAAGATTGTCATAGAAAAATTGCTACTTGTGACAAACAAGTCATTGAAAGAAGACTATAAAATACCATACGCAGTTAATCCAAAAAAATTATCTCTGAAGAGTATCACCATTGCCTGTGATCATTAAAATATTGAATATTCTCTAATGACACGTCCTTTCCGCATCTTTTCTGATTCATTATTCGATGTGTTCCGGTAACTTTCATCTGGAATTTCCACATTAAGATTTTAAAAAGTAACTCATATTCTGAGAACTCTCATTTGTCTTGAACTACTTAATCTGATTTTTGGTTAGTGGAAGCTCAGGGTTCAAACACTAGCCTTCACTTATTAGGATGCCTCAATTGAAAACTCAATGGTGTCAGATTTCTAACGGAGGGATACAAAAGGCTCGTTGAAAAGCCAGGCTATTCCAGTAACACGGGAACTTAATTAAATGCAGTAGGAACCACCATAGCCATGTGAATGGTAAAAGCCCAATAGTCTGACCCTCACCTTTGTATGCCAGGCAAGAGGGTTTGCCCCTTACCAATTGGCAAATGGGAATCAGTGCTTAACATCATTTACTCCCATTCCTGAAATTCCAAGGTTGTTAACTGCACCTATAAGCAAGCCAAAAAGCCTTGAATAAGGCAAAATTCATAATCCTATCTCACTCACTGTTTCAGTTATTTAGGAATTAAGTTTACTAGCATATCATCACACAATTACTCCTGTGTATTCCACTGCCTAAGATGCCATGGAAACAAGTAAGCCAAAATTACTCTATTGAGATTTTAACAGTTTTGCGAAAAATGGCAAGACTTGAGTAATATTCTGAAACATCAAACAAATATTAACTTTTATCCTGGAGTCTTGCCTCTTCACAACAAGTTTCCATTTTATTTACCCAGAGCTTTCACTTTTAACCTTTTAAGTCTCCTTTGCACTTTCTCTCTTAAATTTACATAGGTGATTTTGTTTGACACCTGGGGTTTCGCATCTTAAACTTCTCCTTTCCCAGCACTTAGATATCAACTCAAATTTACATCGTGGGTGTGTACTGATCACAGAGACAACATTTTTCTACAGTTGTAGGTGCTGATGCAGTGGTGCATGGAAGACTGAACAGGATCCATTCGGCATTTAACAAAATATCCGTGTGCACCTTATTGCATCTCAGGAAAATCTCAAGCTTCTCCTTCCCTCAGAGTCGCAAGTTATGAGAAATACATATGCAGGCTACTATAGAGTGTTAACTGTTAAGGCACAAAAGCAACACTCTACGTGCACATTCAAACTATATTTTTCCTGCCAGAAAAGGAAGTAGATATGCAACTTAAAGCTTTGCTTCATCATCCCTTGCTATGATGGAATGAAAATTTCTTCAGATGGAAATGCATTGTCTGTATTCTTCCCCGATTTATAAGTTGAAAAAATAACAGCTACAGACTAAACTCAGATTCACATGCTAGTTAAAAGGACAACATTGAGAACAGAATAGTTGTTACAAGAAATTGTGGCACAACTACAGCATTATATATACATGGGTAGGTTCATTCAAACTTCATGCATAGGCCTGTTATTTCATGCAAGGCAAAGTATGAAAATTCTAAGATCTTTACAAACTATACCGGCAGTTGGAACATTTCTGGAGTTGATCAAACAAGGAGGAAGGTCTGTGTATGAATACATAATCTAAACACATTACTAGCCAGAAGGATCAGCTCTTATCAAGAGATAATCCGTTACCACATAGATCCTGTGAGTAGTTTGCAAACATTGCAAGTACTCTCTGAGTTGCCAAGTAGTTGATAGTTTTTTGCTGGGTGAGTTTTCACAAGTTCAACTCTCATGTTTTTATAGATACAAATAAATGTGGGTAAAAATATCAACACATGTAAAATGCTGGTTAAAATGCATTTTTTACATGTTTTTGCTATAAAACCATGTGTTTTCTCTCTCAAGATGTCAATCTTTGATTTAATACATTTTGTAATTGAATTTTACATAAAGTTTCTTTAAGCGATTTTAAATTTTAGTACTTTCTGAGTTGCCGAGTTTTTGCTCATTTTTGTTGAGTTTTTTGGGCTTGCTGAGTACTCTCCAAGTCCGAGTTTGCAAACTATGGTAAAGATGATTGAAACTAGATGTTTCAAGCATAGGAAGCTGAGATGAACCTTCATATTAACACATACAGTTTGGGGTCCAGTGACTGTAATTGGATAAAGTGCAAGGCTCAAGTCCAAATGCCTAGATGAAATCTGCCAAAACAAACAGAGATAACGAACATAACAAATATTTTTTGGATGACATAGGATTGCAGATGAACTAGGGATGCTCCTACATCAGACACCTCAGATAAGAAAAGAGAAAGCCCCTGCTCACAACACTGCAGTGAATTCTTCAATCTTATAGCCATTGCAACTCATATAGGCTGGAATTTTAGTGCTTCTTCCTTCCCATTTTACAAGATATTCCATATGTTCCTTACCATCAGTTTTCTCAGAGACTGTCCTCCATAATAGCTGTTCAATCTGTAGTTCAGACCACAAACATTGGGATCTTCAATGCCTTCCGTTCCATTATGATACTCATGAAGATCCAGTGTTGAAAATGGGAGAGATACCCAAGTCATGTGATAATTCTAACACAGAAACATTAGGGGAAATCTTCTGAGGAATTTTACAAGGCCCAATCTTCTTCCAGCATAGTTTGTTGTAGGTGCCTTTGGAAATCCTTCCCTTTGAAGATGAGCTAAAACTAGATTACCAACAACAACTCCTCATTCCTTTTTTTCTTATCAGCGTGCACTTCGATTTTTGTCTGCCATAAGTCAAGAATTCCCTACCTTCTTTGTGGAAATCTTATATCTCTGCAGAGAACTCTAGTGCAACCAACCATGCTCTGTATTCGATTCACACTGCGATCTTTCAGTTCCACCACTGTTGAGAAATTGCAGCCATATACCACTTGGAATGGAGATTTTCTGATATTCAGAAATCTGGGTAACTAAGCAAATATACACAAATTCTACCTGCACCACAACCAAGTCACACTGCTTAAGCTTGTCTCCAACTAAACATTTCATCAAGTTGGCCATGTCACTATTAATTGCTTGTGTCTATACATTGGTCAGGGGTGATAGACAGAGCTGAAACCCAGCTTAGGTTCTATTCTCTTTCACAAGGTCTGTAAACAATGACCTGCAGACTTTTTGTATCCTGGTCAGATGCTATGCTATTGGGCAATCCATGCAATCTTACTACTTTGGATAAGAACAGACTCACCACATGAGTTGCACCACTGTCTTCCAATATGGAATGAAATGTGTCATTTTCGACTCCCAGTCCACTACCACACACTAAATAATGTACATGTTGAGTTTGGAGCTATCCAAAACAAATACACATTGATGTCTTCTTAGGTCTGCTGCAGTACCAGTAAGGCTTGGTATAATATTGTTTTCTGACTACCGACCTTAGCAATTCAACATACCTAACATTTATGAACAAATCTATGAACCTCAGTTCCCATCTGTTGTCAATAGAGCTTCCTTTAAGCAGTGCCATAGTCTTCAGAGCCAAAATGGCCTGCCAACCCACCACTACGCTTTTTCTTGACCAAATTTCCCCTGCTTCAAGCCCTAAGGTATGCACAATTGTTGTTTCCTAAACAACCACCCATCCTAAATGATGTAGTCCACCACCATGTCCTATCACCTTATGTAGGATTTTGACAAGTTCTCCACGATTCACCAAAATTCCCATCCTCCAGATATAAATCTTTCCAGAAATTTCTAGTCTCATCTCAATGAGTGTACTTAACCCACTTAGGCATCTAAAATGCACTTAGATAATTCACTCCTGTGCTTTAGCACAAAGGGTTAACTCAACAAGAAAATCAACTAACTTTAAATGGCTCTAGTTCAAATTATCCTGGTTGTTAATGAACTGAAGGCTTGATGATCAATAAACAGTACAAATTCCTTCGGCAATAAATAGTGTTGCCACTTTTTCCATAAAACCTTGATCATACGAATAATCCATTTTGAAGATTCTTGTCTAAAAACACAAATGGTGGTATCGTTGGCATCATAATCTACTTAGGAGACTTTTCTGAGACCTCATAAAGACAACACTAGTTGTTCCATTATGTTGTGCTTGAGTAGTTTGAAAGTTTTTGTGGTGGTGGACAACCACTTCAACTTCTTATCCCTGTGCATTGTCTCAAGGATTGGCATACAATGTCACTTAAGTTGCAAATGAATTCTGGTAGAAGCTTGCCAACCTATGAAAGTTTTGGGCCCCAAACAAATTCGACTATGTTGACAGATCTACAATTGCCTTTACCTTTTTAAAATTCATCTTTAACCCATCTTTGGGGATTACAAATCCCAAGTACACCAAGTCTTTCATAAAACCACACTTTTTCAAGTTTAAGAGCAAATTTCCTTCCCCTAGTCTTTGCAGCACTTGGCAGACATGTTGAACATGTTCATCTTTCTGTACCATCTAAACACACTATCATGAATTTGCCAATAAAAAGGGCTTTAACATTTCATTCATATGACATGATGCATGGAGGTGCTTAGTGCTTTGTTCAAGCCAAATGGCATAACTAACAACTCATACAAACCTCCCACTCATTCAAGGTAAGGTGTATGTTGGACGAATTCATTTGCTTATCCAACTTCCTCATCCCACTCCCGCCCCCACCCCCGCCCCGACCATGCCTATTATTCCATACAATTCTATATGTGTCCTATCCATCCCAATCTCCATTACCAATGTTGTATGGTGTATAGGGTTAATTGGGCTATCCCAAATACATAGACCTACTAGAGCATGATTAGAAGTGAGACTAGAACGAGAACCTATGATGTGGTCTTCTATTCATCTCCTTCCCAGATGCATTGGCAATATTTTCTCTTCGAGTCTATATTTTGTGAAATACCAAATCCCACTTAGGCAATCCATCACATCATCCATTGTGGTATGTAAAAAAGACACTTAATGGTGATCTCATTAAAAGCTCTAGAGTTCGTACACAACACCCATTCACTATCCTTCTTGGGTATGAAGATGGCCAGTATTGCACAAGGATTTACACTTTCATTGGTTAACCATCTTTTCAAAAGTTCCTATACTTTCAAATCATTTTCTCATGGACTAAATCGATATGCAGCTTTATTAGGTAAGCTAGCTTTTGGAATCAGGTCCACATGATGACTACTGCTGTGTTGGCACCACAATCCTTCAAGCATATCACTAGACACAATATCACTGTATTATTGATAGAAACTTGATTTCTCCTAGCAGCTCTTGCACTACTACACTTTTGTCAATAGCTTCAACAATCAAGGTGTATCCTATATTCCATCTAAAATTCCCCTTTGCATTTCATAGCAAGTTTAGAGGAGATCATAATCTGTGTTTCACAAGCCTATAAGAATTGGCATGGCCATCATGCATTAAAATTGCCATGATATTCCCAATAGGATATGACAAACATCCATGATCATGACATTGCATAGCACTCCATTTTGGTACCTAGCACTTTAATATAGTGTCCCTTTACCACCATCTAGGTTCCCTTCTACAACTAAGACACCTTATATGAGTTGAGGAATCTTCCTCAACTCCAACCTTCTCAACAATCTCAAAAACTAGCTTCACCATACTACCCCTATCAATAATAAACTTTCAACATTTTCCTTTAGTTTTAGACATAATCCAAAATATACTTTATCCTAAACCAATTCTTTAGTGTCTTCAGGCAATTTAAGAAAAACCCTTCTCATCATAAGTGCTTCACCTTTTTTGTTAGATGATAGATTCAACCAAGATATTTACATCTTCCACCATTAGTTTCTAACATCAAACGCTCAACAACTTGATGTACAATCGCACCACTTCGAAAAACAAACTCCTTAAATCCCTTTTAACGACTTGTGTTGAATTAGCACTTCCAATCTTGCACTCAAGCAATTGAGGAGGTCCAATTCCATTCTCTCCTTGAACCCACCACGTTCTCGGCATGCTAGCCCTATTTAGCTTCTCCTTAACCTTTAACACATATTGGTATGCTTCCTCAATGGTGTGGATCTACAACATACCCACTTCCTCTTGAATGCCAAGTCACAAGCCCTTGACATATTGTGCAACTTTTCTTGTTTCAAATCATGATGCCAAAATTTGATGGTTAACTCTGTTCTTTCATACTACCATTAGGCTCTACAATTTCTTAATCGTATCCAATTACTATTCCCTAGGCAGCAACTTCCCCTTTAGTTTGGAGACCATCCGATCCCAACAAACCCAATGGGTGATGATCTCCTTATTGCTATTCAATCTTCAATTGCATCCCCTTCCACCACAATGTGGCATGCCCTTTCAACTTATTCTACACAATTCTAACACTTTGTGGATAAGAAATATACTCAAATTTGAAAAACTTGGTATTTGTGATCCAATTGACCAATTCTTCTAGATTCAAAGATCTAATAAAACTAAAAAATTCCATCTATATTTTGTCGCCAATCCTCGTTGTGTCATGCTCTCTTTTCAAAATTAGAGTGATGGGAAAACCTAGCTTATCCCTATTTCCCATAGGTTAAAAGTTAAAACAACGGAAATGACAATAATGTTATTTGAGGTTAGGCTCAATATTCTATTTTTAAAAAGGCACATTATTAATAATATTATTATAATTTAGAAAAAAAAGTATCTTTGAACACTTAATGATTAAAAAATATTTTAAATACTTCGGGAAAAATTGAAGTCATTATTAATAATATTATTATAATTTAGAAAAAAAAGTATCTTTGAACACTTAATGATTAAAAAATATTTTAAATACTTTGGGAAAAATTGAATTCATGAGCCTGAAATGAAAAAAGCTATATGAATGGGGTGTTTGGATCCAAAGAGGAAATTGAGCATTGTGTCCATCATTCACATCTAACGATGGAATGCCTTGGGGCTTTGAAGATCTTGGAGAACTAAAACACTTATCACTGAATTTGAGATGAAATCCTCCATCTCCTTTTAGGTGATTTCATACGAGAATTGCATTGAAACTAATAATGGCAATTGTCGTTTGCGCTTGGCAATGGAGCAATTAGTATTTGCAAGGAAATTATTGATATTGCCAGATTTCCAAATTTATCTACATATTTTGCTGTTGTATAACAACATTTAAACTGTTATCATTGTCATCTTGGAGCAATTGCATTTAGGAGGAATTATTGTTGCTACACAACATTGTTACCATCACTTTCCAGCTGTCTACCTTGTTGATCACTACCGTACAGACCTGTTGCAGACATACCAGCCAGCCATACAGCTGTTTCACTTGTGAGAGACAATCGTCCAGATTGCATTTATTATCATTTCCAATTATGCAAGTACTCAATAAATCAGACCAACTGTTTTGATACCCTGTGAGTGGGTATTTGTCATTAGTATTTATGAAATTGTGTTTCTAGCATTATTTTATACAGATGGTTTTCTAAATGATGCTTCGATTTGGATGTTGCTGTCATAATCATTCCAATTCAGATCTGAGCATATTTGACAACCTTAGGTTTTATATCCATTGTTCATGTGTAATCAGTCATAAATCAGCAATCATATTTGATGTATTTTGATACATACTATTTGGATCGGTAATGTATTCCAGTATTATAAGTGTTCAATATGCAAATTCCAGTCACTTGTTGTGGTCAGCGTTAAGTACACTTTGTTATTTCAGTTTTATCTTTGTTTCAAGACTTCTAAAAAAATACAAAAATTGCATATTTCTGCATCAATCCCAACCAGGGACATTACACAATAGTGCCTACAACGATCTTTCTTTTCAGGTGTTGGCAGTAACCACCTCCACATGCTCTTACACGCCCTTGCTGCCTCACTCCTCTGAATCACTATGGTCATCTTGTTAGATGAAACTTCCTGTCTGATACACTTCCATTGCATCGTTATTTGTTGCATCCTCCTTAGTAATTTAATGATCTCATCTAACCTCCCGACAACATTGGTAGCCCCAACTTGGTCCACACCAACTCTTCTAAGGGGCATTATCCACTAAATATCTAAGCTGTCGGTTCGGGTTCGGGTTCGGGTTCGAAGAACTGCTTCGCGGGAACAGCAAAATTTTGAAATGGGTTTTGGGTTCATTAGTACAAAAACATGTAAAAATTACACACACACACACACACACACACACATAGTATGCAGCCTAGAAGCGTGAATTAAGATTAGAATGTCGCATAGTATCATAAACACAACAAAAACGCCCCAAACTTGTAATCATAGCATCATATCAACATCAAGATATTAAAATAACAATATTGAGTTCAAGTATCATTGTTTTGACTTTCAACAATTGGAACTTTATAGTTTATACTAAGTTTCAATCATCTAATGGATTATCTAAATCTTCTTCTTCATCATCATCATCATCAAAAGCATTAGTTGATTCAGAAACAGTGCCAATGCCAATGGGATCAGCCACATCAATAACATTCTTGCTTTCCAAGTTCTCAAATGCTTATTACTTTTTCATTGTACAGAGAGCTTGTTTGTTCGTAATTAACATCCTACTTGAAAAAAGTTGAAAAAGTGGCTTGCAACTCCCTTCACCTATTGAAGATATTGTTTAATGTTTAAAATATGATTTATCACTATAGAGAGCTTCCAATTAATTGGACAGGGGTCATTATTAGCAATTGGATATAAAAATTTCATTGGAAGAAAACTTGAGGGCTTAGTTTAATTTGATGTAATAAATATCTCAACTTCAGCAAATTTTGTTTTGTAATGTTAAAGATCTTATTCAAATTCTGTAATAATTGTTTTCCGCACTAAATTATAGAATGTTTCTCAGTGGAAATGTACCTGGTTCGCACTTGGTCTGCCTAGGTCTGCCCTGGTTCGACCTGGGTTTTGCCCTGACGAACCAGCCTGCCTGGGTTCAAACCCTGGGCAAACCCACAGGCAAACCGGACCAGAACCAAGAACCAGTTCAAACCCAACCCTGGTCGGGCCCTAAAACAGGTGAACTGGGTAACTTAGCTAAATATTAACAATTTCTATAGGTGCAGCTACAAGGGACACTACACATAGATCGGGTTTCACTCAGATCTTAAGAGATTAATTTCATCACTTGGAGTGCACCTTGCCCCAATACCACCTGACAGAGGGCAAGGTCTCAAAGCCCAAAGAAAGACTGCCAAACTAAATAGCTCAGCTCAAATACACATACATAGAAGACAAAATTGAAATAAATATAGAAGATGATACATATAGATCCTAATATATGAAATTATGATGCAAATTGTAATTAAAAAATAAAGACTTCAATAGTAAATTGAATCCAAAAGAAGTGAATTCGAAACCCAGACAGAAGACAAAATAGGTTGGTCAAAAGATGGGATAGTAGTGTTCCTTTGATTATGTAAACCAGAATTTGAAATGAACAGACGTTGTTTTGACTTCCAAAATCCTCAGTAATTCTTCTAAAGCTCAGGCGAAAGCTTCAGCATCAGCAGCTATACATTGGTGTTGGGAGGTGTTTATGACACGTGACAATGAACAAAGATGTATTGAGCAAATATTCGATTGTTCAAGTCTTTTGGAAGGGATGAAACACTAGAAATTGCTATTAAAGATTGAGGGGCAGCTTGCATCCCAAGTAATCTGTTGTACTTGGAAAATATAATAGTGTTCCTTTGACTATGTTGACCAGAATTTGAAATGAACTGATGTCATTTTGACTTCCAACATCCACGGGAATTCTTCTAAGAATGTTTCAAAATCAGCAACTGTATAAATAGAGGTGTTGTGAGTTGCTTGTGAACATGGGACAATAAAGAATGTTGTATTGAGAAAAGGAAGGAAACTTTGACTGTTCGTAGTGTTTTAGAAAGACTGAGACAATAGAAATGGCCATTGAAGGAGCAAGGGGCAGCTTGCATCCCAAGTAATCTGTTGTACTTATTGCTACACTTAACATAGGTAGTATAAAGCTGGTTTTCCCCTGTTAGGAAGGTTTCCAAGATAAAATCTTGAGTTCTTATGTGAATTTGTTTTGTTGCAGCAGATTTTCTTCTTAATCTAACCAGCAATTTCCTCTCTTTAACACTATCATTTGAATTTACAAGTAGCATAGTATGTTAGCACAAACTTGGATTCTTATATTTTACTAATTTAGAGAGTTTACAGATAAAACATCCCAATAATGATGCTTTATTCTTATAGGCAGATTCATTACAACTTGGAGCGCAGGCCTGTTACTGGCACAAAGGCCTACAACTTAATGCAAGGCCAAATATCATAAATTGAAGATCTTTACAAACTATGCCAAACAATACAACTTTTTCAGAAAGATTGATAATCCAAACAAAAGAAGGTCTGTGTATAAACATGCACGATCCAAACCCGTTACCAACCACAAGGATTGGCCCTTATCAGGAGTTAGTCTGTTGCCGCAAAGATCCAAGAGGAGATGCCCCAGTTAGATATTCTGAATATTGGAAGGTGAGAAGAACCTTAGCATCAATGCATGTGCAATCCAAGGCCCAATGAATGAAACTGGAGAAAGCGCAGGGTTCAAGTCCAAATGCCCAGGTGGAAATCTGCCAAAACAACAATACATTAAAAAACAAAATATATTTTGGTATGATGTAGGATTGTCAGTGAACTAAGGATGTTCTTGTATCAGAAGTTAGAACGCTATATTGTATAGTTACTGATTTACATTATAATCCATGGTATTAGTAAATGATAATCTATGACAAATGCCCAAATTACAGATGTTGATTAGCTCTAACTAAAACAACAGGCATATCTAACATCAAGGGCCTACATACTCATCAGAAGAAAGCTAGTGCCTTTAAATGATTGTATTGTTAAAAATTCACCTGTCATGGACTTTGATTTCCATTTTATGTCAAATTGAAATGACCTAAAGGATAAGAACTGGAAAATAAGTGCATCTCAGTAATTACCACTAAATAGGAATGTCAATTACATTCATCCATCATCTTCATGCTAGAGTAGCCTCTGAACAAATGACCAGCATAAATTTATAGTCATGAGCAAAATTCTAATGAATATAATTCTTCAAATCTAAAAGGGGCAAGAAGTGTTCAGCAATTGAACCTATCCCATACCTATAAAAAGAGTAAATGATGGCAATATAAATTCTCCCAAAAAACAAGAGAAACGATGGCATGAATGGGGAGTGGGAGACTACAATTTGCACCACAAATTAAATTACTTTAGCCATAAGAGATATGGAGAATGATATGATACCTGATATGAAGGTGCATTCACTATACAAGCATTGCTCAATTTTAGACTAATGCTTGTGAGTGTTATTGTAATTGAATTTCATGTGCCAGCAACACATATCATAGTCTTAACAAATTACATGGTTCGTTCATGGTCCATTCTAAAGTAAAATACAGCTTACCCAGTATTTTAAAGCTAAGTTACCGGTTCGGGTTCGGGTTTGAAGAACCGATTCGCTGGTACAGCAAGATTTTGAAATGGGGTTTGGGTTCGTTGGTACAAAACCATGTAAAAATCAATTATATATATATATATATATGGGGTTTGGGTTCGTTGGTACAAAACCATGTAAAAATCAATTTTATATATATATATATATATATATATATATATATATATGTATGTATATATATATATATATATATATAGCCTAGAAGTATGAATTAAGATTAGAATGTCACATAGTATCATAGAAACAACAAAAACACCATAAAGTTGTAATCATATCAACGTCAAAATATTAAAATAATAATATCGAGTTCAAGTATCATTGTTTCAACTTTCAACAATTGGAACTTAGTAAAGTTTCAATCATCTAATGGATTATCTTCTTCTTCTTCTTCAATGGCATTAGTTGATACACAAACAGTGCTAGTGCCAATGCCAATGGGAACAGCTGCACCAATAACATTCTCGCTTTCCAAAACCTCGAATGCTTGTTACTTTTTCACTGTACAGAGAGCTTGTTTGCTTGTAATTAACATCCTACTTGAAAAGTGTTAAAAAAGTATCTTGCAACTCCCTTCAACTATTGAAGATATTGCTTAATGTTTAATATATAATTTATCACTATAGAGAGATTGCAATTAATTGGACGGGTCATTTTGAGCAATAGGATATAAAAAATTTACAGGAAGAAATCTTGAGGGCTAGTTTGATTTGATGTAATAAATTTCTGAACTTCAGCAAATTTTGTTTTGTAATGTTAAAGATCTTATTCAAATTCTATAATAATTGTTTCCTGTACTAAATTATAGGATGTTTCTCAGTGGAAATGCACCTGGTTCGCACTTGGTCTGCCTGGGTCTGCCCTGGTTCGACTTGGGTTCCGCCCAGGCAAACCAGCCTGCCTGGGTTCAAATCCTGGCCGAACCCACAGGCAAACCAGACTCGAACCTGGACCCAGTTCGAACCGGACCGGTACCAGGGTCCAAGGCAGGTGAACCAGGCTTCCTAGTATTAAAGTAAAACATGAGGATGAATTCCACTTACTTGGGATCTGAAGCCAGCTGGATCATACGCATTGTAAATGGTTATCGATATAATCACATGCCATTATGGTATAAATACCTGACAGATTTGCAATATCATAGAATTCGTAAATGATAACGATCAATTTATGATTAATTCACCAGTTACAAAATGGGATTAATTATAACTGCATTAACAGACATATCATACATCAAGAACACATACTTGTCAAAAGAGAGTCAGCACCTTCATATCTTTAGTATTTCACCATGACATGGTCTCGATTATCTTTCTCTGTCGACCTCAAAATAACCCAAAGGGAAAGAAACGGAAGATACATGAATCTCATGAACTTCCACTAATATCACTTAAAATAGGAATGTAGATTACAGCATCCATCCTCTTAAGTTTGAAGTGACCAGCACAGGATTTATCATATTGTGTGAAATTCCAATGACTTATTATTTAAAACTAGAAGGAACAAGAAGTATGTCTACAATGCTACCTATTCTGCGCCTACAAAAAGAGTATCTGGCAATATCTCCTCTCCCGAACAACAGGAAGAAGAATCGCATCAAATGGAAAGACTGTCACTCAAGTCACAAATATAACTGTTCTAAGCTTTTATCCTTATAAAAATAAGGAGAATGATGGGATATGGATGCACAGGTAGACATTCACTTTAAAACTTATTGCTTAGTTCTAGGCCAATGATTAAGCATGCCACTGTAATTGAATTTCACATACCAGCAACAGTTACCACCAAGTCTTCACAAAAACTGTGTACATGATTCTTGATCCCCTTTTACATCTCAAAAACAAAAAGGGAGACACAAGTCTGGATTTTGACCTTTACAGCATTAAAATTTGAATAACAGAACATCCATTCTAAAGTGAAACACAGCTCATCCAGCAACTTAATGTAGAATGTGAGCCTGATATACAATCATTACTTTGCTCGGTTGAGAACAATCCATGGAGTAAAAATTTTCTACGACCATCAAGTTCCGCCAAAAAGGGTAATTTTGTAGCTATCTCAATTTATATGTAGAAATTTCATCTTCTATTTCAAGGTGAACTGTGAAAACCACATTCCTAACAAAGTAGTATATTTCTCCATGAATATTGCTAACGTACAAATCCACGTCCAACAAGAAAAAAAAGAAAGCCCCATGCAGCAATAAACACAAAAACAAGAACTTCTACAAGGTTGATATACACCTTATTCGTGCATACAGAAAAAAAAGATTCCACTATATTGCAACTTGTAATCAGGCCGAAATGGTTTTTGGTACGAGTCCACTAAAACCATCATGATGCTATGAGTTTAACTCTAACATGTCAACTCCAAGCAGTGCATCGCTTCGTTTGTGAGATCTTGAACGAACCACACCAGTAGCATTGGGTTTTGTAGTTGCTGGATTTATTGGCCGTTCATTCAAGTAAGGAAATACTTGTCGGCCCATTCCCTCCACAGGTGTTGGGCCTATATTCCCATTCATGCTCAAACCTAAGAAGTTTTGCATTCCAGAAAAACTTTGCATTGGCACTTGGCTTTGCATGCCCATAAACGAAGGCACACTAGATGTATTCAGGTTGTTGGACACAGTGGTTTGCATACCCATTGGAATTTGCATACCTGGAGTAGCATTTGCAGCATGCATTACCGTCGAATTCAGCATTCCTATATTGTTTTCATAGGCTGTGCTGGTATGAACCAGACCTCGGTATGCACCCAAAGTTCCATTTCCAAGCTTGGTGTGGGTATCATAGTTGAAGCCATGAACTGATGAATCAGAAATATTCTGGTTGAGCCCTCTTGGTGTCTGTGCAACATTGTTCCACATCATACTCAGAGCAACTGGGTTCTGCAAATTCTGGCTCTGCATTCCAATTAAATCAGGAGTCCTCTCTTCATCTGAAATATGTGCAGAATTAACCTTGAGGTTTCCTGCCGAGTTTGCAGAAGTATTTGACCTCCCCATAACTGTTGAGCTCCCATTTTTTATCATTCCCCCACCTCGTCTCCCATCCCGAATTCCAGTGCCATTCTCAATACTTTGTCCCCCAAATACCATTCCAGTTTCTCTAACTGTCTGATTTGCAAAACTCATCCCTCCTGAACCACTTTGCTGTGTTGCCCCAAATGTCATTTCACTTGGTGCCGAAGGCTGATTCCTAAAACTCAGAATGCCATCCCCAGCACTATTTTGCCTCTCAAAACCCATTACTTGCACAGACCCATTATGCAAGCTCATACCAACTCCTCCTCCGTGACCCCTACTTTGCATTCCGAAATTCATTCCTCCACTCCCATTAGCATTGTCCCTCGCTCCAAACACCATATCTGCCTGACTACCGTTCTTCTGATTATGACCTCCAAATCGCATACCCGTTCCATCTGTGCAATCGTTCAACCTTCCCAAGCTGTCTTCCCTTCCACTTACCCCGTTTTGAGTACCATAGTTCGAATCTCCACCATTCTGGACATGGTAACCAATTCCGCCCCCTCCAACAGCGGGGCTGCTGGTATGTCCTGCGAAAAACTCAGTTCCACCACTCCCACTCCCTTGAGCTCCAAAATCCATTCCAGTGCTTCCATTGCCCAAAGGAGTGGTGCCACTAATAACATTGTGCTCAGAGCCCTGCTGCTCTTCACATTCCATTTCACCCCCAACCGGCCCCCCTCCTCCAAGGCTCATCCTCTTGCCACCACTGGACCCCTCGTTGAAAAGATTGTGCATTTCCTGCCTCAACCAGATTAGCATATCCTCTCTGGCTTTCTTCAATTCCAGCATTATGGACTGCATACGAAGCCTAGTACCAGTCGTGGTCAGAGGTTCATCCTCCGTTATCCTTTCATCCTCGTCCTTCCTTCCGTTTGCCACATCTCCTGCAATTTTTCCATTCATCTTGCTCTCTTTAATTGCTTCATGAGGCATATTGGGCTTAGTCTCCTGGATCTCCATGACCCCTTCTTTGTGTTCATCAAGCCCAGCCTGACCCATGATCCCATTGTCTAGCCCAATGCCTGTTGCATCAAAAATCTCCCTTCCCACAAGCTGAAGATCATCACTATCTCCCACCTCTTCGCTCCCACCAGACCTCCAATCTGATTGAGATTTAGCCTTCTTAACCTTGGGCGCAGTTGTGGAGCTGGATTCCCATTCATCATTGGGCATATCATTACTAACATTTTCAATTAGATCATGGTTTTTTCTCTTCTTCAATTCCCACTCCTTGTGACCTAATTCCAAGGCTTCAGGCATGGTTTCCCAAGCGGGGGCTATTTGAATTTCACAAAAAGACGGGTGTCAAAATTTTATCAATATGTGAATCATTCCAACCTGGAATAAACCATTCAGTGAATGCAGAGGTCTAAAATTAGTTGTTCTGCAACAAAAAATGCGTTTCATAATAATAAAATCCAGCTGTTGCACTACAAAAATCCCTGTTCTTGCCTACATGGGATTTATCCATCCAAAAGACAAATGGTGAGAGCAGACAAGTACCTTATCTTTTGCATGTACAAGAGGATTGGTCGTCTCTTTTCATCTCAGTTTCGAGATAGCATGCCCTCTGAACACTCTAACGGGCAATCGCAGAATTTTGGCAGACTGTTTCAGAATCTCACAAAGGCAACTGCGCTGCCTAAAAACTAAGCCTACCCACATCGACACTGTAAGGCAGAAGCACTACATACAAAGGGATTGTAGTCACCTTAATAAAACTATAGATTGAGGCAAAGACATGAATTTGTCAGAAAAACTCAATGCCCACAAGCACAACACACTGCCCAAAACTAAATTGCTTTCAACCCTCTAAAAACAAAAATCGAAGCATCCTCCCTGCCCACTCCATTGCCCATCCCCACAGCCGAAAAAGGTACTGATGCCTCTGTGGATTTTTAATGTACACCCATCTCCCCAGAAAGAAAATATCAGAATGCAAACACGCCACCCACAACCACTATCAGAAAAAAAAAACCAAAAAATAATGACAGTGATGAAAAAAATGTTAGACAAGGTTAAAAGTTGGGGGCAATAAAATTATGAGGTCATCAGAAAGCTACTGTATTATTGTCCTCTATTCCTTCCATGGACAACAATACAACGAACTCAAAGTTGAGTGTGTTTGGTTTTTCAATTACTTTGTTGTTGTTTACCTGTTTTTGGGCCTGTCTTAAAGGGCCCCTAAAAACAGGGGACCTTAATGCTATAGTCCGTATTGTTTTTAAGACATTTTAATTTTAGTAGGGCAGGCAGCCAAGTGGTCCATGTTCTTTTGGATCTGCTACTATTGAATTCAATACTTTGGAAGAAGATTATTAAATGACTTATCACATGAATGTTGTGTAGGATTTTATGATCAAATAATTGTTGTGCATATGCAGTTTGTTCACCTTTAGAAAGCTTTATTGCAGTGCTTGAAATCTTTCATGTAATGCTCTGTCGAATGATTCTGATATTGTTTTTTGGTGGGTCCTCCACATCAATTTGTTGGGTTTTTATTTGTTTTTTTCTACTTCACATCGGTACTCACATCAATTGGTGGTGCTTTGCACACACAGCTTCTGTATGTTAATAAATTGGCATATATTCCAAGCACAATAATTTGCCAATATTAAATATTAAAGGATGTGTTGGAAATGACATGGATGTTCAGTATTAAATGAATGTTGGGAACTTGACATGGACTATACGGCAAACTTCAGCGATCTTCGTGCCTTTTAAGTGTTTATTGATTGCATTATTTTGTTCTTTATTGATTTTGTTTTGCTAAATACAAGCAAAATATTATTGTCCATGATCCAAGCCAAGTATTTGTAGTGCTAAATAAATGAGACGTCTGAAATGATATGGATGCCCACTATTAAATGAAGCATGTGAAGTGGCATTCATTATAACAATGCAACCTTCATCATATGGATGTCCACTACGAATGAAAGATGGCAAGTGGCATTGACTATAACAAAACAACCTTCATGAATTTTGGGGGTTTATTTAAAATCTAAGATTTTAGAGGTGAAAAGTATATGGTCTCCTTAGTGTTTTTTATTCATTTTGATATTTGTGTTTAAAACATGTTTTTTTTATATAAGAGCTAATATTTGTCTTAAATTTGAACTAAATTTAACTCTTTATTCTTAAGTGTTAATCTTTAACTTTCTTATTCTCAATTTTGGATCAAGATTGTTAGGGCAGCGTCAAATCTAGTTTAGGACTATGAATACAACCTTGACCGCCAATTCTCAATCTCAAATTTGATTATGGGTTAAATTTGACTTGATTTCAAATAGTTATTACTTACCAAATCACACTGGAAATATTCAAATGAGAATGTTGAATTGTTAAATTCAAGGATAAAACCTTAGTTCATTTACACAATCACCATTCATTTATCTAATTACCATTGCATGCAAACATACCAAGATTAAGCATAAAGCAAATATTGGAGTAGTGACTAGAGACATAAGGATGCACTTATTTATACTATGCTTAGTATGTTGAACTTGTTCAAACATCATTGAATCAATACACAATGCCTAATTATAATCAAGACAAGTCATGGATTTCCCTACTTGATAATAATTCCTACTAATGCTTTTAAGCACCACCCAATCAAACTATTTTACAAGTAGGTAGGTTTTTAAGCAATCAAATTCAAGGTTCTAATTACATGAGTAGGGTTATGCAAAAGTATGTGGTTACCAAAATTTGGATCAAGTTTCCCTATGCAAGTTTGAATACATTGATGAAGTATGATTTATTCCCCAATCTATCGAATCCTCATTGTTGTAGATTTGGCATGTAAGACTTTATTATGACCATTATATATATGCTACAATAGAATACTTTATTGTTGTGCATTTAAATCTAAGCATGTTCATCCTTCTTTGTCAATTTAACATTTACTTCAATGTTTGTTAAAACTTAGCTACTATAACTAGGTTAATTATGACATCTAATTGTCATAACTAGTTATTTAGCCTATATAGTTGTAGAGGTATTTTACGCTCTCCATGTGTGTGTGTGTGTGTGTGAGAGAGAGAGAGAGAGAGTATATGCGCGCCCACACACACACACACACACACACACACACACACACACACACACACACACACACATATATATATATATATATATATATATATATATGGTTTTAGACATAGTCTTATATATTTACTAAATTTCATATCAAAACTAACACGTGTCTTGGATTACAATGCTCTTTCGTTGCTATACATTTTATTGTATATCAAGGTGTCAACGTAATCATCATTTCCCAATAAAAATTCCTTAGCTCAACCAATTTTTGGAAATGAATCAAGTTAATCAAACTAATATTGATTCTTTAAATAATACAACTTATCTTAAAAGGGAATATGACTATAATCATGATACTCATCTTGCACATATGGATATGCAAGAAATGAATATTAATACACATACCCTTAATTAGATCTTTCTTATTTTGTTAATGATGAGCTAATCCTTCAAATTTATTTGTCATTCTTCATAACTTGTTGAAATATGAGCCTTATGGGATGAAATTATTAAGGTGTATAGATTAATGGATTATCTCATCAAGGAATTTATGGGGTATGTATCCTTCCCCTACGTCACAAGTCTATTCCTGTATTGTTTCCCATTCCAACTCTTCTCTTACATTAGCAATGCCACATTGTCCCCATGTTTTATAGTTCCGACCACCAATCTTTATGTTATAACTATCTCTCATATCCTACCTACTAGTAACATGTGTTGCTACTAGTTAAATTCCACTTATCTCTACTCTATAGTCTGTTATTCCACCTTCATTCTCCATCCCAAAACCTATCTATACTCCAGCTATTATTTCTCACATGTGTCACTTCTTCTACTCCCATTACCATTTCACTGCTCTTAATGTTTATCCTTTCATAATAAACATCATCCTAAGAAGATGGTGAAATGCCAAGTTGGTACCTTACCGAGCTATGTAATCAAAAGGATGTCACAAGAAAAATCAAGCACGATCCACATCTAATCAATATTTTTTAGATTAGTATATGTACAATATGAAAAAGGAATTACATAAAATGACTAATTTACCCAATTCATAAGGCACATTGGAATACAAAACCACCTCAAGACAAATGTGATTAACACCACTTGGTAAGAAAGATGCCAAAGCAATATCAATGCCTTTAGGGTTTTTATTCCTTTGCTGCTTAGAATTGAGAAAGAGATAGATGAGATAATTAATCCAACTAGGAAGTAAATTAATTGAACCAAAAAGTAAATGTAGAGAGAGATTAGAGAGTATTTGAGTTCACCTAGAATCAAAGTAGGAGGTATTGTGATTCAGATCTGAATTTCTGACAGTCAAGATCTCACAAACACCTGTAAATGTAGATATGGGACCTAAAGGCTATAACATGGCTTCCTGCCAAATTTGAGTTGGATCTAGAGGGTACAAATCATCAATGTCATTTTGTACCTAGGTACAGATCACCAAAGTCATTATGTACCCTAGGTTTTGGTCAAAAATTCACAAAGGTGCTCAATTTGGTCTTGATCTTTCTAGATTTTATCTGACAGCTTCATAACTTGTTTCTACGCACATAAAAATGAGGAAGAAGTTTGGCTAAAGGGTTTTGCCTTACTCAAACCCTTGTTTACAAATCAACCTTGAAAATGAAAGGAAAATGCATAAGGAAAGTGAAATAGAAGCTAGATCTAAATTGTAAATCACCTCATACCTTGATGATGCAATGCTTATTTAGATGTGACCACAAATGTTAATGCAATAGCTTGATCTCCATAAAATATCAAAAGGAAATCATGAAAGATGAGCCTCAGATGATGGATGTAGTAGTTTGTCACAATGCTTCATGTAGAAGAAGGAAGAATGTCTTGAAGATCTTGAGGATTTTCTTGAAATCCAATTACTTGATTGCTTGCAAGATTGATTGTTGAAAGAATGGAAAGGGGGGGCCTTTATATAGAGATCTCAAATTAAAATTACCTTTAGTCTGACTTAGAAAAAATGATAATGACCTATGGGGTATACCTTTGGGGAATGTCAAACCATAGAATATCGCTCTTAAAATTTCAAGCAAAAGTGTCAGGGACAATTTGGATTTTATGAAACTCTATCCAAAAAGTCATCATGTACCTAAAAAATTGCTTTGTACCTAAAAAGTCATCATGTGCCTAAAAAACTGCCTTGTACCCATCAAAATTCAATGAAATTTTAAGGAGAGAAAGATAATAGTTATAGGTCCCAAAAGATGAACCAGGTGTGGCTATGAGATCGATAGATGTGGAAATCATGCCTCAAACTTTACAATAAGGTAATACCTATCTTAGAGTGAGGAGATGGAATAATTTGGTGAAAATCAATTAAGGGGGCTCGTAATATTAATTTAAATTAATAAAGGTCCAATGAGGATTAGAAAAACATGAAATCAATTTGTGGGAAACCATATATACTAAAATGGGGCTAAAACGAGCACCTAATTAAGGTGCTTACTATTTAGGATGGTACATTTAGCCCCCACTTTAGCAAGAGTATGAGTCCACCTCATGCTCATGGTAAAGTAGAAGAAAGAGAGAGAGAAAGATGAAGATCAAGGGAAAATTGCAAAGAGGTAAGATATCTCTAAGTTTAAGGACACAAGCCCCAAACCAAGGATCTTAACTTGTAAATCCATATGCAATGACACATTAAAAAAAAAAGCCTAAAGCTTACTAAGATTCCAAGTCAACTAGTTAAAGAGACCTCGCTAAATAAAATGTCTCAACCACTAGCATCATAGTCAGAAAGCTATTGTAAAATCACAAGTGGTCACCTTAAAAGAGAAAGAGCACACATCAAAGATAAGATAAGACTCCATGATCCGATCAACTAGAAAAGTGTGTTATGTTATGGAATCATGGAGGAGAGAATAAGACAACCATGGATGACATATGTTAGTCATTTGTGTTGTGTTAGGTGATACATGAGAGAGAAATAAGAGAGAAGAGAGGGGGAAAAGGTCTACAAAATTGTGTTACGCTAGTTCCACCCATCGAAGAAAGTGTAAAGAGGGAGTTGATGGTCTAGGACGTGCTAGTCAACTCATGAAAAATTATACAAATGAGAGGTTGAATGGTCTAGAAAATTGTGTTATGCTAGTAAGCCCATGAAAATGATAGGTCAAATGGTCTAGCAAATTGTGTTATACTAGTCAATCAATCTTGAAAATGTATGCAAAGGAGAGGTCAAATGGGCTATCATGTTTCTTTATGATAGTTCAACCAATCCAAATGATATCTAAGGAAATCCACCAAAAATGTATAAATGAGAGTGATATGGCCCTAGCAAATTGTATTATGCTAGTGTACTCTACTTGAAATTCTTAAATTAAACAAAATATTTGCAATAAGGAGGCCATATATGCCCCCTTAAGATGGAAAAAGAGGACTATTTTGACATCTTAAGAAAAAGGGAAACAAGGATAAAACAACTTTAACACAAAGGAGGTATCCCACAAGCAACACCTAGTCCAAGCCAAAGAGGTTGCAACTCCTATGAGGTCAAGGAAAGGACGAGTGCAAAGAGATACCATGCAAGAAGTGTAAAAGGGATCCTTTTTAAGGATGTTGAAAAAAAGAGATGTGTAACAAGAAGGAAATATTTCACACCTTCCTCATTTCTAGGTAAAGGGATTATTGAGGAAGGATGATACACTTTTAGCCCCAAAGGTAAGGGATTTCTTTTACCATGGATACTCAATTGCAAACAATGGAACAGTTATGATCAAGGATGCATATCTTTTGTATAAGAGAGAATCCCTAGTGTGAACAAATAATTCCATGAAAGATTGGATATCATATGATAAACAAATACAACTTAACCAAGAGAAAAGTAGATCTTTAGGAGAAGTTTGAGGGAGATTGAAAATACTACCCTTACCCCACAAGTGTAGAGACGAGAACAAAATTAAGAAGAACTATTATGTCACTCGCAAAGTATGGTCGCAACTAAAAATTGTACCACCATGCATGACAATGAGCCCCCAAAGGATAGGCTAACAATGTCACATAGTGTGGAACAACATAATAGGAACCTAAATGTTAAAATTAAAGAAACCATAATTGAAAATTAACTCATTGCGACACATTATGTGAATGATATCATAATCAATGAGTTTTTTTATTTTTGTAATGCAAAGCTTGACATTCATTACTAGAGTGGTCATGATAACGATGATACATGCAAAAAGGAAGATTCATAAGGTTGTGGCTATGCTTATTTTTTCATTTAGTTCGAGTAATCAACTTAGAATTAAGAAGGTTAGGCAAAATGATTTCTTGACTCAAGCTAGGTATGGAAGAAATGTTACATGGTAAAGGAGGGGATGTTGACAAAGGAAGAGGTTTCATATTCAACACTTTCTTAGGTTTATTATGAGTCTCAATTCTTTGTTGCATACATCCTAAATTATGTTGAAGATTATGAGTCGGGTTATTAGGAGAATCAAGTTGAATAAATGACACACTACGACCTTTAAAAAGTCGTGTGTTAAAATTAATAATTTTATATTCACCCATAAAAGATGGCGTAAAATCCAATGACCCCCAATCATCTTTTAAAAGGGAACAAGGGAACTTGTAGGAGAAGAAATATCTTTAGGAGGGGGAAATGAATTTTTTTTAAATGGTGTAGGAATAGATGGAAAATCGGATTTAGTTCGTAAGCAATTTTGGATTTTATCGTCAGTAATAAGGGTGTGCATGATGTTGTGATGAATGAAATTCACTTTATGATGAAGTGTTGAAGAAATAACATGCATAAAATGCAACCATGGTCTTCCTAAGAGAAGGTTATAATTAAGCACATTAGACATGACATGAATAGGTGTGGGTAAAATAACATGACCTACTTTAATAGGTAAAGTGATAATACCCAAGGTTTGTTTAGCAATATTGTCAAAGCCATAGATAGGAATATAATTAGGTTGGATTAAAGAAACATCTACATTTATCTTGTGTAACATGTTAATGCTACTGTATGCAATGAAAATGTATTGTTAGGAATATAAAGTTTAACTAAACATTCAACAAACAAACCCAAATACAACACTTAGATTAGACAAAAGAAGGCATGATGCAAGGGTAGATGGGGAGAGGGGCCAAAGGCACACCCTCACTAGATCCACCTTGCAGAGATCACACACAAAAGCAACAAACACACAAGTAAGAGAGAGAATGTGGATAACTTTCATATATTAACTTCAATTGATTCATACATGTCAGGGTGTAAGGCCTTCCCAGTTTAGGCCAGATATTACAATCAAGTATAGAAGTCCTCCAACATACAAGGATCTGCAAATAATCTCTAATCTTCCAGCTTCTATCTTCTAACTGAGCTGACTCCCTAAACTATAACCAAAGATCACATTATATATAAGAGGCTACCAAACAAGTTGGCCTTCAGATCCACCATCAATAGAAGGAATGACCAGATCTAGGTTCACACACTTCCCAATGATAGATACCATCATTAAATCTATGACCATAATTAATTGCAAGAGTCAGCCTCAACAAGAAACTAAAGCAAACAACTCTGTAAGAAGGAAACCAAGCGCTAGACAAGCATCACCGAGCGCCAGGGAAATTCACCGACCGCCAAAGAGATAATCGACCAACACTGGTAAACAAAGGAAACCAAACAACACTTAACCAACTCAGTCAAAGAAGGAATCGAGAAACATAGGAAAACACAAACATGTTTTTGGTGACACAGGATTGCCAAGGACCTGAGATGCTCCTGCATCAGACACTTGGGGTTATTTGAAATGATTCTCTGAATCATGAAACAAGTACAACCCAAGCTTAATCCAACTCAGATTGTGAAATCCATGAACTGTCTTCAATTGGTCTATTCTTCCACTTTACTAGATATTCCATATATTATTTTCCTCTTGTCCTTCTACCAATTCTTTGCTCCAAAATCTACTCAACTTCTTCTGTCTGTTTCTTAGGATAATCATTTGGTACTATACTCATACAAATTAGCAATGTTGAATATAGGTGATATATCCATGTCATCAGGTAACTCAATCTCATAAGCATTTCCACTATCAAATCTCTTCAAAATCTTGCAAGGTCCAAACTTCTTCATTTTTAGCTTCCCATATGTTCCAACAGAAAATCTACCTTTCTTCAAATGAACCATTACTTCATCAATGATTGTAAAAGTCTTATGTCTTCTTGATCTATTAGCTATAACTTTGTATTTCTGATTACTTTTCCCCAACTTATATTTCACATCTTCATGCAATTCCTTCATGTACTCAACAAACTTTACTCCTTCAGCGCTTCTCTTTCTCTCATCAGCAATATTCCTCAAATCTGATATACCTCTCGATTGTATGCCAATTACAATCTCAAAAGGTGTTTTTCTAGTACTCCTATTCACTGAATTATTGTATGCAAACTCTGCTTGTGCCAACACAGAATCCCAATTACTTGGTGTGTCTCCAACTAAACATCTCAAAAGATTACCCAAGCTTCTGTTCACAACTTATGTCTGTCCATCGATCTGTGGGTGAACTATATTTCAACTCGGTGTAAAACTTTCTCCAAAGGGTCTTCCAAAAGTATCCAACAAATTTACTGTCTCGGTTAGAGATAATACTCATCGGTAATCCATGCAATTTGACAATTTCCTTAAAGGAAAGATCTGCTATATGTACTACATCTAATGTCTTTCTACAAGGAATAAAATGTGCCATTTTAGAAAATATATCCACAACAACAAATATAGAATCATTACCTCTTACTGTCTTCGGTAAGCCCAGAACAAAATCCATACTGATATCAATCCAAGGTTTCTCAAGAATAGAAATCGGTGTATACAATCTAGTATCCTGACTTACTCCTTTTGCAACTTGACAAATTCCACAACTTTTCACAAATTTCTGAACATCTTTATACAACTGTGGCCAAAAGTATTTCTCCTTAAGCAAATTCAATGTTTTATCAACACCAAAATGTCTAGACAAACCACTACTATGTTTCTCTTTTATCAAATTAGTTCTCATTGGTCCTCTCAGTATACACAACTGAATACCTTTAAACAACATACCTTCTTGAATGAAATATTCTTCCCATTTAGTACTCGGTTGATCTTGAATAGGTGCTCTACACTTTCTCCATGGCTCAGAAAAATCAGGATCAAATTCATAAGAATCTCTCATGTCATCAAATCCAAGAACTTCAATTTTCATCTCGGTCATTAAAGATCTTCTACTTAATGTATCAGCAACTTGGTTAGTAACTCCACTCTTATGCTTTATCACAAATGTATAACTCTGCAAATACTCAACCCACTTCATATGTCTCTGATTCAACTTATTCTGACTACCCAAATACTGTAAAGCCTTATGATCAGTATACAATACAAATTCACTTGGTATCAAATAATGTCTCCGTTTCTTTAGTGCTTGAACAATAGCATAGAATTCTTGATCATACACAGAATATTTCCTTTTTGCATCATTCAACTTTTCACTAAAGAAAGCAATAGGTCTACCTTCTTGACTCAAAACATCTCCTATTGCACTTCCACTTGCATCACATTCCACTTGAAATACCTTATTGAAATTAGGCAATGCCAAAACAGGGAATTCAACAACCTTTTGCTTTAGAGTCTCAAAACTTTTATCAGCTCCATGTGTCTACTTGAATTCTCTTTTATCTCCTCTCATAGTCTAAGTCATAGCATTACAAATTGAACTGAAATTCTGAATGAACTTTCGGTAAAAACTTTCCAAACCATGAAATGATCTTACCTCACTAGCATTCTTAGGTGTAGGCTAATTCAAAATAGCTTCAACCTTTTCATGATCCATCTTCAAACCATCAGCTGAAATCACAAATCCCAAATACACAATCTCCTATTTCATGAATGAACACTTTTTCAAATTTATCAGCAACTTCTATTTTTTCAATCTTTGCAATACTTGTTTAACATGGAACAAATGTTCTTCTCTGGTCTTACTGAATTTTAGAATATCATCAAGGTATATAATCACAAATTTACCTAATAATTTCTTCAAAACATCATTCAACAACCTCATAAAATTACTCGGTGCATTAGTTAAACCAAAAGGCATAACCAACCACTCATACAAACCTTCTTTTGTCTTGAAAGAAGTCTTCCACTCATCACTTTCTCTGATTCTAATCTAATGATACCCACTCCTCAAATCAATTTTGGTAAAATACTTTGCTCCAGTCAAATTGTCCATTATATCATCCATTCTTGGTATAGGAAACCTATATTTCACTGTCATCTTGTTGATTGCTCTGGAATCAGTACACATTATCCATTCTACAGTCTTCTTAGGTGCCAATACATCAGGTACTACACAAGGACTCAAACTTTCCCAGATCAAACCTTTCTGCAACAATTCTTCAATTTGTCGATTCAATTCTTGATTCTTGGTAGGTGTCAAGTGATGTGGTGCCTTATTCGGTAAACTAGCTCCAAGGATTAGATCCATGCAATGATCAATGCTTCTCTTTGGTGTAAAACCATCAGGTACATTATCAGAAATAATTTCACTGTACTCGGTGAGTAACTTATCAATCTCCTCAAGGATACTATCCTCTATTTTCTTACTCAGTTTGTTACAAATCACATCAAAACATACATCATTCTTCTTCAAATCCTTAACAAAATTTCTTCCTTCCATCAAGAAAACTTTCACAGATGCACAAACATTACTAATAAGTTCTTCAATCAAATGTAACAAGGTTTGTCTTCTTCCATCAATCCAAATAGTAGATTTATGCAATCTCTCATCATATATAGCATGTCTATCATATTGCCAAGGTCTACCCAACAAAATATGACAACAATCCATAGGAATGATATCACATAACACCTTGTCATAGAGAGAGCACAACAAGAAGACTAAGAGATAGTCTATCTCCTACACAACTCTTCCAAATGGATTTTGGCACTAACCAGTCCCACTAACCTTGGGATATGTATATCAACCAAGTAGGGTTGTCTAAACACTTCCACAACCTTATCTCAATCACCTAAAGCCCTTCACCAACTTTACCAAATTGAAGACTTAAGGTCCCTTTCCCTATTTTGGGTAAATTAGGGAAAACTTCACAAGTGATGTTCTTTATTGAACTTAATGGTTGGAACAACTTATTTGCTCAATATGAAGAGATAATTGTGAGCAAGGCTTTCGAGGGTACCTGTTATCTGTTTTGAAAGGCTCAAATCAATCAAACGTTAAGAGTTTAGTCTAGCATACAATCAAAATAAAAACAAAGAGCTCTAAGCAAAGCCACCTCAGATTGAGCTAGAAACAGTTTGCACCCATGCACTGTTTGATTTGCTCAGATTAGAGGGATGTGGATGTGCTCTCTAAGCATTTGGAGCATGCTCTAATGCATTTAGGATGATTTGAAGCTCATGAAAACCCCAAAATTGGCACAAAACAGGTATGGAACACCTGATTTGCCCCTAAGGCCTCAAGAACTCAAGCTATGCTTTAATGGAGATTCAAGCTACATGATGAGTAATCTAGGATTGATTTTAGACCAAATTAGATGTGATATGATGCTATGCTATGCAAAACAATAATGAAAAGCTAGATTAATCCATTATTTCTAAGCTTATGATGAGCTAAAATACTTTGAAAATAAACTAATTAAGATGATTTATGTTAAGTCTAGAATGAAATGGCATTATAAGTTTGCTATTGCTTGAGAATGAAAGTGGATTGATTTGCTCTTGAAAGGATGGGTATTTATAGGATTTTCTAAAGGCTTGGGGTAGGAGGAATGAATGGCCAGGATTGAAATCCTTAAGAGAGGCCAAGATTCATTCAAAGGGAAGCACATGGATTGTGCTAGTTCTCAGCCAATCAGGAGGTGACACATGTCACAAGGTGAGTGGATGAAGGGAAGGGCAAAGAGGAGTCAACAAAAGGGGCTCCAAGCTCATAACTCTCCAAATAAATGCTTGTAAGAGCAATGAATGGGCTTTAAGAGGCTTTGAAGACTTTGGGGAAGCAATAAATGCTTTGTGGTTGAGATATTTGGAAGGGAAGACTTTACTTTGGTTTAGGAAAGTCTTAAGCTTGGTTAGGATTGCACAAAGGTTTAAGGGTATGATTAGGATTAGATTAGGACAAAATAGGATTAGGATGGGTGAAGAGGTTGGATTTGAGAAGATTCTAGAAGAGTCTAAATTTCTCCCTAATTTCATGGAATAAAAGTTATTCATTCCAAAAGCTTAAGTTTTAGGAATATTTATTGAAATAAATTTCAATAAATATGAAATTTAAATATTTAATCTTAATTAAATATTTGGCCTTGGGATTAGGTTTAGAAAAGATGGGATTAGCTTTTTAATCGAGATTAAGAAGGAATTAGAAGATTTTGGAAGAGGTTAGTGGTCTAGAGGAAATTGGCCAAGTTTTGGGCAAAAAATAAATTAATAATTTATTTTGAGATTTTTGGTCAATTTATTAATTAAAATCATTAATAAATAAGGAGATAATGTTTAAATAAGATTTAAACATTTTTGGGAGGGATTCCTTAATTAAATATTTTTAATTAAGAAAAAGGGATTTAATGACATAAAAATAAATTAATTAATTAAATAAATAATTAATTAATAAATGATGATGTCATCGGGGATTTTTCAGAAAATAAAAATACTTTATTTTCTAAAGGATTTTTAAGTGTCTACATTTTGCCCCTCTTTGATGCGATGCCGCAAGTGGCATGGCGTCAAAGACAAGAAAATAAGATGCCCAAGGCTAGAATTTAGAGGAATGAGGGATTGTGCCCCCTCGAGAAAATAACACAAGGAATAAACGTTGTGGAATTTTCTCGAAAGGAAACAGAGAAGGAACGACTGAGGAAGCAGGGGAGATAAATAACCAAGCTTCCAAGAGCAAAGATGGGTGAATGCAAGATGAGATGGAATGCAAAATGCAGGATGCAGCTATATGAGGATGCAAGATTAATCTATATGATGCAGGATGCAGGGGATTTGGCGAAGCTCTAAGTGCAAATGTGGAGAGAACAACCTAGTTTAATATAGCAATGCTAGAGACCTGCCAAGGATACTGGGATCACGAGGCCTTGTCACTAGCGTTGCAGAGGACTGACGCGAAAAAGACACGCAGGGTTGCCCCAGCATCACGCATGAACCCAAGAGGAAGCATGGTGGAAACGATGCTGAAGAAACCACAAACACACGACTGACTCACAGGCAGAAGCAAAAGATCAAAAGACCTGGCCCCAGATTATCCTCATTCGCAGCACACCATGATATAAAGGATCATGGTGACGTTGAGTAGAGAACAAGGAGAAGCTATAAAAGATTAACAAGACCCAAAGGACAAAAATCCAAGGTCAAAATGATAACTCCAAAAAGACATCCTTTGCCAAGGAGAGAGATTTGATGTGACTGATTGGATGGGGGGAAGATTAGATCGAACAGGAGGAAGGATACATCCTCAAGGACCCGCTGATTGATGAGAGAATGAGTGTTGTTGTTTGCTGGCAAATGATGAAGTCAAAGAATAATCACGGTGATCAAGAATAGTCGACAATTGATGTTGTTGAAGTACAAGGCTGGGTAGGACAAAGTGTTCTGATCAAAATGCTGCTGCAGGACTGACAAGGACTGAGGTACAACGGACGGGAAAAGATATACAATGAATAGGTACAAAAGCTCAGGATTGAGGATAGGAATATCTCGCTATACAGGATATACAGGAAGGATTGCTCTACACAGGGGAGTGTACAAGATATACAAGAGTGGATACAAGATATGGTACAAGATATGTGCAAGATATGGTACAAGATATGTGCAAGAGGAATGGTGGTGTTGCTGAAGGTTGATGGAAAAAGGAATGCTGGGGGATGGTGGATGGGGATGGGGATGGGAGAAAAAGGACTGAGATGGTGGGATGGGGGATGGGAGTTTGATAGATAATGACTCGGTCCATTATGTATGGTGCCTATTTGCCAGGTTTTCACCAACATACTTGTCCAAGGCGCTTGAATTGCCAAGTTTTCACCATTGGACGATTTTTTTCTTTTTCTTTTTTTCTTTTTTCTTTTTTTTTGCTTTTTTGATTTTTTGCTGCTTTTTTTCAATTTTTATGGATTTTTTGAATATGTAGGATCTGGTTTAGGCATAGAACCTCTTCAGATGTATGATGTTGATTCGATCATTCAAAGGCTCTCCTTTTGGTGTAGATAGCTGATAAGCTCCGGAGCCGAAGCATGAGGTGACCACATAGGGGCCCAGCCAAGTAGGCTCAAACTTGCCTTTCTTTTCACGATTTGCTTGGACCTTCTGATTTTCTTTGAGAACCATGTCACCGACCTGGAACTATCTAGGATGGACCTTCTTGTTATAACTCCTTTTGAGTCGATTCTGGTATGCAACCAGGTGATCATATGCTTGCTGTCTCTTTTCATCTAATAGGTCTAGCTGTGTGAGACGGGCTACACGATAATCTTCATCAGTGGTGTAGTTCTTCATGGAGACTCGCAATGATGGGAGCTCAACCTCGATCGGCAGAACGGCTTCAGCACCATATACAAGGGAATATGGGGTGGTGCTTGTGGGAGTGTGATAGGAAGTGTGGTAGGCCCAAAGGGCAAGATTGATTTGGAGGTGCAGTCACGACCAGAATCATTGACAACCTTCTTGAGGATTTTCAAGATAGTTTTGTTGGTTGCCTCAACTTGGCCATTTCCTTGAGGGAAATATGGACTGGAGAAACGGTGATGGATGTGGAGTCTGGCACACAGATCATCCACATGCTGGTTTTCAAAAGGTGTGCCATGATCTGTGAAAATGGTAGATGGTATGCCGAAGCGGCAGATGATGTGGTAAAGGATGAACTTGGATATTTGGATGCCAGTAGTTAGGGTGAGCGGAATCGCTTCAACCCATTTGGTGAAGTATTCTGTGGCAGTTATTATGTACTTGTGTCCATCCAAGGAAAGGGGAGTGATTAAGCCGATAAGGTCAAAGCCCCAACATGAAAATGGCCAAGGTGGCACAATGGGCTGCAAGTCTTGTGCTGGTGCATGAATCAGATTTGCATGCTGCTGACATGGTAAACATCTTCTGACAAATTCACAAGCATCATGTTCCATGGTTGGCCAATAATACCCAACTTGAAGCAACTGCTTAGCTAGAACCATGCCACTCGTGTGGGCACCGCAAATTCCAGCGTGAACCTCTTGTAAAGCCAGGACGGCCTCGTTTGAATCTAAACACCTAGAGAGAATATTGTGATACCCACGACGATAAAGGGTGTTGGCTACAAGAGTGTAGCGGGAAGCTCTACGAATAAGGTTTTGGCATTGGTTATTGGTGAGATGGGGAGATATGATACCATTCTTTAGATATGCATGGATGTCGTGGTACCACGGGGACTGGGGACCAACCAAGACACACACCATTTCTGCATCGGTGTTCTCATAAGCTGGCGTATGTAGCTGCTCGACTAGGAATTCATACTGTGATGCGTCGCGTGGGATTTCTAACAAGGATCCAATGGTTGCCATTGCGTCTGCTGCTTTGTTCTGAAGTCTTGGGATCTGTGTGAACTGTAGATGTAGGAAATGCTCTTTCAATTTGTCCACCAGCTCTTTGTAAGGTAGCAACTTGTCATCCTTTGTCTGATATTCATCTAGTACTTGCTTGATAATCAGCTGTGAATCGCCGAACACTTGCAATTCTATGATATTCCATTGAATGGCTGTTCTGAGACCTGAGATGAGTGCCTCATATTATACAATGTTGTTGGTACATGGGAATCCCAATTTGAATGACTTTGGGATGTAGTCACCTTGAGGTGTGACGAATAGGATTCCTGCCCCTGATCCATGTGATGTGTAGGAGCCATCAAAGTATAGTTTCCACATGGGTTGTTCTTCGATCATACATAAGTGTTCATCAGGGAATTCCATGATTAGTGGATAGGCATCCACCAGTGGTGCTTCTGCTAACTGATCAGCAATGACTTGCCCTTGATTGCTTTTCGATCTATATACTGGATGTCGAACTCACTGAGTAACATGACCCATTTTGCCATACGGCCTATGAGGGTTGTCCTTGATAAGAGGTACTTGAGGGGATCCACTTTTGAAATGAGACTGATTGTGTGACTGAGCATGTAATGTCTAAGCTTTTGAGTGGCAAAGACCACTGCAAGGCATGCTTTTTCCATAGGTGAATAATTAAGCTCATATCCGACAAGAGTTCGACTGATGTAATAGATGGCTCTCTCCTTGTTGTCATCATCATGCTGAGCTAAGAGTGCCCCCAGTCCTGTAGTGGTTGCCGAGATGTAGAGTATGAGAGGGCGTCCTAGAATTGGTGGTACTAGGATTGGAGAATTGGCAAGATACTCCTTGAGCTTATCAAAGCTTCTTTGACATATGGGATCCCATTTGAAGCTTGTGTCTTTGCATAGGAGATGCGTAAAAGGTTGGCACTTGTCTGCTAACTGAGAAATGAACCAACGCACTGATTGAAGCTTTCCTTGTAGGCTTCTGAGCTGTTTGAGTGTTCTTGGTGGAGGCATCTCTGTTATTGCTTTGACCTTCTTGGGGTCTATCTCTATGCCTCGTCGCGATACTATGAAACCTAGGAGCTTTCCAGATGTAACACCAAAGACACATTTCTTTGGATTGAGCCGTAACCCATAGTGCTGCAGGCGATCAAACACACTCTCAAGAATGTCAAGGTGTCCATGGCGTGTCTTTGATTTTGCAAGAATATCATCCACATAGTCCTCTAGGATCTTGTGGATCATGTCATGGAAGATTGTTGTCATCGCTCTCTGATATGTGGCTCCTGCATTCTTTAACCCGAATGGAATCATGTTGTAGCAGAAGGTGCCCCATGGAGTGGTGAATGTTGTTTTATGTTGATCTACTTCTGCTATACGAATCTGATTGTAGCCTGAAAATCCATCCATTAGTGACAACATTTCATGGCCCGTTGTAAGGTCTACGATCATGTCTATGTTAGGTAGCGGGAAATCATCTTTAGGACATGCCTTGTTCAAGTCCTTAAAATTTGTGCATATTCTGATGTCTCCTGAAGGTTTTGTGACAGGTACCATGTTGGAGATCCAATCTGAGTAATCTATAGCTCTAATAATCTTTGCATCTAGGAGCTTTTCTAGTTCTGATTTTACCAATAGAGCTACTTTGGGATGTATTTTGCGTAGCTTCTACTTTACTGGCTTGACATTAGGATCCACTGCTAGATGATGAATGACAAGATTAGGATCAAGCCCAGGCATGTGTGCATATGACCATGCAAAGTTCGTAGTAGCTTCTTGAAGTAGCGCAGTGAAAGCCATTTCTTCACCTTCTATCATGTTGGCTGCAATGTAGGTGATCCTTGGACATTCCTCTGTACCTAAGTTGACTGGCTTGGTTTCTTCTATGATGATAGGTGATTGCTCAGGTCTATAATCCTGGATGGGAGGAAGAGGCAAGTCTTCATCTTCTAGCGCTTGAATTGCCAAGTTTTCACTAGAAGATACGCTCTTTATTTTTACTTTTTTGGAATCAGAATGTGCCCTAGAAGGGTTTTCACATAAGGACTCATGTTTTACTCTTTCTATTTCTCTTTTGCAGCTAAAGCTTGCCTCTTCCCCAAAGTATCCCTCTGGGTCAAGCTTGTAGATGTGAGATGATTCTGAATCTTGAACTGATTGTGGGCCTGATGCCCCCATGAATTCTAGGAGTGCTTCCATGCTTTGGAACTCATCGATGTGTGTAATGCTTGGTTGGTCCCAGTCTATGAGTTCAGGGTGGGTGAGGGGAAGTTCTATGAGATTTATGGTGAGTTGTCGGAGGACAGAAGTCCCCAGGAGGGTGTCATCGTCAAAGATATCGTTGTAGGATTTGATTTCTTTCTCTTCAGGGATGTCTTCGATCGTTATGAGGTCATCCTGGCTATTTAAGAGGGGAACGCTAGTCATGTTGGTGCCCCCAATTGTGGTATTGGGCCCTTGTATATGCAGGCGAGGGGTATTAAAACCAAGACCCTGATGTTCAGGATTCTTTGATGGTGTGATGGGATATTGGTTGCCGCCTTCTTGTGGCCCTAGACCACTGCCTTGATAATGCCATTGTTCAGTGGTATACTTATATTGTTTTGGATACTTATCTTTGAAATAGCCAAGAAGTTGAGTGTCAGGGGATGGGGGATCTTTATACAACCACCTATTTATGTCAAGATCCATCTCTTGACTGTTTATGTTGCCATGGGATTCAAAAGTCATAGATCCGATTTTCTTGATTTCATGATGCTCTTCAATAGGCTTGCTTTGGTGATCTGGGTGCCCTTGAGTATGTGGATCAAGCGGAAGGGCCCCTATGGCAAATGCATTATGTAGGCTATATTCACCACAACCCTGGTTATTGATCTTGATGGAAGAGAGGGTGGAGGTGAGAATGGTTTCTGGATCGCAATGGGATCAGGATGAGCTGGCAATAGAAGTACCAATGTCAGTTCCAGGACAATGAGTGGAGTGAGGGAAGGATGCTTCCATCGCACAATAGTATGCAAAGGGTTGGGGGTCAGCATGGATGGTAACCTCAGTGCCTTGATGCGAAAATTTGATGCACTGATGGTAAGTAGATGGTACAGCCTTAATGGAATGAATCCACGGTCGGCCTAGGAGGATATTAAATGGTAGGTCAAGATCAACAACATGGCAAATAGTATCTTGTGTTGCTGGACCCAGCTGAATGGGCAAAGTAATGGTACCTTCTGAGGTACGCTCCAAGTTATCATAGGCTTTGATAGTGATCACTTCATGTGCTATATCGGCCTGGGTGAACCCAATCTGCTGAATGAATTTTAAAGTACACAAGTTTAGAGCTGAGCCATTATCTATTAAGACCCGTTTGATGGCAAAGTCTCTGACCATGACGGCAATGCGGAGAGGAAGAGTATGGTCAGGTGCAATGACTGGCATGTTGGATGGTTTGAAGGATAAAGCACAAGCTGTGAAAAGATGTCCCACAAGGGTCTCAAACTGGGTGGTGTTAATGTTTGTGGGGACATGTCCTTCTTTGAGAGCTCAGTCGAGGATCTCCTGATGGAGAGGTGAAGTGTGGAGAAGGTCCAAGATGGATATTTGGGCTGGTGTATTCCCAAGATGTTCTATGAGGTTGTACTGTGCATTATGTGCATTTTGTACTGGCCTTGGACGGGCACCAGCAACAGTTATTTGACCCCTACGGGTGGTAATAGCACATTGACTGTCTGCTCCTCTGACATGGATGGTATTGACTGTGGGCTCAACTTGGGTTATACATCCAACCACTAATACATTTGGGGGCATTTTGCGACAGCTATGTGTCGCAATTGCGACGGCTATGTGTCGCAATAGCAACACCCATAGACGTCGCTATTTTTTAGTCACAAATTGCGACGTCTATGGGTAGCCGTCGCAATTGCGACACATATCCCGTCGCAATGTGACTAAGATTTGTTAGCGGCATGGGCGTCGCCCCCCCCGTCGCATGGCTTCAGAGGGCCGTGGCAATCGCGACGGGCCTCCCAAGCAATTGCGACGGGCGCCTGCATTGCATTACGACGGGTTGCCGTCGCAATTGCGACGCCCGTGGGTGGATTAAAAAAAAATAAAATTATTTAATACATTGCTAATGAACCACATTAATGTTTTTTTCTTTCAACAAATGAGGACAGCCACTGTAAAGACAACATGATAATGTACACTCACTGTAAGGATAGTCACAAATGAGGACATCTCACAGTGACTGTCCCTTGTGTAATTGCCACTTGAATGTATTGCTATTCAGCCACATTAATGCTTTTATTCTTCAACAAATGAGGATAGTCACTCTAAAGACAACATGATAATGTACACTCATAGTGAGTGTACATTATCATGTTGTCTTTACAGTGACTATCCTCATTTGTTGAAGAAGAAAAGCATTAATGTGGCTGAATAGCAATACATTCAAGTGGCAATTACACTAGGGACAGTCACTGTGAGATGTCCTCATTTGTGACTGTCCTTACAGTGAGTGTACATTATCATGTTGTCTTTATAGTGAGTGTACATTATCATGTTGTCTTTACAGTGTCAATATATGCATTATTACTTAAACTGAAGAGTACTCTAAATAATATGTCATTGTGGAGTTCTGATTGCTTCCAATTTGATATACGCTTGTTCTACTTATGTATCCAGCATCATGTAAGAAAAGTTGATGCTTTTAAAATAGATTCATTTAGCCATGAAATGCCTGTGCATGTTACATACAAGATTCCAAGGCCCAAAACTGATTACTCATTATAATTCATGTACAGAATGATAATCAACCACAACGAGGCATGCGTAGGCGCTGCTTAGATTTTGAGGCATCAGAAGCTCGTAGAAGAAACTTGACCAATGGCTCATGGAATGCAACAAACTTATTGCCTAAAAAAGGAGCATTGGTAACCACAGATGATGGTTTTGAAAAGAACACTTCACCATCAATGTCACGTGAGGGAACTGCAATTTATGATGTCAAGCAACTTGTAGTATATAAGAGAGATGCAGGTACAGATGCTGGGAATACATTGCTAATGAACCACATTAATGCTTTTTTCCTTCAACAAATGAGGACAGTCACTATAAAGACAACATGATAATGTACACTCACTGTAAGGATAGTCACAAATGAGGACATCTCACAGTGACTGTCCCTTGTGTAATTGCCACTTGAATGTATTGCTATTCAGCCACATTAATGCTTTTCTTCTTCAACAAATGAGGATAGTCACTCTAAAGACAACATGATAATGTACACGGGCTGTAAGTGTACATTATCATGTTGTCTTTACAGTGACTGTCCTCCTTCAAGTGGCAATTACACAAGGGATAGTCACTGTAAAGGCAACATGATAATGTAGAGAAACGTTGTCATTTGTATTTTCAACAGTGCCGAGAGAGATTCCCTCCGCAAAATCACAGCTACAATTTCTGAGTACGTTGGGTTTATTTTTCTTTTGTCATTATTATGTAATCTGGTATTCAGCTGTTACAGAGCTAAAATACCCAGAAATGAGGACATATCTGTTTTGAATTTATTGTTAGCGGCTTTGGTTATTTAGAAGTTTAATTTTATTTGTTCATCTTTCAAGCACAAACGTTTTGTGGACCGTAACATCTTCATTGTTTCGGGTATGCAATGAAATAGCCGTAACTTGCAACTACCTTCACAGTACTTGTGTACATTATCATGTTGTCTTTACAGTGACTGTCCTCATTCAAGTGGCAATTACACAAGGGACAGTCACTGTGAGATGTCCTCATTTGTGACAAGGACAGTCACACATGAGGACATCTCACAGTGACTGTCCCTTGTGTAATTGCCACTTGAATGTATTGCTATTCAACCACATTTATGGGCCCGTTTGGACCATAGCACACAGTAGCATCTACAGAGAAGAATATCCCAGGTGTAACAAGTTGTAAGAATATACCAATAGTTCTAAGAAGTTCCCTAGCACATAGTAGCATCTACAGAGAAGAATATACAACATGAGGGCAGCCACTGTAAAGACAACATGATAATGTACACTCATTGTATGTGTACATTATCATGTTGTCTTTACAGTGACTGTCCTCATTCAAGTGGAAATTACACAAGGGACAGTCACTGTGAGATGTCCTCATTTGTGACAAGGACAGTCACACATGAGGACATCTCACAGTGACTGTCCCTTGTGTAATTGCCACTTGAATGTATTGCTATTCAACCACATTTATGGGCCCGTTTGGACCGCGGCACATAGTAGCATCTACAGAGAAGAATATCCCAGGTGTAACAAGTTGTAAGAATATACCAATAGTTCTAAGAAGTTCCCTAGCACATAGTAGCATCTACAGAGAAGAATATGGGTCAACGAGGTTGACTTCAAAGCCATGCAATCTAATGGTAATAGTAATATCATAATTTGACATACTATCAGAAATACTTCCTAAATAGACTATTCAATCTTATAAGAGATGGATTCATGAGAACTATTATTTATGAAATATGAGTCAATGACTTTAATTAAAAAAATTACACAATCTAATTCTTGTAAAAATATCAAAATTTGACACATTGAAAATACCTTCCAAAAGTATCGTTAATTGATTAATATGAATCACTACTCATGAAATATAATTTTATAAACCTAATCTAAAAACTACACAATAAAAATCTTAATAGCAATATTGTAAGAAACTATTCCCAAAAGCAAGCCTAACAAAATTTGATGAAAATAATTTTTGTTTCACTCAACTTTGACATTCACAACTTCCTCTTTTATTATAATAAGAAAAAAAATGTCTTTTTAGATATACCTCATGAACCATACTCGAATAATCTATCATTTTTCTTCTCAAAAACATATTTGCAGAGCCTGCTTCTTTTACTTGTTTGTACTTTTATCTCTCTGATGGAAAGGGTTCCTTCAGGACACATTTTTCCAAGTTCACTGCTTGAGATATTTGAGGAGGGTTCCCCTGCTTGAGTATCCATCCAACCCATATTCGAGTAGTTCTACAATTGCACAGTCTAAATTAATAATACTGACAATTGAATGACGAATGATGATACATAGAATTGATATAAACTAATCCTAAAAACACTAAAACATTATTAATATATTTATATTTCATAAATAAAATTGATATAAAAGATCTGGAAAGATACATTAAAAAATAGAAAAACAGTAATTTATAATAGAAGGAAACTTAAATTGCTATTTAAAAAAAAAACAAGAGTCTTAAATCTTATCATTTTGTTTCATTATCATCCATAAGTACACACCTCTAGCATAATAATTATATTTTACCACCCATAAAATGAAAAAAAGATTTTCACAAGAGAAATTGAAGCTAGATTATAAAAATGAACCATCTTATTGGAAACTGGAACTGTTATCATACCCAAAAGGACTACAAAATTTCACCTTATCATACCCAGATTGTTGCTTTGCCTGGCGGAGGGAAATTTGATCAGTAAAATTGACACAGAGTATGTTGTCTCCATTGTCATGCTGGATAACAAAACACCAACTTTAATGGGCATGTACTGTCCCTTGTGTAATTGCCACTTGAATGCATTGCTATTTGATGCAGGGGCATCCCTAATGCAAGCCAAAGACACCATGATTGAAGGAAGTTGCCATGAAGCCAAGGAGTCAAATCCTATCAATTGGAACATAAGATTTTCACCTTGGAGCTTTGAAGGATTGACTGGTGAAAGGTCCTTTTGATTGACAAATCAGAGTCTTTTTGAATGACAATAAATTAGAATAGGAGTTTTAGATGTTTTCTTGGTTTGTAATAAATATTAAGGATTGATTTTATCTCCTTATAAACATCCACTTGTTGGACACAAGACCCCTTGGTGACTTATAAACCTTGGGCATCTTTTGAGTCCTTGGATGAAATGAGCATAGTAAGTGTTTATTAGGTGTCTTTTAGATGTTGTTAAGAAGTTTGAAGGTCCAAAATAACTTTAATAAGGTTCCTAAAGTTTCACAACACATTTTTAACCTTCTCGGCAAAGTTGTTTGCAAAGTTGTAATGCAACTTTAAAAGTTGCTTAGCAAAGTTGACATTTGTTGGATAAACTGTTCTAACCACCTAGATGGTTGAACCAACATTTGGAGAGCCTATTTTAGGCTTCAAATGGTCGAAGACAGACAGAGAACCAGTATTGTAATCATTTTGCTTTCATAAAAAATAAAAATAACCCTGTTTTAGTGCATTTCTGGTGAAAAACGAACTCTGTACGGCTGTACGGATGGTGGTTGGATGATAAAATTTGCCTGGAAGTTGTAATAGTGACATCTGATGCTTTGGAAGTTGGTTTGATTGATTCTCTTTGTTTTATATCTAAGTTATTTCAAATTTTTTGTGCATTGTTTACAAACCCTCATTTTCAGGGTTTGACTGATGTAAAGACCTTAACTCACGTTTCAACCATTGGAATTCCTTCTTCCTTGGTGGAATGAGAGTTAAGGATGTATATTTGTATATTCTAAAAGCCCTGACTACTCTGCATCACTATTGAACCACATTAATGCTTTTTTCCTTCAACAAATGAGGACAGTCACTGTAAAGACAACATGATAATGTACACTCACTGTAAGGATAGTCACAAATGAGGAAATCTCAGAGTGATTATCCCTTGTGTAATTGCCGCTTGAATACATTGCTATTGAACCACATTAATGCTTTTTTCCTTCAAGTGGCAATTACACAAGGGACAGTCACTGTGAGATGTCCTCATTTGTGACAAGGACAGTCACACATGAGGACATCTCACAGTGACTGTCCCTTGTGTAATTGCCACTTGAATGTATTGCTATTCAACCACATTTATGGGCCTTTTTGGACCACGACACACAATAGCATCTACAGAGAAGAATATCCCAGGTGTAACAAGTTGTAAGAATATACCAACAGTTCTAAGAAGTTCCCTAGCACATAGTAGCATCTACAGAGAAGAATATACAACATGAGGGCAGCCACTGTAAAGACAACATGATAATGTACACTCATTGTATGTGTACATTATCATGTTGTCTTTACAGTGACTGTCCTCATTCAAGTGGCAATTACAGAAGGGACAGTCATTGTGAGATGTCCTCATTTGTGACAAGGATAGTCACACATGAGGACATCTCACAGTGATCGATTGTCCCTTGTGTAATTGCCACTTGAATGTATTGCTATTGAACCACATTAATTCTTTTCTTCTTCAACAAATGAGGATAGTCACTCTAAAGACAACATGATAATGTACACTCACTGTAAGGACAGTCACTAATGAGGACATCTCACAGTGACTGTCCCTTGTGTGATTGCCACTTGAATGTATTGCTATTCAGCCACATTAATGCTTTTCTTCTTCAACAAATGAGGATAGTCACTCTAAAGACAACATGATAATGTACACTCACTGTAAGTGTATACAGTGACTGTCCTCCTTCAAGTGGAAATTACACAAGGGATTTGTGTTTTCATTTGTGTTTTCAACAGCGTCGTAACCCTCCGCGAAATCACATCGGGATATAAGGGCAAAACAAACAAGAACATTGTCATTTGTATTTTCAACAGCGCCGAGAGAGATAAAAAAACTTAAAACTCAGACTTAAGAAAGATGAAGGCAATGCTTCAAAAGGCCGATGCCCTAAATACGGGAAAACACAATACCACCATTAAACGATGCCCTAGTCACCGTATCAATGCTGCCAGCTCCGTACCAGTATGCTGACTGCTCACTTTCATCCTGTGATAAAGGTAACTTCATTAATCATACTTGAAATGGCAGCATACGAACTAAAGCTGATGAACATTTATAAACTAAAAGTTTAAAACTACAGATTACAAATGTAGTAGTTTCATACGAAAAGAACTTGATGTCTGAAATTTACCATTAGAAGTATCCAAAGGAATACCACAGTACTGTTGAACTTGGAGAATCGGAGATGATCTACACAGCAAGGTTCAACAGCTGTAAGGACTGTTACACCATCTTTAGCATTTGAATACATTTTCTCCTTGGCTTCTGGTGGATCCTCAAAGACCCCCAATGACGTTTTCCCTACAATTATCAATTGTTTGTCAGTATGAGATATTAATAAATAAACATTAATCACAATATTAGGCAAACAATGTTCTTGATGTCTGAATCTAAATCACAGAAAGCTCTAATAAAGCAATTCTCAGTTTCACATTAAACTAAGTTTCAATTTCAAATGGTTATAATAATTTTTGCAAGTTATAAGTAGCTGGTTACAGTATATGACATAAAAAGAGAAAAAATCATTTCTATTCTTTTCTTCTTTTTCTCTTTCAACGAAGCTTTTGCACCACACAAATGCATACCAAGAATTTCTCAGGAGGTTTCAAGACCATTGCATACCAAACTTCTTCTCTGTAGATGCTACTGTGTGTCGTGGTCCAAACGGGTCCAAATAGACCTAGTGACTCTAGTAGGTCTCCAAAACCTGTTCTGCAGCAATAACTCTTCAATTTGACAAAGGACCTTATGAACTTATATGTTTTTTGAGTACCCTTTTTGATGTTCTAACAATCCTCCAACTCCCAGACCCTGACTCCACTCCAGCATATCAATGTCCTTATTGAGTCCGCAGACCTAATGCATGCCTTTGGGTGTGGGTTCCAAAACAAGGCATTGAAAATGGATGCATGAAACCAAGATCAGAGTTTGAAGATGTCCACCATGCTCTAAAGATCTAGATTCAACAAGGTTTGAGGTCCTTTACTTGCCGCTACCCTCTGATCTTGCATAATCCATCAACTCCTAATCAAGAACATTGAGATTCTTGACCTAGGGCTTGCTCTTGAAATTCTCTGGCTTAGTATCCTGTTCCAAAGCTTTTAAAATATGAAAATAAACCCCCTTAACTTGCATTTTACAAAGAACAGAGGATATCCTATGGTTTATTTGCAAGTTAAGGCCATTTGAATGCAATAACCCAAAAAATGAGGGTTTGACAGAACAACAGATAAGAAAAAGGAATAACTTTGATATAAGGTGTCTTGAATCTACCAAATAAACTCTCAAAGCATAAGATATAAATACTCTAACTTCCACACTGGTCTGCCCTCCCTTTCACATCCGTACACTGTACAGTGCTTGAAGGAAATGCACAGAAAAGGCTCTGAAATAGTGGCTCTATCTGACAGAGAGTCCATGCTAGGCTTCATGACTAACCTAGAGCACATTCCTTGTTATGGAGGAAGTTTGAATGGTGAAGAACTTATGGAATGGATAGATGACCTAGATAACCATTTTGACTACAAGTATCTTATTAATAACCATTTTGACTACAAGTATCTTATGGATAGAGGACCTTGATAACCATTTTGACTCATTTAGTATCTTATTGAGCTTCACTTTGTTTCGAGAATATAGTTTAATATTCTCTACTAAACAGGGCCAACCACGTGAAGGTGGAAGCTCATTTGGCCCCACCCCCCTCCCCCTAACATCACTCTACATTCCCCGTTAACATCTAACATTCATTCATTCTTTCAATTATTAATAAAATGTAACATTCAATCAATATCACATGATAACATTCATTAACACATTAGATTCGTTAACACGCAACATTCATCAATATGAAAATAAACACATAATTCATGAACATTCATTAGCACATAATTAAATTCATTGAGACATAAAATTCAGTCATTATCAATTAAGGTATTTAGATGACAATCATTTCTTTTTTCTCTTTCTAATTTTTTTTTCTATGTAAGCTCTAAGAGGAGCATCAGTGTTATCATCAATACCCCCCTCATCAGTTGTTTTGTTCTCTGTTCTTGATGATCTCAAATTCCTATGCTGCTACAAAGGGGGGTCCTCTACAATAACAAATAAAAGAGTTAAATTTAAAATATTTAATTATAATTGTTACAAGTATTTAATTATTTTAAAGAACATAACTCTGGCACTCTTTAATTACCTGATCTGGCCACATCATTTTGTCTAGACTCAACCTCAACATGCTCATGAGCACCGACCCCTCGATCCTCTACAGTTGCTATACAAAATGTTACATTAATCCAAACACCAATTGTAATTACATATAAAAATTTTAATAGCAAATGTATACCTCCACCACTAGGATGCACATCATGCGAACCTTCATTATGCATAGATTGTGTAGAAGGATTGTCAGGCTGCATTCCAATATCCTACACATTGTTATCATTGCTTTCTTAAAACAGATATACTCACTTTATATTAGAACTTAACATCAAATAGACTAATTGGTAAAGTATTCAATTTGAAATAAATTTCATTTAGCTTATTTACCTGTGGCTCAGATGCATCATTATTTGAACCTTGCACACTGATTTCAGCTCGTAGCCGTTCAGCCACGGCTCTATAGCCTTGTTGGAAGCCAATTCTCTTGTCCTCTTCTGTGAGGCATCTATTGAACTCTGACCCCTACATTTTTTCTTGGTATGGTGAATTTTACTTGCATTGTTTGATCAAAAAAAAATTTCTTGCAATATATAAAAAAATTGATACAAGTTTTCATTTACTAATACTTACAACTTGTGCTTGAAGTTTGGAAAAACCACCAGAGCCGAGCTTGTGTGTCCCGTGCTTTTCTAATCTTGCCTTTGTTGCCTTTGATGTGTCAGGCAATCTATGAAAAGTTTGAAATATGTTAGAGACCAGTACAGGAAAAATTTAGAGGTTAATTAGTACATAATTACATTCTCAAAAGTATCACATACCTTGCTCTACTCTCTACTAGCGTAATTCCTTTTTTCATGTCGGCTTTATACTTTCCATCCAAAATCAAACCCTGCCACTCAGCCTCAAGAACACAGGGCGGACGCTCGTGCCTTGGGTTAACCTCTAAATATTTCCTGTAGTGGTCCCTAATATACTTCAAACATAAACCAGCTCTTTCAAGGAGCTTGTTTCTCTCGAATGCACGAGGTCCAAAAAGCTGGGTCATACTATGTACAAGATCATCCTTCAACTTTTTATCTTGGTTATTCCACCTTTTAAGTAAAAAAAAAACATGCTAGACTCATAAATGAAGAGAAGCTACCTTTAATATAGTTCAAGAAATTGATGAAAAGGAAAACTATTCTAGCAATGATATGAAATCAAAATAGTGGTTTGGGGTTTTAGTTAGGATATGATGTTCCACCATGTACGTATGGTGGGCCCGAATATCCGCAAACACTCGTCACCAAATTTTCACCAAAAAATATCATTCCCTACAAAATAATCATGGGATCATTAGTCGATGAAGAGTGATCAAAAACTAAATTACTATTATATCACTATAGAATAATAATAACTTTAAAGTACCTGGAAGTTTGGCTACTTTTAAGGGAATGCCTTCATCGTCGCTGATGATCAATACGCAATCCTTCACCGTTCCCGTACTAGGAACACGGGAACATCCAGGAAATGATGTTGCATCGGGACTTGTTGCATCTCCTATTGCAAAAAATGAAAACCATTATCAAATGCCTCCAAGAAATAATACTTCAAGGGAAATAAATTGGTGCAGAGCACCCATGGCACAAACACAATCAAGGGATCTACATCGTAAACACATAACACTTAAACACATAACAAAAGAGAGAAAAAGAGGGATTTGTGTACCAGTAGATGGTGCAACAGTTGGTGCATTTAGGCTGTGTGTTGTTGACATGGCAGTCGGCAAGACATTTGTGGCTGTCCTGGATGGAGGTGGCGTTGTCATATCATCATGGAAAGGAGCTGAAGAATAAAATTGTTAGAGCATGCATAAATATAGAACGCGTGGACTAGCATGGACAAGATTGTTAGAGCATTAAAAAAAAGATTGTTCGAGCATGTATTGTCAATGATTATGATCATTCCTATATATATTCAGTGGAAAACACAAGTGGGGAATGGAACATGTGATCTACCTGAACACTTGCAATACCGGCCTCATCATGGGAATGGGGTTCAAAATTACGCAAATAACTCTGTAAAGACAATGCATCCATATTTTAATTAATGTCATAAAAGAGCATAACATAAAAACCATTATTGAACTCTTGTAATAATTAAAAATTTCATTAATACTTACTTTAAAGTTTTCAGAAGTGCGCAACAACTCAGCTGCCCTGTCTTTTATTTCCTGAGTCTGAGGATGTATGGATACCAAACGTAGAAGTTCTTTCCCAATTTTCTTTAGCAGCTTTTTAATGGAACCGATTGGGTCATCGGTCTCTGCTAAATCAATAAAAAAAGGGTCCACAAGGGGGGACTCCTGAGGGACTGCAGGTTGCTTTCCCTCTCTCCGACCACCGGCCCTCTGTGACAACAATAGTATTAGTATTATCAAAATTACTCCAAAACAATGAAGAAAATAACATTAAAAAAAATAACATTTTGCTTCTATCTAGTTTGCACAATTACAATGAGTTTTACCTGCTCATGTGTAGATGAGCTAGGAATATCGTCACCATCACCTTCGGGCGGTTGCTCCATATTGTGCCCCTGTGTCAAAGATCAAGTATAAAAATGTTAGCCAAAAATTTAATAACTAAATGGTATGTTGGAGTCATTGATTAGAAGTTGGTTTAATAGTATGTACCACCCCCATGATAGTAGCCTCGTTTGTATCTATGCGGTTCAAATTGTAATCAATAAGCAGCTCTTCCCCTGCACGTATTGATTTTATCGCACAGATGAATACACGATTTCCCTCGCGCGCCTCAAATATGCAATTGGGTTGCTTTATAGTTGACCCAGGTTGTGTACTATTTATAAAACCCACAATATTCCCTGTTGCTTTTGGCCTTCCATCAATGTATATAGCCACACTTTTACTTTGATTATTGTCTTGCTGTTGTATATAATTTTCTGAGAGTGCATACCTACGCATACTTTTTTTATATTGAACAATATGCATCCAACTTTTGTAATCGTAACATGGTCCAACATACTCCATCAATTCAGAAACTTTGTTGTAAGACACCTTTATGCCATCCATAGAAAATAGGCCCAAACCATGTAATGATGATGGTGCTATGCGATATATCCTCTCATTAACACAAAAATTAGTGTTTATTGGAGGAAGTTCCTTGGGTACCCAATGTTTCTGTAGATGTTGGTACCTTAAGGGCACCTCGATGTCGCCTTTCGTCTCATCATCATAAGAACATGACCCCCCTTGAGCAAGGAAAAATTTCATGTGTTTATTGAATTTCCTTCTAGTCCTTTGACCTCTAGTTAATCTCCCTATTCTAGATAAACTGCATGTCTCACTTTCCTCTTCTATTCCTATATTTCCCTCACTCGAGGAAGACACTTCTGACAAATACCTATTTGCTGGTACCTGCAAATGGGAGAGATCTTAGAAGACATCAATCTTACTATTGATAAGTGTATTAAATAGACTTTCTATAAGGTGTATTGACTTATACCTGTCGATCCATGAGACTGTGCGGGATGCTCTTGAAAGGGGTTCAATTTCCTACAAATGTAATTCAATTATCGTGAGCATAATCACATCATAATCATAATCACATCCATCATAAGCATCACATAAAAATTAAAAACATTAAAACGTACACATTATAACACTTAAATCAGGCTCACATTAATATGTGTTTTAAATAGTTTTATTTAATTAATTTAGATTAATAGTTAATTTAGATTAGCAGTATTCTATTTGTAGTTGAAACTTGTAGCTTTTAAATAGATAATGAATAAACTATGTAACCATTTAAGACAAATATATTTCTATCAAGAAATGAATATTAAATACATTAAGGATTGATGGCATACCTTTAAATTTCATCATCATCATCCTCATCATCATCATCATCATCATCATCATCATCATCATCATCATCATCATCCTCATCATCGTCGTCATCATCGTCGTCGTCGTCGTCGTCGTCGTCGTCATCAACATCATCATCATCAACATCAACATCATCTTCATCATCATCATCAGTAGCAGCATCATCGTCATCATCTTCTTCTTCTTCATGAAAATTTGTCTCAGGAACATCATCCAATAATTGTCGATCATGATCATCATCTACATCATCTTCTACTTCTTCGGTATCTTCTTCTTCCATCGCATTATACTTTATCGGCCTTCCTCTCGGTTCATGTCTAACAACAAATGACCAACCCGGTTTATGTGAAACCTCTGAGTAAAATACCTGCTCACATTGGCTTGGAAGAACATAGGGCTCATCCCCAACTGGCTCAAACGACCTTGTATTAACCATTGTAAATCCATTATCATGTTCAATAACAGTTCTATTAAGATCATTTGGATTAAGTCGTAGCCTGTACCATTTGACAACGAAGAGTACTAATTTGAAGGAACTAAAGTCGCACTCAAGTATATCATCCAAAATGCCATAGTATTGATTTTTAGACTCTTGAGGATCTAAGTCATTTCTAGATGAAATATTAGTCACTTGAAAGACTGCAGTTATTCCAGAATCACAAGTTTTCTTCATGTCATCCAACACTTTGACGCGAAATTTTTGACCATTACAGAACATACCCTTGTGGTGTTTAACCTGCAATAATATGTGAAACATGTCAAAATTATTATATCGTGAGTTGATAAACATACGGGTGATTAATAATTTTGTACGTACCTGGAAATCTCTTAAACCATATGCTAAATCTATTTCCCTTTGCGTAACATTAGAATCTCCATTACGATGAGCTTCTTTAACCAATGAAGATACACCTTCCCATGTTAATGTGTGACCAGAATGTTGACATCATTCAATCCATACCGTCATCCAATCAAGATTGTTTGCAATATACAAATGTAGTGCATCCCACTCTCGATCAACTGTACAAAAAAAAAATAGATGACTTACAACCGATTTATTTTGAAGATTAAGAAATAATTTATTACAATAACATCTTATAATTTATTACCTGTCACTTTCCTCAATCTACCTTTCCCCATCAAGTACTCCCCTTTAAATTTTTTAAAAGGGTCGAGATCCCAAATGCGATCTACATGGATATTTGAAGCAAACTTAGGAAGATATTCAGTAATGTACACCATAGTCTGGTATACCATGTATCCCTCTACCATAGAACCCTCAGGATGTGCTCTTTGTCGAACCAAAGCTTTCAAAGATTTCAAGTGCCTCTCAACCATCCACATTGACCTAGTGTGTGCAGGTCCACACAATTCAATCTCCTCAACTTGGTGTATGAGGTAGTGTTCTTGTGCATTGAAAAAAGTTGGAGGTAGACACTTTTGCATTTCACACAATAAATGAGGAATTCTTCTCTTCCAATAGTTTATATCTTCTTTATGGATTTCTTTAGATGACAACCACCTACATTAAGAGATTCAAGTCATAAAAAATATATAAATACGAGACTTTACAAAATAATATACAATAGATTACATAGCAAGAAAAACAAATCGCGAATATAATAAATATATACAACAAATTGAACAGATATTACTGCTTACCTCATGTATTTTCCAAGATCATATATCACTTGTTTGATGTTATTGTTGAAGTGCTCTGGGAGAGATAGAGGTAGCACGTACTGCAGTAATTATAAACCAATCATTTCATTATTTTCTAACATAACATAATGAATAGTACACGTAGTTTATGAATATATTGTAAATACAGAAGAACATAACTTACCTTGATGAAAGTATGCCAATCATGCGTTTTGAGCCCTGACCCAAATTCACTTTTCTTTGATATGAGATTGCTTATGTTCCCAGCAAATCCTGTGGGAAATCAAATTTTTCGTATGACTTCTTTTATGGCATCACTTTGCTGCTCCGTTAATAACCAAGGAAGGGCACTTATATTAATCTGATCTCTATTGCTATTTGAGTGAATGAAATTCTTCAGTGCATGATTGGATTCATGAATGTCATTACAAATTTTGACAATTTTTTCTTTGTCACGCCTTCCATCCAGTATTTTTCACAATGTCTCTGTTATATTCTTTCCAACATGCATAAGATCAAACAAATGCACAATTTGTAGGTCCTCGTAGTAGGGCAACCTACTAAATTGTCTGGGATAGCTTTTTAGTCCCTTTGGAAGGTTGTCAGTAGTGCCTTGACGACCTTCACGATCATCAATTACATAATTAGTAAACAAAAATCACAATAGAAATATATAAATTACAAATATAAACCATTAAGTGGAACGACATTACCTCGACGATTAATTCTATTATATTTCAACTTCCATAGGCGAGGTGTCATTCTTCGTGGCTTTGATGTAGTCTCTTCTTTCCCATTGAAAAGATGTTTTTCCATACTTCGATACTTATGATTCCTGTGGAGGAAGTGTCTGTACTCATCAAACACATGCTTTCCTAAACTTTTTGAATGACGAGATTTCATCTTTGGACCACAAATTGGACATGCAAATTTTCCCTTTGTTTGAAGACCTACAAGATAATGATATAATTGGATTATTAAATATGTTGATTTTTATAATTAGAATTATCATGCGCAACTTGAATTCACTATAACATACCACAAAAATGTGTTAGCCCTGGGGCATCATGTATTGTCCATACAAGTATTGCATGGAATTGAAATTGTCTTTGTCCTATTGGTCTAGACACATCATACATAGTGACACCGTTCCATAACTCCACCAACTCGTCAATAAGAGGCTCAATATATACATTCATATCTTTAACTTGATATTTACCTACTTGAATGAACAGTTACATTACATAATTATTGTGACCATTTTACTGTAAGATTTGTAAGTACATGTAAATTAATAACTATCAAATGATAAAATACCTGAAACAATCATTGCCAACATAATGTGCTCCCTCTTTATTGACATCCACGGAGGAATGTTATTGTTGATAACAAAAACAGGCCACACTGAGCAAACAGATCTCATCTCTCCAAATGGATTGACACCATCCGCTGCCAATGAAAGCCTGAGATTATGAGGTTCTTCTTTGAAGTGTTGCCACTTTTCCTCTATGTGCATAAATGCCAAACCATCCGCAGGGATTCGAATAATGTCATCTCGACTTCTATTGCGTGCATGGTAATCCATAAATTGTGCCAAGCTAGTACACCTGAATAATTGTCGCATCCGTGGAATAATGGGGATGTAACGAAGAACCTTGTGAGGCACCTTTTTTGTTATTCGATCTGTTCGATATCTACTCGTATGACATACAGGGCATTGTGTTGCAAATTCATGTTCTTTATAATATATAATATGATCATTGGGACAAGCATGTATTGCTTGATACTCCATTCCAATATCTTTCATAATAGTAGATAATTCTCAATATGAGCGAGGTAGAATATTTGATGGTGGTAACAAAAACTCGCCTATCAATCTACAGCAAAAAATATAAGTTGTTAATATAAACAATATTAGTGGTACATTATTCACTCTTTATTAACTATAAAGACATATATGACATACCTTAACATACGTGACATTGTTATGTTGGATAAACCATTCATAACCTTCAAGTTCAACAACAACAATACAGCAGAGAGAAGAGTTGTTTGGGAGTCTTTGTATAGGGGCTCGTATGCCTTCTCAAGTAGAGGTACATCAAGGTTATCATCATCATCATGATCAGATCCGCTTGGACTAAATGTGTCATGGATCAATGTATTTATACCATCATCTTCAATTGTGTTTTCTGGCGCATGATCGTCATCTTCCATGGGATCATTATCTTCACCTTGGATATTCGCACCCCCATGTTCCTCCATATCATGTACTTCCCTGGGGAGATCAACCTATATAAAATTGATTAACATAAATAAACCATGATCTTCAACTCATCATCAAGTGATTTCATATGTATATAAATTGTTAAAATGATATAATGAACAACTTACCAGTGGATGATAGTCATGCCCCCCTTCAATGTGACCATTCTCCCTACAATGTCTCTTAACTGTTTTGATTAGCAGTCTTCTACGGTTTAAGCCCTTACAAATTTTGCAGGGACAATAACATTTTCCATCACCTTTTCTTTTCAAGTTAGACCACAATCTAGCGATTGTCTCCCTATTTTGTTCTTCACTTATATTATCTGACATGATCGTTCTTCGCAGGAAGCAAAAATTGGGCTATGAAAACTTCGGTCTACAACTTTCAGTGACTAAGCAAAATTGTCAAAAGTACACAAATCTTCTTAGACCTAGTTAAATCCTTTAATATTTTAAAAGTCTAGTTAAAATATACATTAGATTAAAAAATATACAATTTTCATGCCTGAGCGCGCGGCTACGACTAGTGCAATGGTCTTCTTGCTTAGCTCTAGAAGCTCTCTAGCAATCAAAACATATAAGCTACAAGGCCTAACAACAATTTCAAAACATATAAGCTATAAGGCAAGACATATTACATGACATGGCAAAAGGATTAAAATATACATTAGATTAAAATATATACAATTTTCAAACCTGAGCGCGCGGTTATAACTCGTGCAATGGTCTTCTTGCTTAGCTCTAGAAGCTCTCCAGCAATCAAAACATATAAGCTATTAGAATTCATTAACTTTCTGTAATTGGAAAACTCTATTTGATATTAGACCGTAAACTACTACTATTCTCTCCATAAGAACTAAGTACAAAATTCTTTCAAGTTCACATCCATGATTCCCTTTAGATTAAAATATACAGCAAAAATAAGCTAAAAGTCTAGTTAAAATATACATTAGATTAAAAAATATACAATTTTCAAACCTAAGCGCGCGGCTATAACTCGTGCAATGGTCTTCTTGCTTAGCTTTAGAAGCTCTCCAGCAATCAAAACATATAAGCTACAAGGCCTAATAGCAATTTCAAAACAAGGGTCATCAAAAGAACCAAAAACAATGTGTGCAAACAATACCTTGTGAAGTGGTATAGACAATTAGAAGATGCTACTATGTGCTAGGGAACTTCTTAGAACTATTGGTATATTCTTACAACTTGTTACACCTGGGATATTCTTCTCTGTAGATGCTACTGTGTGCCGTGGTCCAAACGGGCCCATAAATGTGGTTGAATAGCAATACATTCAAGTGGCTTACACAAGGGACAGTCACTGTGAGATATCCTCATGTGTGACTGTCCTTGTCACAAATGAGGACATCTCACAGTGACTGTCCCTTGTGTAATTGCCACTTGAATGAGGTCAGTCACTGTAAAGACAACATGATAATGTACACATAAAATGAGTGTACATTATCATGTTGTCTTTACAGTGGCTGCCCTCATGTTGTATATTCTTCTCTGTAGATGCTACTACGTGCTAGGGAACTTCTTAGAACTGTTGGTATATTCTTACAACTTGTTACACCTGGGATATTCTTCTTTGTAGATGCTACTGTGTGTCGTGGTCCAAACGGGCCCATAAATGTGGTTGAATAGCAATACATTCAAGTGGCAATTACACAAGGGACAGTCACTGTGAGATGTCCTCATGTGTGACTGTCCTTGTCACAAATGAGGACATCTCACAGTGACTGTCCCTTGTGTAATTAAGTATTGTGGGGAAGCATTCTAAATAACCAAAGCCGCTAACAATAAATTCAACACAGATATGTCCTCATTTCTGGGTATTTTAGCTCTCTAACAGCTGAATACCAGATTAAATAATAATAACAAAAGAAAAATAAACCCAACGTACTCAGAAATTGTAGCTGTGATTTTGCGGAGGGAATCTCTCTCGGCGCTGTTGAAAACACAAATGACAACCCGCTTGAATTCACGGAGGGAATCTCTCTCGGTGCTGTTCAAAACACAAATGACAACCCGCTTTGTTCAAAACACAAATGATAACCCGCTTGATTTCGCGGAGGGAATCTCTCTCGGCGCTGTTGAAAACACAAATGACAACGTTCCTTTTTTTTTTTTGCACTTATATCCCAACCAACATAAGGTCCATTTGTAATACAACATGATAATGTACACTTACAGTGAGTGTACATTATCATGTTGTCCTTAGAGTGACTATCCTCATTTGTTAAAGAAGAAAAGCATTAATGTGGCTGAATAGCAATACATTCAAGTGGCAATTACACAAGGGACAGTCACTATGAGATGTCCTCATTTGTGACTGTCCTTACAGTGAGTGTACATTATCATGGTGTCTTTAGAGTGACTGTCCTCATTTGTTGAAGAAGAAAAGCATTAATGTGGTTCAATAGCAATACATTCAAGTGGCAATTACACAAGGGACAATCACTGTGAGATGTCCTCATGTGTGACTGTCCTTGTCACAAATGAGGACATCTCACAATGACTGTCCCTTGTGTAATTCAAGTGGCAATTACACAAGGGACAGTCACTGTGAGATGTCCTCATTTGTGACTGTCCTTACAATGAGTGTACATTATCATGTTGTCTTTAGAGTGACTGTCCTCATTTGTTGAAGAAGAAAAGCATTAATGTGGTTCAATAGCAATACATTCAAGTGGCAATTACACAAGGGACAATGTCATGAGCCATGACATATTGAACTTAGTATAATAATAAAATGATTAGATGATATATAATAATCTATTATTAACGGTATATAACAATAATATATAATTATTATCAAAAGATAATAATAATATATAGTTAGCATAATAAGTAATATGTTAATTAAATAATATTAAAATATTAATAAATAATATAATTATGATTATAATTATAATATAAATTAATAATAAATAATTATTAATAAATTATATATATTATATTATAATAATATATTAAGTAATAATATTAAATCAATTATTGATATAATAATTTTAATATATAAATAATATTAATAAACCTCTCAATATAAAACAATATGTTATCACTATAATAATATTTATTATAATATTATTAATATTACTAACATCATTAATTATAATATTTAATAATAACAATAACATTAATAATAATAATAATAATAATAACATTTAAAGCAATATTGAATATCTGTAATCGATATACATCTACATTAAACATCTGCATTATCTATCACGATGAGGAATGAAGAAGTGATACAACAATCACTAGTCATTACACATCGATACCATGAGAGGATGATTAATGAACCAAATACTATGAAGTCAAGATCAACATGATATGAATAAGGGATAGGTCGCTATGTGTTTCAAAAGATGTATTGATAAGCAAGAAGGATAACCATTCATATATTATAAATAATCATTAATTGCACAAGTTTAGACAATGACATATCCGATAAAGCAATATCAAACATGAAGACCCGCTAGCAAATATGCACCATCACTTCCTATGTTATCATGACAATAACATAAACTAGATTGAATTCTACTATCTATATCAATAGACACCACATAGGAGGATATCGACTAAAGGATTGAAAGATTATCGATTGTCTGAGATAAACCACATCTTGTAGAAACACAAAAGCATCAGTGATTATATCACAAGCTATTGATGAATGAGGCATCAGTCATGGATAATAAGTACAATGTATCCTTAAGTATTAACAAGAATGGAAGTCAATTTGAAGATCAAACTCCATTACCAGCAATCAACCAATAAATGGACAATTATCAGAAAATGATATCGACTTATATCAGAGTAGAAAGATTGGATATCATCATAACAATATGGGATAAGGCAAGAGTTAATATCGATTGACTAAATACTAATGATAGTTAGACCAAACTAATACAAACACAATGGATGTTAACTACTGGTTGCACTACCAATTAGGGAAGATTACCTTCATAAAAAGATTTGATATTGAGTCAATCTGGGAGTTATCTATGATCAGAAAATAATGAAATAATATTATGTGAACTGTCGGATTATGGAAAGGTGTGATTAACAAAGGGACATGGAGGAAGAAACAAGACACGTCTCATTCATAGCATCTCTTCATTTGTTAAAGACAATATAAGAATGCATTCTCGTCAGTCACTCAAGGCATCATTAGAACTTTATTTACTTATCCATATTTGGATATACTCAATAGAGCATCTGCCTTTGGCAGTTTGGTTTCAAGTTTATCATTGCAGATCAGAGACAACACCATGATTGCACAGATAGAAAGGATAGTCAGAAATAGCATCAATATTTGAAGTTGCAAGCATATAATTCAGAATCTGAAATAGCAACATATCACTCATAGCGATATTACACATTTGCATAATTACATCATCATATCAGACACAGCAAATACATTGCTGTAAGCAATACTTATTGATTGTATATCGATATTGTTTATATCAGACATACCATCATTATACTATCACTATAAGTGATAGGAAACATCATATTCATAGCATATTTCATATCATTATATCCGACAGTGCTATTAAACATATTGGTATCAATATCATCTTGCACACATATTGTGATTGAATCTGAAATAGCGGTTGATATCTTAAGTAACCTCCATTACTTAGTTTAATTGTAAGTATCTGATAGAGTAAGTCTGAGAAGTGGAGTAATTGTTCCTGTTTTCCAAGTTAGCCAAAAAGGGGACATTACAGACAATCACTGTGAGATGTCCTCATGTGTGACTGTCCTTGTCACAAATGAGGACATCTCACAATGACTGTCCCTTGTGTAATTCAAGCGGCAATTACACAAGGGACAGTCACTGTGAGATGTCCTCATTTGTGACTGTCCTTACAGTGAGTGTACATTATCATGTTGTCTTTAGAGTGACTGTCCTCATTTGTTGAAGAAGAAAAGCATTAATGTGGTTCAATAGCAATACATTCAAGTGACAATTACACAAGGGACAATCACTGTGAGATGTCCTCATGTGTGACTATCCTTGTCACAAATGAGGACATCTCACAATGACTGTCCCTTATGTAATTCAAGTGGAAATTACACAAGGGACAGTCACTGTGAGATGTCCTCATTTGTGACTGTCCTTACAGTGAGTGTACATTATCATGTTGTCTTTAGAGTGACTGTCCTCATTTGTTGAAGAAGAAAAGCATTAATGTGGTTCAATAGCAATACATTCAAGTGGAAATTACACAAGGGACAATCACTGTGAGATGTCCTCATGTGTGACTGTCCTTGTCACAAATGAGGACATCTCATAATGACTGTCCCTTGTGTAATTCAAGCAGCAATTACACAAGGGACAGTCACTGTGAGATGTCCTCATTTGTGACTATCCTTACAGTGAGTGTACATTATCATGTTGTCTTTAGAGTGACTGTCCTCATTTGTTGAAGAAGAAAAGCATTAATGTGGTTCAATAGCAATACATTCAAGCGGCAATTACACAAGGGACAGTCACTGTGAGATGTCCTCATTTGTGACTGTCCTTACAGTGAGTGTACATTATCATGTTGTCTTTAGAGTGACTGTCCTCATTTGTTGAAGAAGAAAAGCATTAATGTGGTTCAATAGCAATACATTCAAGTGGAAATTACACAAGGGACAATCGATCACTGTGAGATGTCCTCATGTGTGACCTTTGTGAAGGCAAGTGCCAATTTGTACCCAAGTTACCAATATTGTGGCAAAAGTGGGAATGAAGCATTTAGGGGTCAAATTGGGCAAAGAAGTGTAGAAGTGGCCTATGTGAGGTCTAAATAGCCTAACTAAGTCATGGTTAGGGTCTTATGGTGTTTGAACAATAAGTTTTGAACCAAAATCCCAAAGGTTGTAACAAGTTGTCAATGTTGTCATTCACAACATTGACAACATTTGTGCAAGGGAGCATTTTCGAGTAAGATGGTTATGTAACTATATGAAACCATTGAATTAGGCATCAGATCAACTATAAGAGGCCTCCATCGATCTGTGCAAAAGGTTGGGGGGAAAAACATTTGGAATTAAGAAGATTTGTAGAGTAACACGGTTTTAGTGAATTCTTGAGTTTTTTTGTTTCTTTGTTTTCAGTTGATTAATGGATTAGATAGCTCACAGTGTCTATTGGAAAAGTTAGTACAAGTTGTTTTTTTATTGTGTTGTGTTTTTTTTTAGTTTTGAAGCATTCCAACTAGTTTGTTAATTCTTTTGTTAAGTACCCTATCATTGGTTTGAACCAGGCAGGTTGAACAAATGGAGTCTTAGCTCATCATTCCATTGTCAATTTTGTACGGGCTCTTGGAATGGGTGAGGAGACTCCATGTACTATATGTTTGGAAGGAGGGGCCCTGGGAAGCTCATTTTCTATGTTTGCAATGATGTCCTAGGTGAGTCAGTTGAGCACAGTTAGGGATGACAAATCATTACAAGAAGATTACAACAAGTTGAATGCATTGGTTGCTTCAACTAAAATCTCATGGAGAGGTAGACACACATCTAAAGAAGCCCCAAGTCAAATTAGAAGATTGGGTGAGTTTCTTTGGCTGCTAAGAAAACAAACTCTTAGTCAGACTGTCCAAGTTGTGTCAAAATACTTGTTTTCAGGCATGGCTGTAGCAGTTGGTGTACAAAAAATCTAGGAGGAGAAGACCTTAGATATCTTGGAGTTCTCAATAAAGGGCATCTGAATCCTAAGCCCTTTAGGTGGCTTAATATAAACAAAAAGGCTTGACAAAGGCCTAATTGCTAGCAGCCTATTTTTGGGTGCAATTGGCATGGTTTGATGAACCAGATTGAAGTACTGATGAAAAGTATAGGTGAAGGAGTAATATTGAAACCAATAGAGGTCCTAGTGGCCAGCCTCTCCATGGAGTAAAGTTCTAGTTGAATGTGTTTCAATTTGTGAAGACAAGACTAGGAGTGTCCTAGTAGCTAGATTGGTATTGAGCAGAGTTCGTTGTATTTCTTGTTGGTGTGCACTAGTTGAAGGAGTGGGATCTTGGGTAGAGATACCTAAAGAGTGTAGGGATAGTTAAGTACCCTATCAAGTCAAAACATTGGCCTAAAGAGACCCTAGTGAAGGATAGGGAGTGAGCAAGACAAAGTGTTACATCAATTAACAAGATCATTTTTTGGTAATTGTGTACATTATCATGTTGTCTTTACAGTGACTGTCCTCATTTGTTGAAGAAGAAAAGCATTAATGTGGTTCAATAGCAATACATTCAAGTGGAAATTACACAAGGGAATATCACTATGAGATGTCCTAAGTGTGACTGTCCTTGTCACAAATGAGGACATCTCACAGTGACTGTCCCTTGTGTAATTGCCACTTGAATGAGGACAGTCACTGTAAAGACAACATGATAATGTACACAAGTACCGTGAAGGTAGTCGCAAGTTAGGGCTGTTTCATTGCATACCCAAAACAATGAAGACATTACAGTCCACAAAATGTTTGTGCTTGAAAGATGAACAAATAAAATTAAACTTCTAAATAACCAAAGCCGCTAACAATAAATTCAACATAGATATGTCCTCATTTCTGGGTATTTTAGCTCTCTAACAGCTGAATACCAGATTACATAATAATGACAAAAGAAAAATAAACCCAACGTACTCAGAAATTCTAGCTGTGATTTCGCGGAGGGAATCTCTCTCGGCGCTGTTGAAAACACAAATGACAACGTTCTTGTTTTTTTTGCCCTTATATCCTGATGTGATTTCGCGGAGGGTTACGGTGCTGTTGAAAACACAAATGACAACGTTCCTTTTTTGTTTTGCCCTTATATCCCGACAACATCGCAATTGCAAGTTAGGGCTGTTTCACTGCATACCCGAAACAATGAAGACGTTACAGTCCACAAAATGTTTGTGCTTGAAAGATGAACAAATAAAATTAAACTTCTAAATAACCAAAGCCGCTAACAATAAATTCAACATAGATATGTCCTCATTTCTGGGTATTTTAGCTCTCTAACAGCTGAATACCAGATTACATAATAATGACAAAAGAATAATAAACCCAACGTACTTAGAAATTGTAGCTGTGATTTCACGGAGGGTTACGGCGCTGTTGAAAACACAAATGACAACATTCTTGTTTTTTTTGCCCTTATATCCCGATGTGATTTCGCGGAGGGTTACGACGCTGTTGAAAACACAAATGACAACGTTCTTGTTTTTTTTGCCCTTATATCCTGATGTGATTTCGCGGAGGGTTACGGCACTGTTGAAAACACAAATGACAACGTTCCTTTTTAATTTTGCACTTATATCCTGACAATGTCACAATTGCGACAGTGCCAAATGTATTGTCGTCGCAAATTGCGATGGTGTCGGGCTATATTTGAAAAAAAAAGGCCAAAACCGCATGACATTTGCCTGCCGTCGCAAATTGTCGTCGCAATTTCACCCCAAATGTATTAGTGAACAAATTTATCATAGTTGATGTAGGCAGTAGTGTGATCTTCTTGCTTGCCTTTACCATGATTCTGGGGATGATTGGTATTAGCTTGATTCTTCCCAGCATTGTGTTGTGGGAACACATTCTGATAAATTTGTAAATTGGCATTTGGTGAGGCTTGAGCAGGTGTATCTACTTGAATCTTTTTTTGATCAATGAGATCTTGGATATAGTTTTTGAGTCTCATACACTTCAGGGTAGTATGTCCTTTGACACGATGATAATCACAGTACTCATGATCTTTGTACCAATCAGGCTTGGGGGTGGTATCATCAACTGGCTGAATTGGTGGATATGTAATTAAGTTGGCCTTGGCCATCCGATGAAAGATAACATCCAGAGGTTCACCCAGTGGTGTGAAGGTCTTCTTTGGATAATTTTGAGCTCTGGGTTTGTTCTTCTTGGGAGCAACATTGACAACATTGACTTGATTGTTTGGGTTACCTTGATAGGCTTGATGGGCTTGCTGCTGATAATTCTGCTGATTATTCTGAGAAGGATATTGTTGCATGGGTTGTTGATGGACTTGAGGAGGTTGCTGATGGATGGGTGCTTGTTGTTGTTGGTATGCAGGAGTTGACGGAGGACTAGCTACAACAAATTGGACATGCTTGGTATCAGTGGCTCCATCAGTAACAACATTTTTGTTACGATTCCAGTAACAGGATTTATCATTGTTGGGTTTTTGGACATCATTTTTGAAGTGCCAGATTGTGCCTTCATCTAGGAGGGCCTTTTCAATACCGATCCCCTTGCTCTTGATATCTTGATATGTTTGGAGACAATTCATCTGCATGAAGTGGGATAGCTTAGGATGCAGGTTATCAATGAAGATTTTAGTCAAATGCTTTTCTGGCGGTTGGTATGATAACCTGGTGGTAAGGTTCTGCCATTGTTGCAAGTATTCTGCTAGGCTTTCTCCATCTTTCTGTTTTGAGTTGCAGAGATCTAACAAGGTCAACTCATTCTCAACATTGTGGGCATAGTGGTTGATGAACTTCTCAGAGAGTTCAGCAAAGGTTGTGATGGTCCCACTGGGTATTTTATAGAACCACTCAACAGCTGTTCCTCCCAAGCTTTTGGGGAATAAACGCAAGAGATAGTTATCACTGTAAGCCACTTCTTGGCATGCCATATAGAATTCCTTAACATGATTGACTGGATCTCCTTTCCCCCGATATTTATCAAACTTAGGTGTCTCAAAGTGCTTGGGAAAAGGAATAGCGGCAATGGATCGGTCAAATGGGTAAGGACACACCTCTTCAAACTTGTAGGTTTTGCTCTCAGTACCATTTTGGAGCTCTTTAAGAGCGTTCTTCATAGCTTCCCACTTGGCATTGATTAGTGTTTGAGCAGGTACTCCCATTTGAGGTGGGTATTGTGGAGCGTGATATGGAGATGGCCCAACGGGATAGGTATATTGGAGCGAATCTTGGAGTGATGCCTGCTGGGGAGGATACTGCTGATGTGGCATAGGGGGATATTGTGGTGATGGATATGGGATTTCTTGCTGGTGTTGTGGGATGATGGGAATTTGTTGCTGCGTCTGGTAGGAGGAAGCTTGCTGTTGCTGGGGAATGATAGGGGTTTGTTGTGGGGGAGGTTGGTGGAATGATATCACTTGCTGGTAAGGTGGTCCTTGCTGAACTTGGCTCTGTGGTTGACCAATGTAGGTTGGGTGCATTCTTGCATTGCTTAAGGGTGAATTTGATGTGGGGAAGCTTGAAGCAAAGGGTGGCTGGGCAAGATAACTTGCGAAATGGGATGAACTTTACTGCTGAGGTGGAGGAACTTGCTGAAAAGCATTAGGTGTTGTGAATGGATAGTTTGCAAAGGATGAAGCTGGTGGAAGTTCTGATGGTTGTTGTGCTGCTTGTGAGGAGGTGGCTTGTTGGTTTCCAAACATAGATGTAGGAGAATGGGTTGGTATGCCCCAAGCTTTCATTTCTTCTTGAGTGAGGCCCCAATGAGAGCCAATGTGTGGTGGGAATTATGTTGCAGCGGACGCCAGGAAGGTGGATGTGATGGGAGTTTGGGATATGAATGGTGGATTGGAAAAGCCCATGGAAGGTATCCCTGTGGTGAAGGCATTTTGATGGGCTTGTGCCTGGGTAGATGCTTGTTGGGGGGGAAAGGAAGGGAATGTTTGCGCTCCCCATGAAAAGGGTGATGTTGATGCGGAAGCTTGCTGAGGAGGAAAGGGGAGCGATTGCGCTGCCCCCAGAATAGATGATGCTGGCGTTTGTTGGGTGAAAGGGGGAAATGATTGTGTTGACCCTGGGAAAGATGGTATGGATGTTGAAGCTTGTGGAGCAAGGGGGAAGGATGATTGCATCCCTCCTGAAAAGAATGGTGTGAAAGGAGATGGAGCGGCTTGTGTAAGAGGTGGGAGTTGATTTTGTGACAAGTGTTGGATTTGTGCAAGAGCTTGGGAGGCCATGGCAGATGATGAAGTACCTGTGATAGGGAATGGAGCAAATGGTGTGATAGCTTGTGTTACGGGGCTTGCGAAGCTTCCTTGCAGAAGAAAGGGAATGGTGGAGGTTGCTTGAGATGTTTGCAAGGTGGGATTAGGGAATGGTTGGATGAATGGAGAGTATACTTGTGCTGGGATTTGGATAGTGCTTATGGGAATACGAGGATGGAGATATGGCGGAATGGGAGTATGCCTTTGTGCCAAATTAGTGAACATGCTCTACTGGTTTTGGGCTATGAGTGTATTGACTGCTGGTGGATTCTCTGGGTGATTCACAAATGTTTCTATTGCTAGAGGAGCTGAGGGGATATTGGGATCATCCCATGTATTTCCAGTTTGTATTTGGGGATCATAGGCTACCAGTGCACTGGTAAAAATGTTGGGATCAGATGAGCTGGTGATTGGATAAGGATTCATGTGCCTTCGCTTCCTAGATCCAGATCTTGTCTCGACAGGCATGGAGATGCGGATGCTTAGATGGATGCAAGATGTTTCCTAAAGGACTCTAAAGGATGGTGGATGCAAGCTTAAGGAACTTCTAAGGATAATGAATTTCTAGAATGCGACGCAAGGATGGATGAACTGCTTGGATTTGGATCAAGGATGGTGGAAGATTGGTGGGAGATGGTGGCAAATTGGTAAAAAAGCTTGGTGATGAGGGAGGATTGGTGGGATGCTCTAATTTGGGTCAAGATTGGGTGGAGGATTGGTGGGATGCTGGTGGAAGATTACTAAGTGTCAACAATGAGTTGTTATTTTTCCCTGATGGAGGATCAGTGATAGGATTTGGGCCAACCTAGGATAGATTGATGATCTTCGGTTAACTGGATGCTTATCAATACAAGCCAATCTCTTGCTCGAGATGATGAGGCTGTGCAAGGACAAGTTGGATTTCCTTTAGACAATGCTCTGTCAAAAAGGGGATGCTTTTTGATTTAGGATAAGGGATGGAAACAACTCAAAGATTTTGAACACTAAGTGTTTGTGGATTTTGGATCTCTGGATTTGGTACAAAAGATGGTGGGTTCTGATTTAGGTGATGGATGCTAGATTTTGGATGAAGGATATGAGATTCTGATGGTGGATTGCTGATGGAAAGATGGTGGAGGATGATGGAATAATGCTCTTTCTAAAGGGATGATGCAGATGCGGTTGGGATGGATGATCTATGATGCTGCTAAGAGGATGATGGTGTATGCAACTAAGAAGGATTTCTAGGATGTAACTAAGGTTTGGTGATGATGCAAGGATGAAACTAGGATGAAGCTAGGATGACGGACTGTCGAGATAAGATTGTGAGATCTGAAGGTAGAATGGACATGTTATGGATCCAGCTAATCTTCTCTTTCAAGGTTGATGTAGCGATGGTTTACTCGGAAATGGTAGGCAAACTGTTTGACTCTTGCATTATAGCCAATATTATCAAGCCTTTCTTGATATTTTTCTTCTGCTTGGGTTGCTTGGACAAAGGATTGATGGCTTTTAAGGTTCCTCTCTGCAACTTTCTTCTCTTGATAATCTTTGGATTTGGGCAACTTGGCTTTTGGATGTTTGATCAAATTGGGCATATCTTTGGAAAATTCTGATAGGTTTGAGAACAAAAGGCTCTTTGGATATCTGATTTCTGCAAGATTTTCTGAATATCAATTTTGTTGATTGGTTTGATTTTCTCAAGTGGCAAAGGATAAATTAAAAAGACTTCTGACAAAGCAATCTCCGCAAAGGGCAAAGCAACCTTGCGGGATACAAATAGGATGACTGACTCTGATAAAGCTTTGAAAGTGTATGTTTCAACAAGTGTTTTCACAGAGTCTTTGACTGTCAAGTACTTCAAATAGATCTACCTAAGGAAGGTGAGTATCAAAATCGCTTGCCCACAGCTTGGTATCCCCTAGAAGGGAATACAAATGGTGAGTAATCTTGAGGCGACCCGGTAAACCCCTTGGAATCGGTCCTTGCACAAGGATTTTGATACTTTCAGATGTAGATAGGGTAGCCTCTATTTTATCAGGTTTTTAATAGTTCCGTGGAGTCTCCATACCCGGTTATGCTGACCACCTGTGACTCACTTAAGAGCCTAGCCAACAACGTTGGGGGAGGAATATTTACCTTTCCCCAGACATTTGTATTTGGCACAAGACGCCCGGCGATTAGGAGATGTAAGTGAGTACTTTTTGCCTTCACTTTATTTATATACCGGCCGAGGGGGATACCGGTTTGAGGTCGTTCTCCGAGGAGGAAGTGCTTTTCTCCCCGGACAGGCCTCGCTAAAAGTAGAACAAGTGAACTTGTCCGAGTCCAAATGTTCTACGTTGCTTACTTTAACAAGGATTTACAGAAAATGAAAACTCCTAGATGCACATCAAGCAAGTTTGTTTATTTTTCCAAATTGATTAAGTGATGTTTGAACTTTTGAAAATGAAGACACACGTGTTTAGATTTTGATTTGTTCTTTTCTTCAAAACGTAAATGATTTGAGCGTTTGCAAGTTCTTTCCTTTTGGGCATTCAAGATTGATATTTGCGAGTTGTTTTAGGAACTTTGAAAATGTGCTTTGTTTTATCCTTAGATCATTCAAGATTGTGTTTGTTTACTTGCTTTTGAAATCTGAAACAAGAGAGGGAATAGAGTGTTCGTTCCCTTTAGTGCATTCGAGATTGGGTTTGATTTTCAAAATGACAATGACAATTTAGGACCTAAGTTCTTTCCTTTAGTTTCATTCAAGATTGAGTTTGACCTTTTGCAAAATTAAAAAAAATAAATCCAGTCCCAGACAAAAAAACACCAAAAAGCGACACTGTCTAGCTTATAGACGACACTGGAAAGTTCAGAGGTGACATTTCATTCTTACAGGCGACATTCTATACCTTTATAGGTGACAGATAACTATGCAGAGGCGTGATTTCTTTCTTCGAAGGCGTGATCTAATTACATGCAGGCGACAGAAGAAGAAGTAGAGGCAGAATAGAAGTTATGGCTGGCGGAAATCTGCCAGTAACCAGGCGTGAAAACAGTGTCTGTACACGTGATTTGATTTCTTGAAGGCGTTATTTAATTGTTTGAAGGCGTGACTATATTTTGTGTAGGCAACATTTCTTTTCATGAAGGTGACATTTCTTTTCTTGAAGGCGACATTTAATTGCTGTAGGCGACATTTAATTGCTTGAAGGCGACATTTCATTTGTTTCCTGCAAATACAAGCATATAAAGTATAATCTCATCAAAATGATTGTGGTTTTGGTCCCACCGGGCGTGCCAGAATGTGAGCAAGGCTTTTGAGGGTACCTGTTATCTATTTTGAAAGGCTCAAATCAATCAAACGTTAAGAGTTTAGTCTAGCATACAATCAAAACAAAAACAAAGAGCTCTAAGCAAAGCCACCTCAGATTGAGCTAGAAATAGTTTGCACCCATGCACTGTTTGATTTGCTCAGATTAGAGGGATGTGGATGTGCTCTCTAAGCATTTGGAGCATGCTCTAATGCATTTAGGATGATTTGAAGCTCATGAAAACCCCAAAATTGGCACAAAACAGGTATGGAACACCTGATTTGCCCCTAAGGCCTCAAGAACTCAAGCTATGCTTTAATGGAGATTCAAGCTACATGATGAGTAATCTAGGATTGATTTTAGACCAAATTAGATGTGATATGATGCTATGCTATGCAAAACAATAATGAAAAGCTAGATTAATCCATTATTTCTAAGCTTATGATGAGCTAAAATACTTTGAAAATAAACTAATTAAGATGATTTATGTTAAGTCTAGAATGAAAATGGCATTATAAGTTTTCTATTGCTTGAGAATGAAAGTGGATTGATTTGCTCTTGAAAGGATGGGTATTTATAGGATTTTCTAAAGGCTTGGGGTAGGAGGAATGAATGGCTAGGATTGAAATCCTTAAGAGAGGCCAAGATTCATTCAAAGGGAAGCACATGGATTGTGCTAGTTCTCAGCCAATCAGGAGGTGACACATGTCACAAGGTGAGTGGATGAAGGGAAGGGCAAAGAGGAGTCAACAAAGGGGGCTCCAAGCTCATAACTCTCCAAATAAATGCTTGTAAGAGCAATGAATGGGCTTTAAGAGGCTTTGAAGACTTTGGGGAAGCAATAAATGCTTTGTGGTTGAGATATTTGGAAGGGAAGACTTTGCTTTGGTTTAGGAAAGTCTTAAGCTTGGTTAGGATTGCACAAAGGTTTAAGGGTATGATTAGGATTAGATTAGGACAAAATAGGATTAGGATGGGTGAAGAGGTTGGATTTGAGAAGATTCTAGAAGAGTCTAGATTTCTCCCTAGTTTCATGGAATAAAAGTTATTCATTCCAAAAGCTTAAGTTTTGGGAATATTTATTGAAATAAATTTCAATAAATATGAAATTTAAATATTTAATCTTAATTAAATATTTGGCCTTGGGATTAGGTTTAGAAAAGATGGGATTAGCTTTTTAATCAAGATTAAGAAGGAATTAGAAGATTTTGGAAGAGGTTAGTGGTCTAGAGGAAATTGGCCAAGTTTTGGGCAAAAAATAAATAAATTATTTATTTTGAGATTTTTGGTCAATTTATTAATTAAAATCATTAATAAATAAGGAGATAATGTTTAAATAAGATTTAAACATTTTTGGGAGGGATTCCTTAATTAAATATTTTTAATTAAGAAAAAGGGATTTAATGACATAAAAATAAATTAATTAATTAAATAATTAATTAATTAATAAATGATGATGTCATCGGGGATTTTTCAGAAAATAAAAATACTTTATTTTCTAAAGGATTTTTAAGTGTCTACAATAATAAGCCACCAATTTGATTCCCAAACACCCTGCACAATGCTCCAAACACAAATTCACCTACAAATCCTAATAGGTCTCCTCAACTAGTTTTCAGTATGCAATCTTCTACTCCATATGAACCTATGAAAACTAAGAGCAGATTTGAGTACCCTTTTGGGTGTTTTTAATATCCCCAAAGTACCAAGAATTGACTATATTCTTGCAACACTTAACCCACACAAGGTACACAAACCTAACTGGCTAGATTAGGCTTGGTTTACTCTATGAGTGGTTAAGGATTGGTGCATAGCACCAATGAAGGGTTATAGAAACCTTCAACAACCTCAAAATACTCCAAATCAACCTTTCAATTTCTCACATCAATCAGATCAATCAACTGCACACCCTCTCACACAACCAACTGGATGAATACATAGGGATATTCAGCCTAGGGCTTGGTACAAAACCCTTCAAACCGCCAGATCATGTCTTTTCCCTTAGGAATCATGTAGTATGTATTTTCCAAGTGGCTAAGGAATTCCACTGGTGAAATTGCAAGTTAGGCCACCATTCGTATGACAGGCCTTGTTTAGGCTCTTTCCCTGACTGTCGCCACAAAATGGAGTATAACTTTAACCACACAAACTAAAATGAAATAGATCCAAATGCATTGGAATGTAGTTTCACAGAGATTTCCAATCATAACATTTAGTGTGTCAAATCTTCCCATACACATCCATACCAGCCAAGGTTTTCAAAGGAAATTGATGATTTTCATTCAAATTGCATCCAAAACTATAAGTTACAATTGCTAACCTCTTAGAGAGGTCTTAGAATGATTAAATATGTTAAAAAAAGAGTTCTAACTAGTCCATGAATAGTTTTGACCATTGGTAACTTCATTTGAACTTCTTGAGAAACTTTTGAAAAGCTGCTTGAGCAAGTTTTGCAACTTTTACAATTTTGCTCTCCTGAGGACTTAAAACATGACCTTAGCCTAAGGACCTAACCAAACATGCTCTAAATGATTGAGAATCATTGAAATCACATCTAAAAAATCAAAATCACTCAAAATACCTATCTCACCTACTACTTAGAAACCTATAATCCAAGTGGACTAAGGCACCCCAAGAATTATAGGCGTTCCTTAGGGATCCTTGACCACACAAACTAGATCCACACAAAAGAAGAATCATCTCTAGGATCCATCCCATTTATTACAAAACCAAACAAAACCAAAACATAAGGAATATCAAGAATGTTGCCTTTCCTTGCGTGCCTTGCACCATGGCTAGTCTAAATCCTTTAGGAGAGTTTTATCATAAAGATCCTAGGATGTTTCTTGGGTTTCATTCCTAGTTTCTCCATGGGAACTTTTGCAGAGTGGATCTAAATATAGGCTCATTATTCTAATGAGAGTGAATATGTCTAAAGTGGTTATAGTTTGTACCATTAAAAGGTGACCATTGAACATTATTTATTGGTGATATATAAGCTTACTATCTTTCAAAAATCCCAATATTTCTATTTGTTCACGATGCACTTCTTTACATAATCAATATGTATGTACTAATTGTTGGTTTGCGGTGACTGATCATGCAAGTACTACACACTTGCCATTTATAGTGGGGTTCAGGACAACAACTTGAAAAAAACATTTGGGGGTTAACTCATCAAGCATTTTTTGAGTTAACTCATTGAAAGTATTTCCCTAAGTTGACTCATCAAGTATATTTGAGGGTTAACTTGTTAACTAGCATTGTAAACCACCTAAAGGGACTATTTATAAGCGATAATGTAATGTGAAAAAGAACTAGACTGTAATTTTCTCTTCGCTGGATAATAAAATAAGTGGATTCTCTATTTGGTGGATGTAGCCCAAGATTGGGTGAACTAGGCTAAATCTTTGTGTCTTCTCAAACTATTTCTGCATGTTTTATTCATTTGCATTATCAGTTAAATTTTACATGTAACTGTTAGATATATGTATTCTAATCCTAACACTAATGACATTGTATACATTTTTATTTTTATTTATTTATTAGAAGGCAACCTTTTAGTTAAAAGGTTAAATTCAACACTTAAGATCTCAAAATATCAAAAGACCTTTATTTTAATACACCTTTGACTTGACGCTCTTCTAATTAACCCTTTGAATGTTGCATATTATGTTTAATTTCTTTAGAAACTACTTGTGAAGACTATTTCAATTTATCTGCTCAACATAATTCATATTTACAAGTAGCCAAAAGATTTTGGATGTTCATATATACAAGTGTCCATAAATTTTTGGATATATCACCCTTACAATTGACCAATGCACAATGGCCTAACCATAATAGGGTGCATCTTTAATTCTTTAACTTAGATTACCTATAACTCATGATTAGACCTCATGTTAGTAGCATAAACATTATATTCTAATTATACATTACCCTCCATGCGAAACTTGATAAACCAAATCTCAAAAGGGTGATGCCTTGACACATGACAACATCCGATCATTAGTGCACATTGGACAATAATCATCAAAACAAACAAATAGTACTCAACCATTAGTTATTTACTACCGACGCTTAATTTTCTATCATCTTGCATGTTAAACTTGATGGTTGAGTTTGCTCTATCAAAGGTTGGATATGTGGCATATCCATCTCTTAACACAAGAAAAGCTTATAGCTCTCAAGTTCAAACCTTTTGATAAACTAAAATACATAATTAATTGGTCACGTGTGTCTTCTTAGATAGAATTATGAATGGAATGGAGCTAATCATATGAAATTTGATTTACCATGCAGTTCAAATATGAGGTCTGAATTTAAGATTAGGCTAACCAAGCTGATATAAAATCTGAGGCACAAAACACTATGACTTCAAGATATCAGTTAATTATAATATAATCTCCTAATCCCAAGCCTTTTGGTTAGCTGTTAAAACAAATTTGTGGGTTAACTCATCAAGCATTTTTTGAGTTGACTCATTGAAAGCATTTCCCTAAGTTGACTCATCAAGTATATTTTAGGGTTAACTTGTTAACCGACGTTGTAAACTGCCTAAAGGGCCTATTTATAAGCAACAATGTAATGTGAAATAGAACTAGACAGTAATTTTCTCTTTGCTGGATAATAAAATAAGTGGATTCTCTATTTGGTGGACGTAGCCCAAGATTAGGTGAACCACGCTAAATCTTTGGGTCTTCTCATTCTATTTCTGCATGTTTTATTCCTTTGCATTATTAGTTAAATTTTACATGTAACTATTAGATATATGTCTTCTAATCCTAAAACTAATGATGTTGTATAAATTTTTATTTTTATTTATTTATTAGAAGGTGACCTTTTAGTTCAAAGGTTAAATTCAACACTCAAGATCTCAAAATAATCAAAAGACCTTTATTTTAATACACCTTTGACTTGACGCTCTTCTAATTAACACTTTGAATGTTGTATATTATGTTTAATTGCTTTAGAAACTACTTGTGAAGACTATTTCAAATTATTTGCTAAATATAATTCATATTTACAAGTGGCCAAAAGATTTTGGATGTTCATATATACATGTGGCCATAATTTTTTGGATATATCACCCTTACAATTGACCAATGCACAATGGCCTAACCATAATAGGGTGCATCTGTAATTATTTAACTTAGATTAACTATTACTCATGATTAGACCTCATGTTAGTAGCATGAACATTATATTCTAATCATACATTACCCTCCATACCAAACTTGATAAACCAAATCTTAAAAGGGTGATGCCTTGACACATGACAACATTTAATTATTAGTGCACATTGGACAATAATCATTGAAACAAAAAAATAGTACTCAACTATTAGTTATTTACTATAGACACTTAATTTTCTATCATCTTGCATGTTAAACTTGATGGTTGTGTTTTCTCTATCAAAGGTTGGATATGTGGCATATCCATCTCTTAACACAAGAAAATCTTATAACTCTCAACTCCAAACCTTTTGATAAACTGAAATACATAATTAATTGGTCGTCTGTGTCTTCTTAGATATAATTATGAATGGAATGGAGCTAATCATATGAAATCTGATTTACCATGCAATTCAAATCTGAGGTCTGAATTTAAGATTAGGCTAACCAAGCTCATATAAAATCTGAGGCACAAAACACCATGACTTCAAGATATCAGTTAATTATAATATAATCTCCTAATGTCAACTCTTTTGGTTAGCTGTTAAAAAAAATTAGGGGTTAACTCATCAAGTGTTTTTTGAGTTGACTCATTGAAAGCATTTCCCTAAGTTGACTCATCAAGTATATTTTAGGGTTAACCTGTTAACTGATATTGTAAACTGCCTAAAGGGCCTATTTATAAGTGACAATGTAATGTGAAATAGAACTAGACTATAATTTTCTCTTCGCTAGATAATAAAATAAGTGGATTCTCTATTTGGTGGACGTAGCCCAAGATTGGGTGAACCACGCTAAATCTTTGTGTCTTCTCATTCTCTTTTTGCATGTTTTATTCCTTTGCATTATCAGTTAAATTTTACATGTAACTGTTAGATATATGTCTTCTAATCCTAACACTATTGATGTTGTATAAATTTTAATTTTTATTTATTTATTAGAAGGCAACCTTTTAGTTAAAAGGTTAAATTCAACACTCAAGATCTCAAAATAATCAAAAGACCTTTATTTTAATACACCTTTGACTTGAGGCTCTTCTAATTAACCCTTTGAATGTTGTATATTATGTTTAATTACTTTATAAACTACTTGTGAAGACTATTTCAAATTATCCGCTCAACATAATTTATATTTACAAGTGGCCAAAAGATTTTGGATGTTCATATATACAAGTGGCCATAAATTTTTAGATATATCACCCTTACAATTGACCAATGCACAATGGCCTAACAATAATAGGGTGTATCTATAATTCTTTAACTTAGATTAACTATTACTCATGATTAGACCTCATGTTAGTAGCATGAGCATTATATTCTAATCATACATTACCCTCCATACCAAACTTGATAAACCAAATCTTAAAAGGGTGATGCCTTGACACATGACAACATTTGATTGTTAGTGCACATTGGACAATAATCATCAAAACAAACAAATAGTACTCAACCATTAGTTATTTACTATCGACGCTTAATTTTCTATCATCTTGCATGTTAAATTTGATGGTTGAGTTTTCTCTATCAAAGTTTGGATATGTGGCATATCCATCTCTTGACACAAGAAAATCTTATAGCTCTCAACTTCAAACCTTTTGATAAACTGAAATACATAATTAATCAGTTGTGTGTGTCTTCTTAGATAGAATTATCAATTGAATGGAGCTAATCATATGAAATATGATTTACCATGCAATTCAATTTTTAGGTCTAAATTGAAGATTAGGCTAACCAAGCTCATATAAAATTTGAGGCACAAAACACCACGACTTCAAGATATTAGTTAATTATAATATAATCTCCTAGTCTCAAGCCTTCTGGTTAGTTGTTAAAAAAAAATTGGGGGTTGAATCATCAAGTGTTTTTTGAGTTGAATCATTGAAAGCATTTCCCTAAGTTGACGCATCAAGTATATTTTAGGTTTAACTTGTTAACCGACATTGTAAACCGCCTAAAGTGCCTATCTATAAGTGATAATGTAATGTGAAATAGAACTAGACTATAATTTTCTCTTCATTGGATAATAAAATAAGTGGATTCTCTATTTGGTGGACCTAGCCCAAGATTGGGTGAACCACACTAAATCTTTGTGTCTTCTCATTCTATTTATGCATGTTTTATTCCTTTGCATTATCAATTAAATTTTACATGTAACTATTAGATATATGTCTTCTAATCCTAACACTAATGACGTTGTATAAATTTGTATTTTTATTTATTTATTAGTTGGAAACCTTTTAGTTAAAAGGTTAAATTCAACACTCAAGATCTCAAAATAATCAAAAGACCTTTATTTTAATACACCTTTGACTTGATGCCCTTCTAATTAACCCTTTGAATATTGTATATTATGTTTAATTGCTTTAGAAACTACTTGTGAATACTATTTAAAATTATCTGCTCAACATAATTCATATTTACAAGTGGCCAAAAGATTTTGGATGTTCATATATACAAGTGGCCATAAATTTTCTAATATATCACGCTTACAATTGACCAATGCACAATGGCCTAACCATAAGAGGGTGCATCTATAATTCTTTAACTTAGATTAACTATTACTCACGATTAGACCTCATGTTAGTAGCATGAACATTATATTCTAATCATATATTACCCTCCATACCAAACTTGATAAACCAAATCTTAAAAGGGTGATGCCTTGACACATGACAACATTTGATTGTTAGTGCACATTGGACAATAATCATTGAAACAAACATATAGTACTCAGCCATTAGTTATTTACTACCGACGCATAATTTTCTATCATCTTGCAAGTTAAACTTGATGGTTGTGTTTTTTCTATCTAAGGTTGGATATGTGGCATATCCATCTCTTAACACAAGAAAATCTTATAGCTCTAAACTTCAAACCTATTAATAAACTGAAATACATAATTAATCGGTCGTGTGTGTCTTCTTAGATAGAATTATGAATGGAATGGAGCTAATCATATGAAATCTGATTTACCATGCAGTTCAAATCTAAGGTTTGAATTTAAGATTATAGGCTAACCAAGCTCATATAAAATTTGAGGCACAAAACACCATTACTTCAAGATATCAGTTAATTATAATATAATCTCCTAATCTCAAGCCTTTTGGTTAGCTGTTAAAAAAAAATTGGGGGTTGACTCATCAAGTGCTTTTTGAGTTGACTCATTGAAAGCATTTCCCTAAGTTGACTCATCAAGTATATTTTAGGGTTAACTTGTTAACCGACATTGTAAACCGCCTAAATGGCCTATTTATAAGCGACAATGTAATGTGAAATAGAACTAGACTATAATTTTCTCTTCACTAGATAATAAAATAAGTGGATTCTCTATTTGGTGGACGTAGCCCAAGATTGGGTGAACCACGCTAAATCTTTGTGTCTTCTCATTTTATTTCTGCATGTTTTATTCCTTTGCATTATCAGTTAAATTTTACATGTAACTGTTAGATATATGTCTTCTAATCCTAACACTAATGACGTTGTATAAATTTTTTATTTTTATTTATTTATTAGAAGGCAACCTTTTAGTTAAAAGGTTAAATTCAACACTCAAGATCTCAAAATAATCAAAAGACATTTATTTTAGTACACCTTTGACTTGACACTCTTCTAATTAACCCTTTGAATGTTGTGTATTATGTTTAATTGCTTTAGAAACTACTTGTGAAGACTATTTCAAATTATTTGTTCAACATAATTCATATTTACAAGTGGCCAAAAGATTTTGGATGTTCATATATACAAGTGACCATAAATTTTTTGATATATCTGTTGAACTACAACTGATTTGGAATCTGATTGAAGAATCTGTGATTAAATATCATTGAGGATTTGTTGATTAGATATGTAATATGATTAAATCAGTATTATGTTGTCATTGATGTCAACTAGTTTGATAGCACTTATCTTGTAAGTTACTATACTGACACATCTGAAGAAAGGTGAAAAAGAGATGAAGAACAGAGAAATCTACATGAAGAAAGATGTACATGACAGATGAGGATAAGGAACACATTGAGTAACTTGTTGATGAGTCTATGACTTGATGATATTGACTTTATTATGTTGCATTCATATATAATGAAGTATAGAGCTAAAAGACACAAAATAATGTTGTCAGTAAATGTAGCATTTCTAGTATACACCGACAGAGTATAGTGTATACCGATCACAGTATTAACTGAGCAGTGTTCACTGACGCATTTCTTTGTTAACAGAGCAGAACATAATGAACTAAATGATTAGTTTAGCCGATAAGATTGATGAGCTAGCAAGAGTATAACATTGAGGTAACGGATAATGATTGCTACACAGATCAACGACTGACAAAATTAAGGGAAGATCTAACGGAGAAGATTGAAATGTGTAATTGACATAAGTATCGAGAAAGTTTGAAGCGGAAAAATCTATGAATGAGGTTAAGCGGAAAAATCTAATGGTGGAGAAGAAAATGATTTACTCCTCTATATAAGAGAATATAATTTCTTAATAAAATAATGCTGGAAGAAGTAGAAGCTGTAGGAATATCACGTGAACAAGGTTTTCATGCATTTTGATCATACTGGTTAGTAAGAATCGAGCTGCAGAACAATTACCGAGCTACAGAGAGCAATTACCAATGGACAATAAGTTGATGCAGTATTGAATCTGAAGTGAAATATTGATCAGAAGGATTTGTATGGACTAAATATTGATCTGTAATCTACAATTGAAGTTGTATTAAGACAGTTCATTTACTATTACATATTTAACCATTGTATACAGTCAAAATCTCTTAACCGAGTGGACTCTAAATGTTAGGATAATAAACAAAAAATGTAAATATTAACAAATAAGAGAGAACACAATAACATAGAATTTAACGTGGTTCACCCAATCCCTGGGCTACATCCACCAACAACGAGTCCAATATCTTTATTATTATCCAGCGATTACAATCTGAAACCTGGAACTCAATACCACCGCAAGAAGCTACAATAATCCCTCATACATTCAATCTCAAACCCTAAGCCCTTTTTACAAGTATTTTTGACATAACAAAATTAGGGCAAAAATACTCCGACCAATAGAAAATAGATGGTCAAAACTTTACAATATTATTAAGTCATTCTTAGTGTCGAGGGGCGCTGCCCCTTGACCCCGTAGATAAGTCTGATTAGGCTCCACATACATAACACTAAAAGTCTTATGATGTATCATTCATAGAATGAACATTTTTATCATGTCAACCCCATAGTGAATGTTGGTTGGACGATAACTTCTAGTCTAAAATCCTCTAACAAGTTCACACTTGACAGTGTGTTTGTAAACCTTTAACAGGGTTGGGTCTTAACCGACCTCACTTTAGAAGAGTGAACAATTTTGGGTTACCGGTCCCAGGTGGTTTTTCCCTTTACAGGGTTTCCACATTAAATCTCTTGTGTTATGTGTTGTGTGATATTTGTTTGTTATCATTCTGTACATGTTACATGTTAGATTTGATCGGTAAACTGTTATAGTATTAGACTAGTAATCGGTAAAAGCATAGACAGTAAAAATTTTATTGTTTACCGACTAGCAGAAATTGAAGAAATGATTTTGAATTATACATTTTGATTTGGGACACTAGATAACTAATTCACCCCCCTCTTAGTTATTCTAACAATTGGTATCAAAGCACTGGTTTCTTGGAACAGAGTTTTAAGGACTTAAGCATAAAGGTCTCAAGATGTATAAGAGGGAAGTACCAAAACTGAACAAAGAAAACTTTGCAGTATGGCAAAGTAGAATGAAGCTGCACATATCTGGAATTGGGAACTCTGCACTAGATCTGATAGAGAATGGCTACATGCAAGCACCCACTGGTCCCTTAACTCTTGATCAACTAAAGGACAAACATGAACACAATGTTACTATGATGGAACTTGCTGCTACCTACACTGACGCTGAATTTGAAGATATCAAGACATGCACGACTACCAAAGGAATGTGGGATAAATTAGCACAAATATACAGTGGAGATCTGAATGTCAAAAGAGCCCGAGCTAAAAGTCTGAGAGGTAGATTTGATGATATGAGAATGAAAGAAGGTGAGAACATTGTCCAATATTCAAATAGACTCAAAGAGGTGGTACATGCTATTAGAGCATCTGATGGAGTAATTGATGATGAAACAATGATAAGCAAGATTCTCATAACTTTGCTACCAGTTTATGCAATCAGGATTTCTACAATTCATGAAACAAGAGCTACATCCAACCTTACTCTTGATACTCTGATTGGTAAACTTACAACCTTTGAATTAAACAACTTTGATAATAGTGTTGTTCCTTCTGTTGAATCCACTTTCATGTCTTCTTTGAAGATTGGAAAGTCTAGCAAGAACAATAAGAATTGTGATAGTAATGACAACACCGATGATGAACTTGATGAGCTTGAAGCACTTATGGCTAGAAGATTTCCCAAAGGAAAAGGAAGGTATAGAGGTAAGCTACCTTTAGCATGTTTTAACTATAAATAAGTCGGTCACATCGCTGCTAGATGTCCTTAGAAGAAAGATGATGATAGATCCAAAGACTGATCTGAAGGAAGCTATGGGAGAAGAGTCAACAGAGGCTACTGACACTACAACAGAGACAACCGAGATGAAAAAGGCAAAAAGGTATGTTACATAGCCAAAGATATTGAAACTGAATTTGATTATGATGATGATATAGAAGTTGTATTTGTTGCTATGAAAGATGACTCGGAAGAAGAAGAGAAACATGAAGAGACATCACTGATCTCTAAAGTAAGAAGAAATGATACATGGATCATAGACAGTGGCTGTACACATCATATGACTGGTGATGTAGAGAAGTTTGATCATCTTGTTGAATATAATGGAGGATATGTGAGAATGGGAAATGATGCACCTTGTATGGTAAGAGGTAAAGGATCAATGACATACTACAATGTGAAAATGCATACTGGGTAGATGGATTGAACTCTAATTTGTTAAGTGTGGCTCAGCTGAACAATTCAGGCCACCGACTGGCTTTTGAGAGAAAAAAGGTGAAGATCTGTGATGATGGAGGAAGACTTGTCAAAACTGGTACGTAATCTAGAGGTAATCTATTCTATCTTGATATGGATCAGTCTTATTGTTTGTTAATAAAGGATAAAGATGCCTAATTGTGGCACAGAAGGTTATGCCATGTGAAATTTGACAACATGATCAAGATTAGTAGAAAGAAAAGAGTTAGAGGATTGCCTAACTTGACAAAACCTGATCATGCCATGTGCCATGAATGTCAGAAAGGTAAGATGACTAAATCTAGTTTTAAAAGCAAAGACTATTCAACAAAGAAGATACTTGAGTTGGTTCATACCGACCTATATGGTCCTATGAGTGTACACACAAAAGTAGTGCACTTCTCTAAGTCATTACATCAAAGGAAATCCATGAAAGGGAAACCTTCAATAGAGACCTAGAGCTCTCTATGTATGGAGTTTCAAGATTATTTTAAGTTTGCTCTCAACTAGAGCTAATAGGCTTAATGACCTTGCTAGTCAACCACACAATGAGAGATTCAAATGAAAATAAGGGCAAGAATGACAATATCCCCAAGAATCACTATGAAAATGCAATGCAAGTAAGCTAAGAATGAGGATGCAAATATGCAAGCCATACTATGAAAATGAAAGTGCAAACTAGGCTATGAAAGGAAAGTACAAGTCTTACAATCCCTCCTAATTAAACTATGTGAGATTAATCTATAACATAAAAGAAATCTAAACTAATATGAAGCTATGAATGTCATGATAATGCAAGAAATGAAACTATTATAGCATGAAAGTATGAAAGCCAAGAATGCTCCAAATCTTCAAAAGCTCCAAAGTGACCTAGAAAACCTGCAACATAACATTAGTATTCAAAAATGCATATGAAAATGAGGAAGAGAGCTCTTCTTTTATAGGAAATGAGAAAGAATGGACCATGGAGATTAAGAGGCAAAAGATTTAATCAACGGTGGAGCATCAAAGAGAAGCAATCCATGTGCACAAATATCCTCGAATGAGAAAGTAATAGTTGACTTTTGTGTCCATATGAGACAAAAAGTATTTTTCTTCTTTTTATATAATAGGAATAATGCTTTATTTGTGCAACTTAAGATAAGAGGAAAAGTGGGGGCTTTTTATTTATTAAAAAGGGAGGAAATTCTTTTTAAATGAATAAAAACTTTAGGATAAAATGGTTCGCCCAAGGAAAATAATCAAAAATGATAAAATAGGATTTGATCAAGGAGATTGATATAATTGATAAAATGCTGATTTTTTAAAATATTGATTCAGGGATTTGATAAATTGCAAGAATGGGGCTCAAAGTCTAGGCGACCATTTTAGGGTGCATACATTTGCCCCTCTTTGAATAATGTGTGATCATTTTAGGAACACATGCAGTCAAAGAAGAATTGAAATGTGAGTTCATTTTGGGATCACAAAACAACTCAGATGTGTGTTCATTTTGGGAACACGCCCGAACAAAAATAAACAAAAGATTTTAGACATGAGTTCATTTTGGGATCACATCCAAAATAAGAGATAAAAATCTCAAGCTGAGCGAAAGCTCATAAAAAGATAGCTAAATCAAGAAAATCAAAGATTACATCTAATAGGTACTGCCCCCTTGGAATTGAAATCAAAATCAGGTATAGGAGAACAACAGATTGATAAAAGATGATCAAATCATAATGAAATCATAATTGAAGATAAAGGATAACAGGATAACCATTAGGTAGTGAAAACATGCCCCAGTGATGAATGAGAAGAAAAGAAATGGGGTGAATGGAAGACTAGAAGTGTGAAAGACATGGAGATGAAGATGCCCCAAGAAAAATCAAAGGATTGGGCCTCAAATGGTCAGCCAACTACGCAGAAGAAGGAGAAATTTTGAAATACAATTGTGACTATCAAGATTAACTTGAATTTTGATTTCAAGTTCGAAAATGGATCCAGGACATCAAAATTAGCTAGAGGTGCAATTTTTGTGCAATTCTGAAGTGTTTTGAAAATTAGGTCAAAAAGTCAAAATGCTAGGAATAGAAAAGGATGTGATGTAAAAGATAAGGAGCGAAAGACATGAAGAAATAGAAGGTGAGTGCAGTTGACTGACTAGTCCATGAATGATGAAAAGGAGAGCTCTCTCCATATGCAAGATGCAAAACTAATCTAATCATGAACCTAGAAATGCAAGCTACAATGAAAGTGGTTGACTTGCAAGGTCACAATACCAATAGACATCTAATAATCATCATCGAGCTTTATTGGTAGTGTCCCAAGATCATACAATACACACTAGCATAACTATGTGGATCTGAATATGATCTATATCAGATTGAATGTGGGAATCCCATCTAGGCACCAAAGACATGTAGGTCAAGATGACTAGTGCAGTGAGATTACCTAAGTTTGTTATAGTGAGATTATGCTTGCATCAGGGCATAAAAAGGTCAAGATGGCTATAAGCATGCACTCACATAAAACAGTCAAGGATAATACCTTGTAGATCCTAGGTGTCAAGTGGATCAAGCATAAATGCTTATGACAATTAGGACCAACAAAATATACCCACAAGCAGATAAAGAAATAAAACATGTTCTCATAGCCTCAGTCTTCTAGCTATGCATCATCGAAAACTTCTCAGGGAGAGACCACTCATCAAAGAAATTCTCATAGATAGCACACAAAGAAAAATAAAGTCAACATATCTCAGTTGAGTTGATTGTTTAAGTGCATGTGTGTTGGTCATAGAGTCAAACTTTGAGTATCACATCTGCTAGTGGGAGATATCATATCATGCTAAATTGTAGGGTAAAATATCTGATAAGTGTTCAGAAACACTTGACGCTAGGGTAGTGTTGAAAAACACTATTGGGGTGAGTGTGACTATTTTTTTGGGATTTTGAAATTTTTTATTTTTTTTGTATTTTTGCTACCAAGGCACCTGTTTCCAAGTTTTCACCAAGGCACTTTTTCTATTTTTTTGAATTTTTTACATTTTTTTATTTTTTTGGTGAGACATCAAAGCACCTATTGCTAGGTTTTCACTATGATGCTCATTTTTTTAGGACATTTTATGCTTTTTAGGATTTTTTAGCAATATATCATTTTTTGGGGTTTTTTAGGATCAATAAGGTATATACAAAGAATGCCCCCAGACAGAATGGGCATCAAACTCTCAAGCAAGATCACATCGTGTAGTCCCAATGTCTAGCAAGGTGGAGGACAAGAAGGATTAGCAAGCTAAGGGAAGAGATGAAAGAAAAGAGAATGAAGGAGAATGAAGGGAAGAAATCCTCAAGGACAAACTCCTCAAGAGTACCCACGCTAGGGAAAAATTGTCATGTAAAGCACATTTGGACAAGCAATAAAAGGTCAACATAGGATAAGTCACAAAAGAACATTGCAAAAGAAGGAAGGGATGCAGTCCAAAGGAGTAGACATATCAAGAGGCTTCATAACATCGTGTTTTACTTTTTTTTATTAGATCAAGACCAAAGGGGAAAAAGATAGTGAAAGGCTAGAATGAATGGAGGAAAGTAAATATGAATGCTAAACATGAATGGAATGAAAGCAAGACCATCATAAGATAGCTCATAGGATAGCCAAATGTTCGTATATAGGTCAACATTGTCAAGATCAAATAGAGAAGACGGAATGGATGAAATATGTAGATGAACTACGCATGATGCCTGATTGCCAAGTTTTCATCATGGTACTTATCCAAGGTGCCACAAGGGAGTGTTTTTCACCATAAGATGAATTTATTTCTCTTTAATTTTACTACCAAGGCGCTTGTTTCTAGGTTTCCACCAAGGCACATTTTCATTTTTTTCATTTTTTTCTTTTTTCTTTTTTTGAATTTTGCCTTTTTTGGAAGAAGGAAAACTTTTCAGATAATGCTCCTTGAAAGGATAAACCATAATATGCCAAGGATTCAAAATGATATGCTTAAAGATGCTGATAGGGAAAGGAAGATGGAAAGGAAGATAAGATCAACATCGACACACACCTTTAAGGGTGGCGAGAGGATGGAGGAAACGTGAATGAAGGAATACGTGAAGGAATATGGTGAATGGATAGCAGAGGTTGCAGTTTAGGTGCATGGAATGCAAGAATGTTTTTGGAAGAAGATGATGTGGAAGCCTTTGGAAGCTTGAATGTCAACTTCACTTTTTGTTCAATATTAGACTCTTTCAAGAGAGACTTTGGAATCCATATAGCCATAGGCTTTTCATTTCTTTTTGATGATTTAGAGATAATATCTTCAATGATGGATTTTGGAACCCATACTTGTCTTGTAGTTTTCTTCTTAGATATCTCTTTTAACTTTATGCCTCCATGTCGATTAGAGGAGACATGGTGATCTTCTTTTTTTGATGGATTATTGTATTGCTTCTTTTTCTTGTATTGAACATTCAAGTTTCTTCCAAAAGACTTGGGACTTGTGGAAAAAAAAAGAGGATATGACTAGTTTAGATGGGTGGGTGGATGAAAAGGATTCAAGGGTATGCATCTATGTTGATCTTGAGGAAAGATAGGAGATGGAGGGACGTAAGGACCCAAGATGGATGAAGAATTAGGAGAGTTAGGAGGGAAAAGTGAAGGGACATAAGGATCCAAGATGGAAGGAAGACATGCAGCCTTTGGTATTGGTGGAGGAAGTCCAAGGATGGATGTGGAAGACACAAAAGGATAATCAACCAATTCATCAACATTTATATGACAGCCAAGGACATCAGCATCTTTAGAGTGAGCATTAGGATTTTCAATAGGATCGTGAACATCTTGAATAGGAGTAACTTCTTTGATAGGAATTTTCAAAGCTTGCAAAGACTTAGGAAGAGTAGAAAGTGGAAGCGAACATGGAATGGTAGAACAAGAAGATGGAAGGCTTTGATCTTGACAAGTTGCTTTGGATAGCATAAGTGCATCATTTTTTTCTTGATTTTCAATAGGTTTAACATTGGAAGTAACAAAACTATTTTCAATAACCTCAATGGAAGTATCATCTTTGGAAAGCGCAAGTGTAGTAAGGTTATTTTGATTGTCAATAAGCTCAACAGTGTAAATAGTAGCTTGATCTTGCTTAGGAAAAGACTCAGGACATGGTGGAATGAAGGCGGAAGGGTGCAGAGGATCAAAAGGACCAAGAGATGGAGAAGAGACATCATGAAAAAGATTGGATGACATGGAGGGTTCTTGATCTTGATCTTTCTTTATGTTCTTTTCTTTATCATTTTTAAAGCCTCTTGACATGGAGCCACTTCTAAGGATAAGGAAGCATGTTGGAATTGTATGGAAGACTTTGGAAGAGGTGGTGAAGGACTAGCTAAAGTAGGCATTATAGCGCATAAAGGTTTAGGATCTTTAGTTTTAGCATTATTGAAAGTATTTGCAGCCAAGTGAAGGTTAGCTTGAGTTTCTTTAAGAGGTAGCCCTTGAGGATAACTATAGGGAACTGCATGAAAAGTATTAGGACCTTCATTGGATGAAGGATTTGTGAAAATTTTGGAAGACTTAGAAGCTTTAGGAAATGTATGAGTATTGGAGGAAGTAGGGGATGGAAGGGAACCATCACAAGACAAAGGTCCATTATTAACATAATCTTGCTTGAGAGTGAAATCTTTATCTTCAACATGAGAGTCCTCAGAGGAAGGATTCTTATAATATTTATGTTTCAAATCAGTGTGGTACATTTTATAGTCCTCAATAGTGGTAGATGGATCATAATCAAGGTATTGTTCACAGAACTCATCAAAGTCTTTTTTAAAATCAGAATCATATGGATCACCATCACAATCTACCCAATAGGACGACCTTTTAGCAAGCACAAGCACACGACGAGGAGGACTCTTAGGAATAGAGGTTTCATAGGTATGACTATATGGTTCATCATCATAGCCATCATAATAGTCATCATAGTCATCAAAGGTGCACGTGTCACTCTTTATGGGAGAGGTATCACAAGGATTACTATATTGCTCATATTGAGAAGTAAGACTCTTGGGAGAAGTAGAAGAGGAATGAGATTGTGAAGAAGAGGAACGTGAAGACCTAGTGGAGGAAGAAGACTTGGATAATGAAGGATGCGAATAATGTCTAGAAGAATCATGATAAGACTTGGAAGATGAGGAAGAATGAGAAGACTTAGATGATGAAGAATGCTTGGAAGAAGAAGATCGTGAGAGGATCATGAGCATGATTCTACCAAAGGTGGGTGATTCACTTGCTTTATTTTGCATTTTTGTCATAAATTTATCATCAATAAGAGTTTTGGAGGAATGATACTTTTCAAATTGAGCAAGGAGATCAAGATCATCCATTTTCAAGAGAGGTTCTATAGCAAGATAGTTGAAACTCATGGTTCTAGAAGAGGAGGAATCAAGTGTGGAAGAAATGAATAGAAGAGATGAAATAGAAGAAGGTAGACTAGATAATAAGATGAAAAGAATCAAGAAGACATGAAGAATTTAGGAAGAATCATGAAGAAAGAAGAGGAAGGATGAAAATGGAAGACTAGAAGACATGGAAGAAGGAAGACCAAGAGACATTTTATGCAATATGTCACAGTACCTAAGATCTGATCTGGACCAACCAAGGAAGACTGGAAGTGACACAAATCAGTAGAATAGTCAAAAGGCTCTGTGTGATATTGTTTCATTAGTGTATGACTCTTGACCAGTGAATGTGAAAAACTCAATCTTGAAAGAAATTTGGTCAATGTTGTAGGTTGCAAGTACAATTTTTATTTTATTTCAAGCACAATAATATCAGGAAGTAGAAAAGTTTGCAAACAGTAGGTGATCAAACATGTCATAAAACACTTGCACAAGGGCAAAAGCAACCTTGCCAAGACAAGCAATTGTGATATCAAAACTGAAAATCTATGAGCATTATCGAGATGTTTGAGTATGCAAGAATGTTTACACAGGTATAGCACAACGAGGACACTTCAAGCACTTACTATCCTAAAAAGACAAGGCTCATTACTTAACAACTTAGCCCACAACTTGATGCTCCATTGTCTCACACAAAGTGGTTGCCCACAATAGATATTGGCTTTGTCATGGAAGTGCCAAAGACAAAACCAAAGGAACACATATGGTGAGTAATCTTGGGGTGATCCAGGTTATTCTACTTGGATCAATCCTTGCACCAAGAAATTAAGCGGCAAAATAGGGTGGCTTCTAACTATGGTTCATAGTAAGGGTTTCCGTTCATAGCACCCCTCTTGCTCCTCATAAAGGACTGGGACCTCGCGGCCTCAAGAACACCTTAAGCATTCTTGCTCAATACTTTCCTCATGGTCACAATCCCACAAGTACTCACATTAAGCAAAGACAAGTGCTATGTCTACCAAGGTTTTGTGTCCTTGATAGCCTTAAGATTATAGTGGGTTGGAATAGCTCGGTATTAGCTTGTCCCCACTTGGGTCGTTCCTCTTGATTGCTCAAGAGCAGGCCCGCTAAAGGATTCTAAATCTAAGCAAAGAGTAGATCAATTTTTGAAATTCAAGGTTTTTGGTTCACCACAAGGGTGAAGAGCATACTCCCCTATCTCAAAAATTTCTCCCAAACACACCAAGCAAAGATTCAATTACCCCCTTGCTTTCAAAATCCCAATATGGGTCAAGATTTCTATTTCACCACAAGGGTGAAGAGCATACTCTCCTACCACCTCAAGATTCCTACAACAAGGTATTAAGTGCCTATGAAATGAAACAACTAGTAATTGCCACACTTCAAATGAAATAAAAATAAGCACTTTTTTTTTTGTTTTTATGTTTTTGGGCAGCCCTACAAAAATCGTTAGTAGCCCTTGTGCATTTGAAGCTTTCCCATGCATTTTTTTGTTAAAACATTTCAAGCAATGAGAGCACCTACAAGCACAACTTGTTAGCCCCACAACAGTTAGCACATCAAAAATCAGATAATCTGCAAGTAAAATAGCTAATCAAATGTTAAAATCTGAGAATGAAACTAGCATGGTTGGATTAGGCTCGGAAAGACCTTTCCAATGATATATTACACTTCAATTATCGATATCATTTGCAAAAAAAATTTCAAAAATGGGTACCCGTTCGTGGCACGGATTTGAAAACGCTGAAATTTTTTTTTTAAAAAAAAACAACCCACTGTCGGGTATAGGCGACAGTACAGTCACCAGAAATGTCATGCGACACTTCTCTGTATACGGAGGCAACAGTTTATCTCCGGGCGACAGTTCGCTGACCTACAGGCGATAGTTTATACCAAACAGTGCGACACTTTATGTCAAACAGTGCAACACTTTTAACTAGTAAAGTGTTGCCCTGCTATACAAGAAACTATCGCACGACATAGGAAAAATGTTATACGAAACTCTAAGACAGAAAAACAAAGAGCCGAAAATGATGCTAAACTATGATGAAAAATTTCTGAAAATGCATGAAATGAAAGACAAAACAATAATGCTCTGCCCCATGGTGGGCGCCAAAAAATGTACACACAAAAGTAGTGCACTTCTCTAAGTCATTAAATCAAAGAAAATCCATGAAAGGGAAACCTTCAATAGCGACCTAGAGCTCTTTATGTATGGAGTTTCAAGATTATTTTAAGTTTGCTCTCAGCTAGAGCTAATAGGCTTAATCACCTTGCTAGTCAACCACACAATGAGAGATTCAAATGAAGACAAGGGCAAGAATGCCAATATCCTCAAGAATCACTATGAAAATGCAATGCAAGTAAGCTAAGAATGAGGATGCAAATATGCAAGCTATGCTATGAAAATGAAAGTGCAAACTAAGCTAGAAAGGAAAGTACAAGTCTTACAATCCCTCCTAATTAAACTATGTGAGATTAATCTATAGCATAAAGGAAATCTAAACTAATATGAAGATATGAATGCCATGATAATACAAGAAATGAAACTATGATAGCATGAAAGTATGAAAGCCAAGAATGCTCCAAATCTTCAAAAAATCCAAAGTGACCTAGAAAACCTGCAGCATAACATTAGTATTCAAAAATGCATATGAAAATGAGGAAGATAGCTCTTTTTTTATAGGAAATGAGAAAGAATGGACCATGAAGATTAAGAGGCAAAAGATTTAATCAATGGTGGAGCATCAAAGAGGAGCAATCCATGTGCACAAATATCCTCCAATGAGAAAGTAATAGTTGACTTTTGTGTCCATATGAGACAAAAAATGTTTTTCTTCTTTTTATAAAATAGGAATAATGCTTTATTTGTGCAACTTAGGATAAGAGGAAAAGTGGGGGCTTTTTATTTATTAAAAGGGGAGGAAATTCCTTTTAAATGAATAAAAACTTTAGGATAAAATGGTTAGCCCAAGGAAAATAATAAAAAATGATAAAATAGGATTTGATCAAGGAGATTGATATAATTGATAAAATGTTGATTTTTGAAAATATCGATTCAGGGATTTGATAAATTGCAAGAATGGGGCTCAAAGTCTAGGCGACCATTTTAGGGTGCATACAATGAGAACTTAGAGCTGTTCTGGTGATAAATATTTTATTCTTTTGTTGATGACTATACTAGACTGATGACTGTTATGTTCCTGAAAGAGAAATCTGAAACTTTCAAAATGTTTAAGTGGTATAAAGCTAAGGTAGAGAAAGAAACCAGAAAGGAAATAAAATGCTTAAGATCTGATAGAGGAGGTGAATTTATCTCTGATGAATTTACTAATTTTTGTAATGAGCATGGAATCAAAAGATAGGTATCTACACCAAGGACACCTCAGCAAAATGGCATTGCTGAAAGGAGGAACACGTCTATAATTGAATGTGCTAGAACATTGATGATACAAAAGAATGTTGCTCAGACATATTGGAGGGAAGCTGTTAGTACAGTTGTGTATGTTCTTAACCGAGTACAACTGAAGAAGGACTCCAACCGAACACCTTATGAACTATGGTTTGGACACAAACCTACTGTAAGTTATTTCAAAATTTTTGGAAGTAAATGCTTTATTTTGAAAGATGAGAGAAATGGAAAATTTGATTCTAAAGGAGATGAAGGAATATTTATGGGATATTCCACTACAAGTAAAGCATATAAATGTTTGAATAAGGTTACAAATAAGATAGTTGAAAGAACTAATGTTCGTGTTGATGAGTTTGATAACAAGTACATAAAGGAAAGTACAAAGGAACCAGAAGACTATGGTAGATTCACTTACATTGAACATCCAAAGTATCTACTGACACCGCAAACTGTGACAACCGTTCAGCAGGGAAACAATGCAGGACAATAGGCAACACAAACCGAGGAACAAGGAGCTACCGAGCAAGAAAATGACCCTGAGTAGGATGAGCAAGAAATGAGAAATCAAGTTTTGGCTAGTTTTTTCAGAAGACATAATCCTGAAACACAAATCATTGGAGATAGACATGCTAGAATGCAAACCAGAAGCAAAACAAGACAAGGTACATGTTTAATTTGTGAATTTGAACCTAAAACTATGAAAATTGCATTAGAGAATGAAGAATGGGTTAATGCAATGAAGGAAGAGATAGAGAAAATAGAGAAGAACAAAACTTGGTCCGTAGTACCCTGACCAAAAGATAAAAATGTTATCGGTACTAAGTGGATATACAGGAATAAATTGAATGAAAATGGTGAAGTCACAAGAAATAAAACTAGATTGGTATGCAAGGGATATGCACATGAAGAAGACATTGACTATGGTGAAAAATTTGCCCCTGTTGCTAGATTAGAAGGAGTTAGAATGCTACTTGCATATGTTGCACATAAGAAATTCAAAGTCTATCAAATGGATGTGAAGTCAGCATTTTTAAATGGTATACTTGAAGAAGAGGTCTACATTGAACAACCTGAAGGATTTGTTGATCCCAACAATAAAGACATGGTATGTAGACTACATAAAGTTTATATGGATTGAAGCAAGCACTGAGAGCATGGTATGAAAGACTGCATACTTACTTGTTAAGTATTAGATTTGTTAGAACAAGTGAAAACAACAATCTATATGTGAAAGGTGATACTGATGATACTATTATCATTGCTGAAATATTTGTTGATGATATTATTTTTGGAGGCTCAGATCTTGTCTACAAGGCATTTGCTGATGAAATGCAAAAGGAATTTGAAATGTCTATGTTTGGAGAGATTAAGTTCTTTCTTGGACTACAAGTGATTCAACAGAGTGATGGGATATTCATCACATAATCTAAATACATAAAGGAAGTACTGAAGACATTTGGCATGGAAGATGCTAAACCTATGGGAACACCAATGGCTACTGGATGCAAATTGACAAAGGAGGATGAAACTACAAAGGTAAATCCGACACTTTACCGATCCATGATTGGTAAATTAATGTACGTAGTTCATAGTAGACCAAATATAGCACATGTTGTGGGAATTGTTGCAAGATTTTCTACTAATCCTAGAGAATCACACATGATAGCTACAAAAAGAATCTTAAGATACTTGAAGAAAACAAAGAATTATGGATTATGGTATCCTAAGGAAGGGAAGTTTGAACTAAAAGTTTACACCGATGCTAATTGGGCTGGAAATGTGGATGATAGAAAAAGCATCGCCAGAGGAGCATTTTTCTTTGGTGAAAGACTTGTAACATGGACAAGTAAAAAGAAGGCTTGTATTTCTCAGTCTATAGCTGAAGCAGAATATGTTGGTGCTGCTACTAACTGTTCAAATATTGCATATATCAAACAAGTGTTGGAAGGAATGAATGAGGTAATCGACCCGGTGATTATATATTGTGACAACACTAGTGCTATTAATATTTCAAAGAATCATGTGATGCATTCTAAGACAAAGCATATATCTATTAAGTATCATTACGTAAGAGAACAAGTGCAAGAGAAGCAAGTGAAGCTAGAATTTGTTACATCTAAAGAACAACTTGCAAATATTTTTACAAAACCCCTACCGAAGGACACATTTGAATACTTAAGGACTAGACTTGGAGTCCGTCCCCTGTCTATTGGTCACTAAGGTGATCTGGATGTTGCATCAGCCTACTTATATCAGAAGATCATTCATGTTGATGTAGCTTAGTTGACACTTTGAATCATGTTCAAGGTTGTGATTAAGTTTGAGAACTTGAACCGATTGGAATATCAGTATTCAAAGATACAAAGGAAGACAAAATTGTTTGTTTATTTATTTCTTTGGCATTGCTATCAAAGGGAGAGATAAACAATATGAAATGAAAAGGGGAGAGATAAACAATATGAAAAGGAACGAGATATGAAAAGGAACAAGCACTGATGACAATTATCTAAGGGAGAGACAATCTGAATGAGAGAGTTTATTGAAGATCAATTACAGAGAACAAAAGCAGGAATAAGAGAACTGAAAAGATCACAACTACATAATGGTAAAGCTGTATTATTTAATGCTGGTTTAGTAACGTAGTGATTAAACATATTAAGTCTATTCGACTTACAACATTTTGTTCACCAAGTTGTAGAATATATGTTTGGTATGTGTATGGTACATTTCATATTACTTGAGTTGCCATCAATGCCAAAGGGAGAGATTGTTGAACTACAACTGATTTGGAATCTGATTGAAAAATCTATGATTAAAGATCACTGAGGAGTTGTTGATTAGATATGTAATATGATTAAATCAGTATTATGTTGTCATTGATGTCAACTAGTTTGACAACACTTATCTTGTAAGTTACTATACTGACACATTTGAAGAAAGATGAAAAAGAGATGAAGAACAGAGAAATCTACATGAAGAAAGATGTACATGAAAGATGAGGATAAGGAACACATTGAGTAACTTTTTGATGAGTCTATGACTTGATGATATTGACTTTATTATGTTGCATTCATCTATAATGAAGTATAGAGCTAAAAGACACAAAGAAGTGTTGTCGGTAAATGAAGCATTTATAGTATACACCAATGGAGTATAGTGTATACCAATCGCAGTATTAACCGAGTAGTGTTCACCGATGCATTTCTTTGTTAACCGAGCAGAACAGAATGAATTAAATGATTAGTTTAGCCGATAAGATTGATGAGCTAGCAAGAGTATAACATCGAGGTAACCGATAATGTTTGTTACACAGATCGACGACTGATAAAATTAAGGGAAGATCTAACGGAGAAGATTGAAACGTGTTATTGACACAAGTACCAAGAAAGTTTGAAGTGGCAAAATCTATGAATGAGGTTAAGTGGCTAAATCTGATGGTGGAGAAGAAAATGATTTACTCGTCTATATAAGAGAACATAATTTCTTTATGAAATAATGCCGAAAGAAGTAGAAGCTGCAGGAATATCGCGTGAACAAGGTTTTCATGCATTCTGATCATACTAGTTAGTAAGAATCGAGCTGCAGAACAATTACTAAGCTACAGAGAGCAATTACCAATGGACAGTAAGTTGATACAATATTGAATCTGAAGTGAAATATTGATCAGAAGGATTTGTATGGACTAAATATTGATCTGTAATCTGCAATTGAAGTTGTATTAAGACAGGTCATTTACTGTTACATATTTAACCATTGTATACAATCAAAATCTCTTAACTGAGTGGACTCTGAAAGTCTTATGATGTATCATTCATAGAATGAACATTGTTATCCTGTCAACTCCATAGTGAATGCTGGTTGGACGATAACTTCTAGTCTAAAATCCTCTAACAAGGTCACACCTGACAGTGTGTTTGTAAACCTTTAACAAGGTTGGGTCTTAACCGACCTCACTTCAGAAGAGTGAACAATTTTGGGTTGCCGGTCCCAAGTGGTTTTTCCCTTTATAGGGTTTCCATGTTAAATCTCTTGTGTTATGTGTTTATTGTGAAATTTGTTTGTTATCATTCTTTACATGTTACATGTTAGATTTGATCGGTAAACTATTATAGTATTAGACTGGTAATCGGTAAAAGCACAGACAGTAAAAATTTTATTGTTTACCGATGAGTAGAAATTGAAGAAATGATTTTGAATTATACATTTTGATTTGGGGCACTGGATAACTGATTCACCCCCCTCTCAATTATTCTAACAATATCACCCTTACAATTGATCAATGCACAATGGCCTAACCATAATAGGGTACATCTTTAATTCTTTAACTTAGATTAACTATTACTCACAATTAGACCTCATGTTAGTAGCATGAACATTATATTCTAATCATACATTACCCTCCATACCAAACTTGATAAACCAAATCTTAAAAGGGTGATGCCTTGACACATGACAACATTTGATTGTTAGTGCACATTGGACAATAATCATCAAAACAAACAAATAGTACTCAACCATTAGTTATTTACTATCGATGCTTAATTTTCTATCATCTTGCATGTTAAACTTGATGGTTGAATTTGCTCTATCAAAGCTTGGATATGTGGCATATCCATCTCTTAACACAAAAAAATCTTATAGCTCTCAACTTCAAACCTTTTGATAAACTAAAATACATAATTAATCGGTCATGTGCATCTTCTTAGATAGAATTATGAATAGAATGGAGATAATCATATGAAATCTGATTTACCATGCAGTTCAAATATGAGGTCTGAATTTAAGATTAGGCTAACCAAGCTCATATAAAATCTGAGGCACAAAACAACATGTCTTCAAGATATCAGTTAATTATAATATAATATCCTAATCTCAAGCCTTTTGGTTAGCTGTTAAAAAAAAATTGGGGGTTAACTCATCAAGCATTTTTTGAGTTGACTTATTGAAAGCATTTCCCTAAGTTGACTCATCAAGTATATTTTAGGGTTAACTTGTTAACTGAGATTGTAAACCACCTAAATGGCCTATTTATAAGAGATAATGTAATGTGAAATAGAACTAGACTGTAATTTTCTCTTTGTTGGATAATAAAATAAGTGGATTCTCTATTTGGTGGACATAGCCCAAGATTAGGTGAACCACGCTAAATCTTTGTGTCTTATCATTCTATTTCTGCATGTTTTATTACTTTGCATTATTAGTTTTAAATTTTACATGTAATTGTTAGATATATGTCTTCTAATCCTAACACTAATGATGTTGTATAAATTTTTATTTTTATTTATTTATTAAAAGGTAACCTTTTAGTTAAAAGGTTAAATTCAACACTCAATATCTCAAAATAATCAAAAGACCTTTATTTTAATACACCTTTGACTTGACGCTCTTCTAATTAACCCTTTGAATGTTGTATATTATGTTTAATTGCTTTAGAAACTACTTGTGAAGACTATTTCAAATTATATGCTCAACATAATTCATATTTACAAGTGGCCAAAAGATTTTGGATGTTCATATATACAAGTGGCCAGAAATTTTCTAATATATCACCCTTACAATTGACCAATGCATAATGGCCAAACCATAATAGGGTGCATATGTAATTCTTTAACTTAGATTACCTATTACTCACCATTAGACCTCATGTTAGTAGCATGAACATTATATTCTAATCATACATTACCCTCCATACCAAACTTGATAAACCAAATCTTAAAAGGGTGATGCATTGACACATGACAACATTTTATTGTTAGTGCACATTGGACAATAATCATCGAAACAAACAAATAGTACTCAACCATTAGTTATTTACTACCGATGCTTAATTTGCTATCATCTTGCTCTCAACTTCAAACCTTTTGATAAACTGAAATACATAATTAATCGGTCATGTGTGTCTTCTTAGATAGAATTATGAAGGGAATTGAAATCATATGAAATCTGATTTACCATGCAGTTCAAATCTGAGGTCTGAATTTAAGATTAGGCTAACTAACCTCATAACAAATCTGAGGCAAAAAACCCTTCAAACTGCCAGATCCTGTCTTGTACTTTAGGAATCATGTAGTATACATTCCCAAATTGCATTTCCCAAGTGGCTAAGGAATTCCACTAGTGAAATTGCAATTTAGGTCACCATTTGTATGATAGTCCTGGTTTAGGCTCTTTCCTTGATTGTCGCCACGAAATGGAGTATAACTTTAACCACACAAACTGAAATGAAATCAATCCAATTGCATTAGAATGTAGTTTCATAGAGCTTTCCAATAATAATATTTAATGTGTCATAACTTCCTGTACACGTCCATACCAGCCAAGGTTTTCATGGGAAATTGATGGTTTTCATTCAAATTGCATCCAAAAATGTAAGTTACAATTGCTAACCTCTTTGAGAGGTCTTAGCATGATTAAATATGTTCAAAAATTATTTCCAACTAGTCCATGAATAGTTGTGACCATTGGTAACTTCATTTGAACTTCTCCAGCAACTTTTGAAAAGTTGCTCGAGCAAGTTTTGCAATTTTGCTCTCCTAAGGACTTAACACATGACCTTAGCCTATGGACCTGGCCAAACATGCTCTAAATGATTGATAATCATTGAAATCATATCTAAAACATCAAAATCACTCAAAATACCTATCTCACATACTACTTAGAAACCTATAATCCAAGTGGACTAAGGCATCCCAAGGCTTATAGGCGTGCCTTAGGAATCCTTGGCCACACAAACTGGATCCACACAAAAGAAGGATGATCGCTAGGATCCATCCCATTTATTACAAAACCAAAACATAAGGATCATCAAGAATGTTGCCTTGTCTTGGGTGCCCTGCACCATGGCTAGTCTAAATCCTTTGGGTGAGTTTTATCATAAAGATCCTAGGATGTTTCTTGGGTTTCATTCCAAGTTTCTCCATGGGCACTTTTGCATGATGGATCTAAATATAGGTTCATTATTCTAATGAGAGTGAATTTTTCTAAAGTGGTTATAGTTTACCATTAAAAGGTGACCATTGAACATTATTTCTTGGTGATATATAAGCTTACTATCTTTCAAAAATCCTAATATTTCTATTTTTTCATGATGCACTTCTTTACACAATCAATATGTATGTACTAATTGTTGGTTTGTGGTGAGTGATCATGCAAGTATTGCACACTTGCCATTTATCGTGGGGTTCAGGGCAACAACCCAAAAAAGAAATTTGGGGGTTAACTCATCAAGCATTTTTTGAGTTGACTCATTGAAAGCATTTCCCTAGGTTGACTCATCAAGTATATTTTAGGGTTAACTTGTTAACCGACATTGTAAACTGCCTAAAGGGCCTATTTATAAGCAACAATGTAATGTGAAATAGAACCAGACTGCAATTTTCTCTTCACTAGATAATAAAATAAGTGGATTCTCTATTTGGTAGACGTAGCCCAAGATTGGGTGAACCACATTAAATCTTTGTGTCTTCTCGTTCTATTTTTGCATGTTTTATTCATTTGCATTATCAGTTAAATTTTGCATGTAACTGTTAGATACATATTTTCTAATCCTAACACTAATGACATTGCATAAATTTGTATTTTAATTTATTTATTAGAAGGCAACCTTTTAGTTAAAAGGTTAAATTCAACACTCGAGATCTCAAAATAATCAAAAGACCTTTATTTTAATACACCTTTGACTTGATGCTCTTCTAATTAACCCTTTGAATGTTGTATATTATGTTTAATTGCTTTAGAAACTACTTGTGAAGAGTATTTCAAATTATCTGCTCAACATAATTCACATTTACAAGTGGCCAAAAGATTTTGGATGTTCATATATACAAATGGCCATAAATTTTTAGATATATCACCCTTACAATTGACCAATGCACAATGGCCAAACCATAATAGGGTGCATGTGTAATTCTTTTAACTTAGATTACCTATTACTCACCATTAGACCTCATGTTAGTAGCATGAACATTATATTCGAATCATACATTACCCTCCATACCAAACTTGATAAACCAAATCTTAAAAGGGTGATGCATTGACACATGACAACATTTGATTGTTAGTGCACATTGGACAATAATCATCAAAAGAAACAAATAGTAGTCAACCATTAGTTATTTACTACCGACGCTTAATTTGCTATCATCTTGCACGATAAAATTGATGGTTGAGTTTGCTCTATCAAAGGTTGGATATGTGGCATATCCATCTCTTAACACAAGAAAATCTTATAGCTCTCAACTTCAAACCTTTTGATAAACTGAAATACATAATTAATCGGTCGTGTGTTTCTTCTTAGATAGAATAATGAATGGAATGGAGCTAATCATATGAAATCTGATTTACCATGCAGTTCAAATATGAGGTCTGAATTTAAGATTAGGCTAACCAAGCTCATATAAAATCTGAGGCACAAAACACCATGACTTCAAGGTATCAGTTAATTATAATATAATCTCCAAATCTCAAGCCTTTTGGTTGGCTGTAATATAATCAGCTTGTCTCATTACATGTTGAAGGAATTAAAAAAACATGCTGACACACATGGACGACACTAAGCACGTCGTCTCATGTGGTGTTTTTATCCATAATAGTTGATCTTATCACTCATGCACGTCACCTGCCAGTACAACTGAACCGGAAACCATTGGAATACGGCAAATGCAAGCTGAGAAGGATCTGCAAATGCAAGCTGGGAATCATTCAAGCTGACTACCACATTGCATTTGAGTTGATAAAGACCGTGCTTTTGGAAGATGACTAGAACATACCAAAGTGAAGACTTCTTGTCTTGGGAATTTCCATATGGCCTCCATTACACAAGGAATTTCTTGAAAAAAGTAGGTTTCATGAAGGCCTAAATGTCTTGAAAGGATGACTTTGATTGCATTGTCATAAGCGTTATACAAGGCTCTAATGAGAGAGCTCATGTCATGATCTATAGAAATCTTATGCCTAGGAGATTGTTTTAAAATTCAATTACATAAGGATGACTTTGCTATAGGGAGAGAAACATATATGTTGTCACCTCTATTTGTATTTTGGTTGAATTAGTTAGCATTCCAACAAAACATGGGATTATTTCGAGATTGAGATCTATATTTTGAAGGAGGTTAGCTTCCTTTTTAGTTCAGATAATGAATAACTCGAAAGCTAACCCTATTCTATCAATTTGTAGAGAGAAAATAGGAGAAAAAGAAGCAAAATATGAAAGGATGGTGATACACCCAGATTAGAATATGCTTTTTTCCTACCCACTACATCATAGTTAGTTAATCAAACTACCAAAAGAGACTTATACAACTCTTTTTAATACTAGCTCATAGAGACCTAAACGGAAGTTAGGGTTTGATAAATGTTAAGAAAAAAGTCAATCCATAGTTAGCTTTCAATAATTTAGTTTTTCATGAATGACATTGAGCATGTCATCTCATGTAGTGTTTTTTAACTTTAATAGTTGATCTTCTCACTTATGCACATCGCCTGCCAATTAATTTGAATTAGAAACAATTAGTTCCATGCTTTTGGAACCTATATGAGAATAGAGACCATGCTTTTGGAAAATGATTAGGACATATTACTTAGGTTAATTCTTGCAAACGAAGACTTTTCATCTTGAGAGTTTTCATATGGCTTTTACTTCATAAGGAATTTATTGAATAAAGTAGGTTCCATGAAGGCCTAAATGTCTTGAAAGGATGACTTTGATTGCCTCACCACAAGCATTGTAAGAGGATCTAATGAGGGAACATAACATTGAAAGGTTATCCCTTGGAGATTGTTTCAAAATCCACCTACATGAGGATGATTTTGCTATACTTGGAAAAATACTTGTTGTCAATCAGAATTGCATCCTTACTAAATTAGTTAGCATTCCAATGAAACATGAGAATGATCTCAAGGTTGTGTGCAAACTTGCAATTAATATCAAACCTCTAAAGAAGGTTGGGTTCCTTTTGAACATAGATTCGGTAGTATTGGTCCAACCCAAAACTAAATAACTTTAAAAGTAATCCTATTTTATAAATTTATCGAGAGAAAAAAGGAAGAAAGACATACAAAAAGTTAAAGGATGATGATACAACAAGATTAGAATGTGGTTTTTTTCCTATAGGGATTTCACCAAAATAAGTTAATCAACCTACCAAAAGAAACTTATACAACTCTTTTTTATGTTAACTTGTAGAGACCTATATGTTGAGGTTAGGGTTTGACAAATACTAAAAAAATAAAATCCATAATGAGCTTCTACAAACATTTCAACATAGGAAAAAAGAATATAAGGCATATAAATATTTATTCATAAATAAAGGTAAAATGATTTGCACAACACATTAGAAGCGAGATAAAGTAAAATAGAAAATTTATTAACATAGAGACATAAAAGGAAAATTTACAATTGTAGAGATGAAAATATATATATGTTTGCTAGAGAAAATAAGGAAGAACATGTGATAATGAATACAAAGTGCCTTTTATACATCAGAATGGTGTAGGATAAAGGATCATGTGGTAGAGGTAAAAAAGTAATCATGACTTAAACCAATGAATTGTAGAAATGCGTCCACCCAAAATTTGAGGAGGAAAGAAAAACTAGTCCATGCCTACAGTGATGAATTTGAGGTGAACTGTGAAATTTCCCATAAAATTTGTTACAAAACATAGCTAGAAATAACCTTCTTACAAAAGGGGTTATACAAATGAGTAAATGAGGCAAGGACATCGTCATTTTCCTTAGAATACATGTATAATGTATTAAATATCAGTCTATAGTTGTATCAGGTCAAGATTTGATAAGTTGTAGAAGTAGTTGCTACATTAATGACATTTCTTAGGAGTTATCCAACCACTTTTTCATTTTTTGAAAATTTGAACCTCATCCATATGTATGAATTCTTGACAATTTGGTTAAGAAGTAAACAAAAGACATACATTAGAATTTGATGAAAGAATGATCCATGCCTAGATATTGCCAAAAAACATTCTAAGCAAGTATGTGGAAAATTTGAGACCTTCATGTACTATCAGGACTTCATCCATCATTAGACTCTTGGAAAACCCATATCCATGTGGTATGTCTAACTGTCATTCTAACTCTTGTAAACATTGCATTTTATCTCTGTTTTCTTTGCAAACCGCATTCAATACCACCTTTTCAATATTGGATCTATGTGAAACCTTCATCAACAATTGGATATATAGAAAAACCATCAACAAGTAGAATTTATTTTGATGCCCTAAAATCTTTGCACCATCCACAAATCCTAAAACCTCTATAAAACCTTGTATAGCATTTTTTTGATATTATACAAAATATCATTGATGTTGGGATCTAGAAAAAAATTGGCTCCAAGTGGATATGTCTAGAATATTAAGAAAGTCATGCAACATCTATGAACCACTAAATTCCTTGCTTGATAAACTCACAACAACATTTAACTTGGCCAATTTTAGCCCAAATTTCTCTAAACTTGACTACAGGTGTCTAGTTGGGTCTTTTACAAGGTGGAAACTTTAGATAGCCTTCATAGTTAGCCATTTTTGGGGATACTTGAACTTGGATAAATGACTAAAGTTAAGGGAAGGGAAATTCACACATAGGGGTACAATTTTATTTGAACAACCCATATAGAATTTCTCAAATAAATTATAAACATTGGGAAGATTCAACAACCTGTGTTGTACATTATGCCTTGGGCCTACTTCATACTTCCTACTATTGAGGCAAAGAGACACATAAAAATAAATTGTGAATTTGAGGAGTATTTTCTTGTTAGGAACTGTGATTTGAGCCTACCATATTCTACTTTCAATGCCCTAATAAGATAAGCCTTTTTTGGGCATCAAGAATTGAATATCCATCATGATGCTTGCCAATGAGGAAGAGGAGGATGAAGGTTATCAAAAGTTTGACCTCCAAATAACAGCATCAAGAGGTGAATACAAGAGTGACATTAGCATGATTTCAATAAATAGATGAAGGTTTTATGTCATCAAAGGGCATGTGTAAAGGATTGGGGATCAATAACAACTCATAACACACAAAAGAAATAGAATTGGGGAAGAAGTCTAAAGGTTGAAGTCTAATAAAAGGATCAATTGTACAATTGTTGAAACTTGGTTTCTTAACTAAGGTAGGAACAAATAGGGGAAAATAAAGCTCTAGAGGAATAACATCATGTCAAATGGCCTAGGTAAGACTTCACATATCAATTATTATTAATAGGTTATAAAGGGATATTGGATTTCAACAATATCCATAGATGAAGAGCCACACTTAGCAACTTGTGCAACACTATTTTAATATGAGAAAATTTACTGAGATAATGTTGAAATGAAGGAAACCTCTTACTAGAGGAATTAGATTTTGAAACATTTAAATCTTTTTAATCATAACCTTTCATTAAAAACTTGAATTTGATGATTTTGAGGAGGTTTTTGACATAAAATTCACTTATTTTGAAAGATATTATCTTAAAGTACTTGTGGAAACATATTTTTTGAGGGTTGGATACTTAGCTTCTAAATAATAGTTTTTAATTCTTGGTCTTTTTGAGCTCTTCAAATAAGTGGCATATGTTATTTTGAATTTAATTTTGTAGTTCAACTAAAATTGATTAACTACATAAGTGGTTAATAATAAACTATCAAAATTGAAGCCTTAAAAATATTGAGTAAGGTCCACATGTGAAATACAATGGTTTTATGTTCCTGCTCTCCTTAATTGGCTATACCTCCTTAGAGATCTATGTCACTTTTCCTCAATGATTTTTTAAAATGTTGATAAAGTAAAGCTAGTTATTTATAGTTATTTTTCCTCTTAATAATGTTACAATTGATTTCATTGTAGATCAAACTCACTTGTTTTCCTTTGATCTCTATTTATTTTATATTGTTTAATCATTTTCTTAGGGTAAGTGTAAAACTAGGATTTTTTCGTGTGCTCTAAAACTAAAAGAGGTTATATTTTATCTAATGACAAGTCTTCACTCATTGTTTATTTCATTATTCTAGTAGTTTATGAATGTAATGAGACATTTCTAATCAATTTATTTTAAAGGAAATTTTGCAACAAAAAAAATGATTCGCTTGTATAAATAGCAATGTTTTATCTTAACTACCTATATTATATTATAATCCCCTTAAATTGGAACATTAAAATGGTCACTGAGATATCCTACATAGTCAAGATCTAAGGACATGGACCTTAGGAAAGTTAATTTCCCTTTTAGAGATTAGTTTTCTTTCTAGAAAAGTGGCATACACATGAGTTTTACCCAAGTTGATAATTGTGTTAAACCACCTATCAACACCTTCAACCATAACACTCCCCACCTTAAGTTAACCTAATCACATCACTTTCCTAATCCCCTTTTGAAGTGATGTTATTAGACCTGACCAAGATAGTCATTGGATATTATGGTAGATTTATTTAATTAGCCACCACACTTCCTTTTTAACATCTCATAATAAGAAGAAATTTATAAATAGATTGATAATGAAAAAAAATTAAGAAGCCAATTTTTAAAAATAAGGGTCTTTGTCGCTTGAACAATGACTAATATTTTCTTATAACTTGAGTGGTCGCTTTTGTTTTCATTATTCAAAATATGTGTATTTATCATGATGAAGGGGCATTAGGATATAATTATGGATTCATTTGGCACTTTAATACATGATAAGATTGATCTCAACCAATATATATGCATAGACCATCTATTCAAATTTGATGTTGCATTAAGGATACGTGACTAGCTCGATAAATCCTCTCGCGTATGGTTTTCTTATGTAATTCTACAAAATTATTTGGATAGAACTATTAGGGAAGACTTCTATGAGGGCAAAAAAGAAACTTTAACAAAGGGGTCCCTTGTTCCTTATAATAACAAAATGTTGATAAACTTAATTCATTAAAGAAAAATAATTCTATGAGTAGAGATTAATTACTCTTCTAAAGACATCTTGTAAGGTTCTAGCCAAAGCCATTTCTAAAAGAATTAAATACATAGCTTAAGAAATTGTAAGATTTGACCAAACAAGGTTTGTAGGAAGGAGAATAATATTAGAGAATTTTTTCCTTTCTTAGGAAATAATTGATTGGGTTCAAAAAAAAATCTCTCCATCGAATAAGATTTTTATAAGAGATATGTTAAGATAAGGTGACATTTTATAAATGCATAAATGTTTAGTATTTATTCTCAAGTGCATTCCCCACATTAAACTTCTCTTGTTTTTTACTATAAAACTTATATACTTGCATATGTATACAAAAGTCTCTTTAATGATAAATAAGACAAGGCTATCTTTTGGCCTCATTCCTTTATGCTCTCATTGTTGATATTCTTGGATACACCATGCTAAAAGTTAGAATCTAATTCATGACATTTCTTTACGTAACATTGATATAACTCTCAATTATCAATTTGTTGGTAATAGTTTAGTATTCATTCCAAATATTCTATAAAGAGTTGAACAATACCCTAGATGTCCTATGCTTGTTTTGTTCAACTATTATATCATATCTCTCTTAATAACTAAATTTTATTGTGATTTCTACTAACCTAGCACCCCCATGAATACCCCCATAGTGGAATTTCATCAAATATGGTGTCATTAAGGAATCTTGGCATCCCCTTTAAGATCAAAGTATCTTTATTTGAAATGTGAATATGGCTCATCAATAAACTAAAATAAAACTTTAATCAAATAAATGTATTTTTATAGTACATAGCACACACAAATTACTAATAAAATTATTATCATTAGTCGTATCTAAATTTCATTGTGTTGGGTTTCATAAAAAACCAAATACAACCACGTAACTCATCATAATATTTATATTCCTCGAATGAAAGTGGAATGACAAAAAAAGGCTTATAATTTTTTTTCTTAGCTATGCTATAGCTGGCAAAAAAAAAGAGTGTATGCATGATTGAACCCTTTAGATAAGAAACTTGCCTTAATAGAATGAATAGTTTTATCTCTACAAGTATCTAGACTCTAGAAGGCACTTAGTAGGTATTGAACTCGCACAAGCAAGACCAATAATGCTTGGACAGGGGTTGGGTGAAAATATAAAACCCTTATGGTATTAATACTTAAAATCTTAAGTTTTCAAACAATGTTTAAATATATGGAAAGCCTAATGCTCAATCTCTCCTCTTCCTTATTAGAAAGTACAACCACTTAGTCTAGGTTAGGATTCTTTCCATTGTCAATAGCAAAGTCTACATTGTAGGCATCTAAATAATGCTAAGTTCGAATCTTCTTCAAAGAAATTTAGGATTTCACAACCTTAACTTAGAAAATAGTATATAGTTTAACGACGACTATAAATTATTCAACATTCCTAACAATAGCACTCACAAAGATTAATATTTAATTCCTCTAACTTTGTAACTAAACATTTCAACTCTCATCACACCAATTTTAAAAGATTGGAAGTTATTTCTAAACTATAATATAGAATTTTTTTTTCAAACTATTCTATTTAAAACCCTTACCTCCAAATTAAATTTAACCAAACCTTAAAATGAAATGGAAAATGAATTGATCGAAATCCATGTCATTTGAAACTTAAAAACAAAAGCCCAAAAGCTCAATTTTTCTTTTGGAAGATCTTAGTTTCCTTACTAGTCAAGTTTTTAATCCAAATTAGTTTGCATTAATGAGGCTCGAAACACATGACCCACATTGACCACGTATTCTTCTGCGGTCTTTTAACCATAACAGTTGATCTTATTACTTAGCGCACATATATTTTTCTTCTCCCGATTAACAATCTTTCATCATAGTTGAACATCTTGCAAAAGCTTAAAGTGTTAGCAAAGAAGTACAAATTAATCTTGCAAATGTGCAAGATTGTCAACACATGTTTTTGACAATATTACAAGCATTGTCAATCTTGAAGGCGTTGATAATTTTGCACACTGATAGGGTATTTTTAAGGGATGAAAGATCAAAAGTAGGACGAATTTGGAATGTTGTGGGTCTCTTATAGATCATGGAATTTGGTTTCTTAATGGGAATGCTCTTCTATCTATATGTTACTTAGGGCTGAGAAGGATCTATATGACTACCACATTTCATTTGAGTTGATAGAGACATACCACATAAGTCTACCACATTTCATTTGAGTTGATAGAGACATACCACATAAGTCAATTCTTGCAAATGAAGTCTTGTTGCCTTAGGTGTTTTCATATCATGTGCATCACATAAGGGAATTCTTGAGTGGTGTAGGTTCCATGAGGACCTAGATGTCTGGCGAGGATGACTTTAATTGCATTTCCATTTGGGTTTTAAGAGATTCTAATGAAGGAATTTATTTCATGACATTGACAACTTGTTTTAGAGATTGTTTTAAAATCCTCTTACATGAGGGTGACTTTGCCACATGTTTTAACATTGAAAGTTGTGAGAGATAGTGTTGCAATGAAGGAAACCTAGATCTTGATTAAACTATATAAGTGATTACTGATAAATTATGAAAAATGGAGGTTTAAAAGTCTTGTGTATAAGGTCTAGATGTGAAATACAATATTATTATGCACCATTTCTCCTCAGTTGTAGCTCCTTTAAGATCTACATTGCTTTGCATCAATGATTGTGTAAAATATTGATCAAGTAAAAGTAGTTATTTAGAAAAAAAAAATTAAACAAGGTCATAATCACTTATCATAAAATAGGCTCGCCTCTTTTCCTCTAGTCCCTATTTATCTTTTTTTTAGCATTTGGTTAAATTGAGAGTACAACTAAAACTTTGTTTGTGATGTAAAATTAAAATAGTTATCTTTTATCTAATGAAAAGTCTTGAATTATTGTTGATTTTATTATTCAAGGGTTTTATGAATGTCGTGAGACAATTCTACTCAATTTATTTTCAATGGAAATTTTCAAAAATATGATTTGCCTGTGTAGTTGACAACATTTTTCCATTGTAACATAGGCCCTTTGAATTGGAACGTTATGATGGTCACTGAGTTATCCTCCCTAGTCATCATGATCTAGTGGCATACAACTTAGGGATAGTCGATTTCCATTTTAGAGATTAATTTCATTTTGAGATAGTAGAATTGCACATGTTCTTTACCTGAGTTGATGATTGTGTTAAACAACCTATAAACGGCTTTGATCATAACACTTCCCACTTAAATCAACTTGATTACCTAACTTCCCTAATCCCCTTTTGAAATAATGATATTGGACTTAATCAAGATAATAATTTGGATATAATGATTGAATGATTTAATTAACTGTCACATTTCCTTCTCAATATCTCATACTAAAAAATGGATAGAAATAGATTGATAATAGAAATAAATTAAGGAACCAATTAACAAAAAGAAGGTTTATTTTGGCTTCAACGCCTACTAATAATTCCTACATCAAGTTTTGTTTTTGAAACAAAATTCAAAATATTTGAGCTTAATCATGGTAAACAAACTTTAGGATATAATTGAAGACTTAGTTGGCACTATCATACTCAATAAGATTCATTTCAAGAAATAGATATGCATAGATCATCTATTCACACCTGATGAGATTGATGTTGGCTAAAAGGTATGACTCACTCAAAAAACCCTAGCGTGGATGATTTTATGGCATAATACTAGAAAATTATGTGGTCATTCGTTAGGAATGACTTCTATGATGTATCAAAAGAAACTTTAACAAAAGAGTTATGTTGTTCCTTATATTAACCATGGGTTGACAAAATAAATTATTAAAAGATAAATGAAAATCATATCTATAGGTGGAGATTAACTAGTCTTCCTAATACTTCTTGCAAGATTCTAGTCAAATACATTACTAAGAGAATTAATCACGTAGCTTAAGAAATTGTAAGATCTGACCAAACTAGGTTTCTAGAAAGGAGATTAATAGTAGACAATATTATTCTTGCTTGATGAATAGTGTATTGGGTTTAACAAATAGGAGATCATTTTCTCCCCATCAAATAGGATTTTTATTTGAGGCATATGATAGAATAAGGTGGTGGTTTATAAATGCATAAATGGCTAGGATTTGATTCCAAGCTCTTTCCTACATATAAATTTTGTAATACCCCTCCCATAGTTTGCTTTTCAGTTTAATTGGCCAGACATTTTAGGCCACTTTTCATGTGTGTATAAATCCTCATAAACATTTGATGTTATGTATATTATGTTTATAATTTTACTGACCCCATACTTGTATGTGTATGGTTGGTGTGTATGTTTTATATTTTTGTTTGATGTGCCTGATGTGGTTGAGGGACGAAGTTGTAGTTACTTGCTTGCGAGATCCACACGATCAACCGATCCCCGCCATTTCTTGTTATATATTTATACATGTATGTATTGTTGGAAAGTGGTCAGAACATGCACATGTATAGAATGTTGTCATTTATGGCAACAATTATCAATTTTATGGTCGCACATATTGGATATGATGATTTTGTTTGAATGCAATTGTTGATTGAAAAATTCCTAAGTCCACAGACTGTTTCAGTAACCCAAATTGATAGAAAATCTTAGCGAGCTTCAGAGAATTTGTATTAAGACATGCGATCTTAATGCCATGCTTGCGGGATACAAATGAACACATGTGTGAGCTCGCACGTGTTAGTACTAACAAATCAAAGAGATATGTTTAGTTGATTGGATGTGAAGATAGTAAACAAAGCATAACATGTTAGCGATCATTGAGGCCGACTTTATGAGCTTTTGGGAACTTATTTTTGGATGCTATCTTGGATTTGAAGCCGATCAAGGATTTTAATGAAGCGTGCAATTGCGCTTGAATTAATATGATGTTTAGCTAGAGTGATGCCGACTAGCTTTGTAGTTATACTCCTAACATGGTATAAATATATAGACACTTTTGTAAAAGTATGTGATGACATAAGATAATGATATATGGATGCAAATTGTGAAGACATCCAAAGGGCAGAACAAAGATTAAGAGGAAGGAGAACAAGATGATCTCTTCTAGAGACACTTTGTTAACTATTTGTATTCTTGACAACAAATTTGTTGTAAGTGTTGTTCCACCTATTGTACACCCCTAACAGGGTCTTTTTGCCTCTAACAGGGCTAGGACCTTTAACAGGGTCAATTCCTTAACATGGATCTTATTGTGCACATCCCCTAAGAGGGATCTACTTATATTATATTAATCATCTCCTAACAGGGCTAGAAATCCTAACAAGGTTTCAAGATTCATAGTGCAAAATATTTTGGGTACCATCCCCACTGGGGTTTTCCCTTGGTCAGGGTTTCTTCGAAAACAAATATGGAGTTATGAGTTCTTCTATGTTTGTCTTTGTTGCATGGTTGTTCATTTTCTGTTATATATTTATTTGTTGCTTAAGGAAAGAAAAGAAGTTTAAGAATTCAGATAAGTATTGTAACACTGATTCCACCCCCCCTCCCCCCGCTCTCAGTGTTACCAAATCCTAACAATTGGTATCAGAGCATCAGGACCTTGAAGGAAAAACTTAAAATCTTTGGGGAGATCAAGATGGATTTGGAAAGCTTGAAGAAGAATTATGAAATGGCTTTGGAAGATGTGGACATTGTTAATGCAAATACAGTGGATCTAAAGTACAAGCTAAGGAAGGTAGATGACTATCAAGAAGTTGAAGCAGCAATTTGAACATGAGAGAAAATTAAGAGATGATCTTATGGAAGCACAAACTGAAGAGTTATCAAATCAAGATCAGATTGAGTAGCTAAAGCATGAAAATGATTCCTTGAAGGATGAATTGGAGATCGCAAAATTAAACCTGATGAAGGAACTTGGTGTTGAAAAAGAGGTAAATAAAAAGTTGTAAAATGAATTGTCAAGTACAAGGGATAGGATGAAAACTTTGGAGAGTGATGATGCAGGAGCATCCTAGGTGTAAGAGCAATCTTGCATCACCCAAAAATATTTTTGTTTGCTTTTCAATAAGGGCTATCTTGTGCAGAGCTGCTATTTATGGAAACTTACTATTTTTAGTAAGTTGGTCATATGATCTCAGAATGTTCTGATTTCATAGGTGGAGGTTCATTTTGGTTGTATCAGCCTGCCAATAAAGTTTCATTGCCAGATCAAGTCTAGTTTTGAAGATATTGAAAATTTTTAGTTTTGGAAATAGGGTACAAAAATGTTGAACTTAGTTTTGAAGGCTTTAGAGGCCTTGGATGAGGGAAAAACTTTGGCTAAATGAAGCTTCCTTGATTCAAGTGTTGTAGAGCACTTCATGCCCTTTCTGAAATGGGGTCATAATAGTCAATCGGGTCAACGGGTGATGACTTATGGTCTCCGGAAGTTGGGCCCCCTGAAATGGTGGAAAATAAATTTTCTTCAAAATTTCTGTTTGGGTTTCAAAATTTGTTTTGAGCTGACTCTGATGTAATAAATTGTAAAATAAAATAATTCTAAGTTTGGTCGGCCTTATTGGCTAAAATTTTAGAACCTTCCCAGGCGGTGGAAAATTACCTATATAAGGAAGGTTGTAGTGTTGTCTTAGGTAGTGGGGAGCAGTTCAGAGTAGTTCTGGGTAATCATTTGAGGCTTTGTCCCTCAGAATATTGTAAGGAAGATGCCCATGTGGCTTTGCATATTGTAATTCTGAAAGTTTGTAATTCCACATTTGTGGAGATAATAAGAAGCCCATTTTCTGTTCTTGCAAATTGTTGTTGTTCTCTATTTATGTTGTGTGTTTGCGGTATTAAGGGGAGCACCCTTCATCAACTGATTTGAGTGCACTAAACACAAAGTATGACAAGGTAGAGAGATACTTCATAACCATTACTAGTGAATTTGATCAAACTAAAAGTCGCATAGAGAAACTTCATGAGAGTAGACAAAGATTGGATGAGAAAATTGACATGCAGAAGTTTGTTGGAGATAAGACAAGATTATGATTTAATGACAATCCCAATAAGAGGAAAGATAGATTTTTGATGAATATTGACTCACCTAAGAAGTTAGAATCTGAGGTTGTGATAGCAGAACCCGAGATACCTCCTTGTAAGGAGAATGACAAGGATTATAACCATAAAGATCAATCAAAGAAGCAAACTAAAAAAGGTACTCCTAAGACCAAGTTTACTAGATTTTTTATAATTTCTACTTGTATGGACACAAGATAAAAGAGTGTAGAAAACTAGATATGAGATCTAGCAGACCTACATATGATCACTTGGATAATTTCCTTAAGAAGAAAAAAGAGAAAATATTGAATGAGGCAAAGATGGAAAAAGGTGAATGTATTAAAACAAATGATATTATGTAAGATAATGTTTCTAACGCTAGTAAGGAGGAGGCTAAAAAGATAGTTGAATAAGTTAAGAAACCTATTTCCAGATCTAGAAAGATTGTGTGCTACAAATGCACTAACTTTGGTCATATTGCTAAGTATTGTAAGTTGCAAATTGATTATAGCCAATTGAAACCTAAGAAGAAGGTAAAAAATTTCAAGTGTAACAATGATGGACATGTAGCGAAGTATTGTAGATATATAGGACCAGTCAAGAAGTCCTTCAAGCCACTCACAAAGGAAAATGAGTTGAATAAAGAAGATCAAGAGATAGCAGAGCTTAAAGCATAATTTAAGGAGAAATGGGTCAAGAAAAATGAATTTGTGGAATCTAAGGTCAAGAAATATGAAAAGGAGAATGTGAACATTCACAAGAGTCCTAAGATTCTTGTTGAATTGTTGTTAGGGTTCATTTCTTCACCATCTTCATGATGGGTAATGTATACCTTAGGGGGAGCATGACAGATTATCACTAGTAAGATACAAAGCCCCTATATGGATGAGTTAAGTCGTGCGAGCTTGAAAGAAGCTTAGGTATGATGTAATGCGATCTTGGATAAGGTCGCATCATTTTTGGAGATATTTGTGAGAATTTCTACTAGTTTGAGCCAACACTGGTTTCTTGCAACTTTATGAATAGTCTTTGGGAATTGTGCCAAATTGGCTATAAGGTTAATGTTTTAGTCTAATTATCTACCATTTGCATGGAGATCAGATAGAGTTGAAGAGTCTAGAGCAGTAGTTGGAGGTTGAAGTGTTTGTAGTTGTGTTTGTAAAACCCTTACATGACTGCGCGAGCTAGGTATTTGTATTTATCTCAAGAAATCTTTGTCAATTGTAGTAGCGGGGTAGTTGGAATGGATACTCCTAAGGTTTTCAATGTAATTTAAAGGAATAGATATAAGTTTAAGATACATCCCTTCAAATCTATTGAAGAGGATCAAGAGGGAGTGTTCTCACACACACCGATTGGTGTTCTTTATGTTGAAGACATCAGGGCATATATTCATAACAAAATTAAATTCCTAGGCACTTCTAAGATCTATGATGAAATGCTAGGGTTGTATAATGTAGACAAAACCCTGAGAGAAGAATGTAGGAAAGTGCACGAGTTGCCAGTAGTAAAATTCATGGAAATATATGAATTTGATGAATTGGACTGGATTAAGATTGTATTGAGAAGAATGCATTATGAGTTCATATAGATTGGTGAAACCCCCACTAAAATCACCAAGGAACTTCTACATGAGATCCTTGGATTATGTATGATAGGTAAATTACCTACAACTAAGAAAAACATAAGGTTTTAGGTGGAGAAATTGACAAAAAGAAAGTGGAATAAAAGAGCAATGACAGTAAATGACATTGTGCAAGTAGATGTCAAGTTAGTAGCGATGATATTAGGATATAAATTTTAATATAGCAACAGATTGAGCAGTGTGTCAGCCAATTTCATCCACACGGCATACAAAATGGTAGTTGAAGATGAAGAGTATGACATATACGAGGTCCTGAGAGAGAAGCTAATAGAAAACCTTGCAGGAATAAAGAAGAATATGACAACACATTTTAAATTTGGGTCATTGATCATGTATATATTCTTTCATGTGATGAGGAGATTTACTAACATGTACTTATGGAGATCTTATAGATGTACTATGTAGATGATTAGTGATTTCTATAAGAGAAATGATGAACAAAATAGGTATGCTGAAGTTGTAGGCATGATGAATCTTTTTCAGAAGAAAATGCATGAAAGGGAAAGAATCCCTTGGAGATTAGTTGACAAGTATAAGGATGACATTTGTTTCATGGTGGAAACTGATAGTACATTCTTTGAACTAGTCAAACCTAGAACTTCATGGGCTACTCCTATGGGCTATGAAGTTGATTACACCATTCTAGAGTTACACATTCAACATGTCTCGTAGTCCCCTAAAGACCCCAATGTTACAAGCTATGTTTATTGTTGCACCAAAATATCGACCTGTTAATGCCTGATATAACCAATAGACTTGTAGAAGACATGAGAGGAAGTTAAACCATGTCATGAATCTCGAGAGGAGCACTGACCATTTTTCCAACAATCTCCCCCTCAGTGCTACCCGAGGGGATTCAAACTTGTGACCAAGATCTGATACCACTTGTTACAAGATAGAGTTGTCGTTGCACCAAAAGATCAACCTATTAATGCTCAATATAACTAATAGACTTATAAAAGACATAGGAGGTGGTGCCACAAATCCCGAGGGGAGTGCTGAGCATTTTTCCAACACCTAATACTCCTAGGTGGGGCACATATGAAGAAAATTATGCAGTAGTAAAGGAAGAGTTTGTTAAGAGAAGAAGGGAAAGAAAAGTTGAGTCCCTTATTGACAAAATAGTAGGGCAACATGGAATCACCAAAGAAGAAGTGAAAATTGTTAGAGAAAAGGTTGCAGAACTTGGGGAGAAACATAACATTCCCCCTCCTCAGCATAATATTGAAACACCTCAAGTGGTGGAGGTTGAAGAAGGAGAGAAGGACAAACATAACACTCCCACACCTACTAGGAGAACATAGCAAAGGCAAGTTGCATGGGCAGCTACATAAGGTACAACACCTCCTAAAGCTAGAACAAAGGCCATGGCTAGTGTACCAAGTAGAAAGAGGAGAACATATGATACTCCTCCATCTTTTCAAAGAAAGAGTAAACAACAAAAGGTTTCAGAAGAACAGGCACAAGAAGAAGTTCATGTAATGGAAGAAGAGGATATAGAGAAGACTGAGGAATAAAAGAAGGAAGAATAAGATGAGAAAGATAGAAAAACTTTAAGAGGCTAACTTGAGAGCAATTGAAGCAGACAAGAAGAGAGCAGCAGAGGTAGAGCAAAACAAAAGTCAAGAAACAAAAAGGTATTTGTTCAAACCTTTCTTGAAAGTATTGGAGAAAAGAGCAGTGAATGAAGGAAAACTAGCTTCTATTGAAAATTAATATGACATATATGATGAGGAAGAGAAAAGTAAGATAGAAGACATAGTTGTGGAACACATGCTTACTTTCAAAAGGAATTTAATTGAAATAGAAAGTCAAATCAACAAATAATTATTTGAAAGATTGGAAGAAAGGAAAAAGAGAGCCTTGAATAAAGATACAAAGATGAGACAAGATATCCTTCTGCAAAACATTCCTACCATGACAGGGAATGAGATGGTGAGTTGGCTTGAGAAGTTAAGGCCAAAATTAAGGACCAAAACTAGAATCATCAAGTTTATGGCCTAGAAGTATGATGAGGTTGAGAAAGAAACACATGACAAGGTTGGACAACTACTCCTTGAGGAGAGACCTAATCTTGGAAAGTCTACAAGGACTCCAACCCCAGTAATCATCTCTATTGAGCCCAGAACTGCCAAAACTTGTAGAAGAAGTTGCAGTTCCTAAAGAATCAAAGGTAGTAGATACTACCTTACTAGATTTTTATATTGACAATGTTGTAATTTCATTGAACACAGAGCAAGATACATCTGATCCATTTCAAATGAATGAAACATTGGCCACAATTGATACAATAGTGGAAAATCTTGAGCCTCCCAATATCGCTCAAGAGGAATCAACTAAAAAAGAGAAAGAAAAGGAGAAACTCTTGAAAAAGTGAAGGTTGCAGAAGATAAAGGTGAAGAAAAAGAGAAGGAAGAAGAAAAGGAACATGAGCAAGAAAAGGGAGAGGAGCAGGCACTTATCACTCCTAGTGCAAAAGTATTACTACCTATCACTCCTTTTTCGACACCTAGTTTGTTGGCAAGTGGTTCCCAATCATTTCCAACTAACCTAGAGGACATGGATGTGTATGATTTGATGCAGTGGTCAGTACTTGATTTTGCTAAGGCAAAGGAGAAATCTGAAAAGAAGACTGACAAGATTGCAAAGATAATTTAGTGAGCCACACAAGTTTTTGGTTACACCTCCTGTAGATACTGGAGATCCTGTAGATAATCTAGACAATGTTCTAAGTATAATAGAACAAAATTTTGATAAATTAGAGGATGTAGCAAGATTCAAAGTTGTTGATGACTTTAAGAAGTTAAGGATGAAAGATACTCTTGATTGGATCAAGAGTGATCTTAATACATTGATTGCCACTGAAAGGGAAATCAAATCTTGTCTTAAGAATGGAAAAGATCTCTATATACTTTACATGACTTCACATGAGCATGTAAAAAGTATATCAGATATCATATCACAGGATGAAGAGTCTTTGGAAAAACTCTCTAAAGATTTTGCTGATAAGAAAATTATAGACATGAATAAGGAAGTTAAAAAAATTATGGATAAAATATATGTCTTACAGATGGAGAAAGATAGGGTTCAGAAGAGATTTACAGAATTAAAGAACTTTTTGATTCCAAAGATCAGTGTTTTGGAGAGCACCCATGAGGATCTACAACTTGGCCTAAAATTTTTTTAGGAACTAGTGCCTACTGATGTAGAGACAACAAACAAGGAATCATTCGGTCTTAGTGGAATGATTCAGGTGGTAGAGAGAATAAAAGCGATGTGGGATGGTGATATATAGATTTTGAAGACCATCTACAGAGATGTGTTGCTGACAGTTAAGCTGTGATTTTGCATACTCTAACCTTTTTTTGTTTTGTTCACTAATTTTTGACATTTTGGCACCCTTTACCATTTATGTCAAAGGGGGAGAGATAGAGTGAAAAATGCCAAATGTAATGTGAGGAAGAGAGCACAATGTAAGGGGGAGTGAACAATTGTAATGGGGAGAGAAGTGAGACATAAGTGAAGTGAGAAAGAGAGAAAATTTGTGTGTGTAATATGAAGTACAACAAACATAAATAAATGGAAGTTTTTGAAGATTATGTGTTGAATTTTTATGTATTGAATTTTTTATCATTATATTTCCTTTTACTTTTTTGCTTTGATGATGCACTTAGTCATTTTTCACTAAGTGTTTCCATTAATGCCAAAGGGGGAGATTGTTGGCAAGTGGTCAGCACATGCACATGTATGGAGTGTTGTCATTTATGGAAACACTTATCAATTTTATAGTCACACATATTAGATATGATGATTCTATTTGAATGCAGTTGTTGATTGAAAAATGCCTAAGTCCATAGACGATTTCAGTAACCCAGTCTAACATAAAATCTTAGCGAGCTTCATAAAAGTTATATTAAGGTATGCGATCTTAATGTCATGCTTGCAGGACACCAATGAGCACATGTGTGAGGTCACACATGTTAGTACTGACGGACTGGAGAGATATGTTTAGTTGATTGGATGCGAAGATAGTAAACATGGCATAACATGTTAGTGATCATTGAGGCCGACTTTATGTGCATTTAGGAACTTATTTTAGGATGATATCTTGGATTTGAAGCCGACTGAGAATGTTAATGAAGCATGCAATTGCGCTTGAATTAATATGATGTTTAGCTAGAGTGATGTTGACTAGCTTTGTAATTATACTCCTAACATGGTATAAATATATAGACACTTTTATAAAATTATGTGATGACATAAGATAATGATGCGTGGATGTAATTTTGTTGGATGCGAATTGTGAAGACATCTAAAGGGCAGAACAAAGATTAAGAGGAAGGAGAACAAGAGGAGTTCTTCTAGAGATACTTTGTTAACTCTTTGTATTTTGCACAACAGATTTTTTGTAAGTGTTGTTGCACCTATTGTACACCCCTAACAGGGTTTGTTTGCCTCTAGCAGGGCTAGGACCTTTAACAGCGTTGATTCCTTAACATGGATCATATTGTATACATCCCCTAACAGGGATCTGCCTATATTGTATTAATTAGCTCCTATCAGGGCTAGAACTCCTAATAGGGTTTCAAGATTCATAGTGCAAAATATTGTGGGTACCATCCCCACCGGGGTTTTCCCTTGGCCAAGGTTTCCTCGAAAACAAATATGGTGTTATGAGTTCTTCTATGTTTGTCTTTGTTGCATGGTTGTTCATTTTCTATTACATCTTTATTTGTTTCTTAAGGAAAGAAAAGAAGTTTAAAAATTCAGATAAGTATTGTAGCATTGGTTCCCCCCCTCTCAGTGTTACCAAATCCTAACATGTACATGCTCGTCTTTTATGCAGGTTTGTAGGTACCAAGCATCGACTTCGCTGAAATACTAGGATGAGCGTGCCCTATTGCAATATCTCAATGGTAAGAGAGGGGAGATAACATACAGATCCAAATCCCAACCCAAGCCATTGATTGTCCTAAAATAATGAACAAGTATCTATTTTCTACCCATTCAAATTCGTCAAGGTGATGTGAATTCATGAACCCTTCCTTGGAGTTTGTTTGATGTGGAGTTAGTTGATTTTCGTGTGTTGTGAGTCAAGTAAGTTTGTTGTGTGGATTATTTGATTTAAAATAATTAAATTAAAATTAATTATGAGATTAGAATAATTATATTTTATGAATATGGGAATATTAAATATAAGGATATTTAATTATTAAGAGTTAATTAAATACATTTGTTTAATTAAAAGACTTAATTAAAAGTCTAAATTTGGAATACAAGGGTTTAATTAATTATTAAATCCAAATATGAAATTAGAGACATAATTGATTTATTTAATATTTAATATTTTATTTTCATAGTTATTAATGTGCTAGATAATAATTGATTAATTAAATATCGATATGCAATTTAAGTTGCACATTCGGTTTAATAAAAAATGAATTAAAATTTAAAGTTAAAGTTGAGTAAGGAATTGTAATTAGAAAATGTGCATATTTTATTAATAAATTATAATTAATCATGCAAAGTGACTTGATGAAAACTAGGTGGAGAGTTGAGTTTTGTTTTGAGGGATTTCATGTTTTAGAAACCCTAGGAGGGATAGGCTTTCTTTATGAGGGGTTTTAGTGTATTATTTTCTATTACGTCTATCAGGTTTTGGAAGAGCTCTCTTGGATGAATTTGAAAGATTTTTGAAAGCTTGGATTTTTTATGGTTGAATTGGATTCTTCTTGTCTTCAAATTGCAGGCATTGTTTGATGTAGGGTTTGAAACTTTCTATTTTGTACAATCCTTCCTTTGAAAAGATTGTTTGCTTTGTGTTTGGAATTGTTTATGTGAATGAATTGAAAATTCGGTTTTTGTTTTAATCAAGTTTATTTTTATGAAATTTTGGATTTGTTTGATGTCAAATTAGATCTGGTATTCTGTTTGGTTTGTTTTGAAAACCTAGGAAGAGGTTTCAGAAATATGTGTGAGCTTTTTCCCAGTTAGGGTATTTACCCAGAAAGGATAGATAATTTGTCTCAAAATTTTGCATAGAAATTTAATTGGACTTGCATGCAGACAAATGTATATGTGAAAATGATATACATAAAAAGAGAGAAATTAGTTTTGTCAAAAAACCCTATTTCCCATTTAAAGAAAATCAACTAGAGGAAATATATATATATATATATATATATATATATATATATATATATATATATATATATATATATATATATATATATATATATATATATATATATATATATATATATATATATATATATATATATATATATATATATATATATATATATATATATATATATTAAAAAGGGTTTGTTATTCAAATTCATTATTAAAAAAAAAGGGGGGGTTGCTAGAATAGGGTACAGTACGTCAGAGTTTTTTTTAAAAATAATTAATAAAAATAAAAAATAATTTTTTTTTAAATGTGCAAGGGGGTGAGGGGGCGGGGACCCCATCCCCCACCCCATGCGGCTCCAACAGCAAGCCCCTAGCTACTCAACAACAGTGTTGCTGGGCCCAACAGACAGTATCGTGGACTACTAGCGGTAATGTTGTTGGGCAAGCCAACAGACAGTACCATGGGTTGTAGGACTGTGGGCCTACTGTACCACCGTGGACTCCCACAATGGGTACCACAAGTACCCACAAGTACCTTCCCCGTGAGGGGTTTTTTTTATTGTTTATAATTTTATTTTATTAAGTTTAAAATTTATTTTTTTATTTAATATTTACAAGTATTAACTACTAGTTATATTTATATTATTATTAATATTAATATTAATATTAATATAAATCTAGTTAAATTATTTTTTGTAAATTAAATGTTAATACATAAATATTGTTATCATTTTATTAGATGATTTTTTTTTAAAAAAGTGTGTGTGTTATGGATCTTATACTTACAATTGTAAATGTTTTCAGTTTTATTATGTGTGTGAATTTCTTGGTTATATTGATATGATTATTGTTTGACATTATTTATTTGAGATTAATAATTTTATCTTATGGTTGAGTGCTTGGTATTTGAGGATGCATGCCATTTTTTATTTATGTAATCCTTAGTGGCGAATAGGAATTATGCATAAATTATTGTACGAATATTTTATATAGTTAATTGGACTTTAGAAAACAAAGTGGATTATGTTAAAACAACTAGAACTTGTATTATGTGATGTTTGGCTGGCTTCTTTATTTCGTTATCTTATGTGTATTTGCAGAAATTTACATTGGCCTTTTTACGGCGTGTATACCAGAGGCTTGGGGTTATTCGTGTCTTTTGATATGTGTGTTGTTTTATTGATGCTTATGTGGTTATTTATTATGCATTATGATGTTATATCATTTCAATCATTTCTACCCAACCTGGTTTTGTGTTGAAGCTCATGATTTATGTGAGCACTTTGAGGCTGCATTTATGATGCCATGGTTTTGAGAACCAGTGCACGTTCCTTATGTTTTGTGAGAACTAAAATTTGATCATTATACGTTTATAATACCTATGAGGTTATTTATGACTTGTGAGCCTAGGGGAGGTTAAATAGGTGCATCTTAGGGGAGTGGCTTACAATAGGGGTCTGGGACCGAAAGTGGTCAATACCAGGGTAACCTATCGCAAGTTTGTTAATAAGTGATAACATAGTAATTAAAATTTGAGAGTTCATTAAAAAGATAATTTAGAGATAATGCCTCACCCATGCCTTGAGTGCTTGTATAGGCTAAGGGTGGGAATTGGATTATACATAGAGAGTAGGTATGGTTATAATTCTTCATTTTCATGAGAGGGTATTCTAGTTCCGTGTGGGTTGTATTGAGGGTCCAGGGCCCAGAGTGGCCAGTCCAGGGTAACTCAATGCTTGAGGGTCCGAGGTCCAATGTGGCTAGTCCAGGGTAACTCAAGTAGATGGCCATGTGATGACACTCCCATAGTATGTAGCCTAAGTCTCCTCCATATTTTTTTGCATTTGCTTCTGGTGTTGTGTCTTTGGTATTGTAGTATTACCTAGTGGTTGATTTTGGTATTTGGTGTTTTGGTACTTGTTGGTATTTTGATATTTATTATATTTTATTTATCATTATTTGGTGGTACCTTTTGAGATAGAAATCTTTCAGGATCCATTTCTCATGGTTGTGATTGAGTTTGTTATCCGAGTGGGGTTTGTTTTTATCTCCTCAACACGATGGGAGTGGACCTTTGGTTCCACAAGGTCAGGTGGTAGTGTTTTCTTTTACCATATGATATTTTGATGTCCTTTAGTGGTATTGGAGGATGCTTTTTGATGTTACCTTCTTCTTGTTCTTCATTAGAGGCTTGTTCATATCTATTTATGATGTTATATTTGTACCTTGGATCAATGTATCAGATGTGATCCTTTTGGGATATTGTACTACTTTGTATTTGGTTATTGTTACGTACCTTGTGACTTGTATAGTGGATGTTGATTCATTATGTATACCTTATGGTATGGGATGTACTTGTTATTCATCTATATATGAGATATTTGTAATTATACTTAATCTAAAATATTTAATTTGTAATACATAATTCTACATTATGGGACCCTTGAGAATTGTTAATTGTATTTGAGTTGTACTTATGTACTTGTTTATATCTTATGATTGTATTGCTTCCACATTGTTATCATTATTTTTTGTAAACACTTAAGAAAAAAATTATTTTGTAAACATAGCAACATGTGTTAAGTTAAATTCTCTTGGGTTCCTTGGCAGGGCATTACAAATTCACTTTGTTGGCTATAATACCTATATAGGTTTTGTAGACATTTAAAAATGATTAATGCATTTTCGGCTGAGAGAGAGAGAGAGAGAGAGAGAGAGAGAGAGATTGCAATTACATCATTAAGAATAAATGAGGGGAGAAGAATCTCTTAAATAGAGATGAGGAGAGAAGTTACAAATTAACTCACAAATCTATAAATGCCACCATTCATAATGTGTGTGAAAAGTTTCAACATCCTCTTAATGAGGATAAACTAATATTCCTTAATGAAGGGAAAAAAAATGGCATGTCCTCACACATGTACTAGAGGACAAATTACATGTAGGGATTCCAAAGGAATATCCCAATTTAAATACAACTAAGGAAAGATTGATAATCTAACACCCCCCCCCACCCCCTTAATATTTATGTGGGGAGTTTACATCAATGGGTTGCAAACCCAAATTTTTACAATGAAATTGGAACTTGTCTGTAGAAAGAGGCTTTGTCAAAATATCAGCAACTTCTTCTTCCCCCTTTCAATATAGAAGTGCCACTTGCTTGTCTTAAATTTTTTCTCTAATAAAGTGGTGTTGGAGAGCAATATGTTTTTTCCTTCCATGAAAGATAATATTTTTAGCCAAGGAAATGGAACTTTGGTTGTCACAATACAATAGTGTAGGATATTATTGAGGCAATCCCAATTCTTCACACAATCTTCTAAGCCATACAGCTTATTTAGAAGCATTAGTACATCCTTTATATTCAGCTTACATAAAACAAAGAGATGTAAAATGTTAATTTTTACTATTCCAAGAAATAGTACCTGAACCAACAAAGAAACAATATCCACAAGTAGATTTCTCATCATTGGGGTCTCCACCTATATCTAAATCAGTAAATCCTTTTAAAGAAAAATTAGAATTTGCACATAAAATAAACCAACATTAAAAGTGCCTTTAATATATCATAAAAAAATAGCAACTTTAAAGTGAGTTTTTTGAGGTTTAGACATAAATCCTTAAACTAAACCAACACTCCAAGCAATATCTAGTCTAGTAAGTGTTAAATAATTCAAACCTCCTACTAGTTGTCTATATAAAGTAGCATCCACAAATGGATTTTTCATATCAATCATCAACTTAGTGCCTAATTCACATGAGATGCAGAGCATCCTAACACTCAACCACAATAGGGAGATCTTTCTCCCAACTCAACAACTCAATAGGTCAAACTCTTCATTAACTCCACAAAACTACTCACTAGGATTAGATAGCTAAGACACACCCAATCCTATCAAGCCCTCATTAATACTCTCACACACATCAACCCACATACATCCAACCATCTTAGACCCACAATCTTTCTTCATGACTCTCATACACTATAATCACTCACTAACCCCTTATTGGTTGCTCAATTAGGATTGCCCTCAAGTAAGACTCTTTCTCTTCATCAAATACCAACTCACAATGTGTAAGAATTCTCTCAAAAACACACAACATTTTTCAATCCTTCAAGGCTTCTCAAACATGTCACAAATATCTTTTTTGCTATATTCTCTATTTTTGGACAGCCAGCTCCCATTTTGGGATAGTCATGATTACAAGAGTTACTCCTTCCAATACTCACACAAATTTTGGGAATCCTATTATTTATTTCCTTCAACACAACAAATAAACTCTCCCAACTTTTGTTCAAACAGAAAACTTGACTCATTGTTAATTGTGACAATCTTAACATATTTGGGGCAGCATAACATGTTTAGAACAATCATGTATTAGGGGATTCTCTCCACTCTCCAATGCTTACAATATACTTATAAGGACTTACTAGGTTCCCTCCAAACCTTGATCACAAGTTCCAATCAAAATAAATCAACCAATACTCATTTAGCCCAATAAACAAGAAATATTCACAATGTTGTCATATTAGGACAATCATGTATAAATTATGGGACAATCATACTATTTGGTGTTTGTTTTATTTTTCCTGGCTCCAAAACCATAGGAAAATTTCCACACACTTCACTCTCACCCTAAAACACCCTCAACACATTTCCTAACCTTTCTTACACTTCTACCCATTCAAAACTCCAACACTATATTGTTGTTAACAGTTATCTCCCTACATGACAGTCACATTCTTCTTATTTTGCACATGCCAAAATGTGACTTGAAGACCTTCACACTTTATTGTAAGAAATAATACACTATAATACAAATCTCCATTCATGTTTGAGGTCATTAAATCTTGAAATAACTCACAAATCCTTTTTTGTTTGATCACTAGATACCCTAATGAGGGTTTTGGCAAGGTTTTACCAAAATTGAGAGAACTTCTTCAATAATTAATTAAAACAAATGAAACAAAAGGTAAATAAGTGAATATTCACCCTACTTTCATGGACCAATGATTCATGATTCAAATCAATAATTTTTCAATTCAAAAATAAGGAAATATCAGTCTATAATGTGAGAAAACTTATGGCAAATGCAGGGAATCATCAACTTTTATTGAAATTTGTGTATTACATTCAACCCTCTTCCCAAACATGTAAAAAGGATTTATAATGAATTTAAGGCCCTTAAATGGTTACAACCACCTCCATAACTTATTTTGGACAACTTTACATTAATTTTCTCTCAAAATGCAACTTTGTGCATGACAACTTTTGTCAACGTTTGACAACTTTGCACAAAATCAAACCTAGACCAAACCTAGGGCTCCCATGACCCAAAATGGATCCAAATAGGTCCAAATACATTAAAAAAACCTTTATACATCATAAATTATCTTACATGAATCAAAACCTCAATAAATGAGCTCATAGATACTTATTACATCACAAATGGTCATTATTGACCTTATTACATAGAAAAATGACAAAACCATTAACCTTGTACCAAATTGATCTCATTGTGCCATGAGGACCTATTAGGTGCTCTTACACCAACATGGAATTGAAACATGAGTATCATCATTCATTTTAAACTTTTCTAGAATATCTTGAGCATATTTACTTTGAGATAGAAAAACACCCTTTGGAGTTTGCCAAATTTGCATTCCTAAGAAATAATGTAAAAGCCCTAAATCTAGCATTTGAATCTTTTGATTGAGTTGAAACTTAATATCAAAAATTAAATAATTTGAACTTAAAGTAAGAATCAAATCATCCATATATAAAATAATAATGATAATATCATCTTCAACATCTTTAATAAATAGATTAGGATCATTTTTGCTTCTAACAAAACCTTGAGAAAGAAAGAATGCATTAATATTACAATACTAGTTCTCTAGGAGATTTTTTTAATCCATAAATGGATTTTTTCAACTTGCAAACTAAATGTTCATTACCTTATTTAACAAAACCAGGAGGTTGAGACATAAATTTCCTCATGCAAATCACCATTTAAAAAAAAAACTTTTAACATCCATATGGTGAATAGGCCAATTCATTTTAGAAGCTAAAGCAGGAACAAGTTTTTAATAGTAGGAATTTTAGCACCAAGAGAAAAAGTCTCATTATAATCTAAGCCTTCAATTTGAGAAAAACCTCTAGCAACTAATCTAGCTTTAAACTTACTAATTTCATTGTTGGCATTCAATTTAGTTTTATATAACCATTTTCATTATAACCAAATTCTTACAATGAGGCAAAGGAACTAAATCCCAAGTTTGATTAGAAATTAAAGTATCAAATTCCTTTTGCATAGCTTTTTGCCAATGAGGTTGAATTTTATCTTGTTCAAAAGTTTTAGGATCATTACAATTCATAATAGAAGACATCAAAGAATAATTATAATAATTAACTCTCCTAGGTTTAATTTCACCCATTCTAGCTAAATAATCATCACTTTCTTGAAGAAAATTCTTAAACCATTTAGGATTTCTCTTAGAAGTAATAGAATCATCAAAAGTAGAAGAATCGTGAGGAGTAGAGTTATTATTATCATCATTACTATCACTATAAGGAATAGAAAGAGATGCACTAGAAGTAAGGTTTAGAGAAGGAGGTCGGTCCTCCACAACCACAACTTTACTTCTACAAAATTCAACATCGAGCACATTAGAACAATCATGAACACAATTATCTGCAATACAAAAATCTCTTGCAACTTTAACCTTTTTAGTAATAGGATTGTAAACTCTATAAACTTTAGAATGTTCATCATACCCAACAAATATAAAAGGAGAAGATTTAGAAGATCTAACTTTTACCATTTTTGTTTAGGTTTATGAAAACAATTCTTAAATGCTTAAGATTGGGCTTCCTGCCAAACCAAGCCTCTTCAGAGTCATATCCTTTAGAGCTTTAGTGGGAGTCCTATTAATAATATATGCAACACAAGCCATAACTTCAGCCCAAAATTTATAATCCATATTATCAGCATGCAATAAACATTTATCCATTTCAACAATGGTCCTATGCTTTATTTCTACTACACCATTTTGTTGAGGTGTATAGGGAATGGTAAGCTCTGTTTAATACCAATAGATTTCAAATAACCATTAAATACATTGTTCACATATTTCTTCCCATTATCAGTTCTAAGAATTTTAATCTTAAAATCAAATTGTCTTTCAACAAACATATGAAATTTAGTAAAAACATCAAGAACTTGATCCTTACTATGCGAAAAATAGATCCAAGTTCTCCTAAAAAAATCATCAACAAATGTAAGTACATACCTTGATCCTTGGATGGAGTTATTCTCCATGGGTCCCAAAAGGTCACAATGAATGAGGTGCAATTTATGATTTTCCCTCCATGATTGACCATGAGGAAAGGGATCCCAATGCATCTTACCACTCAGTCAACCAGTGCATATAATTTTGGAAGGAACAATATTAGGCAATCCATCAACCATATTTTTTTTTCCATCAAATAAATGTAATTAGAATTCAAATGGCCAAGTCTTTCATGTCATGCATTAAAATTAATATTAGTAAGCAAAGAGTACCTTGAAGTAGCAAAACCATAGAATTGAAAGAGGTTATCATTATCTATTCGTGCATTGGCAACAATCTGATTATTCTTAGGATCAATAATATAACACGTCTTTATAAAATTCAATCTTATAATCCTAACATAACTTAGCAACAGAAAGAAAATTCAATTTTAATTCAAGAACATAAAGTGCATCATGAAGTTTTCCATTAGGAACAATCACATCACTCAAACCTTCAACTTTACAACTATGATTATTGGCTAATTGAATAGGAATATTTGAAGTATCAAGATGCAAAGAATCAAAAACTTATTTATGAGAAGTGAGAGGTTGAAATGCACCACTATCAATAATCCATTCTGAAAGTCTAGAAACAATATAACTACATGTAAATAATCTGTGGATTGAAATGCACCACTATAAATAATCCATCTTGAAGGCCTAGATTATTTAATTTAAAAATAAAAAATCTTAATAAAACACTTTAATGGACAAATTAAATTGTAGAAAGGAATTAAATATAACTCAATTAAAAACTTTTTTAAAAGTTGCCTTTCATGGAAATAGAAAACCACGTACCTTGAAGAGAGCTTAAGAAAAGATTTTACTTAGAATAAAGTTTAAAATGAGAGGATTTTAAAAGATATTAAATTTATAATAAAAAAACATGGATAAGAGAGGAGAAAAGAAAAACATGTTAAAGAGACAAAACAAGACCATGATGAGGACCCTAAATGATGGAGAATCATTGATAGGAAATTAAATTATGCAATTTTTTAAAAAGAAAAGAGAGATATGAACGAAATAGATGATAAACAAAATATAAAAAAGGTGGAATTAAAGAAGAGACAAATGGAATATTGAAGTTGATAGAAAAAAGAATAATGAGCAGGAAATATACACCAAATAAAGCAAATATAACAATGCTAATAATAGGAGGCGTCATGGATTTAAGGAGTATGCTACTTTAAGACAACGAAGGAGGCATTACAATTTTAACATAGCATAAGAGAAAGAGGCGATGCAAGTAAATGATCTATAGTCAATGTTCTACAATAATTTAAATAAACCAATAATTAAAAAACTTAAATAAATTGTCCAGTAGCCGAAAGAATGCTAAGAGAAAGCTAAGGAAATACATGCAGAGATAAAGAACAAAAAGGAGGTTAAAACATAGATGAAGCTTTTTTTTTATAACAATGAGAATTAAATTTAGAGATTAGAGATTAAAAATGTAGAAATAGTACAGATATATTAAACTTTGTCAACACAATCCTACAATACAAAGAAACAGAGATACATATATCAAATTGGAACAAAAGAAATTAGATTTTTTATTTTAAATATGCAAACAAAGGAGATAATCTTATAAATGAATCAATTTTGGTAAATAATCTGTGGATTGAAACATAGATATTAGACTAGTTTTTAAAAATAAATATGTTAGAATAATGAACTTGAAATCAATAACTTAATACACAAATGTTAGCCCTTTTTAAAAAAGAATTGTTACAGGCAAGCATAACCTTGTGTTTGACACAACAAAGGTTACGCAAGCTAAAAAAATTAAAATATAATGAAGATTTAAAACATAAACTAATATAAATTGAAGGCAATATAGAAAAACATGTACAAAAGAAAAAATATTAGAACAATTTTCCTCTTAGTTTTGGTGGTAAGCCTTCTAAAACAAGTTAAGCAAAATGGGTTTGGGCAAGACGTCCAAACAAAAAAAAAATAGAAAATAACTCTTTAGTGGAAAGTCTTCCAAAGAGGATTAGAAACCCAAATAGATTTAAATAAAAAACTTGCAACACAAAATGAGTTAGAATAAGAGATTCAACTTCTCTCTTCAAAAAGTGCCTCTAAGAATAGTGAGCTTCAAACAACAATGAAAACCTTCATTAACTTCAACTTAAACAAGGATTTGTAACCTGCTCTGATACCATGAAAGGAAATACAGCAGAAAGAGATAAAATAATAAATCCAAGTAATTTTATTTATTGAAGTAATGTTACCATGCAAAATGAATAACTTGTGAGCAATCACCCAAATCTTCAAGAGGAGACACAAGATCTTTTGTACGAGGAAAATCAAAGATTAAAAACCTCAAAGACAAAGCCAGAGAGAGAGAGAGAGTCATTGCAATAATATCATTAAGAAGAAATGGCAGGATACACATCTCTTAAATAGAGATGAGGAGAGGAGTTACAAAGTAACTCACAAATCTATAAATGCCAACATTCATAATGTGTGTGTAAAGTGTCAACATCCTCTTAAGGAGGATAAAGTAATATTCTTTAATAAAGGAAAAAAATAAATGACACATCCTCACACATGTACTGGAGGGAAAATTACATGTAAGGATTCCAAAGGAATATCCCAAATTAAATAAAACCAAAGAAAGATTAATAATTTAACAAATATTAATTAAATAATATTTAATTATTTGATTAAGTTGTTATCCCTCTAATATTATTTAGATAATTTTAAAGTATTTGATTGGTTCTTCAATAACTAAATAATTTTAAAATTTAGTCAATTAGCTAATACTTATTCCAAGATTAAATAAATTTGTTCAGTAATCCATTTGATTTCCTCAAAAAATAAATAAAATATTTCTTATCCCCCTTTATGTATTTGATCTCTTTTAGTCCTTCCACCTCATCAATCCATGTGCTAATTTTAGGTCCTACCCTATCTCAAATTTTCTCATCCATTGATCTTTCTGACTAGTTTCACCCATTGATAAAATGTTAAGTGGAGCATATAAATAAAATTTGTTACACAATCATTGTCCAAAATTCATTTTCAATCATGATGTATGAAGTATCAAGCTATCATCTTACCATTGTGCCTTCGTGATTAAACTACATTAAGAGAAACCCACATTCCAAGCATTCAAGCAAATGTCAAGAAAACAATTAAGCATCTAAGTGTTGATCCCTAAAGTTTTGTTGTCTATTAATGTCTTACACTTGTAATACCCAAAAAATGGGCTATAGGTTCATTAACCTCCTACATCTTCAATTCGAATGAAATCGACATCAAAGTCCTAACCTAAGGCACATCTGCACATTATCGAATCCTAATTGATTTTATCTTAAATTTTGCATCGGGGAATATTCTTTGAATATTCTTAATTTATCCTAATTATTCTTAATTTAATAATTATTTGGCGATATATCTCATTTATCCTAAATTTGATTAATTAAATATGATGAATATTTAATTAATTAGATTAATACTGCCACTTAATTATTTAATTAGATTTAATTCTATTTATTTCTAATTAATATTATTTTATTTGACAATAAATCAAATTTGCTAAAAATAATCAGTTGAATTCTTATTTAATTAATTAAATTAAATTGTCAAATTTAATAAAATAGTTTTGGAATAAAATTTGATTAAAATAATTGATTAACTCATAAATCAGTTATTTTAAATATATTTTAAATATTATTTGGCGATAAATCATATTTATCCCAAAGTTTGATTAATTGAATATGATTAATATTTAATTAAGTTATTTAATTCTGCCACTTAATTATTTAATTAGATTTAATTGCATTTATTCCTAATTAATATTATTTTTATTTTGACAATAAATCAAAATTCCTACAAACAATCAATTGGATATTTATTTAATTGATTTAAAATCAAATTTGTCAAATTTAATGATTTAATTTGAATAAAAGTTTGATTAAAATAATTGATTAACCCACAAATTAGTTATTTTTAAATTTAAAATCAGTTAAGTTGAAGATAATTCACTTTATTTATTTAATTAATTCATGATTATTTGTGCACATTCAAAGAGCAGTTAAACTTTAAATTAGAAAATCAATTCAAGTTGTTATCTTTTTGAAACTCAACATCTATTTTGAGTTCAAAGTTGATTTAAACTTTTGATTTGAGTTAAAAAGTTGTTCTTGCATGATTTTGCATGATTTTATGAGTTATCTATTTCTAATTTTTTGTTAACTCAAAAATCAACCTGAGTTCATCAAGAGTGATTTATGACTTTTTCCATGCACCCTCAAGCCCTAGATTTCTATAAAATTAAGGCTCGTCTCTTTACAAATCATCCACAGAATTTGTATACTTACTCTGGCGAATTGACATCAGAGGAATCATCAAGCTTCTTGCGAATCAACGTTTTGTGAGATCAATCTTGTTTTCAATTCATTCTAGTTTCATATTTCATATCATTGTTAGCTTAATTTGCATATCATTTCAATCCATTTAGATTAATTTATTATCAGTTTTTCTCATCTTATTACATCAAAAATTAAAAAAAGAGAGATTAATTTGCATTCATATTTTATTGCTTTCATCATTTAAATCATTCGTTTAGGTGTTGCATTGTCACTGATCTCGATCTAAACTGAGAATACCATACTCGCACCTACTAGAAGGCAGTAAATCATCTGGTTAGCTATATTGTTCTTATTTGCATATTTTAATTATTACTAACCTCTAATGTTTTACTGAAGTGTTGTGTCTACAACTAGGTACAAAATTCACACACATTTTTGGCGCCCACCGTGGGGTAACCCACCTTTACATGCTGGTTTTGATTTTTTTTGGAGTCAAAACCCTAAAGTTTCAAAGATTTAATTTTATCTCCCAAATAGCTTGGAGTTTTGGTCTGAAATTGTTTTTTCAAGTTGGAGACATATCAGGGAAGCTTCAATAAAAAATTTAGAATTTTCTGAGATGTTTTGATTTTTTAATAATTTTTTCTTGATTTTCTAGAAAAATTAATTTCTGACGCAAATCAGCATATTTTTTAGAAATTTTTACATTTTTTAGAAATCTCTTTAAATTCTATAGGGGGTCCATTCTTTGTGTTTTAAATTTGGATGCAATATAATAGCTCAAATAGTCAATTTATAAAAACTGGTCTGATTTGGTAAAATGGGTCTCTAGGGCACAAATGAAGAGATTTTTCTAAAAATTTTACATTTTTGGAAAGCTCTTTATTTTTTAGCAGGGCTCTTTATTTTGTATTTCTATTTTTGTGGCCGAAATCATATCAAAAAAATAAGATCTTGTTGACTAAGTCAAATGCAAAATAAAAAATAAAAAATATTGTGATGGGTATGCACTTATTTTTCACATGGTTCAATGAATGATATGAGTTGTCATTTGGATTAGTTGCTGGTTATTATGGCTCCTAATAATTTATTTTTAGATCTAACCCTAGGGTTTTCATAAGTTGAATATACGTTGCATATCTTATTTGCTTATTTTCTTGTCAGAGAGTTTGTGGCTTGCTTGCGCGGGATTGCTTAACAAAGCTAAAAATTAGGTAAAATTTATTAAGCCCGTTGCGAGGGAATTCATGTATTCTACTACATCTGAAAACATTTCAATTTGGACATAAAATAAACATATCACGTGTCTAACTTGAGTGTCTTTCCTGCTTTCATAAATCAGACTTCAATTTTTGTGCTATAAAATGAACATAGATTTGCTTTTTGCATATCTGTTACACATAGTTAATAGGCCCTATGAACATTATTTGTAGATGATCTTGAGAGATTGAGCTTCTTTCACTTGTTTATTCATGTGAAGCTCCTCTTGATGAAGGATCCCCTTGTAGGTAGGGAAGGTACTGAGAAAGTCTCACATTCTACTAGATTCGTGTGTCTTCAACTTTTGATTGATACATTCTCTCTCCAGAGAGGTTGATAAATCATAAGCGGTTGACATCATAGATCTTTGTGAGATAATCTTGGTCTTAACATGTTGGATTAATCTATCTACTTTATCTTGGTGAAGTGAAGAGGTTAGGGTATTATGCTCTACTTCCTTTTTGGATAGTACCAGAAACTCAGATCCTTGAATTTGATCTAGTCCCCCTATGGTATCTTTTGTGAGTCACCTTTAGAGAGGGTTAACCGTAGTGGACATTCCCTTAATTGGGTCAACCACGTGGATGGAACCTCAAGCGGTAATAGCCATTTTCACCGTGGTAGCAGCAGCCGCTATATAAATGTCCTTGTGGAGGAAATCTTCACAGGTGTGGTCTCTTGTTGGGCTATTAGATCTCCCTAGCAGCTCCTGATTGATTAATTTCTCAGACTGTGTCAAAACCCTGATGCGCCTAGATTGGAGTTCCCCCTCTCGAGATCACAAAATTTGCAGAGTCAAACCATTACTACAAACCCTAGTGAGGCCAAAAAAAAATTATTTTTCTAAGAATATGTGCGTTATTGAAAAACTTTTTGGAACATACACAATTAGCACTTCTAGGGATTAGCACAATAAGTCACTATTGCTTGTTCATGCACAAGGTTTCTTTTGCCCTTGTTCATTATTTTCAGATGATTGCTTACTTCCCTTGCTTGCTATTTTGTGTGCTTGATAGCTTCTTGGTTACTTGAGACAAACTTTTACACAGATCTTCAAAAATTGGATAGAAAAATTTGCAAACACATTAGTACTGAAAACTAAAAAATTGCAAATCTGAAGCAAAAATCCTTTCTGGTGTTAAAAGTCATCCTAAAATTTCAAAACTCGTATCAAAGCCAAAGTCAAAGTTGTCAGAGATTGGTCAAATTTGTCAGAAATCTAATTTTACAGCTTATTTCCAGAATCTATCAAACAAATCATTGTGTTAGGAATAGAGCATAACCTATAACGAATACATTCATTTTCTTAAAGTGGTCACTTCAGTCTGATTTAGCCTTCTAATTTATCAATTTGAGTCTTTTTCATCTTGTGTCAAAACCTTGTCAAAATTATCTTCAAAATTCAATCTTTTTACTAAATAGCTAAGTGTTGTGAGCTCATGCCCACCATCTGTTGGGCATCTACCCACACTACTATGGCATAGTATCCTTCATTTACGTCTGATCTATTCTTTAATCACTTCAATCTTGACAAGGTTGCGTCATTTGATCTTCTAGAATCAATTCATTCTTCAATTGTCTTCATCTTATTCTTTGGCTTCACCCAAGGTTAATGGTGGAAACTAGAGCTTCGTCACACAAGAAATCTAGAGAGGTATCCCATACAATAACTCTAAATACTCTCCAAGCCCCAACTCTTGAACAACTATACAATTCTGGTCTTTACGAAGATGATGGTCTTGGAAATTTTTGATTGAAAACTGGTTACATACCCCCTCCATCAACTCACGGAGGTAATCAACAAACCCCACCTCAATCTAATCCAGGGAGCCCTAAAAATCCTAACATGTCTCACGAAGGGATACATCACGGGTCTCAAGGACACCAATCTCAACACAATATGGATCGAGAATCTACACCTTCTGAAATTGTTCAATATCAAAATGATGATGACTTGAAAAGAATGATGAAACATTTCTTGAAGGAAGATAGAGAAGCATACTTTCTAGAGTTAGCTCATCAAGGAGCTAAACTTCCTCCAAACTTTAATGTGGAAGATATCATTACACATGAGGAAGAAACTCCTATCACGGCTATGGTGAAACAGATGCATGCCATGCAAGTCAAACTTAAAAAACTTGAGAAAGAAAAGGAACCTAAAGAGTTCTCCATGGAGGCTCTATGTCCTTTTCCATTTGATAAAGACTTGTACATGCCACTATTCCCTAAAAGAGTGGAGATGCCTAAATATGATAAGTATGATGGAAACTCTAACCCTCAAGATCATGTCAGAAAATTATGTACTCAATTTATGGAGTTTATGCATGAACCAACCTACTTAATGTGTCTTTTCCCTTGATCTCTGAGAGGAGCAACCATTCATTGGTTCTCTAGAATGCCCCCTACTATCAAAAATTTTGAGGAGTTAATAAAACTATTCTATCAACAATACTCCTACAATATTCAACATCCGGTCACCATGATCGACATCTGTAATCTGAAACAATATCCAGGAGAACCATTCCTGACATTTCTCAAGAGGTGGAGGAAGAAATTTTCTCTATATGCTAGATCTATTCCAGAAACTGAGAAGCTGGAAATCTTCATCAAGAATCTTGTTCCAGAAATCAACTACCCTTTACAAATGCAAAATCATACATCTTTTGACAAGATGGTAGATAATGCGATCAAAATTGAGAAAGTACTTGTGCAAAAATGAGACATCACTTCAAAAAGACAAGTATGAATCTGGATCTAGTTCTAAGGAAAAGAACAAAAACTGGAACAAGAATAAATGCATTGTCACAAATGGCATTGTTGATAATATTCATGCCCCATCTAAGGCACCTACTTTCAATCTTACTATTGGTACCCAATCCATCAAAGCTTCTGAAGTCAAAGCCACAAAGTCCAACAAAAAGTCATATGATTACAAACCTTGGGCTACATATCCTAATCGCAAATTCACTCCTCTCGGAGAATCCTTGGAATCTGCCATGAAAACTCTATTGGCAAACAAAATCATCTACTTGTCTGAGATGAAAGTCTTTGATCCAGAACCTAAACTGAAATGGTGGAGAGAGAATGATTTCTATGAATTCCATTGCAATAAAGGTCATAAGACTAATAACTGTATTCACTTGAAGCACATTATACAAGACAAAATTCATAATGGCAACATCATGATTGACAATCATAAGAGCAATAACGATCATACAACATTCACAGAACCATTTCCTAAACATGGTAAAGAAGATTCTTCTTCTCAACCTAATATGGGTGCTAAAGTCAATTATGCCTACTCAGGAAACAATGTTGTTATCAATATGGTTGAACCATGCCTATCTGAGTGTTGCAATGTCATCACAATTCTAAGAAGAGATAGAGATAATCAATCAGCTAATGTAGTTACTCGATCACAAGCTCAAGCACACCTACAAGGACAAATACTAGATTCATCAAATATCCCTAAGGTGCCTTTCAATCTTTCATCTACTTCTAAACAGAAGTTTACATCTAAATCTTCAAATCCTAAAGACATGAGGCCTACTTCATACAATATTTTCCAACAACTCCAACACGCAAATGCTAAAATCTCCATGTTTGAGTTGCTTCGGATATCTCCAACTCATAGAGCCATTCTAGACAAAGCTCTGCTTGGATCTAATGTTCCTGATGACCTTGATTTAGACAAATTCCAGACTATGGTTGGTCATCTTACGTCTCCATAGTATATTTCCTTTTCAGAGGAAGATGATAACTCCTTGAGTCATCCGCATAACTAGCCTTTGCATATTGAAGTCTTGATCCAAAACTGTCATGTCAAATGTGTGTTGATAGATGGAGGCGCTGGCCTAAACATTTGTTCTTTCAGCTTGATTACACAATTGGGATTTTCAGAAATGGCCATTGATCCTAGGAAGAAGATAACTATCAAAGCATATGATGAGCAAGAAATATCTTCTAAGGGAACTATTTTCCTACCTATCAAAACAGGTCCTGTCATCAGAGATACTATATGTCAAGTTCTTGATCTACCTTTGGCTTACAATATCCTCCTAGGAAGACCCTAGATACATGATATGAAATCAATTCCCTCTACATTCCATCAGTGTTTGAAATTTCTTTATGAAGGAGTTGAGGTGATGATTCCAGCTGATCTGTATAAAACTTGCAATACCTTGAAAGAGAATGCTGATAAACTTGTTCCCAATAATAGAGAATCTTCCACTAAGCAGCTAGACGTTGCTTCAACATCTAAGATGGAAGACATTGCTAAAGAGGTTAAGATCAAAGAAAATGGTATGGGAGAATATACTATAGATCCAGTCTTATCTTTGACATCTCTCCCTATCTCTCCTAAGTCTTATGGGCAAACTCTGAAACTGTCTAAAATAGAGTCTAAAGAACCTCTTGAAACATATAAAGGAAATTTTGTTGCAGAACAAGTATCTAAATAGGAGTTTGAAGAGGATGAAGCTATGCTCGCATAGCTATATAAAGATGAACCTAAATCTCAAGTGGTTCAAAAATGTGATGCTAAAATACCAAATATCCATTCTAAGTCATATGGCCCAGGGGACAAATTGATCACAAAGATGGGATATAAAGGAAAAGGACCTCTTGGACTATAGGGTAAAGGTCTTCTATCACCTCTTGATCATTGTGGCTGAGAAAACAAGAATACAACAGGTCTAGGATACACGAAGAAACCTTTCTGTCTTAGCAAGAACTCCCCGCATGTATTAGAATAGATTGAGCCTTCCATAGCAAATCAACTAAAGGGAAAAATAACTGAACAATCTGATAGTGATGATTCAGACACCACTAATGAACTCATTCCTTATGAGAATTTTCCTAATGATATAAAAGACCTCCTTGAAGCTGAAGATGATCCAATAAAAAGAATTAATGTAGTAGAAACACAAGAACCTACTATAGAGCAAGAGATAGTTGCAACACAAGAACCAGCTAATCTCGAAGGCAATCAAAAAGAGGAAGGTGGTATTTATTCTGAGACAAATTCCCACGAGTATGAATTCAAATTAGAATCTGAGCGAAATCCTTCTTGGGGTATTCATCCTGACTTTACTCATGTTCTCAGATTTCCTAGAGGTCTAGATGAAGAAAAAGAAGATGAATCAAATGACTATGAATGGGGAGTCATTCCAAAACCAGATGAACTTGTTATAGAAAAGCATGTTGATGTTATTCACCAATATGCACCTCAACCTAACGTAAGTCTAGAGTGAAATGATGAACTTATTGAGTCTGATCCACTGATGGCTAAAGTAGATTTCCACAATGACATTGAGCCTATTCACGAATTGAATGTCTTAAGTTGTAATATAACCTTTGAACTCGAGCATTGGGTTAGGACCAATGATGACAGATCCATATCTGTAAACACTCTTTCCCAATCTTTCACCACTTTAACTATCCAATGCCCTAACCTTCTTGACATAACATTCACCAACTTGAACCAAGGTATTTACACCTTTCCCAATGACTATGCCCTTGCTTGCTACCTAAATGTAGTTGATCCTATGAGGACTTCGATCAATGAACTGAGCGTTAGCATGACAGAGTTGGACATCAAGTATCTTAGTCAGAAAAATAAGAATAAGAATAAAAAGAAAAGGAGTTCTAAGGGTGAAAACCACTTTGTGGCAGTCTCAAAACCTACAAAAGTCAAAATAAAAGATGTATCTGAAGGTGGAAACCTCTCTGAGGTGCCTAAGGCTGAGATATTTGATGTCCTTTCGAGTCATTTACAGGACAGATCTCCAGTTCTAATTGAGCTCACTCAATCTATCAATTTGGGAACAACAGAAGAACCACAGTTGATCCATGTAGCACAATCTTTATTAGAGGAAGAAAAGAAAAAAATTACAACATTCCTAACAAAGAAGAAGATCAATTTTGCATGGAAATATTTAGATATGCAAAGGTTGGATCCTGATCTTATAATGCACCATTTATCTATAGCTCCAAACATTAAACCTATTAAGCAAAAATTGAGAAAGATGCATCCACATGTTGCACTCTTGGTAAAAGCTGAATTAGAGAAGCTCCTAAAAGCCGGATTTATCTGAGTTATTGATTATGTGGAATGGATCTCCAATATTGTACCTATTTCTAAACCAGACAAATTAATAAGAGTGTGCACCGATTTCAGAGATGTAAACAAAGCATGCCCTAAGGATGATTTTCCATTACCTAACATTGATATGATAGTAGACATGACTGCGGGCTTTGAGATGTATTCTTTAATGGATGGTTTTTCTGGATATAATCAAATAAAAATTGTTGCAGAAGATCAAGAGAAAACTGCTTTTCCATGTGCATGGGATACCTTCTGTTGGAATGTCATGCCATTTGGGCTTAAGAATGTTGGTGCTACATATCAAAGAGCTATGACTTCTATTTTTCATGACATGATGCATAGGACTATGGAGGATTATGTTGATGATACTTTAGCAAAATCTATGATTAGAGCTGAACATCTAAATGACTTGAGCAAGATACTAGACAAAATGGAAAAATTTATTCTTAGACTAAATCCTAAGAAGTGTGCTTTTGGTGTCACTTCTGGAAAGCTCTTAGGATACATAGTTTCAAAGAAGGGCATTGAAGCTAATCCAACTAAAGTAAAGGCTATAATGGAGATGCAACCTCCCAAGAACATTAGTCAAATGAGGACATTTCAAGGTAGAGTTTGATCTATCAGACACTTCATATCTCAGCTAGTAGACATATCACAACCTTTTACAAAGACATTACATAAAGTTGTGACCTTTGCATGGAGCGAGGAATGTGAAAAGAACTTTAATCATATCAAGAAATATCTATCAAATCCTCATATCTTGATGCCTCCCATTCAAAGGAAGCCTTTGATCTTATATGTCTCCGCTATAGATACATCACTGGGGGCATTGCTTGCACAGCATGATGAGAACAAGAAGGAAAGAGCTATATACTATATCAGTAGAACATTGGTGGCATACGAAAAGAACTATTTAATGATTGAGAAAGCTTGTCTAGCTATGGTCTTTGCATCATAGAAACTAAGACATGATATGTTGGCTCATACTACACATTTAGTATCTACGATTGATCCACTAAAGTACCTACTAAGCAAAGTTGCCCTCACGCGTAGATTATCCAAATGGGTCATGCTCTTAAGTGAATTTGACATTGAATATGTTGAAAGAAAAGCTATTAAAGGTCAAGTTATTGTTGATAAATTAGCATATACACCTTTATTTGATGATACACCAATGCAAATGGAATTCCCAGATTCCTCTATCATGAATCTTTCTTCTAGAGAATAGTAGTTATTCTTTGACAGCTCCTATACACAGAATGGATCGGAGCAGGCATATTGTTCATAACTCCTCAAGGATACTCAATCCCAAAAGCATTTAGAATCAAGTTTCCTTGCACAAACAATATTTCTGAATATGAAGCCCTTCTTAATGGCATGAAAATGGCAATTGAGTGGAGAGTAACAGAATTACACATTCATGGAGACTCACAACTTGTAATCCATCGAGTCAATGATGTGTACCAAACTAAAGATGAAAAGCTCATTCCATATAAGAGAATGGTAGATGATCTAAAGAATTATTTCATATCTATCACATTTGAGCAAATACCTAGAACAAAGAATAAGGTTGTCGATGCAATGGAAACATTATCTACTTTATTACACCAGCCTGAACATGAGCTACGCTACGAGTTCCTTGTGGAAGCACTATCTTATCCTGCATATGACTCCCCTAAAACCCGCATGATTTGCAATGTTGTAGGTCATGATTCATCTAGATATAAAAACCTATTCTCCTATCTCAAAGACTAAATCATCCCCGATACCTTTAACCGTCATGAAAAGAGATACCTTATCTGCCATGCCTCCCAGTATGTCATCATTGGTCATGATCTTTATAAACAAGGTCTAGATGGTATGCTCCTTAGATGTTTAGAATGGGAAGAGTCTCAACGTGCATTAGAGGAATTCCACGAGGGTATATGTGGGTCACACTCGAATGGTTTAACACTAGCTCAAAAACTTATTAGGGTTGGGTACTATTGGCCGGCAATGGAGAAAGAGTCTATCAAGTTTGCTAAGAATTGTCAAAAGTGCCAAGTATATGGCAACTTAATGCTCCAGGGAGAGATCTAATTCTCTTCACTACATAATGGCCTTTTCATCAATGGGCCTTTGATCTTATAGGAGCTATACATCCTCATTCTTCTAATGGACATACCCATATAATCACAGCTACAGATTATTTTACAAAATGGGTAGAAGCAGTCCCTTTGACACAAGCAACTAGAAAAAAAAATCTATGTTCATCTTGAACTACATCATATGCCGGTATGGTATTCCACATTCTATAGTCACAGATAATGGTGGGCAATTTAAGAATAAAGACTTGGATGATCTATGTGCTAAATTCAAGATTACACAACATTGGTCATCTATCTACTGTCCTCAAGGGAATGGACAAGCAGAGGCTTCAAACAAGAATCTATTGAAAATCTTGCATTGAACAGTTAATAAAATAGGAAGAGACTGGCATCTCATGATCAATCCAACTCTCTGGGCCTACAGAACAAGTATCAAAATGCCTACTAGGGCTACACCTTTCCCTTTAGTTTATGGGTCTGAAGAGATACTACCTATTGAGGTCGAAATCCCATCACTAAGAATCAAAATGCATGGTCTGGTAACTGATGATGACTACAGAGTGTCTAGGTTGCAAGAACTTGAACTACTAGATGAGCACAGAAAAGTAGCATATGATCATCTCAGAGTATATCATAAGAGAATGTCTAGAGGCTACAACAAGAAAGTCAGACATAGAGAAGTTCAGGTTGGCGATCTAGTCTTGAGAGAGAATCCTAAAAATCAATCACATAGAGAGTGCAAGGGGAAGTTTGAACCCAACTGGCTGGGTCCCTTTTTTATCACTACTACTTTTGGCTCTGGTGCCTATCAACTCTCAATGACTGAAGGAGAATAGCTCCAAGAACCAATCAACGTTCTCCATCTGAAGAAATTCTACGCCTAAGGCATTCAGTCTATGGTAAAATGTCCTGAAAAAATCTTTAAAATTGGAAAAATTCTTGAAAAAATGAACATCTTGGTGAAAACCTAGCAATAGGCGCCTTGATGATTCACAAAAAAAGTAAAAAATATCAAAAGTACAAATTTTTTTTTGGGAAAAATAAAAATACAATAAAATGAGAAAAAGAAAAAGTGCCTTGGTGAAAACCTGGAAACATGCGCCTTGGTAGCAAAAATAGAATCTCTGCCAAGATGGTGAAAACCCAACAAATGGGCACCACTTGTTTCAAAATGCTCCATCTATCAGCACAATCTTGGTCTTTCCCAACTTTCAGTCTTGCTTTAGTTTATACATATCTCTTGGTTTGTTCCCGCATTCCTATTTTCAATAAGTCAGTCTATACACCAATCAGCTAAAGTGTCTATATCCTATCAATGTTCAAACTTGGGGGCAATCAAAGTCATATCCTATGGCCTCCAATGTATCTTAGACATATCATATCCATTCATAGTCCTTTGAAGCTTCATCTGAGTCAGTTAGTCAATCTCGTCTCCAGAAAGGACTTTGCATCTACAACAACGCAATCAAACATCAAACATAAATTGAAAACAATCTATGTTTTTTACATGCTTTTATCTCCTTGTATGCTTGTTGATTCACATTGAGATTTTTGTATATTTGTTTCCCACGAGCTCTTCGATGATGTCCTTTACATGATTTAGAGAGTGATGATTGGGGGCATAATCTTTTCTTTGTTTTCTTCTTATATGTGAAAATCTAACAACTTTGGAAATTCTGGATTGAAATGGTGTCTGACTGTAAGAGCCTCTATCTCGAATTGGATGGCCATGCGTACCTCGACCATTGATACCCAGAAAATTCAAGGAAGTTTGATCTAACTATTGTCTTTTTTGAGTGAGTTCTTTCTCCTATTGTGAAATGTGATCTTTGTTGAACTACAACTGATTTGGAATCTGATTGAAGAATCTGTGATTAAAGATCACTGAGGAGTTTCTGATTAGATATGTAATATGATTAAATCAGTATTATGTTGTCATTGATGTCAACTAGTTTGACAACACTTATCTTGTAAGTTACTATACCGAGACATCTGAAGAAAGGTGAAAAAGATGAAGAACAGAGAAATCTACATGAGGAAAGATGTACATGATAGATGAGGATAAGGAACACATTGAATAACTTGTTGATGAGTCTATGACTTGATGATATTGATTGTATTACATTGCATTCATCTATAATGAAGTATAGAGCTGAAAGACACAAAGCAGTGTTGTCGGTAAATGAAGCATTTCTAGTATACACCGACGGAGTGTAGTGTATACCAAGCAGTGTTCACCGACACATTTCTTTGTTAACCGAGCGGGACAGAATGAATTACATGATTAGTTTAGCCGATAAGATTGATGAGCTGGCAAGAGTATAACATCGAGGTAATAGATAATGTTTGTTACACAGATTGATGGCTGACAAAATTTAGGGAAGATCTAATGGAGCATATTGAAACGTGTTATTGACACAAGTACCAAGAAAGTTTGAAGTGGCAAAATCTATGAATGAGGTTAAGCGGCAAAATTTGATGGTGGAGAAGAAAATGATTTACTCGTCTATATAAGATAACAGAATTTCTTTATGCAAGATGCCGGAAGAAGAAGAAGCTGCAAGAATATCACGTGAATAAGGTTTTCATGTATTCTGATCATACTGGTTAGTAAGAACCGAGCTACAGAACAATTACTTAGCTACAAAGAGTAATTACTGATGGACAGTAAGTTGATACAGTATTAAATCTGAAGTGAAATATTGATCAAAAGGATTTGTATGGACTAAATATTGATCTGTAATCTACAATTGAAGTTGTATTAAGGCAGGTCATTTACTGTTACATATTTAACCATTGTATACAGTCAAATCTCTTAACCGAGTGGACTCTAAAAGTCTTATGATGTATCATTCATAAAGTGAATGTTGTTATCCTATCAATCCCATAGTGAATACTGGTTGGACGATAACTTATAGTCTAAAATCCTCTAACAAGGTCACACCTGATAGTGTGTTTGTAACCTTTAACAGGGTTGGGTCTTAACCAACCTCACTTCAAAAGAGTGAACAATTTTGGGTTGCTAGTCCCAGGTGGTTTTTCCCTTTACAGGGTTTCCACTTTAAATCTCTTGTGTTATGTGTTGATTGTGATATTTGTTTTTTATCATTCTTTACATGTTACATTTTAGATTAGATCGGTAAATTGTTATGGTATTAGACTGGTAATCGGTAAAAGCATAGATAGTGAAAGTATTTAGTGTTTACCGACGAGCAGAAATTGAAGAAATGGTTTTGAATTATACATTTTGATTTGGGACACTGGATAACTAATTCACCCCCCTCTCAGTTATTCTAACAATCTTACCTAAGGATGTGAATGATAAAGGGTCACTACGAGTAATTCACATTGGATTTAGAATGATCTCTTAACTGTTTGATGTGTTTGTAGGCAAGGCGTATTCTAGTCATCACAACATCTATGTTTTGATGCTTATACAAATTGCTATATCAAAATGGACATGATATTCAAGTCATCCTGGTGTTTGTGCCTTGATGCTTATATCTAATATGACATTCTGAAAATAAAATCAATATTCATATTCCATGGTTGCCTAACCAGTGGGTGTTGTATTGATTCCTGTGCATACAAATCGATATTCATATGTCTATGGTTTCATAACTAGTGGGCATTGTATTGATTTATCCGATTACCTAAAAAGTTCAATGATGATAACAAATCGACACATGATCAGTGACTAGGTCCTAGGTCTTAGGTTTGCATCTCATTCTGCATTTCATTTTGCACTTTGCATGATCTCACAAATTTCTTGAACACTTAAACAATTCTTCAAAACCAAAAATGCTAAACATGACACAAGGACTGAGCATTGTATGAAGGTTCCTCCAACGAAACAGCAAGTAGAATCCTTTTTCGAGATCAAAATCAAAATCTGAGATCATTCATATTATTAACTACTTGCATAATCAACCTTCAATCATCAAAGAAATCCAGAATTCAACTTAACTGATTATCTTACATCAAACTATCAAAATTTCAACTTGGTCAACTATGGTCAACTCATGGCTTAACCTAGTCAAACTTGGTCTCCAGGACCTCCCAACGATGCAGAACGCATTCTCGAATGTGTATAACCACTTCTCAAATCAATTAACTTGCTTTTAAACTATGTAACGCTGACTTTTCTTGTCAGATTTCAATTTTCATCCCGAAGGGGGCATGGTATTACACATTAATCAAATCTAAATCTAAAAATCAAGCTTTCCTCAATAATCAAGACAACAACCACATCTACTTGCTGATTCATCTAAAGTCCTCGTCGCTTGGGGCAAATCTATTGATTCTTGGGGCATATCAAATTCATCTAGTATCCTAAATCTATCTTGTAAACTGTATTAGCTTTTCATAACCATCGGTTCGTTAGTGTTATTTCCTTGGTTCTTCATAACTGATGGGTTCAGGATGTGATACCAATATGATTCACATAAGGACATTGAGGTCTGGAATCGGTCACTCACTTCTTCGCAATCATAAGGTTTAGAATCAGGCGTTTTGGCACTTTTTCATAATCACCGGTTCATTGTTGATATAGCTAGCATCATCTCAATTCCTGGTCATTCTAGGCCTGGGTCGATATCTCTTTTTCAAATCTTTCAAATCAGTTTCATACGTACATCAACCATAGACTATTCTTTGAACCACTACGCTTTGCACAGTAATTCAAAGAGGGGCAAAATATAATACCCCAAAAATGAGCTATAGGTTCATTAACCTCCTACATCTTCAATTCGAACAAAATTGACATCAATGTCCTAACCTAAGGCACATCTGCACGTTATCGAATCCTAATTGATTTTATCCTAAATTCTGCATCAGGGAATATTCCTTGAATATTCCTAATTTATCCTAATTATTCTTAATTTAATAATTATTTGGCGATAGATCTCATTTATCCTAAATTTGATTAATTAAATATGATGAATATTTAATTAATTAGATTAATACTACCACTTAATTATTTAATTAGATTTAATTCTATTTATTCCTAACTAATATTATTTTATTTGACAGTAAATCAAATTTGCTAAAAATAATCAGTTGAATTCTTATTTAATTGATTAAATTAAATTGTCAAATTTAATAATATAGTTTTGGAATAAAATTTGATTAAAATAATTGATTAACTCATAAATCAGTTATTTTAAATATATTTTAAATATTATTTGGCGATAAATCATATTTATCCCAAAGTTTGATTAATTGAATATGATTAATATTTAATTAAGTTATTTAATTCTGCCACTTAATTATTTAATTAGATTTAATTGCATTTATTCCTAATTAATATTGTTTTTATTTTGACAATAAATCAAAATTCCTACAAACAATCAATTGGATATTTATTTAATTGATTTAAAATTAAAGTTCTCAAATTTAATGATTTAATTTGAATAAAAGTTTGATTAAAATAATTGATTAACCCACAAATTAGTTATTTTTAAATTTAAAATCAGTTAAGTTGAAGATAAATCACTTTATTTATTTAATTAATTCATGATTATTTGTGCACATTCAAAGAGCAGTTAAACTTTAAATTAGAAAATCAATTCAAGTTGTTATCTTTTTGAAACTCAACATCTATTTTGAGTTCAAAGTTGATCTAAACTTTTGATTTGAATTAAAAAGTTGTTCTTGCATGATTTTGCATGATTTTATGAGTTAAATATTTCTAATTTCTTGTTAACTCAAAAATCAACCTGAGTTCTCAAAAGTGATTTATGACTTTTTCCATGCACCCTCAAGCCCTGAATTTCTATAAAATCAAGGCTCATCTCTTTACAAATCATCCACATAATTTGCATACTTACTTTGGCGAATTGCCATCAGAGGAATCATCAAGCTTCTTGCGAATTAGCGTTTTGTGAGATCAATCTTGTTTTCAATTCATTCTAGTTTCATATTTCATATCATTGTTAGCTTAATTTGCATATCATTTCAATCCATTTAGATTAATTTATTATCAGTTTTTCTCATCTTATTGCATCAAAAATTTAAAAAAATAGTTTAATTTGCATTCATATTTTATTGCTTTCATCATTTAAATCCTTCGTTTAGGTGTTGCATTGTCACTGATCTCGATCTAATCTGAGAATACCATACTCCCACCAACTAGAAGGCAGTAAATTGCCTGGTTAGATATATTGTTCTTATTTGCATATTTTGATTTTTGCTAACCTCTAATGTTTTACTGAAGTGTTGTGTCTACAACTAGGTACAAAATTCACACACACAACATAGTCATTTTCTAGGCAATGTTGGTCGGTCATCACTGTGACCGAGTCATCATATATAGGCCAAGTCATGTATAATGTACATTTACCAAGCAGTAGTCACTGTCGAGTAAAACATTGGTCACCGAGTACTTTTGTATTAGTCAAGTCCAATTTTGCCAAGTTATGTAAAGAAGACAATGCCAAACACCATAATATAAATAACAGTGAATGCCAAGTGCCAGAGATATCTAATGCCGAGCAAGCCAGAATTGACATATGTGTTTATTATGGCACAAACACTTAGGTAAACTATTTTGGTCAACATTTATATTTCATTTATTGTTTGTTGAGGAAATCACGGAGGTGATTATGCTCTTTTATTATAATCTTTAATCCCTATGTAACACATGGAACCAATCAAAATTAGGGAAAGGTTAAGCGAAAAAAAGAGATAATCTAGATCATAGATCTTAAATCTTGGAGAAAGATAAGTGTCTATATAAGATGTGATCTGAACCCTAAAATGATGTAAGAGTGTGACAAAGAGAATATCTTCATAACAGAGAAGTATTCTGATAGAGTTTAGTGACCAAGTAGAATAGAGAAAAGTAGTGAAGGGAAGAACAGAGACATACTTGATAGATGAGATCAAATCTATACTGGAAGGAGAAGATATGTAATCAACATCACAGTGCAAACTGAAGGATCAGGTATTGAGACATTTTAACAGGTGTATCAGGGTAAATCTTTTAACAGAGTGGTTTTGACAAACCTTAGTAAATCTCTCAACCGATTGCTTACTTAGTTGTAAGTCTTAAATCCTTTTGCAAGGTAGATTGTATAAATCTCAAAGCTCTTAACAGGGCAGACCCCTCACAAGGTAGATCATATTTTGTGATCAAATTTGTAGCCCTAACAGGATAACTTTATACTACAGTAGGGAAGATTTGTGGGTGTCATCCCCACCCCAGTTTTACCTTTCAAGGGTTTCTAGGTAACCAAAATCATTGTGTTATGCTTATTTGCATGGATGATGTTTAGCTTATTAGATCTATTATACTGTTGAGTTTTATGCTTATGCTATGCAAGTTTCATTTATGTAAAAATGGATAAATCAGTGATATCTGATTCCCCCCCCTTCTCAGTATCATATTTTCCCAATAGATTTCCAAAAATTGGTATCATAGCATTGGTCTCCTATAGAAGTCTAACCACTTGTGAGATAAAGATCTTGAGATGGAGGTTTATAAGTTGGGAAAAATCATAGAGAATCAAAAGATTAATATTCATCTTGCGTTACAACAACTTGAAGAAGCCAGAGGAGAACTGAAGAAATCCTTAAGCAGAAGAAGAGAAATTGTTGTTCAACAAAATGAAACACAATATCAAGAAGAAGATAATACTAGACTATTTGATAGTGGGAACTCCATAGAAAGTGACAAATCCATAAAAGAACTACTGGAGAAAAACAACATACTGAATGAGGACATCAAAAATCTAAAGAGAGAACAAGAAATTCAATCTGTGAGACTATGTGAAGTAGTTGAACAGAAAAAGAAAGCTGAAGAAGACAAGACAATGGCCAAAGAAGATAAAAGATAAATATCAATGAGACTTGATGAAAAGACAAATGACATGCAAAGGTTGACAAACAATCAACTTGACATGGTAAATCAACTGCTACTGATTAATCAAGAATTGGGTAGGAAATATGTGGAACTCACCAATTTGAGATCATAAAATAATCAATTGAGGAATGAATTGAGAACTGAAAAGGAAGTTAATGAAAGGATGAACAAGCCTAATGAAGCTGTAAGATACTTTGAAGAGTTGTTAAGGCCACCCAGAAGATCTAGTGATACATCTAGACTTGGACATAATAAGCAATTGTCATTCACTAAGGAAGGAGAATCATCAAAGAGTGGAGAGCAAAGGAATGCAAAACCAAAGAACAACAAGCCCACATGCCATCACTATGGAAATCTAGGACATACAACCAACATCTGTAGAAGCACACCTGCTAAGTCTGACCCTAAACCAAAATTCAATGGACATTGTTTTAAATGTAAGAAACATGGACATCAAGAACATGAATGCAGGACAAAGGTTAGTAATCCACCTACCTCACCTAAATCCCAAGGACAATGTTTCAACTATCAGAAATATGGACATAAAGGATTTGAATGCAAATCAAAACCAAAATGGTCATCAAATCAACACATGAAGTCACCTAAGAAGGGGTAATACATATAATTGATACTAAAACACTTGGTACAGTTGCCATTATTGTGGAAAATATGGTCACATTGGAGCAAATTGTCTGAAGACACATTTTAGGGGTAAATCCAAGAGTTGGATGAATGGAAGTATGGTATGCTATAAATGAAATAAGATAGGTCACCTAAAGAAAGATTGCAGGACACCCATACCGAGCAATGAGAAAAGCAAGAATGAAGAAACCATTGAGCAAATGAGAAATCAAATGAACAAAACATGGAAGAAGAAAGAAGAGGGAAGCAGTAGTGAAGCCAGTGCACCTGAGGTCACCCAATCCAATGGATTTGGTGACCACACTACTTCCAACTAAGAAAAGAAGGTATGTATGGAACTGAGTCCTATAATGTTTAATCTTACATCAATTCCTAACATTTGTTGAGAAAAAGTCCATATCTACATAGATTAAGATGCATTAGGACATATTTGAGCAAAGGACTGCACTGCATATTTGATGTTGAGCATGAGTATTTTAGTCTATAGTGACTGATTCACTAATGTATGATGAGTGCCTATGATAGATGAGATGTGATGTACACCGAGCTGTAATTGAATGGTTGTATCGACCAAGCTTATGTTGACCGAGTTTAACATGAGATTGTTGAGACTGTTGTATCTCACCTAGAAAGTGTATGGATAATTAATGAAGCCCTAATCTGACCATTTGAAGTCTATAAAGTAGGACATTACCATTTATTTCATTTCACTAGTGAATTGAGAATTTTTGGAGTGATTTAGAAGGTGAGTAATCAGTGCGATTAGTGCTAAGTATGATTTGTAGAAATCTTCACAGCGTGTCGTCGGCAAAACATCTGAAGAACACTTGTGCAAGGTACTTTACTGATTAAAATATTTTCAATACATTAACCCTTAAGTTGTTAGACATGGCATCATCACCATCAGTTGGGATAAAGAAGCAAGGAAAGGAGGTTTTTAATGTTCAATTAGTGAGAAACGAAGCATGCAAGCCACAAAGGTTTCAGGTCATTCCAAAAAGTGTGATCATGGGATATCTGACTAGAGCCCTTTCATCAATTCCAAAGAATGTTTTAATGATAAATGATATTCATTCATGTTACATGTGCAAGATTGGAGAAATCGACAATTATGAAATTAGAGAGGCATACGTGAAACTATGCAGCAATGGAGTGTTGAATTTGGAACACCAGAAGATTGAAAAGAAAGGGTTGATTCATGCCCTTGACTTTACGCAAAATTTCAAAGTAGAATGGATCAAGATTGTACTGAGCAGGGCACACAACATGCAAATATGGCTGGAGGATGGAAAAATCCAAATCACCAAAGATATGATTCATCAATTAACTAGATACCCTAAACTCCCTGGGAAGAAAACTATGAGATGTCAAAGCAAGGAGGAAATTTAGGCAAACACACAGGTAGTATGGAACAAGCACGGCATGACTATCTCTACTATCACCGATCCATAAATTGAGTTTGCAGTAAGGGTGATAGAACATAAATTATATCAATCAAGTCGGTTGGATAGTGTCCCATGCATGGAAGTGGACCAAGCTTGGAAAATAATTAAGAAGGATCACACATACAACCTTGTCGAGCTGCAACTGACATAACTTGTCGAGAATCTTACATCAATCTGGAAAGCAAAGAATTCAATGTGTAAGTCATGTTCCTTATTTGTTTATCCTTCTACATTTAGAAAAGTTTTCCTACTGTTGGAGGAGTAGTATGGGATAAGAGTAGGCCAGTGACAGTTTAGATAAATGAATTTGTTAGTTAAATGGGTGATTACTTTGAAAGCATTATGGAGAATTACTTTGTAGAATTTAAGAAGAAAATGAGGAAGAGAAGTAGGATTATTGTATCCTTAGTAGATAAATACAAACAAGACATATGTTTCCTAGTTGAAACTGACCTTACATATGCTCAAGCTATAATATTGAGGGTATCATGGCTAATGCCACTACCTTATGAGGTAAACATTGATGAAACTACAATAGCAATCACAACCTTGTTAGCCGAGGAAGTTGATAAGAAGGCTACTTATTTTGGAACCTATGAGGAAGAAAAGGCTAAGATAATTGTGGGACTAAAGTCTACTACCATGGAGAGAAAGAGGAAAAACATAGTGAAAAACATTGAAAAGATGATAAGAGAAAGAGAGGTAGATGCACCTCTAGAACTGACTCAAGGATTAGGAGAAGATAAATCAAGTGAGTCTGGTGAAAGTGAAGAGGAGGAGAAAGTAGTAGAAAAGAAAGGCAAGAAGGCATTAGTTATCAAGTCTGTGAGAAAAAAATGCACAAACCTAAGCCTATCTCCTCACCTATAGTTAGGCCAAGAACTAGGGAAGCCTCTACAGTTGTAGCTGTCAAGCCTCAAAAGAAAACTCCTGCATCAGGGAAGAGAAAAATTGTTCAACCTAAGGCAGTGTTGAGACAGTTGAAGAATAAACAAAGGAGGAAACTCATTTTGGAGAAGGATGATGAGGAAACTGGCAGTGGTGAGGAAATAAAGAAGAAGGTAGCATTACAAAAGAGAACATTGAGTGTGGATGAAATATGCCACAACATTAAAAGCATTGCTGTACTAGCAGGCTTTAAACAAAGCAAGTTTGAAAGGATGAATATTGAGGATAAAGAAAAAGTTGAAGAAGACATGATTCAGATGCTATGCATATTCAAAATGGTACCAATTCAATTAGGGAAATTGATTCATGATGAATTATATCAAATACTAGCACAGAAATGGGAATATACCCTTATGACAAAAAAGTAAATCAGGGAAAGAACACTTGCTCAAGTCACACTAGACTTGTCCCCTTCTTACATTCAGCAATACATGGAGCAATACAAAAATAGATTTGTTCCTAAGCTCTAGGCATATTCTATCCTTCAACACAAGGTTGAAGATGTTGTTCAACAAAGTCTAAAGGTATGGAAGATCATCTTTGGTCTTATAATTGATAAGATCACACAATAGGATGCTAGCACATCTAAGGGAGTTGAGCTAGATAATAAAGAGGATGTTAGTGAACCTCATATTCAGGAGGAAGTAGCTCAGAAGACCAAGAAGCATAAGAAGATAGCTAAAATAACTATTGTTGATATCATCAAGGAAACCCCAGTGAAAACTCATGTATTGACCGAGGAAGAAAGTCAAGTCGAGGCAGAAAAAGATACATCTTTGCCAAGTGGTAATCTTGTGTTACTACAAGGGATAGATTATCCACAGATTAAGGATACATCAACTGATAAAGTTACCTCTTCCAGTCCACACATAGCTACAGTTCATATCCTAGCTGGTCATAGTACTACCGAGGAACAAGACAAGTCGATAATTGCACCTATGACTACATATGTCGAGGAGTCAAATAAAGGACATGCAGAACATTTTGCATTAGTTATAGTAAATCCTCATATGGAGGAAAAGGAGCCAGAAAAGAAAGAGATAAAAAAATCAATAAACACTCAAGAGCCTAAAGAGAAAGAGGCAATAAAATCTCTTATACAGATGTCGAGTGGTACTACACCTAGAAAGAAGTCACATAAAAAGAAGGAGAAATCTCCCACTCCACAGGTGACACTCAAGGAAGTTATTATGATTCCTAAATGGGACAAAGATAACTTGACCTATGATCAGATGCAAATTATGTAGGTTCTTTTGAAGAAGAAGAGAAAACAGGAAGAAATGAGAAGGGAACGTCAAAAAAAGCAAGTACTTCATGAAATAAAAGGTATATTCATTGATGCTTTTGAAATGACTGATGTGAATAACTCTGACCCTGTTCTACAACAACTTGGTCATATTGTCAAGAAAGTGACTGATGACAATAGTGAGGCTAATGACAAGTTGTTGCAGTGGCTAGAAAGAAAATTCAAGACTAAGGTACTTAATAAGGTCTCTAAAGATATAGCAGTGAAGCGGGTAGAACTTTCTACCTTAATATCAAATTTAGAAGAAGTTTTACTAAATGCACAATCTTTGTACAATAAATTCTGTGATGTAGAAGTGTTTACCAAGGACAACCAGGAACTGGTAGATAAGCTACAACTAGACATCTGGTCTAATAGTCACTCATTGAGATTGGATGCAAGTTCCAGCTCTATACACTACACCAGGCTTCTACATACTCAAGGGAGGTTAGTCGATTTGATGGCTAATGATGGTAAGATAAGGGCTCACGTACTCTCCATACAAACAATATTAACACCTCATATGGAGGCCATACAAAGAGAGTTAGCTTTGGCAAAGGAATTAGTTTAGAAAGATCCCCATCTTTCTATTGCCGAGAGCCTAGTTGACCTAGTTGTCAAGCTAGAGGTAAAGTCTGAGGTTTTGAAGATTGCAACATCTAGTTGGGACAATGCATTGCATATGGTCATGCAGCTTCACAAACCTTTTATGGAAAATTATTTCAAGCTCCCTACACCCGAAGAACTTCAAGTGACAAAAACAAGGGAAAAATAGTAGTGATATGACATGTTAAGTCACAAAGAGGGAATAGAATCAGAGAGAAGAATCAGACTGAAGAAAGCATAAATGAATGGTATGACATACTACATTTTGTAAATGTGTATATGTATTCGAGTGTATGTCAAATAAGGAAGTCTTATATGTACAAAAGTAAATATTTTTTTGTTTTGTAAGACCAAGTTATGTTTTAGGGGGAGTATTCTATATATACTTCTATTAATACTAAGTGCTCTTGTAAATGTAATGAAAAATTCATGGCAAAGTGTTTTTTCCACTAATGTCAAAGGGGGAGATTGTTGATCCCTAAATTTTTGTCATCTATTAGTGTCTTACACATAGTCATTTTCTAGGCAATGTTGGTCGATCATCACTACGACCGAGTCATCATATATAGGTCGAGTCATGTATAATGTACATTTACTGAGTAGTAGTCACTGTCGATTAAAACATTGGTCATCGAGTACTTTTGTATTAGCCAAGTCAGATTTTGCCAAGTTATGTAAAGAAGACAATGCCAAGCACCATAATATAAAGAACAATGAATGCCGAGTGCCAGAGATATCTAATGCCGAGCAAGCCAGAATTGACATATGTGTTTGTTATGGAACAAACACTTTGGTAAACAATTTTGGCTGACATTTATATTTTATTTGTTATTTGTTGATGAAATCACGAAGTTGATTACGCTCTTTTATTGTAATCTTTAATCCTATGTAACACATGGAACCAATCAGAATTAGGGAAAGGTTAAGTGGCAAAAAGAAATAATCTAGATCGTAGATCTTAAATCTTGGAGAAAGTTAAGTGTCTATATAAGATGTGATCTTAACCCTAAAATGATGTAAGAGTGTGACAAAGAGAATATCTTCATAACAGAGAAGTATTTTGATAGAGTTCAGTGACTGAGTAGAATAGAGAAAAGCAGTGAAGGGCATAGCAGAGACATACTTGATAGATGAGATCAAATCTATACTAAAAGGAGAAGATCTGTATTTAGCATCACAGTACAAACTGAAGGATCAGGTACTGAGACATTTTAATAGGTATATAAGGGTAAATCTTTTAACATAGTTGTTTTGACAGACCTTAGTAAATCTCTTAATTGTGTGCTTACTTAGTTGTAAGTCTTAAATCCTTTTGCAAGGTAGATTGTATAAATCTCAAAGATCTTAATAGGGAAGACCCCTCATAGGGTAGATCATATTTTGTGATCAAATTTGTAGCCCTAATAGGCAAAATTTATACTATATTAGTGAAGATTTATGGGTGTCATCCCCACCCCAGTTTTACCTTTCAAGGGTTTTTGGGTAGCCAAAATCATTGTGTTATGCTTATTTTCATGGATGATGTTTAGCTTATTAGATCTGTTATACTATTGAGTTTTATGCTTGTTCGTGCAAGTTTCATTTATGTAAAAATGGATAAATCAGTGATATCTAATTCACCCCCCCCCCCCCCCCCCCCACTCTCAGTATCACATTTTCCCAATAGATTTCCAACACTAAGATCTTTGTTTTGGTGTTATAGTTTGTTACTTAATTTTATGAATAGATATTAGGATTTATTGAGTGAGTGTAAGTGTGAATTTGGATATCTCATTACATTGTGCTATTTAATTTGGATACAAACTTTTCATCTTTCACATATTGGCGTGCCTAGTGGGACCCATGTGTTGAAATACCTTCAGATGATGGGGGTGGGGGGTGAATCAACATGCACTAAAATTGAACCTTTTACTTCCATGAATTCTTATTAATTATTTAATCCAACTAAAATCTAATAAAATATATTTTAATTAAAACATGTAAACACGTGAACAACATATTTTCATGTGGAAAACCCAATTAGGGAAAAACTAGATTGAGATTCAAACTCACTATATGAATAATTGATTAGAAGAGTTAAGGCCACAAGCCAAGGAGCACACATCCACTAAAAATATCTTGCAGACTAGGATACAAATCCTAGCTAAGGCACCAACCTTAATAAAAGATACAATGATCTTTTTCAATATAAGGAGCCAACATTAGATCAAGATACAATGTTTTCAAGGAATGAACTTACTTGAAGTACATTATTTGAAATGTTGATTATAGTTTTTGGTTTATATATTTGTAACTAATTTTATCTATTATTGTCTACACATTCTCTCATTTGAACTTCAATGAATTATACACATTCATCCTTTACACCTTACTAATATTTAATGGATAATCTCCTTTATATATCCATTGCAACACAAAGAATCATCTACTAGGTTGGTCTAGTAGGATGTAGCATGTAACACATAGACTGTTGGCCCCATATATAATCTCTAAAGTATGCATAAGTAAAATAAAGTGTGTGAAGTATCACACCATGTCAATACACCTTCCGTTAGATCCAAATATTTTCCATGATCATCGTATGTTTCCGCAAGGACCAAAATATCTTGAATTACCCATAAATGATGAATTTTTTAATACTTATTGATCAAATAAATACAAAAGGTGGTGTGGACCTCCAAAATATTTGTGGATGCACAACATAACATTTCATAATTCCATTATATCTATATAAATGAGCTACAACTTTGGATGACCTAATGGTGGAGAAATACAATGTATTCCTACAAATTGTCATATTGTCTCTATCAAGTTGAAGTACAAAACACAATATCTATTATTGTGATATTGCTATCAGGATTCAACTATGTAGTTTTAGAGTCAAACTCATTGACCCATGTTTCATGATTAGTAGTTCACACGAACTCATCTCTCATGAGAATGAATAGAACACTCGGCACTCATTGGATCTAGGTGATGCTCATAGAGGTGAAGCACCATGACTTCCCAGGAGGTCACCCATCCTAGTACTACTCTAGCTTGAGCGCGCTTAACTACAAAGTGTCCTCCATGGTTAAACCCACTCTACTTGCAACCTCATTTGCAAAACCTTCACCAAGTGTTGTGCCTTATGAACCACTCATTACAAATCCCCTTAAACTCATTAATTGATAAGTAGGAGATATTTTCCACAGCAAGTCAACACTTATCAATTGATGAGCTTAAGGGGCTTTGTAATGAGTGGTTTATAAGGCACAACACTTGGTGAAGGTTTTGCAAATGGGGTTGCAAGCAGAGTGGGTTTAACCATGGAGGAAACTCTGTAGTTAAGCATGCTCAAACTGGAGTAGTACTAGGATGGGTGACCTCCCAAGAAGTCTCGGTGCTTCACCTTTGTGAGCATCACCTAGATCCAATGAGTGCTAAGTGTTCCATTCATTCTCATGAGAGATGAGTTCATGTGAACTACTACTCATGAAACATGGGTCAATGAGTTTGACTCTAAAACTACACAGTTGAATCCCAATAGCAATATCACAATTTGACTTGCTGTGGAAAATATCTCCTACTTATCAATATCTATTATTGTCAGCTAAATAGAATTATGAGATCTGAGAATTAGCAACTTCTGATAACATCATGCAACATACATCAATTGAAAGGTTGAGGAAACCAACATGACATGAAATAAACCAAATGACTATTCACTGAAATAGTCAATCATAGTAAATCTCCAATGTAGATACCATAAATATTCACTAAAGTGCCTAACTCAATGTAGATCTCAATATGCCAAGACATGATTCATATTAGTCTCTTAACTCTTAATTGTTTCTTCAAAGCATACCTAGACTAGAAGAACACAAATGAAATTATCACAATCAACTAATTCAACCAAAGACCAACACAAACAATAATGCCACACTCAAAACAACATAACTTCACTTGGAGAGCACATGAATGTGAGATATCTAAATTGGAACACTACAAAAACATTAGAAACATGTCCACCAAAACCCAAACCTAGAAGCAACAATGTGGAGAAATGTTGATCATTCTCCATACATGTCATAACTATTCTTAAAAACCAACCTTACTATTAGAAAACAACAAAGCATAACTCCAACCTTTGACTTTTGTGGACCAGAAAGTAGGATAGTGATTTAAATTCACAAACCATACATGGTAGCACAAAAACTACAAGTCACCATATTTTTATGTAGAGAAATGCAAAGCATTCTCCCATAAGGACTTTAGATACTCTTTATTGTATGCAACAACTTCCCATGTTTTTCACCTTCTAGATATACAACACACTAACTTTTCATCATCACTAAACATCAAAACAATATCTGTTCATCCCATACCAGACCTCAAACACTCTATTTCTTTCATATTTGGCTTCAAATACTCTTTCCTGCATATTTCAACTTTCCCTACACCAACCACATTTTATGCACATAGTAGTTTGACAATCATGATAATGCTAAATACTTCTCTCTCATAACATGTCTTTGTACCAGGTACAATATTGTATTCATATAACTCTTTATTATCAATGAAAACATTGATCGTATGCTAACAATTCCCCCTAAAGTCATTTTGAACTCATACAACTCTTCATCAAGTTGACATCAATGCACATAGTAGGTTAACATCAATAAAAAAACTAAATATTTAATGTAAATAATCTGATGACACAACATAACAATCTAATGATGCACTATCTATACTTATCTCCCCTTTTGGCATCAAGGACAAAGAGCACAACATTGAGAGACCTTATGACTACATCTTTGATATATATCCCCTCCTTTTAGAGATAAATTTATACTATACTTATCTCCCTATACTATTTATATTCTCATCTAAATCATAGAATGGCTCTCCCCCTTTTGGGTATAACCCTATCAACAACACCAATCCCCATGATGTTGGGGGAAAAACATATTTGTAACAATTTCCTTCAATCAAATAACTGCAACTTTCACTACTCCCCCTAAGAGCAATAACCACATCATTTAAAGATACAAACTCCCCCTTTCAAATACATCTCTATTAAATGTAGAACCCCCCTGTATTAGGGATATCTGATTTCTGTAGCAACCAAGATCCACTATATTTGTAGCATCCTTCATCAAATATGTCTTCAAAATATTCTTAGAAACCTATTAGCTTCTCTTGGGAAATATAGCAAAGGTAGATGCAATAGGAACCAAATCGTACCACTAAAATTTCTAATGTTTATTCAAGATCAATATTTTCTTCTTACCAAACATTCATGCCACATATATGAAACAAGTCATTTTAAATAAAAGAAGGGTAAGAATTTATTCAAGTGAAACCAACAACTATAGAGAAAAATTCCTTAAGCCCACAAGAACCTCCGAATGAGGCAAGCACAAAAAGTTCCCAAATAAACACATCTAAAGAGAGAAATTACAAGTTTCTATCATCCCTAATTAACCTTCCCTAAATCTCCAAATAATCTGGAGGAAGAACCTCCCGGTTATCCACATCTCATCCCTCTAATCTCTCACAAGCCCACTTAGCTTAGCAATCAACCATTTTATTTCACTCCCTAGGAATATGACCAAAATAAATATAATCTAAGGATCCACCAAGATTCAATAATTTCTTAGCCATCAAGGCTAAATGTCAAGAGACTACATCTAATTGATAATCATTCAACGTAGCGACCATAAATTTGTGAATCAAACTCACAAATTATACTTTTCCAACCTAAAGAGCACCCTTTCTCAACACCATGTAAAATTATAGTTAGGGCGATCATCAAATTATTCAAATATTGTCCTTTATAAATGGAGAAAAAAAATATAGAATTCCCATCACTTCTCTTGCCAATGCTGCCAATTCCTTTATGTCTAGGATTCCCTCTCGACGACCCATCAATATTAACCATATCCCCTCTCTATAAAATTTTTATTTATATTGTCTCAATATCTTATTGTAAGAAGAGTGAATCTCATTACCAACTAAATTAAGGTTCCTTACCCTAGCCAGATCACAAGCCTCTACAGGAGAAGTCATGTCACACTTTGCTTAAAAAGTATTTTGAAGTCTATTGACAATATTTCTCCAAAAAAGGAGGCTCCCAATTTCAGAACCTTGAAATATTCTAAGATTCCTTATAACCATAAATTCAAAATAATAAAATTCAACCCAAGAACACAAGTAGTTTGGAAAAAAGAAGCCTTCACTTAAGGTCAACCTAAGCTTTCCCAAACCTCCACCAAAGAGGTAGCATGAACACAAGCATGGTTCCATAATCCCCGCCATAGATTCCAAATATCCCTTAAATAATAAAAATAGAATAAAATATGATAAGTAATTTCATCACTATTTCTATAGAGATCAAAAATTGATTAGCCTTCAATGTCTCTCTTCCTCAAATTCTCCTAGGTGAGGTATCCATTTTGGACAACTTGCCAAAGAAAAATAAATCACTTAGGCAAAGAAAAACCATTCCAAACCTTCTTCCACTAGGGCACACCTCCCTAGCCATGTATATTACCATCCAAAGCAAGGTAACCAGAAGCAACTAAATTATTTTCCTTTGGATCTAGACTCCAAGCCAAAACATCCATATAATTAAGGGAAGTATAAAGTATACAAGCTAAAATATCAGCTAGTACCTACGAACTCTCCTCAAATCCCCCAATAGTCCATTTATGAGGGTCATTCCAATAAGTAACTTCCAACTATCCCCTAATCTTGGTGGTTTTAAAATATACCACCATGTTTCAATCAACCTTACTCAAATAATTACACAGGGGTTGAGGATGAAGAAACTGTGAAATGATTGGGGGGTGACCATCCTAGGAATTATACCAGTACAGATCATTTATACCTTTGTTGCAGATCCAAAAGAGACCCACTTTGATGACTTTCTAGCCTCTCTTAAGAGTGTCCTATATTATGTAGCCCTTCCCAAATAACCTACATCAGGGAACATTTGCATTATTAACTCTCCTAAGGTAATTTTGGGTGATAATTTTAGCCCAATCTTGATCTTGACAAGTGCAAAATCTCTAGTATAAATTTGTAGCCAGATCCTATCTAATCATACCCATAGGCCTAAGACCAAGACCCCCTTTCATGCTTTGGTCACAAACAAAATCCCATCTAAGCAGACTCTATTTAGAAGAAACAAAAATTCCTGACTAAATAAATTGATTCAAGAGAGAATCAAACTCCTTCACAAAGCTCAAGGGGGAAACCTGCAAAAAAAATCTATAAATAGGAAGATCTTGAACCATTGACTTCAAAAGAGTCAACATTCCAGTAGCCAAAAGACATATACATGTCCAATGATTAAATCTCTTAGGGAATTTATCCAAAACCTTCTGCTAGAACTCTCTAAATTGAGATCCCATACCAAGGGAAATCCCAAGATACACCAAAGGAAGAGACCCAATTCAAAATATGAGAATTTGAGAAATCCTAATCTAAATAGATTGAGGAGTATTGAGAAAAATAGAGGACTTTACCTCACTGATATTTTTCCCTAAACCAACCAAATAAGTGTCCAAGGTTCTTCTAAAATTAACAGCTTCATTAATTTTGGATCTTCCCATGAGAGAAGTATCATCAACAAAATGTAGATGAGAATAAGGAGGGGGACTAATTACCTAAATCCATGTATAAATCAAACCTTTTCTACCCCTATCTTTGATAAATCTACCAAGCCCCTCAACCATCATAATAAAGAGATAAGGAGAGAGAGGATCCCCTTGTCAAAGAGCCCTAGAAGCCCATAAATCTCAGAATGATCTCCATTGAATAGAACTGTAAATGAGGTGGAAGAGACACAACTCATGAACCAATCCACTCATTCCCCATAAAATCCAAAATCCAAAAGAATTCTCTATAAGAAGGTACACTTAGCTCTATCATAACATTTTTCCATGGCTAATTTGATAAACATTGCCTTTTCTATGGAAGTTTCCATAGAGTGAATGGTTTTTGCAACAATCACTATCCTGTCAAGAATTTGTCTACCCATAAAAAAACCACCCTACTCATTAGAGAGAAAATATTTTATGCACATCTTGATGTTAGAAATAGTCTCAAGAGATAACTGAGAAGGGGGGGTGAATCAGTTATCTACAAGATCCAATTCTTTATCCAATTAAGTACAGAATAGCATTAATCACATACACAATGAGATAACACTTAACACAACACCATAAATTTGGTTACAGGGAAACCCAAATAGGTAAAAACCCCTGTGGGAATTAGCACCCACTATAAACTGCACTAGAGTATAATGGTCCTTGTTAGAAGATCTTACAACCCTATTAGGAGTTTATCTTTACAATGCATGAAGTGCAGTGACCTTGTTAAGGGTCAGACCCTGTTAGGAGTCTTTTACAAATAACCTTTTTAAAGGTGAGGACACACTGTCTGAGAGCACACTGCTCAAATGGTGAAGGTTGCAACCTTCTACATAATAGATATACACTATATTTGGATCTTGGTGAGCTGGGAAGTAGAACTATTGTCTTGATTAGTTCCAATGAATAACATATATTCTCTTCTTCTTCACATAGATCTTCAACTGATGATTGACTATCTCAGTCATCCACATCTGCTCTCTCTGATCTTTCAATCACATTTAGTAATCATAATTGACTGGCTATAAGTATCTTTCTCCAAATGATATAATCAAGTCAGCCTATTAGAACTTCCTTGAAATCATAATAGAGAAACAATATAACTCTTCAATAACATCTCCAATGACTAAATCAAGCACACAATGCAAATAGGACCGTGCAACTCAATATGAGTAGACGCGTCGCTTCACACAGTCGGCTCCACCAAATTAACTGAAACTTTATTCTCATGTTGAAATATGTTATGCACTCTTAACCAAATATTCTTAACTCATCACCAAACACGTATATCAAAATGATAGGTGCAACTGCTAAAATAATATAAACAATGTTGGCTCCATCAGATAAACTCAAGAAACTGTAACTGGCAAATAGAAACATCATAACTCAACTTGTACTACACAAATAACTCTGCGTCCATGAACATAGAAACATAAACATGTCTTCAACAAAAATATAAATGTGCAAGGCTCTAACATAACCATATTGAAAATCACATACAAAACTTTGCCTGTAATACTGTTAGGAACACTACTGATGTAAACAATTGCACAACTGTATGCACTCAGAATCAACCTCTATGTCTATGATATCATCCTGATAACATATCTAACAAACATATTCTCAAGGCTCTCTACATAATAATTCAATGCATCTTGCTTACCATATGTTGTCATCAGTGACAAACATATAGTCAACATTGACTTGTTGGCAAATCTCCAACAATCTCCCCCTTTGGCATTGATGGAAACATATGGAATGAAAAACACAACCAATCCAAACGTAAAATTATTTTATAACATTCTCCATTTCCTCAACAAAACTCCCCCAAGGATGAATCTTCCATCTACTATTGAATGTTTTGAATATCAACTGCTGTATCTTCTTGCTATATACTCCCCCTTACTACTGCATACTCCCCTTTCTAGAATAAATCAATTGTTTTATTTTTCATGACTATATACTCCCCCTTTGACATCAATGACAAAGGGCACCAAAAAAAATAAGCACATGTACTACTCCTAAAGTACAGTAGTCAACCATTCATCAGTCATTAAGGAGTGATGCACTACTGCAAACTCTAATCAAATCCAAGGAAGGGAATTACTCCCAGCTTCTCCCTGAGATACTCAAATGTATCCTTTGGTAAAATATTTGTGAAAATGTCTACTAGCTATTATTTTTTGCTCACATAATCCAATTTTACTTCTTTCTCTACAACTTTCTCTCGTAGGAAGTGATATTTTATCTCAATGTGTTTTGTCTTTGCATGCATCACAAGGTTTTTTGACATATTGATAGTGCTAGTGTTGTCACAATGAATAACAATAGGGTAATCAATTTGAATTCCAAAATATTTTATCATTTTCTTGATCCACACAATTGTAGAATAATTTAATGCTTCTACTACATACTTTGCTTCTGTTGTGGACTGAGAAATAAAATTATGCTTCTTGCTTGTCCAAGTAACTAGTCTATCTCCAAGAAATAATGCTCCTCCTAAGGTGCTCTTCCTATCATCAATGCAACCTACCCAATCTACATCTATATACACATGAAGTTCTACATTCTCTGAATTAGGATACCATAAACCATAGTCTATAGTTCCTTTCAAGTATCTGAATATCCTATTTATTACCATAAGATGACTTTGTTTAGGTTCTATTGCAAAACTTCCAACAATACCAACTTCATTAGAAATATTAGGTCTAGATTGAGTAAGATATATTATTTTACCAATCATAGACTTATATAGGGTCTTGTCTACTATTTTTGAATCATATTCTTTTGAAAGCTTGCTTCTTGTTATCATAGGGGTACTTACTAGCTTGCAATCATCCATCTTGAACTTCTTTAATATCTCTTTCACATACTTAGACTAATTAATGAAAATGCCTTTGTCTATTTGTTGCACATTCAATCCCAATAAGTACTTGATAGGTCCAATCATGCTTATTTCAAATTCTCTTTGCATCTCTTTAGAAAATTCTGCACTAAGCTTGTCATTACCACCAAAAATAATGTCACCAACAAAAATAGAAACTAATAATAATCCATCAGGTGTCTCTCTTATGAATAAGTTACAATCTGTTGCTCCTTTCTTGAATCCAATCTTTGTCAAGTAACCATCTAGTATTTCATACCATGCTCTAGGGGCTTGCTTAAGTCCATAAAGGGATTTCTTCAGTCTGCATACCATATCAAGTTTATTTGATAAAGTAAGTCCTTCAGGCTGCTCTATGTAGACTTCTTCCTTCAACTCACCATTCAGGAATGCTAACTTGACATCCATTTAATATACTTTAAAGTTTTTGAATATTGCATAGGCTAGAAATAACTTTATGGCTTCTAATCTACTTACAGGGGAAAATGTATCAGAATAATCAACTCCTTCTCTCTGTGCATATCCTTTACATACTTGTCTTTCTTTGTTTCTTACTATTGTTCCATCTTCATTCATCTTATTTCTGAATATCCACTTGGTTCGAATCACATTCTTGTCACTAGGCCTAGGGACCAATTCACATGTATCATTCTTAACTATATGATCTATCTCTTCTTTCATTGCTTCATGCCAATCTAAATCATTGCATGCATCTTCAACACTTAAGGGTTCAATTTGTGAAAGTAAACATACTGCTTCATCAACTGTTGAAATTTTTGCTTTTGATCTTGTCATGACTTTGTTGTTCTGATCTACAATGATATCTTCTTTTGAATGGTATCTAGATGTTAATTTTGGAACATTAGGTGTGACTCTCTCATCTGCCCTTTGTGATTCTTCTTCACTTGTTTTACGATCATTGAATAATACATCAATGTTGTCAAACATTTCTTCAACAACTGTTTCTCTACCAATAGGTCTAGGTTCTTCTTCAATCATAGGTGCATAATCATGATATCTCTCTTGAATCATCAAATTTTCATCAAATTTTTACATGAGCACTTTCAATGATCTTCTTCGATCTTAAGTTAAAACATTTATAAGCTTTGCTTTTAGTAGAGTAACCAAGAAAAATACCTTCATTACTTCTTGCATCAAACTTTCCAATAGCTTCATCTCTCTTGATGTAACACTTGCTTCCAAAGGTTCTGAAGCATTGTACTATAGGTACATTCCCAAACCATAAAGTATAAGGTGTCTTGTATTCACCTGGCCTTAATTGAATTCTATTGATAGTATAGACTGCAGTATTGACTGCATCTCTCCAATATGTGTGAGCAACTTTTCCTTCAATCATGATGGTGTGCACTATGTCAAGTATGATCCTATTTCTTATTTCTGTAATTCCATTCTACTGAGGAGTTCTAGGTGCACTTAGCTATCTCTTTATCCCATGTTCTTCACAATACTCATAAAATCTGTCAAAGGTGAATTCTCCTCCTCTATCTAATCTCGGACATTTTATTTTTAATCTAGACTCATTTTCAACTTTAGCTTTGAATATCTTGAACTTCTCAAATGCTTCAGATTTATCTTTAAAGAATGCAATCCACATCATTCTGTAATAATCATCAACAAGCAAAATAAAGTACCTTTCACCATAGTATGATCTTTTTTGAGTTTGTCTACATAGGTCTGTATGCACTAGATCCAATTTGTTCTCTGTTGAATTATGCTTTCTTCTGAATGAATTCCTCACATGTTTTCCCATCACACATTCATTGCATATTGTATCAATTGGTTTTGAAATATTAGGGAGGTCTCTTACTGCCTTTACATTGCTTATCTTTACTATATTCTCAAAATTGATGTGACATAGTCTTTTGTGCCATAACCAACTGTCATCTACTTTAGCAACAAAACAACTTGCTTCTGAATTAAGCTGAAAAACATTATTTTTTGTCTTTTAACCTGATGCAATCATTACTCCTTCTTTATTATCAATGATGCACTTGTTTTTTAATTCCAACTGATATCCTTTGTCAAGCAATTGTCCAACACTTAGTAAGTTATGTTGCAAACCATCAACATATAGAACATCATTAGTGCTATTCTTTCCATCCAAGGTGATAGCTCCTCTACCTATGATAGGTTTAGGAGTGTTGTCTCCAAATCTAACCATGTCACCTTTGTACTTATCTAGATGTACAAATCTATCTTTGTCTCATGTCATGTGATGTGAACAACCGCTGTCAATGATCCAATCTGTTCTGATATCTTCTTGTGAAATTAATGCTAACTCTTGTGCTTTCTTTTCATCTTCAATATCCATTTCATCAAACATTTTCTCCATATCTTCAATAGCAATGAATCCAATTTCATCTTCTACTGAATCTTCATCTGATACTCCATCTCCTGCATATTAACATTCTTTTGTATACTTAGGCTTGTAAAATTAGTTTTGAACTTCTTGACTCTAGTAGGACACTTAGATGCAAAGTGACCAATCTTGTTACATGAAAAGCATTTGAATGGTAACTAACCTTCATATTTTCCTATAGGATTTGAGCAATACAAATCCACAAAACCTGAAGATCACCTGCATACAAAAACCTATTACAAGGAAGTAGAGACAAGAAGAAGGCAAGGGTTTGACTCAAAAATATGAAGAAGAAAATATCCTCAAATAATGAATGAATTAAATGTAAAATGGATCATCCTTATAAAGGAGATCAAAAGCCTTGAAAGGCAAACCCTAGTGCATGTAATAATTAATTAAATTATTACAAGGCTAATGCATGCAAGTTTATATTTAAAACAACTAGTGCATGAGTTTAAAACAACTCGTGCATATGTGTTTAAGTATAAACAACTAAAGTAAAAGAGTTGACATCTTAAGAAGGGAGTAAAGATTAATTAACATAAATAATACTTTACTATAACACCCCCCCTTAAGATGAGCAATGATGCAGCTACAAACAATGCAAGAAGAAAGCAAAAAATGGGTCCCGGCAACATGGCCTGATGAGGTACCCAGCACAAAAGAGAGTCTCTATAAAGCGGAGAAATAGAGAAAACCACATGGGAAAAAACTCTACTCCAAAAAGAGACAAAGACTAGTTTGAAGGACTAAAGAAGCCCCCAAAACTAGGAATGTTCCAGAAAATAGGAACAAGGATGAACATGTACAACATCACTAAACCATGAAACTGCAAACTCTATCAAGAAGAAACTGATGATCTGAAGATCCTCCACAGAAATATGACTAGGTAGAGAAGACTATAATATGCATGAGTGCTCTCAAATAACACTACTTGAATCAAGAGGCAAACAAAGGAAAACACCTGAACTTGAAGATATAGATGCCATAAACACCAAAAGCCTGAAGAGCTGATCAATCAAAGTTGGAAGAGTGCATCCAAAAAATAGGAAAGAAAAGAGTGTCCATATGGTAAATGATCCATCTCACCAGAATGCATAGGTACCCAGCCACTACAACCACCTAGTACATAGGATCAAATACTGAATACATAGCTCACACTATCAAACCAAAGAAGTAGTAGAACCAACAGTAGAAAGCCCCCCATACTGCTGACAAGGGAGTAATGATAGGTACACTAAAAAGATCATCCAATATGAACTGCATGATGAAGATGAATCTGAAACATCTAATGTGAAGAGAGAGTACAAACACAAATAAAGATACCTAAGGCTAATGTCATTGGAGGAATGCTCACATGACAAAGGAAGATGGAAAACAAAGGAAAACATCAAACCCCCCAACACTTTATAATGGAGTGCGAGTACATAAATCACGAACATGTGCAAGATCCCATACATGCAATAGAATGACACTTTATCTCAGTGCGTATGCATAAAAGAATGCTACAAAAGTGAAGTATACACTGTTCAAAGAAGAGTGAAGGCTGTTGAAACAAAAGAACAGCCTAAGAAGAGCCATCCCCTAAAGAGAAGAGATCCCAGGACCTGTAACATCCAAGATATCCACCAGAGTGCAAAAATGCAAAAAATTGAATAAAATATACTAGGAGAAGAAGCTAGAAAAATGACTCATAGAACTAGAAAGCTCTCATAACAAGCTTTCCAATGATATCTTGCTTTCCTAAAACGGAGTCCGGATATGCAAGATAGAGCTTTCAGAGTGCAAAAATGAACATTTGGCTTTGACAGTAAAAACCACCATCAAAAAAACAAATTCAAAAATTCAAACCTCTAGATCTGAATAGAGCTCGAAACTAGCTTTCTGACAATATCTCATTTTCTCGATTTTGACACCGTATGCTCAAGATATGAGTAAAATACCAATTGGTGCATGAGAGGGCCCAAAAATGGTGCAAATGATGATGATGATGCATGCTGATGTCAACAAATGACGGGCTTAAATTTGACAGCTAAATGGCCGTCGCCGCCCAAAATGGACAAAGAAAAAAAATTTGCAAAGTCGCATGCGTGCCTCAAGATCTATGCCAGGTCTTTTCAGATTTTACCTCGATTTGTGTGCCATTTTTAAAAATCTTAATTTACATGTCGAACAACAAAATTTTACCTTGTTTTGCATGGAAAATAGAGAATTTTTGCCTTGGGAAGTGTGTCATTTTGTACAAATTCTACCTTGGGAAGCATGCTAAGCTATCTGGTACCAAAAAAATGCTAAAAAATGCAAAGTTTTCCAAATTTGATGTGTTTTCTATTGAAATAGGGGTTTTTGGGCATTGCGAGCTCAATGGTGAGGTCTGTTTGAGCTCAAAGTGATAAAAAAACAAAAAAAAGGCCCTAATCTGAATCCTTCAAACATGAACAAGCTGTAGCGGATTAGGCTCTGATACCATGTAGGATTTGAGCAATACAAATCCACAAAACCTGAAGATCACCTGCATACAAAAACCTGTTACAAGAAAGTAGAGATAAGAAGAAGGCAAGGGTTTGACTCAAAAATATGAAGAAGAAAATATCCTCAAATAATGAATGAATTAAATGTACAATGGATCATCCTTCTAAAGGAGATCAAAAGCCTTGAAAGGCAAACCCTAGTGCATGTAATAATTAGTTAAATTATTACAAGACTAATGCATGCAAGTTTATGTTTAAAACAACTAGTGCATGAGTTTAAAACAACTCGTGCATGTGTGTTTAAGTATAAACAATTAAATCAAAAGAGTTGAAATCTTAAGAAGGGAGTAAAGATTAATTAACATAATTAATACTTTACTCTAACATTTCATTTTCCTTTTCTTTCTTTCTTAGCAATCATAGCAATGAAATCATCTAGTTCTTTATCCTCATCATCTGTTAATATGGTTTAGAACAACAAAGAGGGGGGGTGAATCGGTTGTTCTCAGGTCTAGATGTATAAAACAAATTTTAATACACTTCAACAAATTCAGATCTGATAACCAAAACTGCTCAATCACTACTGAATATATAGCAGAAACATAAAACAGTGCAGTCCACTATCTAACAGTATTTAACTTGTAAAACATAGAAATGTTCACACCAAAACTGTTGTGGTCCCACAACCACACTCCCCATTTTAAGGCTTTTCAAGCCTCAGGGGCCCCCCTTCTGCTTTCTACTTGTTTTGCTTTCAGTTTTTGTCCTTAGTTGTTTTTGTCAGTTTTTGACTTTTTTGGCCTTGTTGCGTTTTCGTACTTTTGGACGTCCCAAAGTGTGAAAAAGGCTGGAGGTGCGAAGGAGAAAATATGCAGTTAAATCTTCAGCCTTTTTGGACATATCGATTTGTTGAGCTTACCGGAGGTCCAAAACCTCGGAGGTCTGATTCTCACAGGGGAGTCAGCCTTTCAGGTTTTTCAGCCTTTCGGAGGTTCAACACCCCCGATAAGGCCAAAAGGCCGACATCCGGGGTGCTTATGTCAGCTGCCCGAAAGGCCTATATAACGAGTGGAGGATTTTAAAACCCTCACTTTTGCGCTCTCTCCTCCGCCTCCAGCCAGTTTGCTTGCTGCTCGTCGCCTTTTCACCGTCTTGGTCTTGTCTCCTCCCTGGTCATCCTTGAGTTCATCATCTTCTAGGTTGGTGGTCTTTCCCCCCTCTTTTATTTATGTTTTTAGGTCTTAGATTAGGGTCCTTGCTTTCGGCCTTTTCGGCCTGTCATAGTTTTGTAGGTTTGTGTCTTTTTTGGCCTTTTCGGCCTTGTCCTTAGGTCTAGGTTTTTTGAGGTCGGCCCTTTTGGCCTTGGGGATCATTGAGGTAGTCACCTTACATCCCCTTGATGAGTTTGTGGTCAAACTCATCGTTGGACTCATTTTTTAGTTCGAATGAGAAACCCTAGTTTTGGACCTTTGGGGTCTGAAACTCTCGAGCGAACAAAAATGGTGAATTCTCCAAGTGTTGAGGGAACCTTTTGGCATTTTGGTGTTGTCACACACCAAAATGTACTCATCACCTTCAACATTTTTGGCCTTTTCAGCCTTTTCGCACGTTGAAGATCTATCAATCCCTGGATCGCCAAAATCTTCAAGATACCAGAAACCCCTCCTCAGCCTTTTCAGCCTTTCGACCTTTTTGGCCTTGTCGGCATGTGGGGTTTCCTCACCTCCAATTCACCAAAAGAGTCGAGAGTAGAGTTTAGCAGTTTTGTCTTCAGCATTTTTGGCCTTTTCGGCCTTTTGGAGGTCCGACACTTCCGAAGGTCCAAAAGGTCGAAATCACCTTTTGTGGCCCCTTTTGAATTTGAAATTGGTAATATGCTTTTCTTTCTGAGTTTTTTCTCCCACCATGTTACTGATTCATGTCTTGTCCTCTTTGCAGATATGGTTGAAAAGGTACTGGCATCACCAGCAATGAAATATCAATTCAAGGGCTATCACCCACCATCCAAAGTGACCAGCCTGCATGCAGGCATAACAGACACCAACATTGGGAACATAAGTTGGAATGACTACCTGAATAAATGCACTCAGTCGGTAGGACATTTAGAGGACTGCACTTCATTAGTCCACTACTCTCTAGTGAACGTGGTTGCTCACCCAGTTTCCATCCAATCAGCAGAACTAATCAATACACTGGCCAGTAACTACGTGCCAGATGAGCATATGGTAAAGAATAGTGTTGGTGAAGTGGTCTAAGACCTGAGGCCCGATAACATTGAGGATGTTTTCCATCTTCCCAAGGGGGTGGACAAGTTCGTTAATTTCAACATCAACAAGGGAATGGAATTCTACAATAAGGACCTACAGAGGGCTCACAACATTGTCAATAATGAGTACCTAATGCAGTCATTGCCCAAGAACAAATTGGATAGAATTGATATGAGAAGAGGGTATATGAAAGAAGATATCCAAGCAAACATAACAATGATCAGCATGGTGTACAGGCTGCCTAAGTCCCATCAACTGAATCCTTGGATGATCTTCCTAATCCAAAAGATAAAAGAAAGATAAGCAAGGTTCGATTGGGCCTCCATTTTAAGTGACAATTTGGATGAGCAATTGGTTTGGGTTAAGATAGACCCTCATTTCTACATGACCTCCTATGTCATGTATCTACTAGCTACACGGGCAATATATCTAGTGTTGACTAAAGTTGGGGTGATGGGTGAACAGAATACATGGCCATTTACTCTGTATCCTCAACTAGTGAGGAAAGACTTCTACACACACAATAGCCCAGACTTTAGAATAGTTAATGATTCCTTCATTTTCACAATCATACGCTCCATTGAGGGAGACTATGCTAAAAGGTTGTCCACTGAAGCAACAACTAAAGTAAAGGCCCTAGGGGTATTCTATATACAATTTTGAACCTTCACTTACATACAGGTGGCATGAGACACCCTGGCACCAAAGAAGTTACCAAGGTACCCATTTGATAGGGTAGTCCTCCTGGAGATCGCAAGGTAGCTATCTGACACACACGAACATATTAAGCACAAGAAGAAGCATTGTTGGGATTTTCCCATTTCCATTGGCCCCCACTGCATGCCAAATATGAAGGTTTGCAAGTCTTTGACTTGGGAGTGGGATGAATTCCCACTGTTAACTTACAACCTAGTGAGGCCTCACTTTGATCCCATTGGTACATACAGCCACATAATGGGGAGGCACTATGTCCATGAGCCACATGTAGAAGACCATTGGGCTAACTATGTTGATGATTATGAAGTTAGGGTTCGTGATTACTATCAGATGAGTCTAGAGCTAGCATAGGATGCTCTTTTGTTGAAAATTCCATGGAAGGTGGTAGATGCTGACTTAGATAAAATTTTGGATTCTATATATAATATGGACAAGGTGTTCACAAGGGCCATTTTAAATGCAAAAGTGGATCAAGATGAGAATGATAGCATGGATTTTAGAGCCCGCTATGTGGTTAAATTGACTAGGTTATGGATCACTCGTCCTTTCCCAATGCAGCTAGTTTCAATGAAACAACTGCCAGAGAAGCCCTCTTGTGAAAAGAAGAAGAAGGGAGAAAAGGTTTTGAAACCACAGTTCAGAGAGGCTTCTCCTCTAAAGCCAAAAATTGTATATCATCATGAGCGCCCCACTACATATGGTCCAGCCACGCACTCCAAAAAGGTAAAGACTAGGATGACTGAAAGCATCCTGTCACCAGATATACCTTCATCCAGCAGCCATGACTCTCCCAACACGGCCAAGAAGACAAAGTTTAAAATCATAGGGCCCAAATCGTCTGAAGTAATCAAGGGTCATGTGTACAAGAGAAAGAGAGGCTCAATGCCCACACAAATGGATACCCTAGTGGAAGACGATGAAGATGAATTGGATGAAGTTCCCCTCAGTAGGAGGACCCGGTTTGCGGGATTTTTGAAGAAAAGGATAGTAATGGACAATGATCTTGAGAACATGCAAGGGGCTACTCAGGATGAGCCAATAAATCTAGATGCTCTCGGTGATGATGAGTTCGACCTCGCTAATTTTGTAGGGCTACATGGTTTTAAATAATCTAAGCAGCAAGCTCCTATGTAGTTTATAAGTCTCTTTAGTGGCATGGGAGAGGATACCCAACGAGAATCCCAAGAGCAGGTTGATGTTGAGATGGTTGAGGCCCAAAAGGAGACTGTAGAGCCAAAAAAGGACTCTTTTGTTAGGGTCACCTCAAAAGAAGATGTAGCTACACAGGTCCCATTGGATTTATCTGTTCCACCTTCACCTCCACCTAACATCCAACTCCACCTACAGTTCCACTTGAAGAGCCTCCCACTACCCCACTTTCCACTCCATTATGAACCACTTTGTTGCCTCAGCAACCTTCTTCATCCCATGTTCCCCTTTCAACTCCACCTCCACCAGCCCATTCAACCACTCCCCTTATGTCTCCTACGCCTCCCATGGTCAATATTCCTCCCCAAGTTCACGTGCCCTTACCATAGGTCCATAGTGAATCAGTACCTTAGAGCTCATAGGAGCCGAAGAAAGAAGTAGAAGTCACTGGTGAAGAGAAGATGGAAGGAGCTCATACAGTGTCTGAGGAGCCAAATGACAAGGGAGAATCACAGGCAGAAGAAGAGCCACATACTAAAGAAGAGAAGCAACAAACATATACTAAGGAACAAATGACTAATGAGCAGCAGACAGCTGATGATGAGGAATGCACATAGGAAGAGGGCAAACAAAATATTGAAGATGAATAGGAAATAGAGAAAGAAGAGGAGAGTCAAGAGGAAATAGAAGCGCCCAACAACTTCTTCCACATTGGCTGCTCCCTATGAGCCATTGAATGCGTTCTCAAAGCCCACATGGTTCACAAAGGAAATACAACCAAGGGTCATGGTGTATACAGATGATGAGGCTGACATAACCATGCTAGGGTGCGCCTTCCACCAAATGACACTAGTTCCCTGAGAAAGGACAATTTCCTATGTAACTCAAGACCAAACGAGTAGGTAGAAAGCATAGGTGGTTGTTCCTACAACGGATGTCAATGCAAATGAGATCACTCCAAATGACTATGTGTTGGAGGAGGTAGATTTGGGGGAGCCCACCAAGGAAGGTAGAAAAACCTTGGCTACTTTGGGTTTGAAGCATGCTTTAGGCTTCATGGATAAAGACGAAGAAAGGATTAAAGCTCTGGTAGAGTAGAATGAAGCTATGAAAGAATTCATTATGAAAACAGTGGGTCCAATTGACCCAGATAACCCCAAGGCTTCATTACAGGTGATTTTGGAGAAGAAGGGGGATACAGATACAGATGTTCCACATTCTTTTGTACAGGCTTGTGCTGAGTGGAAGCTTGATTTTGAACAATTTGCTAGCTTATCCCTTAGGAGGATTCTAAGGCCCTTTCAAACATTTTGGCTGGAATAACTTCCTTAATAGAAATCGTGAGTGAGGAGAATGGTGTAGAAGAGACCATCCTTAATTGGCAAAAGGTGTTGGATGAGCTTGCAAGGATAAGGAAGCAACACTTCTAGGTATTGATGAAGATATATGAAGGATCAAAATTAGATAATTTTGAAGAGTGGATCCAAGAGATAGCTATGACATTGGCCATATTCAAAAAGGTTCTCAAGAGGTTGAACAAGAGAAGGGACAACAACACACTTTTTGCAAAGGAGTTGCAGGAGTTCTTCGAATGCCTAGACCTGGATCTATTTGATGAAGATGATGATAAGACTATGTATTTAGTAAATGACATCATCAATTAGTACCTAGGCATATTTCAAGGGGTGAAGACTAAAGAAGACCTCTAGCAGATGTTTTACCAAAAGGAGGAAATTTAGAAAGTGTTATCTCCTGAAGAAGAGATAAAAGCTTTTGCACAAGAACTGACTGACTTTCACGATAGGTAGTAAGAGGTCCTTCAAGGAATTAAGATGTCAGAATTTGATGAGGTGTTGGAGATAGTGGATAGGTTCAAGAAAGCACATCCAGAAGTGCCTCCCAACCAATAAGCTTCCAGTCTAAGATCTGCCAAATCTTGTGTACAAAAAATCTAGTTTTGACACTTAGCCATTTTTGCAAAGCCTAATGTTTGGCATTTTGGCCATGTGGGTTTTTCAGCCTCTGACAATTCCACAAGTCCAAAATTTTGGGAATGAAGGACTTGGTACTTAGTCAATTTTGGCTCTTGATTTTTTTAGACCAACTATTAGGATTTGGGTGTTTTTTGGCACGTCCGAAAGTTAACTCCAGTTATCTAAGAGATCATTTTTTAATCATCTGGGCTTTCTTTTTGGGATCGTTTGTGCATGATTTTGGATCTCTTCCAGTTGGGTCTACATGGAGAAGCTAGAGCCAAAGATCAAGGGTAGAAACATGGAGATTATCAAGTGCATGCACAAGTTCTAGCTCCATTTTGAGTTGTTTATTGTATATTTTATTCAAATCTTTGTAATGCACATGGATTAATTCCATGCTAGGATAGTATAGCTAAGCTTTAGAAGTAGTTTCTTTAATGCAAGCTTTAGTTTAGATTTACTTTCAAGTTTTAGTTGTAGCGAAACCCTAGTTGCAAAAATAAGAGCCCAACTCTATAAATTGTAATAAAATGATGTAATGAGGGTTGACTTGATGATTAATACAACAGATACAATTGGTGCTTCATTCATGGTGTGATTTATCTGCTATCTATGTGAAATTTGTGAATGTGTGAATTGCTCATTCTCTATTTCAAAGAGCCAATTGGTTGTTTAATGATTTTAAGTCTATGATCTTTTAGTTCAGTGTTTACTGGTATTACATTGTTGTGTTGTGATGAATTTATGAGAAGATCATTCTTTGGTGCTTAAAGATTAACTTGTCTCACATGTGCACACATCCAAGGTGGCTTTGTGATTTGATGAGTTTTGGCTTATCAATACGTCTGCATTTGATCGAATCTGTTGATGATTGCATCCATTCAGCTGAAGATTGTGACATGATCCGATCTTTTTTTTGTGGGTTTCTTCATCTTCTTGGTTATTTAATTCACATGGTGATGTGATGCTAGCATATGTCCATTAGGTTTCTTTTTCAACAAATTCATTTAAAATCTCTTGTTACCCTACATCTTCTAACCCTCTTTGTAAGTCATTTTCAGTAGATTAATTAAACTAGCATTGCTTTATCCTTAAATCTGAAAATCGTATCAAAAAAGAGAGAACTTTTGGTTTCCTAAAGTTTGTTTTACAATTTCCCTTGAGAGAAGAACCAACAAAGGCCTCCTTGTTAACAAATTCACATTTGTCTTCCATTGAGCTATCCAAGCAGTTGAGACCCAGCCAAAAGGAACCTTGAAATTGATTCCATCAGTCTTCCAAGAGGGGAAGTCACTCATGCAAATTCCTAGTCATTGTCTTCGTGTAAAAATGATGCTCAACAAAAACATTCACACAAGTATTAGCACCAAGATTTATAGTGGAAACCCAATTTGGGAAAAACCACTTTGTAACATGTTATTGATATTTTCACACTTCTAAAGTGAGCTCTGTGAAAAGCCAACCCTGTCAAAGGTTACAAAACATGTTGTTAGGTGTGACCCTATTAAAGGATTTCAACCACCCTGTTAGGAGTGCGCCTGGTTAAAGGACTTAAGTACATTCCATTAGAATGCAACCTTGTTCAAAGGATTTATACAAATGATTGTTAGGTCAACCTTGATTAAAGGATTTTGACTGATACTATGGTTAGAAAGTAACAACAGTATTGATCTGAAAAATATACAACTCACTTTGCAAATAACATATCCAATTTCATACATTCATGTATGCAGGCTTACTGATTGTGCTCCATTTCCATCCCCGTCACTTATCTACTTAGAAATCCCTTCAAGCAATCACAACTCTTCACCTTCAGCCTTTCTACTTAATCAATCAATAACAACTCAAGCATCCACTTCATGCTCTGCATACTCTACACATCCTGCATATCTCAACCTTCCTCTTAGGTTTCCTTATATCTCTTCAACAGATAGATTTTTCTCTTTTGCCGCTTAATCTCCTCCGTAGATCTTAGGGTTAGGTCAGATTCATTAAATCCTTCCAACATTATGTTCTTCTTCCATCCTTCTAGAAATATCTTAAATCTCCTTAATTGAATCACAATAAAATGGTTTACTATGCATTAAATGCTTCCATACAATCAATTAATAAAGTCAACACAATTTACATAACCCAAGAATTCAACTATGTCGGCTTGGAATCTAAATTCTTCCTCAAATGTAAATTACTGACACTCAGTCAATACTATGTTCAACTCGTCGGTCATCACTGCGTAACTCGGTCAACACATCAAAACGGTTTCACTCAACAATACACTGATGTTCAATCAACATTGAATTTGCTCGGTATATACTAACTCGGTCCACACTAACATCACTCAGCTTAAACTAGATTTCTTCATTTTTGCTCAGTTAAGCCTACTTGTTCAGTCTTCCTTCTTACTTGGATAAACAATACATTATCTTATCATTGTCCCATATAATCAAGTACTCATTGAAGTATCAAGATAACTCAACCTTTCCCTAGGTGCTATTGTTACCAACCTTTCCCTAATCCTTCTCATCAATCAAATAGATATAGTACTTTCTTAGATAGCAATAGTCTTACCAGTTAAGGTTTGACATCAATGACAATACAAAAATTGCTTCAATTGTAGTTTCCAACAATCTCCCTTGGTGGCATTGATGGCAACACCATATGAATAAAACATGTACACCAACCAATCCAAAACTTGTAATATCCTTAGCTTCATTCTGATTCTGAATCGCTCAACTAACGACTCTGCTAGCTTTTTGTGACCGTGTCAATCTTCCTCTGAATCTCCCTTTTTCTTTATCTTCCATTAAAGCTCACCATGTGTCTTCATCTAACTCATCTCCCTCTTGACAATAATACCAAAGAAGCAACAAAAACTTACATCCTTCAAATGTAGATATCATCTTGTCAGTTCAGTAACATTGTTTCTCCCTCTATCATCTTGCTTATGACTTTTATAGCTTTGCTATACTTTTCACAACTCTAGGATGCTCCTAAAGTGTGACCTTTTCTACATCAATTTGTAAGATACTCTTTGCAGCACATTTGATGCAGTGCTCCTAGCTTGACTAGGCAGCCTCAGTTAGGGGAAGAACCCCTAATTGACTTCTTAAATACTCATGTGCCTCCTTTGGTAAGGATTTTGTGAATATGTCTGCTAATTATTCCTTTGTATTCATTCCATTCTCACTTCTTTATCTTGTAAGAATTCTCTAAAGTAGTGATACTTGATAGCAATGTGTTTTCTCTTTGTGTGCATCACTGGGTTCTTAGATATGTCGATAGCACTTGTGTTGTCACAGTATATGATAACTAGTTTAGTGATTTCTTCTTTCATGCCTACCAACAATTGCTTAATCTGTATTAGGTTTGAACAGTTCACTACAACTGCTACATACTCGACTTCAATTGTAGATTAGGCAATGCAATTTTGTTTCTTGCTTGTCCTGGAAATTAATCTCTGTCCAAGAAAGAAAGCTCCACCACTAGTACTTTTTCTATCATCCACATTTCCTATCCAATTTGCATCAATATAGACTCTCAGTTCAAATCTTTCATTCTTCTTGTAGTACAATCCATAATTTGCAGTTCCTTTCAAATATCTCATTGTCCTCTTCACAGCCATCATATGAGTTTCCTTAGGATTGGCAGAGAATCTTACCACAATCCCAACTGCTAGAGAAATATCTGGTCTACTGTGAATAACATACTACAGCTTTCCAATCATGGACCTATACAAAGTTTGGTTTACTTCAATAGCATCATCATTTTTAGATAGTTTTTGTCCAATAGCCATGGGAGTACTAACTGGCCTTGAGTCCTCCATTCCAAACATTTTCAGTATTTCATTGACATATTTAGACTGAGTGATGAAAATACCTTTTTCCATTTGATAGACTTACAAACCAACAAAGAATTTGATCTCCCTAAACATTGACATTTCAAATTCAGTTTGCATCTCATTTGAAAATTTCTTACACAGGGCATCTTGTCCACCAAATATGGTATCATCTACAAAAATATTAGCTAACAAGATTCCTTTACCTTCTTCATCTTTTATGTATAGATTGATGGTGTCATTTGTCCTTGAGAATACAATATGTATCAAGTAATTATGCAACCTCTCATACCATGCTCTGGGGGCTTGCTTCAATCCATACAATGCCTTATTCAGTTTGCAAACCATGTGTCTCTTGTTTGGATCAACAAATCCTTTAGGTTGCTCAATGTACACTTCTAATATTCCATTAAAAAATGCAGACTTGACATCCATTTGGTATAACTTGAAATCTCTGTAAGAAGCATATGCAAGTAGAGTTCTCACTCCTTCTAATCTTGCTATAGGGGCAAATGTCTCCCCATAGTCTATTCCCTCTTCTTGTGCATAGCCCTTGCATACTAGCCTCACTTTGTTCCTTGTGATCTGTCCATGTTCATTAAGCTTGTTTCTGAATACCCACTTTATTCCAATGACATTTTTGTTTTCTAGTCTTGGCACCAAAGTCCTGGTATCATTCTTTTCTATTTGGTCTATCTCTTCATTCATGGCTTGGAGTCTTCATTTTCTAATGCCTCCCTTGTTGTCTTAGGCTCGAATTCACACAATAAACATGTAGGGTCTCTTAATTTTCTTATGGTCAGAACTCCAGTTTCTTTATCTCCAATGATATGCTCAAGCTTGTGATGTCTCCTTACATATTGTGCCAAAACAAGTTCTACTCTCCTTTCTCCTTTCTCTTTAGGTTCATCAATTAGATTATCAGATTCAGCCTCTGAATGCTCGGCAACCTCTTCCTATCAGTTGGTAGCATCTTCCTATCGGTCGACAACCTCTTCCAGATTCTTGGCAATATTTTCCTGATGCTCGACATTTCTAGCCCGAGAGTTGGCATCAGGTGCAAGTGTGTTACTTGCCTCTCCTTCTTCTATATAGATAAAATATCTATAATATTCAAGTTCTCTATTGCTTTCCTATTTATTTTTCTCTGCAAATTCATCAACTTTCACATTTGCACTTTCCACAATTTTGTTAGTGTTACAGTTTAAACACTTATAAGCTTTACTCTTTGTGGAATAACCTAGGAATATGCCCTCATCACTTTTAGCATCAAACTTTCCATTTCTATTGTCTTTTAGTATATAGCATTTTCTCCCAAAAATTCTAAAGTATTTTACATTAGGTGCATATCTGTGCCATAATTCATAAGGTGTAACATTTGTACCTTTTTTATCTGTACTCGGTTTAAGGTATAAACAAATGTACTTACAGGATTCTTTCTAGTACTTTTGTGCAACATTATTTTCAATCATTAGTGCCCTTGCACAATCCACGATGGATCTATTCCTTCTCTTTGTTATACCATTATGTGGAGGTGTTCTAGGTGTAGACATACGTCTCTTGATTCCTCTATCATTGTAGAATATATTGAACTCATTTGATATAAATTCTCCACCTCGGTCAGATCTCAGACACTTCAGGTTCCTACCTGTCTCCTTTTCAACCTTAGCCAAATACCACTTAAATAACTTAAATGCATCATATTTTTCTTTTAGAAACATTACAGTCATCATCCTAGTATAATATTCAACAAAGAGAATAAAATATCTAGCACCATAGTAGCTTTGTACACCCATAGGTCCACAAAGGTCAGTATGAACCAAATCTAAAACATTTTTAGAAGTAAAATTATTTCTCTTGAAACTAGACTTTATCATTTTACCCAACTAAGATTGTTTGCAAATTACATTTTCAGGTTTCTTCAATCTCGACAGTCTTCTCACTTTCTTCTTTTTGCTAATATCTACCAGATTGTCAAAGTTAACATGACATAGCCTCTTATGCCATAACCATATATCATCAAGTTATGTAATCAAACATGTCTCTTCAGATAGGTCTAGATATAACAAATTACCTCTAGTTTGTTCTCCACTTCCAATCAATTCACTAGTAGCATCAAATATTTTGGCCTTTCTATGATGAAATTCCACTTGGTAACTAATGCTATTAAGCTGTGCAACACTTAGCAAGTTATAGTTAAGACCTTCTTCCCAATAAGTATTTTCATAAATGATCTTATCAGTTAGCTTAATTAATCCTTTGCCCGTTACAGGTAATGGTGCATCATTACTAGATTTTACACTTCTACCTTTGTAATGATCTAGAGTATCAAACTTACTTTTATCACTAGTCATGTGGTGTGAGCAACCACTATCAATAATCCATTTATCACCTTTGCTCACATAGGATACAAGTGTAGTTTTCTCATCTTCATCAGACTCATCCTTCATAGCAACATAGACTACTTCTATTTCAAAATCATCATTATCAGTGTTAGTTTCTTCTTTAGCTATGTAACAAGATTTCTTACCTTTATCATTGTAGTCCCTGTACCTTTGGTAACCTTTGTTTTCTCTCTTATCTTTATACTTTTTTTCTCTATCCTCATCCTTGTCATCCCTGTCAGGACATCTTGCAGCTATATGACCAACTTTGTTACATGAGAAACATATGATAGGGAGTTTACCTTTATACTTGCCTTTTTCTCTTTTCAATCTTCTGGCCATAAGAGCTTCAAGATCCTCTAGTTCTTCATTAGATGTGTCACTATCACTTTCACTCTCACTAATGCACCTTTCCTTTTCTTTCTTAGACTTATTCAAAACCAATTGTGACTTAAATACAGATTCAACATTAGCAACAATGAAGTTATCATAATTAGAAAGTTCAAAAGCAGTAACCTTACCAACAAGACTTTCCAGGGTTAAAGCATTACTAGGGTTACATCTAGATTCCTGAATTACTGAAATTTTGATGGCATAAATAGGATGCAAAGTTCTCAGCACTTTTACAATAACAGTCTCATTATCAATAGTTCCATTGGCTCCTCTAATAGAATTTACAACCTCTTTGATTCTACCATGATATTGAGCAATATTCTCGCCTTATTGTATTTTCATTTCATCAAATTTACCTATTAGGCTTTCAGCTTTTTCCCTTAGTACATTCACATCACCACCATAGATGTTTGCAAGAGTGTCCCACATTTGCTTTGCATTTGTGCAATCTTTGATGTCTTCAAATTTTGGATAACTTAAGGTAGATGCAATCTCCAACATTGCTTGGTTGTGTTCCTATTTAGCTCTCATTTCCTCGGTAGTCAAGGGTGCAACAGGTGTGACATAGTCATGTTCAACATAATATTTTGCTGAGTCACCAATACTAGCTAGATGCAGCTTCATTAAACTCTACCATGCAGGGAAGTTCTCCTTGTTCAGCTTTCGTACCTCCTTCTTATACATCCTAATCATTTACTTCAACTACCTTTAAAATTATTTATCTGTAAGCACCAACAGAGCTCTAATACCAATTGTTAATATGATTTAGAACAACAAAGAGGGGGGTGAATCGGTTGTTCTCAGGTCTAGATGTATAAAACAAACTTTAATACACTTCAACAAATTCAAATATGATAACCAAAACTACTTGGTCACTACTGAATATATACCAAAAAAATAAAATAGTGCAGTCCACTATCCAATAATACTTAACTTGTAAAACACAGAAATGTTCACACCAAAACATTCACACAAGTATTAACACTAGGATTTATAGTGGAAACCCAATTTGGGAAAAACCACTTTGTAACATGTTATTGATATTTTCACACTTCTAAAGTGAGCTCTGTGAAAAGCCAACCCTGTCAAAGGTTACAAAACATGTTGTTAGGTGTAACCCTATTAAAGGATTTCAACCACCCTGTTAGGAGTGTGTCTGGTTAAAGGACTTAAGTACATTCCATTAGAATGCAACCTTGTTCAAAGGATTTATACAAATGATTGTTAGGTCAACCTTGATTAAAGGATTTTGACTGATACAATGGTTAGAAAGTAACAACAGTATTGATCTGAAAAATATACAACTCACTTTGCAAATAACATATCCAATTTCATACATTCATGTATGCAGGCTTACTGATTGTGCTCCATTTCCATCCCCATCACTTATCTGCTCAGAAATCCCTTCAAGCAATCACAACTCTTCACCTTCAACCTTTCTACTTAATCAATCAATAACAACTCAAGCATCCACTTCATGCGCTGCATACTCTACACATCCTGCATATCTCAACCTTCCTCTTAGGTTTCCTTATATCTCTTTAACAGATAGATGTTCTCTTTTGCTGCTTAATCTCCTCCGTAGATATTAGGGTTAGGTCAGATTCATTAAATCCTCCCAACATTATGTTCTTTGTCCATCCTTCTAGAAATATCTTAAATCTCCTTAATTGAATCACAATAAAATGGTTTATTGTGCATTAAATGCTTCTATACAATCAATTAATAAAGTCAACATGATTTACATAACCCAAGAATTCAACTATGTCGGCTTGGAATCTGAATTCTTCCTCAAATGTAAATTACTGATGCTCGGTCAATACTATGTTCGACTCCTCGGTCATCACTGCGTAACTCGGTCAATACATCAAAACTGTTTCACTCGGCAATACATTGATGTTCGGTCAACACTAAATTTGCTCACCATATACTAACTTGGTCGACACTAACATCACTCATCTTAAACTAGATTTCTTCATTTTTGCTCGGTTAAGCCTACTTGTTCAGTCTTCCTTCTTACTTGGATAAACAATACATTGTCTTATCATTGTGCCATATAATCAAGTACTCATTGAAGTATCAAGATAACTCAACCTTTCCCTAGGTGCTATTGTTACCAACCTTGCCCTAATCCTTCTCATCAATCAAATAGATATAACACTTTCTTAGATAGCAACAATCTTGCCAGTTAAGGTTTGACATCAATGACAATACAACAATTCCTTTAATTGCAGTTTCCAACATCATCATCATCAAAGTTACCAAAAGTGTTCAAGGATTTCTTACCATGGATTGAAGCTTTGAAGGTTGTTTCACTTTTAGGCTCTGTCTTCAAAATTGATATCTCGAATGCTGAAATCTTGCTTATTAAGGTCTCTCTTCTGAAGTCTTTTGAAAACTACATAGTCTCATCTAGGATGTTTATCTTGCTCTCATATTCTGTTGCCAGAGTAGTCATCAACTTATCCATTATGCCTTCTTCTAAAATTTCTCCACCATTGTTTATGATCCCTGCAACTACTTCATTAATTCTTTGATTATAGGCTTTGATGTTCTCTTTAGGTAGCTTCTCCAATGTATTGTACTTTTTCTTCCATCTCTTTCTATGTGCATTCTTAGCTTGGACATCTCCTTCAAACATATCTTCTAGATACTTCCATATCTTGTAGGCTTTATCTACTTTCTTGATCTCTGAAAACTCATAGTCAGACAATGTGTTGATAAGGGCTTCTTTGGCAATAGCGTTTTGAGTGAACATATCCTTTTTCTTAAGAGTTGCATCTTCTTTTGCAAGATCTAATAAAGAGGGAATCTGAACTTCTTTAGTAGCTACTTCAAAAATCTCAAAAGCAATGCACTACAAATGTGTTATCATTTTGTTCTTCCAGTCTAGATAATTCTCTCCATCAAACTTAGGACTCTCTTTTTTAAAGAATGCATTTGATCAACCTCAAGTTGTTAAACTTTCTCTCCGAGGCACTTGGCTCTGATACCAATTGTTAGGAATAGTCCCAAGAGATAACTGAGAGGGGGGGGGGGTGAATCAATTATCTACAAGATTCAATTCTTTATCCAATTAAGTATAGAATAACATTAAGCACATACATAATGAGATAACACTTAACACAACACCACAATTTTGGTTACAGGGATATCCAAATAGGTAAAAACTCCGGTGGGAATTAGCACCCACCATAAACTGCACTAGAGTATAATGATCCCTGTTAGAAGATCTTACAACCCTGTTAGGAGTTTATCTTTACAACACATGAAGTACAGTGACCTTGTCAAGGCTTGGACCCTATTAGGAGTCTTTTACAAATAACCTTGTTAAAGGTGAGGACACACTATCCGGGAGCACACTGCTCAAATGGTGAAGGTTGCAACCTTCTGCATAACAAATACACACTATATCCAGATCTTGGTGAACTGGGAAGTAGATCTGTTGTCTTGATCAGTTCTAGTGAATAACATATATCCACTTCTTCTTCACATAGATCTTCAATTGATGATTGACTATCTCAGTACATCCGCATCTGCTCTCTCTGATCTTTCATTCACATTTAGCAATCACAACTTACTACCTATAAGTATCTTTCTCCAAATGATATAATCAAGTCGGCCTATTAGAACTTCCTTGAAATCATAATAGAGAAACAATATAACTCTTCAATAACATCTCCAACGGCTAAATCAAGCATGCAACACAAATAGGACCTCACAACTCAATATGAGTAGAGATGTCGCTTCACACAATTGGCTCCACCAAATTAACTGAAACTTTATTCTAATCCTAAAATATGTTATGCACTCTTAACCAAACATGCTTAACTCATCACCAAACACAAAACCAAACACACATATCAAAATAATAGGCGCAACTGCTAAAACAATATAAACAATGTTGGCTCCATCAGATAAACTCAAGAAACTATAACTGGCAAATAGAAACATCATAACTCAGCTTGTACTACACATATAACTCTACATCCATGAACATAGCAACATAAACATGTCTTCAACACAAATATAAACATGCAAGGCTCCAACATAACCATACTAAAAAATCACATACAAAACTCTTCCTATAACACTGTCAGGAACACTACTGATGTAAACAACTACACAACTATCTGCACTCAGAATCAACCTCTGCATCTATGATACCATGTTGATAACATATCTAATAAACATATGCTCAAGGCTCTCTACATAAGACTTCAACACATTTTGCTTACCATATGTTGTCATCAATGACAAACATATAGTCAACACTGGCTTGCTGGTAAATCTCCAACACTTGACTCTCTCGGAAATCAATTTAGTGATAATCTTTTCAACCACATTGCATAGTGTGATGGGTCTAAATTTATCTAATCTATTCACATTCTCTTTTTTAGAAATAAGAGTTAGGAAAGTAGAATTCATAACTCTTAACATATTCTTATTCCTATGTGACTCCTCAACAACTTCTATAAGGTCAAGCTTAATAGTTTCCCAATACTCCTAAAAAAACTAATCAGGAAGCCATCAAGGCCTAGTATTTCTAAAAAAGTTATGAAAGAAAACAATATTCTTATCTCCTTCTTATAGCCAATCAATTCTATACTTCTATTTCCATGAGATCTCCTCTCGTATTTCTCATTCCTCTAGCTCCTTAACTATCATAGACTCTTCCTAACTAAGATATAAGGAAATCCCCTGATGATAGATTATAAAAGTGATAGAATCAAGCTGATCATTCCCTACCAATTTTTTGAAGTGAATATTTCCAAAACACTTTCTATTCCATCTCTTGAGCTTATACTTCACACATTGAAATCTTTTGACAAAATTATGCATAGTTCTATCATACGAAGGTTTCCCTTCATACCACCAATCAGTTACTAAATCCTGGAGAGAAGGATCCTACAACCACATAAGATAAAGTTCAAAGGATGAAATCTTTGATATTTTAGGAGGAAACATGGATATTTTGATCAGTCATTGATTAGACCTTTCCAATCCAAGATCTATGAACTAGTATTTGTTAAGAATAGAAGTCCACCAACACAACTGAGAGGGGGGGTGAATCAGTTGTGAGACAGAATATTAAAGTTTAACTTTATAAAGAAAAACACTTAATTAGAATATCAACACAATGAATGAAACACCATAACATAACATTTTGTTGTCGAGGAAACCATGTTAAAGATAAAACCTAGGTGGGAATTAGCACCCACAAATGATGTACTGAAAGTATAGTATCCTTGCTAAAATATTTAGCCTTGTTAGGAGCTTGTTAATACATATAGTATATAGTCTCTGTTAAAGGACAAACCCTATTAGGAGGCTAGAGAAAAATGGTAGGCTCACTGCCTAAAGAAGGTTAAATCCACCTTCAGGACGCACTGTCCAAAATATAATTTTATAGAAGATATACAATACAATGTATTGTCAGCTAGCAACTATCTTTTCTTGATCAGTTCCAATGAAGCTCCTCAATCACAACCTCTACTCTACACCCAACAGACTTCACAAATACAATCTTATAGCTTACATACATACACCACACTTTATTCTCCAAAAAAAACTCTTCTTTATACCCTATTACAATAATCAATTAGGTCAGATAATTAAGACTTCCCCATGTTAGTAATGATGAATATGAAAATATTGATATGGATTATGATTTTCCTAACATGCTTTTTGTGCAACTAATACTCACTCCTAGTGAAGAGAATAGTGACTCCCACCAGAGTCCTTGCTTGGAACTAGTGGTGGTTCCTACTGTGTTGGATGTTGTTCCTCTTGTGATTTTCTCACCTTTCCCTAATATTTCAGACTAAGATGGGGAGGGAATGTGGCACACTTGAAGTGGACTTCTCTAGATGGTAGTCTTCATGTGTTTGTGTTGTATTTTCCCCCATGTTGTGCTCTTTGTTATATGTTTTGTCTAGATTGCTTTAGATGATTCTTGTTTCTCTATTGGCACAAGATGATAAAGTAATCAAACATGTTGTACATCTTCTGCTATTTCTACCTCTCTTATTCTATTTTATCTTACATGTTATGTTGTCTATGTGTTATCATTCGTATATGTGCCCTTGTATAGTCTACTTGGATGCTTGCGACATAGTAGCACTGATTCTTTTTTCTCTTTGTTTTGTCAGCCTAAAAAGACTCTTCTTCACACCTCTTACATGTCTTTCCCTCCATTATGTTGTAGTTATACTTCCTTTGGGGAATGATGACATTTCATACTTGATATAATTTTACATATTATCATATGATCACATTGATCCTAAAGTTAGTGGATCCCTTTATGTTCTCTCTTTTTTCATGTATTTATTTCCCTTGAAGTGTTCTCTCTTGGGGGCATTTCATAGTGGAAAAATTCTTTGTGGATGCATGTATGCTTCCGTTAAATCCATTTCTCCCATTAAGGTATTTGCAATTACTTTAACGTGGGGGCATACACTCTGCTCACTTTTTCACACACGCATGTTGATGATTTGGTTTCCTCTATTGAACTACTGATAGTTCATGGGGGCTTGGTATTTGTTCTTTTGGATCTCTTTTTGGACTACTGATAGTCTGGGAGGCCCAATCCTTTATTTTTCATCCCTCTTTGGATTATTAATAGTCTGGGAGGTCTAATCATTGTTTGATCCTTCTTTGGACTATTGACAGTTTGGGAAGCCTGATCATATTTTTGATCCCTTATGGGCACACACATCCTTATGCCTAGGTCATCTTTCAATTCTTCTTCTTAGGAAATGGAGTTCCCTTGAGGATGAATCCTTTTTTATGAGTTGATTAGCATGCCACATACACTTTCTAGATCATTCAATTCATCTTTGATGGGTTTACTAGCATTCCCCACACACTTGCTAGACCATTCAATGCCATCTCTTATTGCCCCCCTTTCTTTTTCCTACGTAGTTCACAATAAGGAACACAAACCTTATTGGGCAACTTGGCTACACTTTCTTGTTAGTGCAATCTGTCTTATTTTGGCTCTAGATGTGATGAAGACTCAAGTATACTATGGGATTGATGGTTTCTTTGTCCCCTTAGTCATGATAAGATCAAATCTTTCTTTTTGATCTACTTTATTGTGAGCTTGAGGCAAATCATACTGTTGATCCCTAAGTTTTGGTGTCTATTAGTGTCTTACACTTAGTCATTTTCTAGGCAATGTTGGTCGGTCATCACCGCAACCAAGTCATCATGTATAGGTTGAGTCATGTATATTGTACATTTATCGAGTAATAGTTACTGATGAGCAAGTTAGTGGTCACCGAGCACTTCAGTATTAGTCAAGTCAGTTTATGCCAAGTTATGTAGAGATGTCAGTGCCGAGCACTAGGGTATGAAGAACAGTGAGTGCTGAGTGCCAGAGATATTGAATGCCGAGTAAGCCAGATTTGACATATGTGTTTGTTATGGAACAAACACTTAGGTAAACCATTTTGGCTAACATCTACATGATATTTATTATTGATAGAGGAAATCACGAAGGTGACTACGCTTTAGAATTGTAATCATTAATCCCTATGTAATTCATGTAACCAATCAAAATTAGGGAATGGTTAAGCAACAAAAGTAGACAATCCAGATCGTAGATATGAAATCATGGATATGATCATTTTTTTATATAAGATGAGATTTGAACCCTAAAACGTATCATGAGAGAGGAGAATTGTATGAAGAAGATCTCATACTTGCAAAACAACAAAGTACTTTGATTTTCAGTAATAGAGTTCAGTGATCGAGCAGAGTAGTGAAGGACAAAATAGAGATATATTTGATAGAGGAGATCAAATATATATTGCAAGGAGAAGATCTGTAATTAGAATCATAGTGCAAACTGAAGGATCGGGTACTGAGACATTCTAATAGGTGAATCAGGGTAAATCTCTTAACAGAGTGGTTTTAACAAACCTAAGTAAATGTCTTAATCGACTGCTTACTTTGTTGTAAGTTTAAATCCTTTTGCAAGGTAGATTGTATAAGTCTTAAAGCTCTTAACAGGGTAGACCCCTCACAGGGTAGATCATAATTTATGATCAAACTTGTAGTCCTAATAGGCAAACTTTAATACTGCAATAGTGAAGATTTGTGGGTGTCATCCCCACCCCAATTTTACCTTTCAAGGGTTTCTGGGTAACCAAAATCATTCTGTTATGTTTCATTTTCATAGATGATGATTAGGATATTAGATCTATTACAGTATTAAATTTGATGTTTATGTTATGCAAGTTAGTTTATGTCAAAATGGAATAATTGGTTGATATGTGATTCACCCCCCTCTTAGTATCTCACTTTCCCATAATAGGTTTCCAACACATACTCCCAGTAAAGTGGGGGATAAATATACCATCTTAAAATGGATGCACTCATTATTTAAGACCTTTATCTCCCTTCCTTTACTGACTTTATGGACCATGGATGGATTTGTGCTCAATCCCCCTTTTCTCATGTTTTGTCCCATATCTTCCACTTTCAACTGTGTAGTCTCTAAGACCTCAGAGTTGGATCCCTATGGGCCAACCCTAGAATAGGTCAACCAAGTGACTTATTCCTTGGGGATTTTAAATCCTAGGGCCAATGTTCTCTCGGGGAGTTAAATTGCAAAATTGAGTGACCCCGTCGCCTTGCTTTGTTTTCTCGCCCGAAAAATAGTATAAAAGGAAGTTTAGGCACCTCATTTTAAAATAAAGGATCATCCATTAACATCTATGAAAATCTATTTGACATCCATTAGATATATATTATCATCCAACAATCACACAAGGAAGTTCAAGCATTCAAGCATTCAAGATTCAAGGATCCTTTGTGAGAATTTCCTCTTCAAGATCTAGAATTTTGTTGGACATCAAGGGAGGATATCTACATTTAAGCAATTTATCATATTCTTCATTTATGCACATTTACATCCATGGCTCCATGATGTGGTTTTGGTAGATCCATTGCATTTGTGGAGATTTCCTACATCTGCCATTGCAAATTCAACATCTACAACATACAAGCATTGCAAAATCCTTATTGATAAGGGTTTCTACAAGCAAGGTGAATACTTTCATTTTTCTTGTTTCCTTTGCATATTTAAATTTAAATTTATAGGTTGATTCCTCAATTTAGATCTTGACCAAGGAAAGCCCTCATCCACCCAAACCCCAAAATAATCTTTTCTATGTGCAGGAGCAGGATATCAGAATTACAACCTCAGATCTAGAAACTACTTACGAAGACATTTTTGAATAAATTAGGTCAAATTTTCTATAGTTTCCCAAGAACACGGTGACTTCATGGAAAATTTTTTGAAACATGTTGCACTAGGTTGACCTGTTCCTAGAGGTCTGAGGAAAATAACATTTTCTGGGATTTCTGTTGTGATTGCGAATCCGTAGTTAAAATTTTTGTCACAAGTTCAGATCTATAGTTTTTAGAGAAAAAGGCATATTCCTCTACACATTTCAAGGTGATTACTCTATCATTCATTTCATTTCTTATTCTAGACCCATTTTCATATCTTAATTGGGTTGATTGTATACACTTTGCATCTAGATCTATCTTACTTTTCTCATTAAATCAATTGGTTCAATTTCACATTTGAATTTACACATCTTTAATAAAATCCTATGTTGCATGAAAGAGGACTTTCTTGTGTACTTCCTTGATATAATTTGGGTTTAGCATTGGCATCCCTTCATCTTCTTGGGTTTTGCTAATCTAACTTGGATTATATTGAGAGTTATGTTTGGAAGCCCCTATTTCTCTTGTATTTTGAGTGTTAGTGTTGGAATGGTTAATTAATGAACTCATCTCACATAGTTTATATTGTTAGATTCATTAGTATACATTTCACCCCTAAACAATTGTAAAAATAGGCGATGGTTGAATGATGACATCTTCTCTTGTAGTGTTCTCTTTCTTATCTCCCTTCTTCTTAGGCCATGTTTTGATATTTTCTTCAAATCCTTTACTTGATTACAAAGTTCATTTTATTTGCTTCATGATGGTTCCAACTGTTCCTCTAGAATTTTAATTCCTTGCAATGCTTCTACTATTCATTTTCATCACTATCATCTATGATGATATACTTTGGTTCCTTGCCAAGTGTTGCCTCCAGTTTGATGGGATAAACTAAGGGTGTAATACAATCTAGGGTTGGATCTTTATTCTTTAAGGGAGGATCAACCTCATGTTCTTTTATATTTAGCATTTCATGTTCCAACCCAAAATCAATACAACCTGTTTCATCCTCATTTTGCAATCCCTCAAAATTATCCTAGTTTTTTTCCTCTGTGACTATCCTTTTTGTTCTCTATCTCCCTTGAAGTAATGTTCTCATTCAAAATCCATGTCTTCATTTGTGAAAATATGTCCTAAGGACTTGGATGGTTCACTCTTTTTACTAAGGCATCATGAACTTCTCTCATAAATTTTTGTTTTCTTGGCATAACTATTATTTCTTTTTTCTTTTGGTTTTTCCCCAACTAGGGGTTCTTCATATTTATCCCTTGCGTGAACTTCTTCAAAAATTCCTTCTTTCTAGGAACCTTTTTCATTCTATTTGGGTTCATCATATTCTCGTTCTTCAACTATATCCTCTTCCTATTCAATTCTTATCTCCTTTTTCTTAGATTTAGAAGGATTTTCCTTGGAGGTTTTTCCTTTAGAAGGTTGATGCCCTTGCTTCTTGGTCCTTTTAATAGAGGATGAAGAGGGAATATAGTCCATCCAATATCTCAAATGAGACTTAAGTGAGGATGTCTATAGTTCTAGTGAGGATTCATCCCTTTATTTTTCTAAGGTTGTAGGCACCTCTTTAGTACTTCCAAATGACTTTTACTTAGGAGTTTTAAATCTTCTTGTCGACTCCTCTTCTAAATCCATATAATCATGAGAAATTTCCTCTACAATATGGGGTTCCAAAGGATTTAGTCCTTCATTTTCTAATTGCTCACTAGCATATTCATTTTCCTCATTTATTATTTCCTCATGAGGTATATTCATGAGTTTACTAGGTAAATCATTCCACTCTTCAAATTTATGTGAGTAAACATGAGATATTAGATTTCAAGACTATGTTTTACCTGTAATTTAATTAGACAATCATGGGAAAGATAATATTGAGTGTCCCTCCTTCTAATTTTGTAGTCATCCTGGTCAACATCCTGATAAGATAATTGGGCACATTGACTAACCTATTATGCCATAAATGACTCATTAACTTAAGATTATCTTCCTCCAGTCTATTTTCATCTAAATAACTCCCTATGGATTATCACTAGAAGATAATTCTATTGGAATATCTTCCTCTTGCATTAAGTCATCCAAAACATCAAACTTCTTAAAAGTTCCAATATTTTATTGATCCATCTAAGTTTTCTTCTATCCTCTACCCTTGGTGTAGGGATTTACAAGAATAAATTCCTCCCTATTAGCAAGCCCTTTAGGTTGATGGTACTTCCCCTTATCCATGTTAGGAGGAGAGGGAGAGGAGGACCAATAGCTACAAAGGGGGATATTTTGTACTCATCCTAGTCAACATCCTAAGAAGATAATTGGGCACATTGACTAACCTATTATGCCATAGATGACTCATTAACTTAAGATTATCTTCCTCCACTCTATTTTCATCTAAACAACTCCCTATGGATTATCACTAGAAGATTATTCAATTGGAATATCTTCCTCTTGCATTAAGTCATCCAAAACATCAAACTTGTTAAAAGTTCCATTGTTTTATCAATCCATCTATGATTTCTTCTATCCTCTACCCTTGTTGTAGGGCTTTACAAGAATAAATTCCTCCCCATTAGCAAGCCCTTTAGGTAGAGGGGCCTTCCCCTTATCCATGTTAGGAGGAGAGGGAGAGGAGGACCAGTAGCTACAAAGGGTGATGACTTATTTTTGGGACATCTCCTTTGCAAGTGTTCATATTCATAACATATTCTACATCTGAGTAGTAGAGTTTTGTATTCTAGCTATTGAATCCAAGAAGAATATCCCAAACAAATTTCCATATAAACTAGTAATAGGTTATTTAAATCAACTTATACACAAATTATGGCATAAGAGATTACATTTATATCTTGATTTTGTGTATACAACCCCTTAGGTTCTGCAAGAAGCAGAGAGATTGAGTGGAATATGGCATCCCTACAAAACTCCAGTAGGAGCCTTAGAAACCAAACCTAAATAGGCACTTGAGATGGGAGATATTCAATAGAGTTGAAGCCCAAATGCCATGGTTTGATAAATATCCCCATTTGATTAAATAAATATGGGAAACCTTCAAAAGCCCTATCCCTATATGTCATATAAGGGAAAAGCACTAGAAAATAATTATTGGCCACCAACAACATCTCCATGTCTCCTTCTAGATTCCAAACTCAATGTGCCTAGGATTCAAAGATTGACAAGGAGAGTCAGAGATCCATAAATTTATAAATGAGGGCATAATTTCTCCAATAAGAAACAATGTCTAAGAGTTATTCAAGTTGAATAACCAAAACAGGGTGTTCCTGGCACATCTCCAGACAACCATTCACCTTCTTGATTCTAAGAGCCTCATTCAAAGAGGAAAGTGCTTATGAAGTATGATATTTGTTTGTATGCACCTTAGCACTTGCATGCAAAGAATAAGATGGGTCTACAATATCCACATCTTCATAAATCTCCCAATTTGAGGAAACACCCCAATTATTTATTGGAAATACATAAAAAAAAAACCTCCCTCGACTCACACACGATGGCAACACCACACCTAGATCTTAAACGAACTCAAATCCCCAACCAAGGGAAAATAAAACCTTGGCCAAAGATTGAAATCAGTATGACCTTTGAATAAAAAACACAATATAAATCCACACCAACATCCAGACATGAAAACATGGAGAAAAGGGCATGTAAGGACAATAATAAATGTTTTCATACATCTACAGCTCACACACCCTGTATTGCTCTCTCCCTTGAGCACAAACAAAGAAATAACTCCCATCTTCTGTAAATTTGACAGCTAGGGTTCCCCCTAGGTTGCCCTCTGAAATATCTTTTTTCCATTCACCATATCTCTCTAGTATCAAGATATCATGAAAGAAGTCATTATGCCTTACAACTTAGGCACAAATACTTCTAGAATATCTATTTCAAGCACACCATTTCCTCAAGAACATCCTTAGTAACATTTATTTACTCTACTACCATGAAATCCTAATACGGTTTCCATCATCCTCTAGTTGCAATCATCTAGAACGAGCTTAATCATTTTTTAATTTTGTTGCATCAATTTATAGTAGAATAATTTAATCACTTTTGTATCCAACATTCATTCTATCTCAAGCTATAAATTTGCATCTTTATTAACCTTGATAATTGTTTAGAGTAGAACGCCTTGTACAAGCAATTTCTATAAGCATGTTACTCTCAACCTTCTTTATAAATAAACCATCTTTATAACTTTGATCTTGTGGTTCAACGCAATTTTTTTCCTACATTATCATCATTAAAATACATGTCTTTCATACTAAGTTTTTTATCAGTCATCATCTCCTTACAGAGAAACAAAGAGATGCTTATTTTTCTTCACCCTTTTATTTTCCTCATTTGGTATTTCATCGAGAGATTTAACAAATCCAACATCCTCCTCTAAAACATAACACACTTCAAATATCTTTTTTTCCTTTTTACTTGTTTTTTTCTTGCCACATTTATAATTTATCTCAATTGAGAAATACTCTAACATTAACTCCAACAGAAGGGAAATATTCAATGTCATCTAAGGGGCCAGTTCACCAACCAACTATCCTAATAAACATCTATCTAATTTTCTTAACTATAACATTTTTGAATCCTTTCTTTTTCATCTTCAAATAATCAAGTTTATATAATTCAACGAGGACAAAAACCTTACCAAACTGGGGCTGAAAAATATTGCCAAGTGAATTTTAGACAACAATAAACATTTGCACATGACGATGCAATATGTCTCCTATTTTCTCTACAATATCTATCAAACCTTGACACCTTCTTGTGTGAGTAGAAATTATTCACATCACCTCACCTTTCTGAACCAACAACACACCTTTATAAAATGTGGTAGGGTTCTTTCATCAAACCCTTATGTAATGTTCTTCTCTTCTACAACTTGTCGCTTTGCACTGACAAAATTTGAGATATGTTGATAAAATATCCTTTTGACCCAGTAGTAACTATATCCTTTATATTGTCACTCATTGCTAAATATTTTTCTCTTAGGCACATAATTCTGCAACATTACCATCTATATCTAGCTGACTTCAACTTCCAAAAGACTTCAACATCTACCTTTGATTGCTTAGCTTGAGTTGCCTCAATAAGTTGTTTGAACACTGCAATCCTTCTTGAGTATTCACAAAGACTTAAAAATAAATCTTCATAGAAACAACAATGGTGAAAGTTATCTTGCAAGAAACCAATAAGGGGAACATAAAATCCACAATCAAAAGCTCCTCCTAAAACATAGCTAATTGTCTAGTTTTTAGAGGGAATGTCTACACCAATAGAAGGTACAAACCCATATGAAGATTTTTCTTCCACATTTTCATTATTCTTCTTTACCCATTTCATTCACATCTTCTCTATTTCTTTATTAATATTAATTTTCTTCTTCTATGGAACAATGGCCTTCTCAGCCTTTCCTCTGCAAGATCTAGCGATATGCCCTAACTCATTGCAATTGAAACAAGTGGGACCTTGTTATGGACATATTCCATTCATTTTGCTATTATATTTGCACTCACCAACCTTATGCCTAGACTTATTGCAAGCATAATAATAACCATTGAAAGATTGTACATTTCTTCTATTTTTCATATTTCAAGTCCATTTGTCATTATTCTACTTCTACGTTCATTTGTTTTGTGTCCAAACTTATTAAAAACATAATATTTACCAATAAATGGTTTTGATTTGATCTAATTTCTACATTCACTAGCTTTGTGTCCAAATCTATTGCATAAAAAACTTTTACCATGGAAAGATACCAAGTACCTAGTTTGAGTAGGAGTAGAGACAAGTCTTTTGAAAATAATTTTTCTCAAGACTGGAGTGAAACCCTTTTGATCTTCACCATCCTTCTTGAATTCATCTTTTACCTTTTCCTTTCCTCTGTCATCCTTGATTAGATTAGTAGAATTTTCTCCTATGCCAAATCCAAGTCTACCTTTATCCTTTGAGTGCTTTTGAAAGCCAAGAATTTCATCCATTAGATCACTACTACCTTTAAGTATCAAGTTCTTCTCAATCTATATCTTAGTAGCCTCTGAATTTTTTATTACTATCATAAGTTCTTAAAGTATAAAATGATCTTTACTTTGTTCTTTGACTACTTTCATTTCCTTCCTTAACATGAAAACTTCTTTGAGCTTAATGTTCACTAAATTTGACTTTAAATGTTGTTTCAAGAATATCAATAGACATATTTCCTTCTTCAATTTGTTTCTTTAGTTAAATAAAAATTTCTTCCATTTTCCTTGAAAAATATCTATTTCATTAAGAGCACATCTTAGTTCTCCTTCAAGATCCACAAATGCAATTTGATGTCCCATTCATTTGCCTCTATAGCATCCAAATCATTCTTAGATTCAAATATGGTGTTTCAAATCCCAAATCTACCTTATTTATCAAAATTATTCTTTAGGAACCCATCTCTAATACTAATTATTAAACACACATGTAGATGTTGCGGGGGGGGGGTTGAATTAGCATGCACTAAAGTTGAACCTTTTACTTCCACAAATGCTTATTAATTATTTTATCCAACTAACTTCCAATGAAAGATATTAAAATGACAACACAAACACATGAACACCATATTTTTAAGTGAAAAAATCCAATGAGGGAAAAGCCATGGTGAGATTCAAACTCACTATATGAATAATTGATTACAAGAGTTCAGGCCATGAGCCAAGGAACACACTACACTTGAAAAGATCTTGCATATAAGGGAATCAACCCTAGCTAAGGAATCGACCTTAAAGAAAGATACAATGATATTTTTATAACTAAGGCAACAACCTTACATCAAGATACAATGATTATAAGGAATGTATTGACTTGAAGTGCATACTCTAAAATGTTGATTATAGTTCACTGTTTATATATCTATAGCTTATTTTATCCTTTTTTTATCTGCACATTTTGTCCTCCACACTTCACAATGCCTTATACATACTTATCCTTCACACCTTGTTAATATCCAAAGGATAACCTCCTTTATATATCTACTACAACAAAGAAGATTGTCTATTTGGTTGGCCTAATAGGATATAGAATGTAACGCATAGATCATTGACTCCATCTATAAACTATAAACAATGCAAAAGGAAAATAAAGTGTGTGAAGAATTACACCATGTTAGCCCACCTTACCCTAGATCTAAAATCTTCTCTATGTTCATTGCATGCCATTGCAAGGAAAAAAATATCTTGTGTTGGCCACAAAGGATGCAAGTGTTAATACTTGTCGGCCAAACAAACACAAAATGTGGTGTGGACCTCCAAGATATTTTTGGATAAACAACGTAACATCACCTAATGTTATTATACCTATATCGACGAGTTGTAATGTCAAATTACTTAATGGAAGATAAATGTAAAGAATTCCTAGAAACTATCATGTTGTCATTGTTAAGTCAAGGTTCAAAACCCAATATCTCCAGTTGTAAGTTGAGTCAAATCATGAGATATAAGAAATATAAAATTTCAATAACATACTCCACTTTACATAAACTATAAGGTGGAGAAACCCAATGCACTAGGAAATGAACCAAAATATTTTTTCATTATAACAATCAATCATAGCGATTCTCCATTGTAGATACCATAAATCTTCACCAAAGAACATAAATCAATGTAGATCTCAATATTAGATAGGATGCATATCAACCTCTTAATTCTTTCTCAAAATCATATCCAACCATAAAGAACACAAATAAAATCACCACTGTCAATTGAGTTGGATAGAGACCAACATATGCAACAATGTCACACTCAAAACAACATAACTTCATTTGTGGAGAAAATCAACATGATACATCTAAACTAGGTCACTGCACAAACGTTAGGAACATTTCCTCCAAATTTCACACCTAGAAACAACAATTTGGAGCAATACAAAGCATTCTATAGACTTTTCCTAACTATTCCTAATAACTAGCCTTACTGTTAGCAAATAAAGAAACACAACTCAAACCTTTGAAATTCTATGGACCTGAAAGTAGGATAGTGCAACATTCCTAGAAAATAAATTATAGCACCAAAACTATAAGACACCATCTTCTTATGTTGAGAAATGAACAACATTCTCCCATAAGGACTTTAGATACTCTTTCTTGCATATACCAACTTCTTGTACTTGTCACCTTTTAGATACACAACACACTGACTTCTCATTATCACTAAACATCATAAAAAAATTTGATCATCTAGTACTAGACTTAAAACACTCTTTTTTGCATATCAAACTTCAATACTCTTTCCCACATATTTGGCTTCAAAAACTCTTTGCTGCATATCTCAACTTCCCTTGCACCAGTCACATTTTGTGCATGTAGTAGTTTGAAAATCATAAGAACATTGAATACTTCTCTCTCATGACACTTCTCTACATCAAGGACAATAGTGTATTCATACAACTCTACATTGTCAATGAAAACTTTGATCATATGCTAGAAATTTTCCCATATGTCATTAAAAACTTACACAACTCTTCATCATGTTAACATCAATGCACATAATAGGTTTATTTCGATGACAACATTGAACACATAATGCTAACACCATGTCCTTGAATTTAATAATAAATTTTGCAAGAAATTTGTTTTTTGGAAGTTACTGGTCATATCTATGTATTTAGTTAGGTGCATGCATGATGCTTTTGGGTTAGCTTAACATGTATTAGAGCTGAAACAAGATGCTATTGGTATATATCATGATTTTCTCTCAACTTCGTAAAAAATTATTTCTATGAGACTTCATATTTATGCTTCCAGAATAAATGTATATGCTTTTGGTCAATTCTTTTACATGTTGATCAATTTTGTTATATTTTTTTTGTCAAAATTTCATGCATTTAATTGTTTTGTTGTGATCCTAGATAAAAATTTTATGCATTTTATGTGCATATAATGAGATATTAAGAAACTGGTTCTAGTTGATTTTTGATATGCAAATACTTGAATTTCTCATATTTTCTGATGGGTTTAAATACCTCCTATTTTAATCGAGCCCCCTTAACTCATTTTTTTATTTTTTATTATTCTCTTATGTGTGTAGAGATTAAATTCTAATGTTTGAGGTTGATTAAAATCTAGTTTGAAGCTCTTCATATTGGATCAACTATTTTTAAAGAAAAAATGGAAGCATTAAATATGGGTTAACTTTTTCTAAACCCTTTTTCTTTTTCACATTCCAAATGCTCATAAACTTTGCATAACTATTATAAAATCAATTTTAACATTAGAGTATTTGATTGTTAGGAAATAATTATTATATGCAAAAATATTTAATCCATTTCCTACATAGCTCATGAGAGACAAGCAAGCATACATAATCACCATTATGCATAGATAAAATGGACAAGCCACTAGATAACACAATGTATATCCTAGGAAAATTATCATTAAGGAAAATCCCAAACTCCAAAAGCATCAACACTCCATTGTATTATTTAGCCAAAAAGAAATACAAAGCACTTATAGAGTTGCAATGAGTACTCTTGAAACATCTAGCCCTACAATGAATTACCATGTGTCCAAGCATGTATTCATACATCCCATGCCATGTGTTAATATAATGAAACCTTTATAAAAACTTAATAATGATAGCCCACTCAACTAGCCAAATCAAACCACGAACATTTTTTTATAGGAACAAGCTCACACAAAGTATAACAAGTGGTATAGTAAAACCATGCAAACACATTACCAGTGACCCCCTATTTAATATTGGGTACTAAGTTCTCACTTTAGCAAATACATTTCCACAATATTAAATAAATGCAATATCATATCCAAATATGATACTCACATTAAATATAATTCCAATGTTACAATACAATGCATGGAGTGAACCCAAGAATGTCCATATCGAGCGATGTACATTCATATAGGTTCCCCTTGATGCAACACATAAACATGTATAAAAATAATTATCATTACAAAAATTATGCAAGTTGTACAACACCTTATCCCAACATTCTCCCACTTATTGTATAGATTGCATAAGTGTCAATCAATGAAATGCATTGTCATAACCATACATGTAACCGCATGAATCTGTAACATGCTCTCATGCTCCATCAACCTACAATCAAACCATGTGACCTCCATCTCAAGAAAAAATCCTCCCATCCTCCAACATGCCACCTATGAAAGAAAAGGAACAAGCCAAAGGTGAAAATGGACCAATCCAAGAATACAATCATCAAAATCCAATGTGATAACAAAGGCTCCAAGTTGTTGTCACAAGGAAAAAAACCCAAATTATTATTAAAAGTGACATCCACAACAAATGTCAATACATCCAACCATCCATACCTCCTAGGTATAATAAACATCAATAAACTCATGTCAATCACATATCAACCCATAAACCACAATGAAGCTCCCTATATCAAAACCTGTTAATGACAAACATACATATCTAGGAATTTTCATTGCATGGATAATATTGAATCTGAAAATGAAGCTCAAAGCATGTAAAGCCTATTGATTAACACCCATATCAAGGTTTAATAATTAAATGAAAACATGAAGTACCAAGAGCAATCACAATGATCTATACAGGTAATTCAAATGCCACACACTCCCACAATATGTTGCTATCCTTCGAAATCATATGAACATGATCTCATGGAAGAAATAATAGAATAAAAATAGAAATTTTTTAAACCATAACCTATCCTTCTACCAAGACCTAAAAGAAGAAATGTTGTGTCAAATGTAATCTCCTCTAAATACTCCAAATGAAAAGCCATAACAACACCCAAAATCTCATTCAACATCTTAGGCCAAACAAACATATATATCATGTAATGCCAATATGGATGTAAGCCTCTCATAACTGGGTGAGTGCAATAAGCTGAGTGCACTTGTGGTGTAAGTTTTAGACTTTTTGAATAATGTGAAATTGTGCTCAATGAAATGGGATCTCATTTAGAAGAAAACAAGATCTCATTTCACTTCAGGATCCTATTTAGAAGCAAATGAGATCCCGTTTCACTTCAGGATCCTATTTAGAAGCAAATTAGATACCATTTCACTTTGGGATATTGTGCCCAAAATCAGAATAAGGTCTTGTTTGTTAGTGGGATCATGAGCCAAAAATTTCAAAATAGAATCTTGTTTAAAATGAAATGGGATCTTGTTTTCTTCTAAAGGGAATCCCATATCCAAAAAAGTATTAATTTTTTAAGAAGATGTTATGGTGAGTCATTCTCACCTAAAAGTTGAATGATATCCCACTCTAAGACCCTACCTCCAATGTCTCCAACATCTATTTAAGTACTTTTTCTCCTATTTTGTTCTTGTTTTAATTTTCGATAAATTTTATTTATTTTTAATTAAAAATATAGCTTCTTGTCTATATTATGTATTTAGATTATTTATTTTTTTATAAATGTAAAATATAGTTATTTTTTAAATGTTTAGATATATTTTACGTTAGGGTTGATTTTTTTTGTTTTCATTGTTTGTACTTGGGAAATTAAGTATAGTTTTATTTTACATATAGGAATGTAGACACAAAATAATAAAAAAACCAACAACCTAGGCTAGAAACAAATAATCAACATAGCCCAAAAATAGACAATAAACCTAGATTAGAAAGAAACAATAAATGAACTTCCTAGACTAGAAAGAAACAATAAATGAACAACCTAGACTAGAAACAAATAGTAACACTGTTTAATATATCATCAAGATAAAAAAAACCCCTTAAGTTATTCTATTAGGACCCAAATGACACATGAACTCTTGTGTCCCCTTAAATTCTCATTTTGCTAGCCATGACCTTATTTAATAGAAGCTAATTATATCTATCTATTTTGATAACAAGATTTGTATACTTTGATCAAATTAATTATGAGGCCATATACCATCCAATTAGGACCCCTTAAGGCATGATCTATCATGATCCCTTAATATCACATTTTACATAGGACCTTAAATCATAGACCCTAACATTATATCTAGATTAATGTGATCACATGTTATATACTTTTATCACATTCATCACATGTACCTCTTAATCTCGTTATATACATAAGACCTTAACTTATAGATCCTAAAAGCATATCCATATCTATTTAAACCATTTCATGTAGGACCTTAAACCATAGATCCTAATTATATCATTTCACCTATGATCTTAAACCATAGATCCTAATTATATAGATATCTAATGTGATCATATGATACATACTTTGATCACATACATCATACATACTTACTTTCATAGTTTGATCTTGAGGTCTTCTCCCCTTAAGCTATGTTATTAGGACCCCTTAATTTTCTATTAATTTGACAAGGACCTTTAACCATATATCATAATAATGTAGATATCTAATGCGATCATATGATACTTTGATCATATTCACCATTTATTTATTTTGATATATTGATCTTGAGTGCTTCTCCCCTTAAATCATCTTATTATGACCCCTTAAGATGTGCGTAAACTATATTGTGATACCTTAAGCTCACATTATATACATAGGACCTTAAATCATAGATCCTAAAGTCATATATATTAATTTAATGTTCAATCACATTCAATATATGTAAACTTTGATTGCTCATGTTACACATGGACCCCTTAAGACATGGTCATTCATTATCCCTTAAGCTCTCATTTCACCCAAGACCTTAACCATAGATCCTAAGTATATAGACATATCTAGTGTGATCACATGATACATACTTTGATCACATTCATCATACATATTTAACACAAATGATAGATTGTTCTTGAGTTAGATTCTCCCCTTAAGCCATCTTACTAGTGCCCCTCAAGACACCGAAAATAATAATTATTTTTGTAAATCACATTTCAAATAGTATTATAGTTGTAGACCAATCATTTTTAATTTATTCCTTTCAAACAGTGTGATAGTTGTTGACTAAGCTTGCTTATTTTATTTCCTTTCAAATAGTGTGACAATTGTTGACCAAGCTTTTTAATTTTATTCTATTGACTAAGTCTCTTTATTTTATTTCCTTTCAAATAGTGTGATAGTTGTTGACCAAGCCTTTTTATTATATTTTTAACAAGATATCTTGGTTAAAACCATAATTTTTGATAGTTTCCTCAAAGGTCTACAATTCATCAATAATCTCCTTCTTTTGCCAAAAAAATATTACTTAACATTTAGTTGTTCCACTTTTTCAATTTAAAGTTAACTTTCTTTTACTCACAAACCACTTTAAACATTTAAGAACCTTGAACTTCTTTCTCTTACCATTATTTTATTTTACCTTTAAACTAAAATGTTGTAACCACATGTTCTCAAATCTAAAGAGATGATACACTACTTCACTTTTTTAATAGGTGGAGGATTATCAAGTTATGATTTGAACTTAACTTTGGAAAAGAGGGTAGGTAACTATTCAAATTTAGTAGCTAGTAGAAACCTATCTAATTTATTTTGTATTTAAGTTTGTTATCCAATCTTCTATTGGTCCATGTGCACTTGGACCCTTTGATATTCATATCCACCATATCATTTTTTGACACAAAATCAACAAAGGTCTTTCATACTATCAAAGCCTCCCTTCATTTACAAAGGAGATAAGGGAGTGTTGAAATTTCCATTCATCACCCAATCACACTTCTTGTAAGAGATTCTAAGAAACCTCGACTCAACCCATAGACTTATTTTCTTGTAAAAGAACTTGGAGCGTAAATTTTAGATAAGATCCAACCTTTTCCATTAATTTTTGAACTATATTAGTAGGTGGTTATTGTTTTTCATCAACACTTTCCCCTCTACCACTAGAGCATTCCAAATGTAGTTGTACTCCTACAATACTTATTCCAACTCTCAAGGAATTCTTCCATATCCTATCTTCAATCAATATAAGACTATTCTCCATCATCTTCATTTCTTGCAAGAACAAACTACTACAATTGTAAATCAAATATCCATAGGATTGAGCTAGTTAACCCTTGAATATTTTTGAAGATATTTTTTATTTTTTTTATTTATAGAAGAATTTGGGATCCTACTAAACTCGAAGCCCCAAATTCTTTTTCATTTACCTAGTATGAACACCTCTCCTAGTATGTCTAACTTATTTATTAGCTATCCCTATATATGTACTTTTCTTGGCACTTGTCATCTGTCTAAAGCTAAATGCTTGGCTTGAGGTAGGAGATTTAAATTTTGTCAAATCTCAGTAATCGCTTAGCTATCAAATATGGAAGCATGAACCTTAGGTTGAAACATCTTTAATTAAGAGCCAAAAATTAAGGACTATCCATTTTATCAATATTAGTCAAGACATGCTGTTGACCTTATCTCTTATAATATCAAGACCGTACACTCCACAAAACTTAATTTCTAACATGTTTATTCAAATACCATTTAAATTCAACATTGGGGAAATGCTCCACGTATGGTAGCTAGAGTTCCTCCAGATGCTTCTACTTCTGACTATTGTTCTCCTTCTTGTGGCCGCCGTCGGGGTCATAATTCTTCTTGCCAACGTACAAATAGGTCGCGTTCACAGGCTCCTCGGTGACACTCTCCCCAACATTGGAAATTGCCTCATAGTTCAATTGGTACCTCACGTCATTGTGGGTCCCCGTCGGCATGGCCTCCAGCGGCTGGTGTTACTTCAACACCCTTCGGTTGGCTAACTTTGGGTGGAGCTTCAGGTTGGCCTTCGTCTTCCAAAGGCTTCCCCAGAAGGAGATTGAAGAGGAAAATGCAGATGGTTGGACACTGCTAGACCCTGAGCCAGACCAGGAGCCGGGATGGGGAAAGAAGGATGAACCAGACCCTCCACCTCCTTTGCCTACAACTTTAGCTATATGAGGGTGCTTTATTTATGGACTATGCGCTATGCCCATATGGTTTTAAGGTGTTTTTGTTTCAAAGCTATGCTCTATTATTTTTAGGAATTATGGTTTTTGGGCTTCCGCTTATGTGACTCTCGAGAAATGACTTTTCCTCCCACTATTATTTTTTGATATAATTATAGTTTCATTTCTAAGTTAATATAATTAATTAATAATTTTCATTAAAAAAAAATTAAAAATTAAAAATCTGTTAAATTCATCAATAAACTAGAACCCCATTAAATTAATATCAATTTAAAGATGATTTTTGACCTTTAGAATTTCATTCTCGTCCTTTTCAAATATATTAATGTAAAACTTCTAATTATAAGAGATATAAAAATTTGAACCCTCCTTTAATAACCATCTTAAAAAAATCATGGTTAAAAGCTACGCTCTTTATATTACAAACTTGAATTTTAATGAGGGGTTTACGCCGATCCTCGCCGTCTATGTTTGCATAAGATTCACCACTCTGTTGCGTCCGGCACAAAAACATTAGAAAAAAACCCACTCCGGATCCTCTGCTTCGGTTCTTTCACACCCAATTTTATGAGTTAAATCACTCATTCATGGATTTCTTGTTTTACACAGCAAGAATTTGATTTAATTCAATCCGATGGCTAACACCCACAAAAACAAAGGTGGCTTCGCAACAACACTAGTCTTTAACAGAACCCATTTCATAATAGCCCTGAGCCTTGTTGTCACAACGTTCTTTTTAACTAGATTGCTAGATCGGGCTGTGTGTACTTGTGACATTTATGGACAAGAAAGTATCAGATCCAATGCAGCAGAACATAGTAGTACAATGCAGCGTGTTTTTGGAGATAACAGTTTAGGATGGCCAGAACAGGGATATGGAACTCAGATTTCTGTAAAAATTTATGTGTATGAAGAGTGGGAGGTGGATGGATTGAAAGAGCTGCTCCATGGAAGAGATCATTCTATTAGTGAAGATTCATGTGCAAAAGGCCAGTGGGGTAGTCAGGTGCTAAATTAAGCTGTCCATTTTTTTTTGGCTAGTTTCCTGGGAAACCTACTTTGTCTCTATATATTGTTGACAGGGAATGATTTAATTTTTTGTGTTTTTATATCGGTTCATATTTGATTATGAAGTCCATGGCCTTTTTGTATGACACAGCCCTCAATCACGAGGAAGTTGTATTCAATAATATTAATCTTTAATACAGCGTCAGATGAGCTTGGATCATTTTCCTAAGATTTGTAAATCTGCTTCAGTTCAGGGGAACTGTAAGGGATGGAAATGGTTATACAAATGTAGAATGATAGGGAAATGTTCTCGGTTCAAAAAATAGAAGTAACACATGTATTATAGGTTAGCATTTGAGGAAAAACATAAGATTTATTGTTAGAAGCTGTTAATTTAGTGGATCTGTTAACTCTATGTACGTTATTGGAAGATTTAGTGAATTTTTTTTTAAAACATTTTCTGGCTTGCTGGTAAATATTCTAATTTTTTTGTGTAAAAGTAACCCATAAAAAATACTTTTCAGATAACCACATATATGCAGATTACTTGGATAACAACCTTAGGAAGTAGACAATTTTCAGAAAGTGTGCAAATTGAAATAATGAACAAAACCAAATGTAGATGCCAAATCCCACCGAAATAAATGCTGATTAACAATATAATAATGAATTTATTCAACCAAAATACAAATGCTGTTATAAAGAAGAGGGTTAGTATGAAACCCTAACACTAGTATTAATTGATTCAATATGCTGCTACAGGTATACCTCTGATGTAAACTGCAATATAAACCCTATATCTGTCCCTTATCAGATGACGTGAACAGCTAATAAATATGGTCAGTCATTACAAGCACCAACCTTAAAAAACCTAATGCCAATGTATTCTACAACCTTAAGGTTTCTGTCAAAAGTAATTAGAATGACTGCTGAAAGAACTGAGTATTATTCCTTGAATTTCGCAACAGCTAGACAGTGCCAATAGCTGCTGCTACTGAAATAATTGTTATCTTAAAACCCACTGAAATACATAGATTTCTGTTATCGGGCTGCTGTTGTGGGACTGCAGATTTGAGGGCAGTGTTAAGTTGAATTTTTAGAAACATGTAACTGCTATATTATTCATAACGTGCTGGAATAGCAAATGGCAGTTCTGTTGACAACTTTAAGATATATGGTGGTAATATTCAAAATGTACTCACAAATGTAGATCTGTACAGATAGGATATATGGAAACCACAATATAGTAATTACTTCTGGTGTGTTGCAGCTAAACGGAATCCCATGGGAACAAATATCTAATGTGAAGTTGCAGAAGCATGAATTACAAATGAAAATATGTCTTAAACAGCAAAGCACACTAACTTTGGCATAACAGCTGCACCATGTGTATTTATAGAAAAATGTCAAACTGTGTTACAATAGGCGACAGTATAGTTCAAAGACTTCGACTTGGGGAGTACTCAGCAAGACAACAAATTTCAACTTGGCAAAAACTTGAAAAAGCTCGGAAACTTAAACCTTGTTTAAATTTTTGAAAAAAACATAAACTTGATGTAAAATACAGCTACAAAATGTATCAAATGAATTTGGGGGGGATTTGGGGGCAGTGGGGTTGATAAAATGGAAGTTGTCATAGTTGGATAACTTCTCGTGCTCTTCTGTATGATTGTGAAATATTCATTGCTATTCTATTATCAAATTAAGAATAATGATGTTTTTAACATATGATGTGTTTTGGACGAGTGGAAAATATAAGAATAAGGCTTCATTATGAGAATTAAAATATTACATTGCAATAATTCTTATTCATACTTTTGCTCATGTTCATGTTTTTGCTTTATTATTGCATGATAATGTGGCTAAATGAGGGACAGATGTGACAATATAGGTAGAGTTTGGCTATGTTGCTTCATATCAAGCTACAAGAATTGAAATTGTTTCTTTCCGCATATCTTTAGATGACCTTCTCAAACTTCATGATGCTCTATATGTTCTTGGATTAACAAAGAGTCTACTCTTATTTTCAACCATGACAAACCTTATGTGCGTGGTCAAGTTTGATGATCAACAAGTTATTAGTACAAATTGCAGCTAGGAATCTAGTCAAGCGTTGGATAAAAGTATGCAAGAGGGTATTCTTAATAGGTTGATTGCTAATCCAATCAGATAGGAAACCTTGATGCATGATAGTGGCAAATTTTGTGAGCTTTGGCAAAAGACACTTGGTCACGTGCACTATGGAGTTATACCTTACTTGAGAGGTATGGTATAGGATTGTTGAACTTCAAGAGAGAAAAACATGGAGTGTGCAAGAGCTACACACTTGGCAAGCATATCAAGATTGCTTTTCCTAGTAGTGATCCAAGAATAAGAGAGATTCTTGACTGATATTTTGAGATATGTGTGGATCTATATCTGCAAATTCATTGGTAGGAAATGTTTACTATGCTTCATTTGTTGATGATTCTTCAAGGAAGACCTAAATTCACTTCATAAAGATCAAAGATGAGGTCTTTGGGAAATTTTGGGGATCCAAAGCTCTTGTGGAAAATTAGATAGGTTGGAAGATTAAAGTGTCGAGGTCTAACAACGGAGGCAAGCATGTCTCCAAGAACTTTAATGCCTTTTGTAAGGATGCAGGGATCGGGAGCGAACTTGCTGTGCCTTACAACCCTTAGTAGAATGGGGTTGTCAAGAAGAAAAATGAGTGCACAATAGAGATAGCAAAGGCCATGGTTTATGACCTAGATTTACCAATGTTTTTTTGGGTAGAGACATGTATTCTAATGTCTACATGTTAAACAAGTGTCCTCACAAGTTGCTAAAGGCAGAGTAGCTGGAAACTCCCCTGCCCCTCCTTGGGCACATGTATCCCCGTATCCGTACCTGATACTGATACAATATGGCATGGATACACATCAGATTCCCTACCACACGTGCCAAAAAATCCTTAATTTTCCAACTGTGCCAAATACTATGTGATTTGAATTTTTGAAAATTTGACATAAATCATCCTTAATTAGAAACAAACATCAATCATGTAAATTTTTTTTGTTGCCATAAACAAAAACCTACACCTAATGAGGAAGGCAAATGAAATGTTTTTCTATTTCAGTGACCCATTTTTTTGGATTATCTTCCAGAGCAACCCTATCATTTTTTGAATATTATAATATTTAAATCAACTTATAATTATGTATGTAGCAATTGCATGCCTATATTGCTTTTGAAGTAATGAATATATCTTGTAATAACTTAGAAAATTGTGTGAAATATTTGTGCATTTGTTTTCTATGAATGTTGTATCCAACCATATCCATATTGGGGGTCTTAAAAAATGGCCGTATCCGTATCCGATACCGTACCTGTATTTGTACCCATATCTGTATCCATATCCATATCCATGCAACTTTGGTTAAAGGACATGACGTTAGACAAAGCTTTCTTAGGAGAGAAACCCAATGTTTCTTATTTTTGGGCGTTTGAAAGTCTTGTTTGCATTCACGTGGAATAGGAGAAATGGACTAAGTTTGAACCCTCTAGCTTTAAGTATGTCTCTGTGAGATAGAGTGAGTTGTCGAGGCTTATGAGATCAATGTTTTGTCATAACAAAAGATGGTAGTGAATTGAGATGTGAAATCTGATGAAAATACTGTCTTCTAATTCTTATATTGTTAGGAACCTCTCTTGGAGGTTGATAAAAGAGAATAGGTTGTTGTTTCAAGTTTTGATTAGCAAAATACAATAGTACCGACTGCAGATCAGCAAAGTTTTATTACAAATAAATATCTCAATATCACCTTAAGGGTCCTGAAATCTAGATGGTTTACATAGAGGGTGTAGGAGGCACAAGAACAAGTTGAAGTGCTTATTTCTTTTTTAAGAATGAATCATTAAACTAAGAAGTTTCCAAGCTATGTGATTTTGATGTTTTCAAATCATTGATATAGACTTTGTAGTGAGTACATTGAGCTAGTGCGTGGTTGAGCTGAGTAAATTTATCGGACTGTTGTAAAATATGTGCTTTGATATTTGGATGTTGGAGACAGATGCTATGTGGATTCAGACTGGATATATGATTCTAGTACTAATAAGAGCATTTCAGGTTTTTGTTTCAGCTTGGGATCATGTATGATATTTCGGTTTAGCAAGAAGCAGACAGTAGTAGTATTAAGTTTAGTTGAGGCATGATATTTTGGTTTAGTAGGAAGTAGAGAGTAGTAGTTTTAAGTTTAGGTGAGGTAGGGTGAATAGTAGCTTCTTCTACTAGCTGTGAAGCTATTTAGCTCTGCAAGTCGATAGATAAAATTACCGCTTAGCTGTTGGAGCTGACAATGGTTTACTGTTGCAATCAGAGGTCTATCAAAGTCTTTGACAATCTAGTGTTTCGTGATCACTCTGATTATATCAACATTTTTTATCATTTACTTAGAGTTTAGAAGGGAACAATATTTCTTTAGTATATACCAATAGATGAGTAGGTCTTAGACATTGTGCAAAGTCCTCATCAAAAGGGAAGTTTGAGATAGTGAGAGAGAGATTGGGTTTGATAGAGAACACCTTTTCAAAGAGCAAGTGATAGCTTTTCAATTGTGTTGCTTGGCTGCTGTTCTCTTACAACTAGGTTCTGAAAGTATTTTTAAGTTGTAACTTTTTTTCTAATGAGCTGAAAATTGAACTCTTCTAGCGTTTCATAAATTTAGAGGGTTTCTAAATTTATGAAGATAAGTTGTTTTTGTTTCTAGAATAAGTGCTTTGCCTTCTCATGTATTTATCTTTTTCTGCTTTTGTTTTTGTAAAGCTTAAGAAGATTATTTTAGTCTATGGAAAAGATCACGGGCACATAACTTATCAGGAAAAAATATAGAATACAGAAGAAGAATGTTTTAGTGCAATTTAGTTTCAGTTCGCTGTTAGGATTATTTTTCTTGGTGTGAAATCTAAATACCATGGTGTGAAAATTAACAAGTTTCTGCACTTTTGTGAAACTTACATTACTTTTTCTTGATCTTTTAATATTCTGAATAACTCCTTTTCTGTATCCCACACCTTAAGAAAGCAGCAGTTAGCCAAATGACCATGGTCATACTAGCATTTATATCAAAAGTAATTTTGTAATCAAGAGGTAAAGTGGATGGTAACCAAAATGAGCAACTAGTGATAACACAGCGTTGGGGGAACATACTGCTTTTGTTTCTAGATTTTGAGAAAGATAATGGCATTCAAGTAACATTACTAACCATTGTGAGAGGTTGGGCATTTTTTATCCGTTATACAAAAAGATGCAGCATTTGCCTATTGCATTAGAGTTTAAATACCAATGCCTTAAAAAGTTAAAATAGATCCTTCCCATCTATAAAAGGTGCAAGATTGAAACATTTTCTCTATCCATTGATCAGAGGTTGGCCATTTTTCATCCATTTTAGAAAGATATTAAGTTGTCTCCTATGAATTGAAATCCACATACAAATGTCAGAAATAGATTGCCCCATAGATGGACCTAGGGCCACATAAATTGCCACATTTCTATCTTCTCTTGAAGAAAACTGTGCACTGGATAGAATTTAAAATTAGATAGAGATTAGGTTTTCTTTGAATTTGTGTATTAGTCAATGGAATTTTAATCCAAGAATTGGTCTCAATTTGGTCAAATACTTCGTACCTCAAGTAAGGGCAACAAGCACTAGTGGCCTTCTAGGACAACCTTTGTAGTAAGAGTCGAGGCCATTTCCTATTGTCTGTTTTGGTAGGAGGAAGTTGTGATCCAAACACCTAGAGCACTTAATAAATCGCCCTTAGAAGAGACCGTGTGAAGCAATTCAAAAGATTTAGAAATTTGATACTTGATCTGGGATATATGTCATGTCCTTGTCGTGGAACACCTAGATGATGTAATGCGATTAAATAAGTTTCAATCAAAGATAGAAACTTATTTTAAGCATGACACCCAAGGACATCTTGAAGAAGGAATGTCATCAATGATATGGAGCATTGCCGTTAAAACCAGGAGTTTACTAATTGATAACTGAGATACCAATGTGTCTGCAGGGCTTCCGGAGGCGGATGCGGATGCCTGTGGAGGTGGATCCGGGAGCGGATGCCCTGTGGGTGCCACCCGGAAGCCACCACAGGCATCCAATTTTACATAAATTCAGTCATAAAGTTAAAACACTCTCTAATGTTTAACATAGGATAATTCAGGAATCAAAACCAAATTTACATGCTTTGACAGGACTAAAATTTCAGAGTAATAAATAAGAGAAAAAATTATAATAAGGGAATTGTTCACTATAAACCTTACTGATAATGATATCGCGGGAGAGAGAACGTACAGCATTTGTTGTGTTGATTAGAGAAGGTGGAGGCGATACAACTTTACAACGCACTTAATTTCAAAAGACAAATTCTTTTATTATTTTCGAAACGGGAAATGACTCCAGAAGATTGGTGAATATTTTAACCTGAGCATTCTTTTATTATCTTGATCAATGGTGATTGGTGAAGTATCATTATTCTAATTCTGAAATTCATACTATCAAATGATTTATTTTTGTATATTTCTTGCACTTATTTGCATATTTCGTATATTATATATTATATTATATTATATATATATATTATATTATATATATATATATTTTAAAAATATATATATATACACGCATCCAAACGCACCCGCATCCCTTAAATTTTTTTTTTTGCATCCGCATCCGAATCGGTAACTTAGATTGATAATAATAACAACTAATGATAACATATCACCAATGGTTCTGACCAATAGGTCGAAATATACATTTAGTGTAATAACGACTTAGGAGAAAACGATTATGAATAATTAGGGGATGGATGATAATTATTGACCATGACGTCAAGACTAGCTGTCCTTAGGCACGTTATTTACTAAATGGTAATTATACTGATCGATATCAATGAGGTGGCCTGGAAACCACAAATGCACTTACGTGGCAATCAGCTTATAAAGAATAACACATAAGTAAAGAAGTGTAATATTGATGTGTAAAGAGAAATCGATAATTATGTTGGCAGTGATTATGAAGAGGCATCGATCAAGTCCTCCTTGATGATTATTTCTAATGACAGTTAAATCAATCATCTTAATAATGATATGAATAGTCGTGACTCTTATAAAATATTTTCCAATGGGTTGTGACCCATTGTGCTTGGAAGGTACAAGGAGGAAGTCTATTTCATCAGAAGGGCATTGAGTCAGACGAAAGAAGAAAAGGTGATAATAGCAATAGATATATAACAGTCCATTTCGAATCAGGAAATAAGGAAGATAGTAAGCAACGATAAGCAGAAGACTACTTCAGCACATGCATATAACCAGCGAACAAGAGGAAGGACAAGCATCGTTAGAGGGAAAGCTTACATCAGCACAGAAGGAGATAGACACACATCGACTAAAGGGAATCATATATCAGCATATACGTAAAAACTGAAATCTGAAACACTACATCTTTATATGTATTTACTCAGCAATATCTGGTATGATGTAACTTTGTGTTGATGTTTTGTAGCTTCAGTCAGATAAACACTATGAGTCAATACTAGTGAAGATATGTATATGTATATATATATATATATATATATATATATATATATATATATATATATATATATATATATAGTATATATGAGATGAATATATATATATATATATATAAAATTATTATTATGTAAATATTAGAGAAATTAATATAATACTCAAGAGATATTATATATATATATATGTATGTATGTATATATAAATAATCATAATTATCATTATATTAATTACATAATAATGAATAGACATGTCCCATGAAGGGACATGTCTCTTCTTGGCTCATTCTCAATATAAATGCAAGAGATTGTTGCATTTGGAAAACACATACAATGAGATAGTTCTATTACATTTGCGATGATCCTAAAACCTTAACATGGTATCAGAGGCAAGTTGCAAATGTAAGAGAGTAGTTTGTTGATGGTAAATGTGTGAGCGTCTCATAAAATATAGTCTCAGTACGAAGACCATATCTCCCAAATTCACAGTTGGATTTTGCTAAATTTTGGATATGTTAGTGATAAACAAATTTAGAACAACCTCACCGGAGCGATTGGAAAAAAAAAGGTCAGGTTCAAAAGTTATGACCGATTGTGTACGGGTATATGCAAAAATTTGTAAAAGAGCGAGGTTCCTTCTTTAAAAGCCTAACCGCTCGAAGGGAGATCCAATCATATTGAAGGTTGTCATAGTGTATAGAACCTTTGGATATTCAAGACAGGTCATGTGAAGAATTATGGTAATTTTCAAGAACGACAACATCATTTTGTGAATTTGCATGATATTTTCTATATCGGCTCACCTTACAAAACGAAATACTTGAAATTTATAAAAGATAAGTATTCCATGTTTTATTAATGCACATACTTTTTTTTAAGTTTGTAATTCATGTTATACTATTGGTTAGTAAAATCTTATATGCTTCTATCATTGGTATTTTTAGTCGAGATAGTTTAGCGAGCTATTTGTAATCTCTCTCTAACATACCTTCAGGATGGAAGCACAAGAAAATTGCATTAAAGGGAGTCTGACATTTCAAAAGAAGACAAGAGGTTGATACAAGAACTTGAGCTTCAGAGGGAGCAGATGGTTCAGTCAACTTGTGACAATCTAGATCATATTGATTGAGAGGGAGTTCACTATTGAAGGTGAAATACTTCTGAGGTAAACTTGATATAATTGATTATTATACTAATGAATCATGGATTTTTTTAATGGGCCTACCCCCTGTGTAAATCATGAGGAAATGACGACTTGCAAATGATTATCACTTGTATTTGCAAAAGTTATTGGAAGGTGACGATCTTACAATAACTTGATCTTCTATTGTGATAGACATCTTGTGATGGCTGAAACAGATCACGATAGATGGCATCTTCTATTGTGATAGACATCTTGTGATGGCTGAAACAGATCATAATAGATGGCATCTTCTATTGTGATAGACATCGTGTGATGGTTGAAACAGATCATAATAGACAATGTGAATGTTCTTATGGTAAGTGCACATTACCTATGAACATTTGTTGAGTACTTGGTGGACATCATGTGACTTGATGTCGGTAGGCCATTACTTTGAGCACTTGGTGAATATCATGTGACTTGATATTCTGCAGGCCAATGCTCCTGATATCATGAGATGATATCTCTATAATTTTATTGAGTACTTGGTGGACATCATGTGACTTGATGCTGGTAGGCCATTACTCTGAGCACTTGGTGATATCATGTGACTTGATATTCTGCAGGCCAATGCTCCTGATATCATGAGATGATATCTTTGTAATTTTATTGAGTACTTGGTGGACATCATGTGACTTGATGTCGGTAGGCCATTACTCTGAGCACTTGGTGAATATCATGCGACTTGATATTCTGCAGGCCAATGCTCCCAATATCATGAGATGATATCTTTGTAAACTTTTGAGTACTTGGTGGACATCATGTGACTTGATGTTGGTAGGCCATTACTCTGAGTATTTGGAGAATATCTTGTGACTTGATATTCTGTGATAAATACTCCCAATATCACGAGATGATATTCTTATGAATCTATGAGTTATGGTGAATATCATGCGACTTGATATTCCTAGTCAGACCATATCTCTGGTATCACGGTAAATGATATCTTCTTATCCTAATCATGTGTTTTAATCTTCCCTGGCTAAGAGGGAGTGTTGATGTTTTGTAGCTTCAGTTAGATAAACACTATGAGTCAATACTAGTGAAGATATATATATATATATATATATATATATTATTATGTAAATATTATAGATATTAATATAATACTCAAGAGATAATATATATATATGTATGCATGTATGTATATATACATATATAATCATAATTATCATTATGTTAATTACATAATAATGAATAGACATGTCCCATGAAGGGACATGTCTCTTCTTGGCTCATTCTCAATATAAATGCAAGAGATTGTTGCATTTGGAAAACACATACAATGAGATAGTTCTATTACATTTGCAATGATCCTAAAACCTTAACACTTTGTATATATAGCATTATGAATTATCCAAATCTACTTAATAAGATGTGTGCATACAGTTTACCTAAATATTATATAGCGACATGTTTTGGAGGTTAAATACATTGTTGATTCCTTGCCCATGAATTCTTTAATATATAGACATACTGGATAAGTAGATTGATAAATTAATATATGTGTTTTCATTTCTGAATATCATAATCTGACATGATGGTGAAGTGAGGATTCCCAATCGGGGAAACGGCGATGAGGTGGAAAATCAATGGGGCTTTGAGGCGGTGCAGCTCTAGCAGTGACAACATGAAATAGACCAATTCTCAAAATAAAGTATTGTAATATTTAGATATACTTTGTGTATTTATGTGAATACTTCGTGCATAACTTCATGTCTCTGTGGTTGAATCACAGAACCCCCTCACCTTACCATCTCTATGGTTGAGTCATATCAAAGTCAATTCTAGCATCTTTTGATCCAAATTTACATTTCTTATATATTTTTATTTCTAATTAAAAAAAATCTAGCTATGGCATTATGATTATAAATGAATACTAACAATATTGCAGCATTTCAAATTATGGATTACACAATTGAAGAAAACCCTAACCCTAATCTTGTTCAATTGTGATTTTAGGGCAAAGTTCCAGGGCAAAATAGGAAAGGGACATTACAATATATACTAGGAAACATCATATTGATGGGGATGGGGACAAAAATTATTATTCTTTACAAGTCTTTCAGACACATTGAGAAGTTCAACCTACCACATTCACATAGGCATTAGCTGTAGCTTTAGGGTTCCCTTGATTCTTTAGATAGGTTTGCATTTACAGGCATATCCTATGGTATCAAAACCCTGCAATGTAAATAGTCACATTGTTGAAGAGAATTTGACATAAAATCTTAAATGACTTCAAGCGGGAATGGCTAATGGTTGCTTAACCATCTCACTTTTCATGAGCTTTTCTTTTGATGATATCTATTGGATACCCCTGTTTACAATGAATTGGGTATGGAAAATAACTCTGGGTCTAGTTGTTTATCAATACTTATTGCATAATAAATTTATTTATGTCAGCATATTCTGGTCCTTTTTAAAAAGTTTTTTGTATGTACATGAACATGTGCTGAGAAATGCATATACTTATCACCACGTGTATATAGTATGTATTTGCACATGTTAAAAAGCATTTATAATTTTATACTTATGTTATTTAATGAAGTTACTTATTTCTTCGATTGAAACTTGTGTTAATGAAGCCAATAAATACTATCCTGTTCTAATTCTATTTTTTTAGTTCTGAATAGTTGTTTGATAAATGCTATATTAGTTTATGGATATTTATATGAGATTTTGATCAATATTTCTTTTTGTTTTCTTGTTGAACTCTTTTTGGTTCAAGATGATGTGTTTAATTAAGAAATTCAAGTGACTGAAAGGATTTTCAAAATACAATACAAATGGCTATGTGGTTTATAAATTTCAAAATGAACTCTAATGCCTATCAGTGGAAAATAGTTTGTATTGGATGGTCATTCTATAATTTAGAACTCGTGAAACTCTAACCTAAAACACAATTATCATTCACTGATCTTCTCTGCAGGTGAAAGTCCATCAGCTTCTAAAGAAATCTAGTTTTCGCACATCAAATAAACATGAAGCACAGCTTTTTTTTGTCCCGTCATATGTAAAATGTGTCCGCATGATGGGTGGTCTCAATGACAAGGAGATCAATCAAACGTATGTCAAGGTGGGCAGGTGTATAGTGACCTTTTTTCCTAGTTTTTCCAATGCAAGTTGATGTGAATTTTTAGGCTTATACTATGCATCGTTTTTTAGATGCTATAATGGTTAAATTCTCAGCCAGTAGCTCATTTATCCCACCTGCCAATTATTTAAAATTTTAAATCACTTGCGTAAGATGGTTCGATATGCAAACGTAATTAGTTTATTTATCCTATTAATTTGCTCTAGCAGGTCTTAAAACAGATGCCATATTTTCGGCGCTCAGGGGGGCGTGACCATATTTTTGTCTTCCCAAGGTAACACTCTTCTTTTTTTTATCTAAAATGAAGATAGTTGTTTCATTGGTTTTATAAAAAATTACAAAATTTTCAAGAAATATGTACATACAGGACAGAAGAAGTCCACAAATTTGTCTTCTTTGTGTAGCCTAGATTGTACATTTGCTGATTTGGTTACTTAGGATAGGTAGGTTTTACAATATGACTTCACTTGGTGCAGTTCTCATGATTCTGTTAGACACGTTTCATCCATTATGAGCATGAGGAGTTGAAGAATTTAGATCCCGAATTCTCATCAATTGAACATTTTTTTTTGTTGCCAAAAAGTTGATTGATGAAGACAGATACTGTTATGTTCCCTTTTTGTCAACCGTCAGACAGGACTGAGTATTAGCATAGCCTTTGTCAGCAATTAGAAGCTAGTAATTATTTCGGTTAGTTTGGTCAGCAAGTTTCTTAATCAATAAAATCAGGTTGCCTTGTTAAGTGGACTCATCACTAGAAGCATTTCCAGTTGTCCTCAGCAAAGGATGGTGGAAATGAGTTAGTCAGCTGTCAATAATTTGTGGAGGTTGTTTGTCAGTTAGTTCTCTCCAATTATGAATTTGACTGCCATAACTTCAGGTCATAATTTCAAGATTGCAAGAGAAGGAGTTTATAGGCAGCACAGGGAAGGATGAGGGACATCCTGAAAATCACAAAAACTAAAAAACCTTTTCCTGTGAGTGAGTAATCCTTTGTGCTCGGGTGAAAAACCCATAGGTATAGTTAGAGCTAGTTCTAGGGAACAAACCTTCGACCAGCTGTCATCATTTCAGTTATGCAGCAGCAGGAGCAGTAGTTAAAGGAGGATGTGGTCGTCTGGGGGAGTTATAAGAGTATATCAGTGGGCACAGAAACACTCACCAGCAGCCATTATCATCAGGTGACAATAGGTTACAATTTGGGCAACTAAGATCTAACTAGCATCCAGCTTCATCCTAGGATCCTATTCCATATGCCAGGATGTCTACTGTTACGTTGATTGAATCATTTTGCTATGGGCTGTCATAGTTGTCAAAAGAATAAATGAAACCTCCTGTTATTAGTCTTTCCTGTATTATTTTTTGCATGTTTCTTAGATAGGAATTTTCAGTGGTTTTAGAGCTTGATATTACCATCCAGTGGGAAAAAAAAAAAGGAAACAAAAAAAAAGAAAGAGAAAATTTCCAAATTAAAAAAAAAGAAATAAAAAACTTTCAGACTTTTGTAGTGCATGTCAGTAAGCAATAGGGTTATTGCATTGTCAGTGACAAGGAAATGAGGTAACAGTTAAGGGAAAAGACAAAGCAGGAAATGCCACATGAAGAGGAGAAGCAAGAATTGTTATTGTTATGAAGTACTCAAGGGATGGTGTAGCAAGAGCTCATTGAGCTCACCATGTAGATTATGCAGGGTAAGGAAACAAATCATGCTACTACACCTTCGGGCAGTGGCGCAAAATGGGCATCTTCATCTGCAGCCATGAATTATGACATCCCGACAAAGTTAGCTTTAGGTATAGGTCCATCCAAGGTCATATTTTTGTCAAAAGAAGCCAAGTCACTCAATGAAGATATGGAGAAATAACAGTAAGAAGATTTGGATTAGGTACATGCAAAATATGGGGCAAAGAGTGTAGAATTTGGGGTAGATATTACCTTCGTGAATTTTGGTAGGCTAAAAACAAAAAATTGGACTAGAAGTGCAAGTAAAACCTTTCTGCACATGCCTCATAAAGACTTATAAAGTAGGCTAGGAAAACTCATTGTCTCCTCATTCAGTGGTCCAACAAAACCTCTTCTAGGGCATGCATTTAAAGTAACACATGTTCATTGTTTTTCATTGAGCCCAATGTTTGAAGAAGGAGCAATCAAATTTATGGTCCTTCACTTGGTAGTGGTTTCACACGAAGATAATATCATGGCTCAGTAACTCAAGGGCACAACCAAATTACCACTCATGAGGAATTTTTCAAGAGATTGATAGATAGATTCAAGAGGCAAGACATTGAAGAGTATTTCAAGGATTTTGCACAACTATGCGATAAAGGTGTAGTGGATGATTATGTGGCTGAATTACATATGATGGTAGTAATAGTACCTGATGTATCAGCAAGGCACCTATTGTTGTTTTTCATTGAAGGGCTGAAAATCCACTCTGAGGCTGAGTTAAGGCACTAGAACCCAACTTGTTGTAAGATGCCATAAAAAAGTCCCCAACGGTAGAGACTAATACACCTAGAAGACTTGTCCAAGGGTCAACTTCTAGAGGAGCATAACAACAACAACAACAACCACCGAGAGGTAGCAAGGAACTTAGTAGAAAATTTTCTTGCAAAAATTGAGGTTCATACCTTCTCAATCCAACAAATTCCAAGTGGGAGAGCACATGTTTAAAAATTAGCAACTAGGACTAGGAGAGGTACAAAGGAAATAACTATGCTTTAATTGTAGAGAACCTTGGAAACCGACATATAGATGCTTAGGAAGGGCATAAGTTTATTTGATTGAGGTACTTTCAGATGATGAGGGAGAGCCTAATTCATGCATGAGAGCATGGAGTGTGGAAGAGGACGATGTCGTACCAGCAATTGTAAAAACTAAAGGTATACAATCACTTGAAAAGGGAGTGTGGCCAACTACTATTTCTTCTTTTTCAGAGAACCAAGATGCTTTTTTTGTGTTAAAGGATTGGAGGACAGCACATATTGAGATTCAGTGATGGGGAGCAAGCCCCGACTTCATTGATAAGGGTGTGATAGCAGGTTTTAGATTGAAAGTTGAAGAGTATGTGGGGTTCAAAGTGGTAGTAGCAGATGGTTATTCATTGGCCTACAAGTGTTATCTGATATATACAGGTACAATAAGCATACTATAACCCCTGATTTTTATTTCATTTTACCTGGGGTAGCTCACATGTTTCTGGGCATCTAGTGGTTACATTCATTGGAAGATTTTAAACAGAACTACTGAACCATGAAACCCAACTTTGTGGAGTACAGGCAAAAAGTCATCAAGGGGGTTACACTTACAAGTCCATCAATACATTAGGTATGAGCTCATTGAATAGAGAGGCTTTGAGATGATAGAGAGGCATTTGAGATGAGACCAAGTAACTTGAATGTCGACCATTTCCACCATTAAAGGGTTACCTCTAGGTACCATGTACATAAGGGAGGATGAATCCTCCTGATATTTGAATTTTGTTGGATAAATATGTTTTTATGTTTGAAGATATACCTATAGACTTCTACTATATAGGGGTTCCCAGCATAATATTGAGTTGGAAGCAAGGATGAGGCCTGTAATTGTGACCTCGTATTGTCATCTTTGTGGCTTCAAGGTTGAAATGAAGAGGACTATTGAAGAACTACTAAAATTGGGACATATTAGACCAATTATGAGTCATTTGGCATCCCCAATGGTACTTGTGAAGAAGAAAGATGGAGCGATGTGGATGTTCGTAGATTATAGTGACTTGAATAAAAAAATTCATCAAGAATAGATACCCCACACCTTGTATTGACTATTTGTTTGAAGAATTTACACAAGGAGCATACTACACAAAAAATGATTTATGTATTAGGTATCATTAGATAAGAGTTAATCTTGAAAATTCATTCAAGACTGCTTTTTGGTGGGCGCTTCAAGTTTTAGCTGATCTCTTTAGGGCTCACCAACTCACCAACTACCTTCCAATCAACAATCATTCCTAAAATTTATGCTAAAAAATATTTGTTTTCATGTTTTAATTGTTTAAACCCACTATAGAAGTTGCTATTATTAATGGCAATGTTAAAATACTTTCATATTTTAATGTTTTATCTGTGTTTCCTTTAACTCCATGGTTTATTAAGATGTAATATTATTGCTTGAATTCTGTCTGAGCTGCAGCTTTTCTTGTACAAGTGCAGCGGAGCTGGTGCTCACCTATTTAAAGCATGGGCAATATACTTGAACCGGTCCATAATTTTGACACCAGAGGTACTCTTTTAAGAATCTCTTCTTAAGCACTGTATATCATTTAAAACTGATCTTGCAATGTATATTTGAGGTTTCAGATCTTGCAGTGTATATTTGGGAGTTTGTATTTAATTCGTCTTTACTGTGAAAATTAGTTCAACCTTTAGAACTTACCTGTAGGGGTTTACTGGTTTATCAATGAGACAGTTCTCCAGAGATGGCTGAGAAATTGCTTCAAAGAGGACCAAAGATCTCTTTTTTGAACATGACTCTGTTACTGGTTTGCTGGAAAAAAAACCTGGATCTGGGAACAGCTCTCTCTGGGTTTGAGTTTGGGTCTGGTCTGGTCTGGGAACAAGCAGGGCCTATTCTAATTTTTTTTCACTTTTTTTTTCCGGTTTTTTGGTCTTCATAGTTTGATGGTGAACAGAGATTGAATTTCAAAACAACTTAAAAGTTAAAACATGTATAAAGGGGTTATCTGAACTTAATTTTTGTTTTTGTGCTAAAATTATATATATATATATATATATATATATATATATATATATATTGATTGATGATTTTTTATATATTGTCATACCAACATACCCAAACCCAAATTCTCAATCTAGATGATTGGGTTTATTTACATTTTCCAAAATGTAAAATTTGTAGTTTGTACTGATGTTTTAACAGTAAAAGAAAACAGAGTATAACCAAGTGTTGTAAATGCAACTTAGGACATAATATAACCTCTAAATTACAAATACAATTAATTTCCCGAAAGATATCCGTAGTTAATATTTAGATCTCCATTTTAAACTTTATTCTATCTTATACTGAACTTTGTTTTAAAAATATAATTTTTTCAGTTTTTCAGATAAAGATCTCAGAAGTGGTAATCTTTATTTTGGCTATAATTTTCATCACACTCAAGTTTTGTTGTCATTCTCTGATGCATTAGAATTTTATACAAAATCTAGCCTGGAGTCGTTTTATGCACTTGCTTACTCCACATTCCAGACCCCTTGAGTGTTGGAGGTTCACTTGAGTACATTAACAGACTCTTTTTTTCCTTTACTTTTGAGCTTTTATTTTTTGAAAATTGTTTTTGGCATGTTAAATTCCGGGTTCCTTGTGTATTTTATGATGTCCAAAGATTCAATAGGATATATTACTTTTGCAATATTGTATATACACATCAGAATATTTTGATCATTAGAATTTTGGAACAAGGTAAAGCAAAAAACATATTTCTGCTTTGCAGGGGGATCGCACAGACAAGCGTGACACAAGTGCATTTGATACTTGGAAAGATATCATCATCCCTGGAAATGTTGAGGATAGTATAGTACTGGGAACAAGTGATGTGGTTAAACCTATTCCCTTGTCAAAGAGGAAGTACCTTGCAAACTTCTTAGGCCGGGCACAAGGGAAAGTTGGTCGACTTCAACTTCTAGAGATCTCGAAGCAGTTCCCAGAGAAGGTTTGTCACTTTTTGTGTTTATTCATTTGTAAACTATATCACCATCGTTTTCTTTTTGTAGTAGACGTAATACAATAGACCTCAATTAATTATTCTGCATATTTTGAGGTTTCTTTGATTTGTAAGTATTTTATGATCTCAATTTAATCTTTCCTTCACCTTTTTCATAAATTTGCATTGAAAAACCTAGTTATTAGAGCCATGAATAATACACCCAATGTTTAGGAGCAATAGGTTTACAGAGTCCATATTAATGAATTTTTGCAGAAAAGTGTAGCAATTTTTACGTCAACTTTTCAGATCACTTCATAATCCACCATTAAGAATTTTTTAATTTTTTATTGAATCAATCCACCATTAAGAGTTAGAATGACTTAGGCAATAGATTGTGAAGATACTAAATTACAGAACCACTTAAATAATGCTCAAGATGCCAAGACAGGTGGGTTACCTCAGGAGATCCATGGGGAGGTTTGAAGGGTTTAAGACATTATTAAGTTTCATGAGTGTGAGACAAACTTGTAATATGTGACAATTAATATCAGTGAAGCAGAAATTGTGAAGAAATTGCAATTAATTGTATAAATTGTGAATTGCTGCTGGTTGTGATTTTTTCCTTCTTAAAATCACCAATTTTCTGAAATTTTTGTCAACAATTTTGACTATTCAATTGCCATATAAATTGCTATAAAATTTATTTTGCAAAAATTGTCTGATGTGCATTGTTTCAATTATTAAGGTTTAAATCTGCAGCAGACGTTTTCAAAGGTTTTTTAATTTTATCAGAATGTATAAAGTAAAATGAAAAAGAGGTCAGCCGCAGCTGACGTGGCCTTGGCAGGATCAGGCTGTGTTGCCAATCTTTGTATGTTGCTCCCCACAATTCATTTGCCTATAAATACACAAAAGGCTGCCTATAAATTGTAAGTGTAACATTTTCCTTCCAACTGGAATTCAATGAAGGCTTACTATGATTGAGGGTGCCAGATTGATCTGAAGAAAGGAACAGGAAGAAACAAGTTGTAAATCCCAGAGGTCCAGGTTCGCTGCCATAAAAAACTTTTATTCACTTATTAGATTTATAATTATATGAACATTTTAAATTTTTATTAAGATATTTTAAAACAACATTTACTTATTTCATTAATATTTATAATATTATAAACTTTTGCATTTTAGCTTATATTTATAATTTTATAAATTATTATTAATATTTATAATTTTGGGTTAGTTTTAACTTATAAATTTATGTAAGTTTTAATATATTTTAAATTTAAAAAATATATTTAAACAAAAATAAAATTAGAGATTTAAATTATTCTAACTTAATCACAATTTCTTTTCTGAATTTTGTTAGATGAGTAATTTGTTTTTTTTTCACCACCAAACTCAAACATGAATTCGGTGACATTCTACGGTTATGCCAAATGAATGTATATGGCCCAAAGCATTGGGTATAAATCACAAAAAATACAATTAATCATAGGGAATTGCATTGTTCGTGATTTTATTCCTCAAAATCACCATTTTTTTAAAATTGCAGGCAGGAGGAGCGTTGAAAGGTAAGTCCGTACGGTTTGAAGTACAGTCCCTATCAAAGGAACAAGTACATATATATAACCTCCGAAGGGATGCAAGGCGAATTGTCGCACCCGTGTAACTCCTTCGGACGGACCAACCGTCTAACTACCCCAATTACTCGACAACAATGATTTTGACTGTTTATTTGCTGTTTTTGTTGTTTTAAATCACAACTGAATCATGCAAAAGTTGTCTGATGTGTGTGTTTTTCACCTACCATCAATTTTGTTTCATTAGGTTTTTTCACAAATTGAAATTTTGGATGATGCTATTTTGCTAGTTGTTAGATCTTTGACTTCATCACTTGCCAAGATATTTTCTATTTTGTTTATGGATGTTTGTTGGTGTTGGAGTGTAACATCTTCAAAGCTACTAAGTGAAACTCTAAAAGTAATATGATTGTATTATCTATTCACTTGAATATATAGAGATTACAAAAGCTTTAACAAAAAAGCAAAGTTGTCTAAATGAAGATGACTAAAAATAAAATTGATCAATACAATCCAAAAATATAGCCTAAATGACCATTAACAAAAATAATCTAGAAGCTAGCTAAAAACAGAAAAGAAACCTAAGGTACTAAAAATATTCTAATACCCTTTCTTAATGGTCATTCTATCAACTACACCAAGTTGCCCCCCAAACTTTACAAACTTTTCCAGATTGAGAGACTTGGTGAGTATATCTACAGTTTGGTCTTCAGTGGGGACATATTGCAACATAACTGATACAATCTTGCAGATGAAATGCAATGAAGCTCAACATGCTTTGTCTGCTCATGGAAGACTAGATTTTTGGCTAACTTTAGAACTCCCTGATTATCGCAAATTAAGGGAGTAGGTCCTGCTTGAGGCATGTGCATGTCTACAAGCATTCTTCAAAGCCAAATTGCCTCACAAGCTGCCTTAACAATACCTCGATATTCTGCTTTGGTGGAGCAGAGAGCTACTACTTGCTGCTTCTTGTTGGTCCATGTGACTACTCCTGTGCCAAAACTGAAAACATACCCTAAAGTAGACTTTTTGTCATCAACAAAATCTGCCCAATCTAAGTCTGTAAAACCAAGGAGCTGTGGATTTGTGCTTCTACTGTCGAGAATGCCAAAATCAGGAGTGCCCTTGACATATCTCAGCACATGCTTTGCTACAACCCAATGTTTAGCTTTTGGGGCTGTTATGAAGCGAGAGATGTAGCTCACAACATAACTAATGTTAGGTTGAGTAGCAATGAGATAGATGAGGCTGTCCACTAGTTGCCTGAATGTTGATTCATCCACCACCGGTGAATTTGATTTAGCTGAAAGTTTCAGCCCTTTCTCCATAGGTGTAGATGCAGGTTTGCAATCATGCATCCAAAACTTATCCAACAGACTTTTGGCATATGTTGACTGAGAAATGAAGATGTAGTTTTCTGTCTGCCAAACCTCTACACTAAGCCAATAATGGAGAAGTCCCAAATCTGTCCTATCAAAAGTCTGACACAAATTTAGTTTGACCTGCTCGACCAAATGTGTTGCACTACTAGTAATGATCAAATCATCAACATAGATGATAAGAATAAGAATCTCACCACTAGCATGCTTTACATACAAATTAGAATCAGAAGGACTTTGCTGAAACTCTTGATCAATTAAATACTTATCAATCTTGATGTACCATGCATGGGGAGCCTGTTTGAGGCCATATATGGATTTTCATTTTACCAATTTGCAAACTTCGTGCTCTTTACTGGCAACTTGAAAACCTAGAGGCTGTGTCATGTAGACCTCTTCCTGCAAATCACCATTGAGGAAAACACTCTTGACATCCATCTAATGAATTTGCCATCCAAATTGAGCTAACAGGGCGAGGACAAGATGATTGGTACTCATTTTGGCAATAGGAGCAAATGTCTCTTCATAGTCGATACCCTCCTGCGAAAACCCTTTAGCTACTATCTGTGCCTTTTTCTTGTCAAGTGTATGATCTGTGCTCAACAAGACCATTTTGCTGTGGGGTGTAAGGTGTGGTAAGTTGATTCCTAGTGCCATGTGATGCATGAAAGTTGGAGAAATTAGGTAAACAAAATTCTCCGCCATTGTCGAACTGAAGAGTGACTATCTGACAGCGTGGTTCTTTTTCCACTAAGGCCTTGAACTTTTGATAAATGCTGAACACTTCTGATTTATGCTCAAGAAAATACACCCACATTTTCCTGCTGAAATCATCAACAAATAGAAGAAAATAATTGCATCTTGTGACTGATGGAGTGTTCATGGGTCCACAAATATCTACACGAACCAATTGCAAGACCTTGGATGCCCTCCAAGCTTCACCATCTGAAAATGGAGTCCGATGTTGTTTCCTAGCTTGATAAACTCCGTAAACTCCATGATTCTGTGTCTAAATTTTAGGTAATCCCACAACCAGACTCTCTTGAGCCAATCGAGAGAGATAGTGAATATTCAGATGCCCATTCTGTTGATGCCAAAGAATGCTTATGGAAGTACTTTTGGCTGCTAGGGCTTGCTCTTGAGAATCACCTTTATCAACGAGTCTATATAGACCATGATCCACAAAGACCAACTGCAATTGTAGTATGAGATTCCCTGTCAACAATGTTGTACTTGTGCGAACTGAAGACGAAATCCAGTTGTAGAGAATGAAGCATAATTTGATTGAATGATAGTAGATTGAGCTTCATATTTGGGACAAAGTATATATTGAGGAAGAACAAATCCCTCCTACCAAGTGAAATTTTAATGTTGCCTTTTCCAACAACAGTATACTCCTTGCCACCACCAAAGATTACTGAATATGTGAAAAGCATGAACTTTGTGAACCAATCCCGACGATGTGTGAAATGTCAAGAGGCACAAGAGTCAATGTACCATGCAGATCATGTCTCATGATCTAATGGGCATGTGGCCATGAACACATAGGAGGCAAGCTCCTGATTAGAATGCATAGCAGCTTGGGCCTTCTGCTAAGACTATCCCTGTGAAGATTGTGCGATTGCCAACCATTTCTTGCAATCTATCTTCATGTGACCAAACTTGTGACAATAATTGCACAGAACACTCTTTTTCTTTGAAGATGCTTGAGGTTTACCTGGAACTTTCTGTTGGGAGGATTGAGGTTTACCTTTGTTCTTGTTCGAGGCTTTGGTTGTGAAGGCCACTTGATTTGCAGAGGATGAACTAGCATTGCTTCCAAACTGTTGCTTCCATCTATCATGCTGCAAAAGCTTGTTGTAGAGATCAGGTGACTTCAGATCAACGCTAGTAGAAGTGATATTGAGCATCTCAATGAAATGCTTGTAGGATGGGGGCATGCTTTTTCAGCATGATCACTTCAATATCTTCCTCCATTTTGTAGCTAGTAGCCTCTAGTTGGTCACGAATGTTCTTGATCTTTGTAAGATGTGCTTGGAGAGACATCTTCTCATCCGTCATGGTAGAAAACAACATATTCTTTAAAAAGAAAGCTCGACTCTTGTCGAATATCTCATGAAGATCTTTCAAGAGTTCCCAGATTTCCTTAGTTGTTTTGTCAAAAGGCACTTGAGGGAGCCGATCATTTGTAACAAAAAGTTTTATCAGCATGACGACCTCTTGGTTACACTCATCAAATTTGTCCTGATCTGCTCCAACATCTTTAGGATGTGTTTCTGTACCCAGAACAATCTTGTCAAGGCATCAATATTTGAATATTGTCAGCATACATTGCTTCCATGTGTTGTAATTGTGACCATGAAACTACTGATTTCCCTCCAACATAATGTTGACCAAAGATGCCATTACAAATAGAGGTTGTTGATCAACCAAGGCATGAAAATCGTGGTGTGACTGACACAATTTCCAAGGTAGAACACACTGAAAAATTGAAGCAAAAGATGAGCGATGATGAACCTCAAAAAATTGTCAATTTTTTTCTTGGAAAATAACCAAAAACCTAAATGGGTTTAAGGGTTTAAAACTCTATTTCCAAAAAAAGCAGAAATCCCTAAGGGCTGAAATTCAAATTAGGGTTTGAAAACAATATTTATGCAAAAAATGGAATAAAGGGTTCTTAGTCTTGAACAGAAAAATCACAGTTGAAATCTTTGAAAAAAACCTATGCGTGTCTTAGAAAACGCGCAAAAATCTATGGTAGAAAATTGCTGGAAAAATCGCGATTTTAAGCCGCGAAATATAGGAAAAATGGGCTGAGTAACAAAAATGTGATGAAATTTGTGACAAAAATCCATGTTTGAGCTCAAAAATCTGCCTGAAAAACCCTTGCATGCGGAAATAACACAAATTTAAAAAAAACGTCATGATTTTAAACAAAACCCTACGCGCGCGTCTCCGTAGACCAAAGAAAAATGGTGCGATAAACAAATCGTGCGTGTCTGTAAAAAATCGCAGAGAATGAACTTAACAAACCTCAAATTGTGTGCAGGGTTCCACAAACAAATGTGGCTCACAATTTTTTTTAAAGTTATTTTTCTTCACGTGTTTTCCAAACACAAATTATAGAAAAAATAATCTCTCAAAAAATTTGCCCTGATACCAAGCTCCTCTAAAATAATATGATTGTATTAACTATTCATTGGAATATATAGAGTTTACAAAAGCTTTAACTATTCATTTTATGTTTCTTTTCTCTCTAGCAGCACCCTGATGATGGATCATGTAGTATGATCCAAAACATTGATGGTTAAAAAATGCTACACAATTGAATCCAGAAACCGATACTCACAGTAATATGGATTGTGGAAATCTAATGGATCTAAAAAAAAGCAAAGTCGTCTTGTTAAAGTTTAGGATCATTGCAAATGTAATAGCACTATCTTATTGTATGTGTTTTCCAAATGCAACAATCTCTTGCATTTATATTGAGAATGAGCCAAGAAGAGACATGTCCCTTCATGAGACATGTCTATTTATTAATATATAATTAATATAATGACAATTATGATTATATAGATACATGTACATATATATATATAATATCTCTTGAGTATTATATTAATTTCTCTAATATTTACATAATAATATATATATATATATATATATATATATATATATATATATATATATATATTTAAGTATATATATACATCTCATATAAACTAAATATATATATATATACATATCTTCACTAGTATTGACTCATAGTGTTTATTTGACTAAAGCTACAAAACATCAACACTCCCTCTTAGCTAGGGAGGATAAATCAATCAAATGTCAACACTTAAGACACTTGACAACATCAATCATATGATGTAAGCAATAAAGGCACATCCTCAATATGTAGTCAATAGAAACATAGTCTCAAGATGTGGATTGCCTCCATCGATGATTCTAACCACAAGCTCCCGTGTGGATTGCCTCCATCAGCGATTCTATCCACAAGCTCTCAGGTGGATTGCCTCCATCGACGATTCTATCCATAAGCTCTTGTGTGGATTGCCTCCATCAGCGATTCTATCCACAAGCTCTCAGGTGGATTGCCTCCATCGGCAATTCTATCCACAAGCTTTTGTGTGGATTGCCTCCATCGGCGATTCTATCCACAAACTCACGAACTTTAGTGTGGATTGCCTCTATTGGTGATTCTATCCACAAGTTCCCGGGTGGATTGCCTCAATCGACAATTCTATCCACAAGCTCTCATGCGGATTGCCTCCATCGGCGATTCTATCCACAAACTCACGAGCTTTAGTGTGGATTGCCTCTATCGGCGATTCTATCCACAAGTTCCTAGGTGGATTGCCTCAATCGGCGATTCTATCCACAAGCTCTCGTATGGATTGCCTCCATCGGCGATTCTATCCACAAACTCACGAGCTTTAGTGTGGATTGCCTCTATCAGCAATTCTATCCACAAGTTCCTGGGTGGATTGCCTCAATCGGCGATTCTATCCACAAGTTCTCGTGTGGATTGCCTCCATCGACGATTCTATCCACAAACTCATGAGCTTTAATGTGGATTGCCTCAATCGGCGATTCTATCCACAAGTTCTATCTATTATGATCTGTTTCAGCCATCACAAGATGTCTATCACAATAGAAGATCAAGTTATTGTAAGATCGTCACTTTCCAATAACTTTTCCAAATACAAGTGATAATCATTTGGAAGTCGTCACTTCCTCATGATTTACACAGGGGGCAGACCCATTAAAAACATTCATGATTCATTAGTATAATAATCAATTATATCAAGTTTACCTCATAAATGTTTCACCTTCAATAGTGAACTCCCTTTCAATCAATATGATCAAGATTGTCACAAGCTGATTGAACCATCTACTCCCTCTGAAGCTCAAGTTTATCAACTTATTGACCTCTTTTGAAATATCAGACTCCCCTTTGCATCTAGTCTCAATCATCAATTTGTTTGCAAGCATCAAGTTCTTTCTCCCTTGTATGCAATTATTCTGTGCTTCTGTCCTGAACGTATGTCAGAAAAAGATTACAAATAGCTCACTAAACTATCTCGACTGTAAATACCAATGATAGAAGCATACAAGATTTTACTAACCAATAGTATAGCATGAATTACAAACTCAAAAATTATGTGCATTGGTAAAACATGAAATACTTATCTTTTATAAATTTCAAGTATTTCATTCTGTAAGATGAGCCCATATAGAAAATATCATGCAAATTCACAGAATGATGTCATCATTCTCGAACATTACTAGAATTATTCACATGACTTGTCTTGAATATCCAAAGGTTCTATACACTATGAAAACCTTCAATTTGATCAGATCTCCCTTCAAGTGGTTGGACTTTTAAAGAAGGGACCTCGTTCTTTTACAAATTTTTTTTGCATAGACCTGTACACAGTCGGTCATAACTTTTGAACTTGACATTTTCTCTCCAATCGCTCCGGTGAGATTCTTCTAAATTTGTTTATCACCAACATATCCAAAATTCAGCGAAATCCAACGGTGCATTTGTGAGATATGGTCCTCGTATTGAGATTGTATTTTCTGAGACAGTCACACATTTACCATCAACAAACTACTCTCTTACATTTGCAACTTGGCTCTGATACCATGTTAAAGTTTAGGATCATTGCAAATGTAATAGCACTATCTCATTGTATGTGTTTTCCAAATGCAACAATCTCTTGCATTTATATTGAGAATGAGCCAAGAAGAGACATGTCCCTTCATGAGACATGTCTATTCATTAATATATAATTAATATAATGACAATTATGATTATATATATATATATATAGTATCTCTTGAGTATTATATTAATTTCTCTAATATTTACATAATAATAATATTTATATATATATACATATCTTCACTAGTATTGACTCATAGTGTTTATTTGACTGAAGCTACAAAACATCAACACGTCTAAATAAAGACGACTAAAATTAAAACTGATTAATACAATTCAAAAATAAAGCCTAAGTGACCATTAACAAAAAGAATATAGAAGCTGGCTAAAAATAGCAAAGAAACCTAAGGTACTAAAAATATTCTAATACTAAGTAGTTGGCTTCATGTTGAATAATTTGATACATTTTTGAGTTTCAACATAATCTTTATAAAAGACACCAAACTTTTACAATACATAATGCTAGATATAAAACGGTGTAGTTCACATCAATGTTTGGGATCACACTCTATGATCCATCATTAGGATGTAGAGAGCAAAAGAAGAGAGTATATCTTTATTTTGGAGGCTTATTTTGACTTGGGTAAGCAACAAATTGTGGTTCAATGTCTCCTTTGACCTCAAGCAACTAAGTCTTTTTGTTTGTTTGTAGTTCTAGATATAGTATACCAGCTTGCAAAGTACTTGGTGAGTATTCAAGGATTTTTTGCCGAGGTGTGTACTCTTGATGTTAACTTGCATTTTCAGGCAGCCCAGTACTCACCAAGTCGTAGCGCTAAAGCTTAGTGAATGCATACCAAGAACTCACCAATGCACAACAAATGCAGAAAAGTGGGTGCGATAGAAAAATGTGGACATGTAATTTTCACACTCAAAATGCACGGTCTTCTTTCTAGAAAATTATGAAAATGGCATGCTCTATGAAGATTTTTCTGGTCTTGAAATCCTTCATTTAGGCTTTGTGGCAAGGGCGTCACCCCTCGATCTTGCCCTATATTGTGCAAGGGGCATTGCCCTCGAACCTCGTTAGGGGTGTTGCCATGCAATACCACAACCCCACTAGCAATGCTACCCCCAAGCACCCATCAAATCTCATTTAATACATTTTGTAATTATTTGAGTCCAAGTCAAGTCTGAGTATGTGAACTATTGTTTTAAGCATTGCTTGTATGCGGTTATAATGACACGTTTGAGCATCTTAGGGTTTCTTCTAGCCCATTCTAGTATGACTTCTGAAAAACTGAAAACTAGATAATTGTATTAACCAAATACCAAGAATATATAGAGTTTACAAAAGCTTTAACAAAAAAGCAGAGTCGTCTAAACAAAGACAACTAAAAGTAAAACTTAATAGCCTAAATGACCATTAGCAAAAAGAATCTACAAGTTGGCTAAAAATAGCAAAGAAACCTAAGGTACTAAAAATATTCTAATACCCTCCCTTAATGGTCCTTCTATCAACTACACCAAATTGCACTTTAAATTTGACAAACTTTTCTGGACTGAGAGACTTGGTGAGTATATCAGTGGGGACATATTGCAACATCATTGATCCATCTTCGACAAGCTTGTGGATGAAACGATAATGAAGCTCAACATGCTTTGTCCACTTATGGAAGACTGGTTTTTGGGCTAACTTCAGAGCTTCCTAATTATCACAGAACAAGGGAGTAGGTCTTGCTTGAGGCATGCACATGTAAGCTCAACATGCTTTGTCCGCTCATGGAAGACCAAATTTTTGGCTAACTTCAGAGCTTCCTAATTATAACGGAACAAGGGAGGAAGTCCTGCTTGAGGCATGCACATGTCTACAAGCATCCTTTGAAGCCAAACTACCTCACAAGCTGCCTTAATAGTACCTCAATATTCAGCTTTGGTAGACGAGAGAGCTACTACCTACTGCTTCTTGTTGGTCCATGTGTTTGCACCTGTGCCCAAACTGAGGACATACCCAAAAGTAAACTTTCTGTTGTCAACACAACTTGCCCAATATGAGTTTGTAAAACCAATGAGCTGGGGATCTAGACTTCTGCTGTACAGAATGCTGCAACCTAATGTTTAGCTTCTGGGCTGTCATGAAGCGAGAGATGTAGTTCACAACGTTGCTGATATCAAGTCTAGTGGCAATGAGATAGATGAGATTGCCCACTAGTTGCTTGAATGTTGATTCATCCATCACCGGTGAATTCGATTTTGCTGAAAGTTTCAGCCCTTTCTCCATAGGTGTAGATAGAGGTTTGCAATCATGAATCTGAAATTTATCCAACAAATGTTTGGCATACTTTGATTGAGAAATGAAGATGTAGTTATCTGTTTGCCAAACTTCTACACCAAGACAATAATGGAGAAGTCCCAAATTTGTCATATCAAATGTCTGACACAAATTCTATTTGACTTGCTCCATCAAATGTGCTACACTACTAGTAATGATCATATCATCAACATAGATGACAAGAATAAGTATCTCACCAGTAGCATGCTTGACATACATATTAGAATCAGAAGGACTCTGTTGAAACTCTTGATCAATCAAATACTTATTAATCTTGATGTACCATGCATGGTGAGCTTGTTTGAGGCCATAGAGAGCTTTTACCAAAATGCAAACCTAGTGTTCTTTACTGGTAACTTGAAAACTTTGAGGCTGTGTCATGTAGACCTCTTCTTGCAAATCCCCATTGAGAAAAGCACTCTTTACATCCATTTGTTGAACTCTACATCCAAATTGAGTTGAAAGGGCAAGTACAAGATGAATGCTACTCATTTTGGCGGTGGGAGCAAATGTCTCCTCATAGTTGATGCCCTCGCTTGAAAACCCTTCAGCTATTAATTGTGCCTTGTACCTATTGTGCCATCAATCTTATACTTGACCTTATACACCCAGTTACAACAAATAGGTTTTTTCCTTGGTAGAAGATCTAACAATACCCAAGTGTTGTTTTTCATGAGACTTTGATGTTTAGCTACCTATTGATGTCAGTTTTGTACCACTACATAACATATAGCAATTGAATACTTGATATAGAATATCAAACACTCAACCCTCTCTTGGAAAGTAAATACTCGTGAAGAACATGAGAAACTCCAAGGTTCTTTACACCTGTGGATACTAACTCAATTATATTAATGTGATTTGTTGGTTAATCACGTAGGCGGGCTTACGTTGTTCATTCAAAGATAACTTGGTGGTACTTCGCTTGCTTGACTTGTTCTTTTCTCCTTTATCACTTTCACTTTCAACTACTCCTACCACTAACTGTTTACTGCTCTACTACTACTCTTATGAATGAAGAAATTGGCAAATGGATGGGGATCCAACCAAATGAAAGCTTGCCTGCAGCACTACCTCCATTGGTGCAATGATTCAAAGGGATACTCTTAGAATTTTCACACTAACACCTATCTTCCAACCCAACTTGAAGTACAAGCGGAAAGATGAAATGCAAGTAGAACTTGGGAGCGATTGGACTAGATTACCACACAAGGCTTCCTAACTAGCCGCTAGGATGCTAGTGGCCTAGTATTTAGATCCCTATCAACATTCACTAACATCACCATACAACTAGCCATCTAGTTCTACTCTAATAACATGAAATGAAATCCTACTTTAATTTGAGAGATGAGAAGAACCATGCAATACACCAAAATGATCATGTATATCCACCATGCAAACCACAACAATGAATAGAGAACAATTTTGATAGCATTTTGGCAACACTTCTCCAACATAACTCTCTTTACAAATGAGAACAAATGGCCCTATATAGAGGCTCAAAATTATGAGTGGCCAAGATTAAGGGACAAAATCAAGGGCCAAGATTAAACCTTACAAACTCTAATTAGGGTTATCATCTTTCAACCAATTACATGAGGGCACCAACCCTGTGGGCCAATGAGAAAATTACAATAATCTGTCAACCAATGAGAACATAGGACACTTGGCATGATTTGATTGCATGCACATGAAATTGCCACCTCATCAACCTTATCTTATAAATTTATTTAATCCTTGAGATGAGGTGAAGCCTTGGATGCTTGAGCTCGTCCTTAGAAACTTTCTCATCACCACTTGAACTTGCTTGTACCTGATGTCCCGTCCTTCAAAGGGTGAGGTCTCTATGCACTTGGGGTAATCTTGCCTTGGCCTTGGTGGCTTGCCTGGATGTGAACCTTCTTGCAATTTGAGAGCCTTGCTCTTGGCCACCGCCTTGAAATCGAACTTGACCTCTTTCAACCTTTCGTCTCGCTTTCCTCCTTCATTATCCTTGCCTTCCTTAACCCTCCTGGTCTTCTCTAACCTTCCTACTCGAATTTGGTTTGCATGCACCCCCCTTTGCTTCAATACTCTTGGGTTTTGGGGGCACTTGCCTTGGCCATACTTCCTCAAATCTAACCAAGCTAGCTTGCACGAATAGCCAAGCCTTGCCTAGCCTCAAATATCTTCAAATCTCTTCCAACTTGCAATGAAACCTGCTTCCTCGCTTGTACCTGCAATGAAAATATGGAATGGAGGGTGGGGGTGAAGCGGATGTAAGTGAAAGATGGAGATGGAGGATGGAGCTATGAAAATGTGGTGGCAACCTGTCTCCTTAACCTTCTTGGCCACGGGGGAGGAGCTCTCCATCAATTTGTCTCTCAACTGTATCATGTTCACTGCGCCAATGCTAGTGTCACTCACTTGCTTCAATTTTGAGAAGAAAGAGGTCTTAGGCATCATGTTCTCCTTGTCTTCCTTGGTGTACATTCCCCTTGGGTTCTTGCTTGCACTAGCATCCACCATCCTAACCCTTATTTCTGCCTCTTCTTTCTACAATGAGATGGAACTACACTTATCTCTGCCCCTCCAATCTTAGGGATGAGACTACCACTTATTTCTGCCTCGTCAATTCCTAGGGATGGGATTACCACTTATTTCTGCCTCTTCGAAAACTTAGGGATGGACTACACTTATCTCTCCACTTCGTTCCTAGGGGTGGGACTACCACTTATATCTCCCTTCTTCAAATCCTATGAATGAAAACTACACTTATATCTCCTTTCTTCAAGCCCTAGATGAAATGATGAAGTGGTGGATGAATAATGCAAACAAGAAATGGGAATGAACCAAGCAAGAAACAAGGAGAAAAAAATCTGCCTTATCAACTAGCCTTCACCCTCAAGCATGAAGATCCTCCTTTACACCAACAAACTCCCTTTGCAAAGAAGAAAACATCTCTGCCAAAAAAAATCGCAGCCTTTGCAAAATAGCAGCTTTCTTGGGAAATTCACTACTTCTTGGCAAGATCACAGCCCTTCCAAATTCGTCGCTTTCCAGATTTTCGCAACTAGGGCACAAAAATCACAGCTCTCTCTATAATTTTCGCAGCACATCCAGATTTTCACAGCTCCTTTGGAATTTTCGCTGCCTCTCCTTGCAAATTCGCTGCCAAGCATAGATTTTCTGCCCTTCAAAATTCACTGCTGCTCCTAATTCGCAGCTAAGGCACAATTCGCAGCCCCTTCCTCTAGCAATTTCGCTGGCTTCTCCAAGATCACAGCCCCTCAAAATAACAGACTTCTTGGGATAATTTCGCTGGGTTCTTCCAGATTTTGCAGCCTTCTCCACTAAAATTCGCTGCCTCAGATTTTCGCAGGTCCCTCTACCATGTAGCTGCCAAGACAATGAAGAAGGAATGAGAAAAAGAGGAGGGAGGTGCCCCCTCTTATATCTGATTTTTACCTCCAATTATAGGGCCGATTTGGCCTTGGAGGGAAAGAAAATTAAATGAAAATAAAATCGCAAGGCCCTAGGAGATATTAAATAATTTTGAAATTGCCCAATTAATGCATGAAAAAATTAATTAATTAGGCTCAATCTCCAAGCCAAAATCGAAATTGAAAGGGGGATGCTAGCTGTAGGTTTGAAATTTGCCTAAGAAATATGATTTTAATGCATTTAATCATGACAACCAAATCCAAAATCGAAAATTGCATGCCAATAATAATTCAAATAATTTCCAATTTTCATTTACTCTTTTTCCCCATTTAAAATTTCAAAAATCCCACGTGGCAATTTAATTTATTTTTTATTTTGCAATTTATCATTTGGCAATTTAATTTCATTAAAAAGAATCATTTTCACCACCAAAAAAATTACAAGATTTTCCCAAAATATCCAGATCCACAATTATATTTTGAAAATGTTCAAGCTATACAATTACACCAATTTTCAAAATTCATCCAAGTCCAAAATTTGCCAATTTGTCCTTGCCAGATATTAATTGAAAAAAATGTTCTTGTTGAATTTCATTTGGCCTAAAGACGAAATTGACCGTTTAGGAAAACCAAGTCTCCGTGCAAGGTGAAAACAAGCCATACCCTCCCAGGCACTTCAAAAATATCCAAGGTGTAAAATTGTCATTTCAAAACTTCTGGATCGCCCAAAATTCGCTAAGGCATCCAAATACCCGGATCTAGGAAAATTGTCAAGGCTTGCTAAAAAATTGGGGGTCCCCAAATTCTTTGGGGTGATGGTGTGAAACCTCACAACACTACCATAGCTTGTTCCCGTTTTGGTATACCTTTAGCCTCTAAATATGTCTGAGGCTCAAAAATACTGGGAATGTTGGCCATAAGAGAAAAGTTGATTGTGGTGCGCTACTTGCTCATATTTCTTTCAGATCTATCTTCATGTGACCAAACTTGTGATAGTAATTGCACTGAACACTCTTCTTCTTTGAAAATCAGAGGTTTATCTAGTGCTTTCTGCTGGGAGGACTAAGGTTTACCTTTGTTCTTGTTCGAGGCTTTGGCTGTGAATGCCACTTGTTCTGTAGAGGACAAACTAGCATTGCTGCCAAACCGTTGCTTCCATCTATCCTTCCGCAAAAGCTTGTTTTAGAGATTAGGAAACTTCAGATCAACATTAGTAGAAGTGATATTGAGCATCTCAATGAAATGCTCGTAGGATCAGGGCAGGCTTTTCAGTGTGATCACTACCATATCTTCTTCCTCCATCTTGCGGCCAATAGCCTCCAGCTAGTCACATATGTCCTTGATCTTTGTAAGATGTGCCTGGAGAGACATCTTCTCATCCATCATGATAGAAAACGACATATTTTTCAAAGAGAGCTCGGCTCTTGTCAGACGTGTCATGAAGATCTTTCAAGAGCTCCCAGATCTCTTTAACTGTTTTGTTGGAAGGCACCTAAGGCAGTTGATCATCTGTAACATGAAGTTTAATCAGCATGACAGCCTCCCGATTATGCTCATCAAATTTGTCTTGATTTGCTCTGGGATCTTTAGGATGTATTTTCGTACCCATAACAATCTTGTCAAGGCACTGATATTCAAATATTGTCATCATGTATTGCTTCCATGTGTTGTAATTGTGGCCATTAAACTGTTGATTTGCCTCCATTATAATGTTGGTCAAAGATGCAATTACGAATATTGAGGTTGTTGGTGAACCTTGTGAAGGCACACAAATCGAGGAGTGGCCGACGTAGTTTCCAAGGGAGAACACGCTGAAAAATTGAAGCAAAGAATGGGCGATGATAAATCTGAAAAAAAGTTGTTTTTTCTAATTTGCGGGTTAAAAAACACGTGTTAAAAAAATGCGTCAACAAAATCGCATTGTAGAACAAAGGAGTAACAAAGACGCAGGCCAAAAACCCTCGAACAAGCGTCCACAAACTCCTTCAAAATGCGAGCTAAAAAAATGGCTCCAATAATGTCTCATGTGATTTTCAGAAGGAAAAAATCGCGAATTACAATTTTTTTTGACCCACAGCTAAAATCCTTATGAAAACTCACAAAATTTTAGAAACCCTCGACCTGCTCTAATACCAATGAAAAACTTAAAACTATATAATTGTATTAACCAAATACCAAGAATATATAGAGTTTATAAAAGCTTTAACAAACAAGCAAATTCGTCTAAATAAAGACGATTAAAAATAAAACTGAACAGTGTAAATGACTGTTAAAGTATATTAAATTTATTTCAGACTGATGCAATTCTTACAATGTGCAGATTATAATGTACAAATTTCTTCAAGTCTGAGTTGCCGATCAAAGGGAGAGACAGTATTTATCGATTCCTATACTTCTCTTTATGATATCGGCATGTATAAATATATATATGGAGGGACATGGCATGAGGGGACATGTCTCCACAATGTGGAGCCATGTCCGCTCGTGACATGGTCCTCTCTCAAACAATACAACACTTGCCAAAGGGTGCTTTCAAGAGGCCCGATCCTTAATCGGTTTAGTTAACATAATAACCAAAAACAATATTATGAAAGCCGCCAATCTGCTGTGCATTAAATTTGATCATTACTCGATCCATGGTATGTTTGATATAATAAATACGATCATTTCTTGATCTGTTATATATAAAACAATGTTGTCGTCAATGATCATTGTTCGATCCATGGTATGTTTGATATAATAAATACGATCATTTCTTGATCTGTTATATATAAAACAATGTTGCCATCAATGATCATTGCTCAAAACATGGCAAGAGAAAAGAATCTGATTACACAGATTAATATACTTGTATCTGTATAGTATTTCGATCAAATACAAGGATGATGGTTTTACAAAGCATTTGAAATGATTATTCTTATAGGCACAAGAAATGTGTATGTGTTGGCATAAAGCTTGGTTGTCATCATTGGCAAACATCAAACACATTGATCCTCAAGTTAGAGCAACAGTGGTGAACCGGTAAACTTACTAGGTAAACAATGTACCTACACTGGTCACATTTATACCGGTTCGGTCTTGTCCAACTGGTCTAGTAGAGCACCACAGGAGGTAGATGACTCAACCAGTAGCACATCGGTTTGCTTTCAAAGTTTGTGATCCACCGGTTTGTGCTTTAAATCCGATCTGGTTTTTCTAGAGCGTTTTGAGATAGAACTGGAATTATTTTTTCTGCGAGCATTTCGAGGTGAACAAAAGATCAGTTTGCAAGCTTTTTGATCAAGAGTTCTGCATGCGAGATTTTCGGATTGCTTTCCAGAACAACTTTTTGGATGAGTTACAGCTTGGTGCCACTATTTGGTGTGGTAAGGTGAAGATCGTTATATATACAAATCTTCATGCATTAGAAAGTGTGTTGTTGAAAATCAAGAGCATAGAGAGAGAGCAGGCAAAAGAGCAGAGTCTTTTGAGAAGGGTTAAAGTCACCGAGAGTGAAAGAGAGAAAGATTCAACAACCAAGTAGAGCAAGGAGAGAACAGGTATGATCTAATCGACAGATAAAGTGTTAAAGAAGATCATTTCTTTATCGTGTGAAGCACATATAAATCCCTTAATTAGGGTGATCCCTAAAAAGTTCTGCTGTATAAATCCCTTCACCGGGTGACATCTTTATTGGTGTTTTTAAGTCCTCTGGCAAGGCGACTCCTTACAAGGTCAAGATCTTAACCAATCTCTTTCAAATCCCTTAACCGGGTAGCATTCTAACTAGTGCTTTGTAAGCTTTTAATCGGGCAACTTTATTACTGCATTAGTGAAGTTCGTGGGCTGTCCCACCGTGGTTTTTTTATTTTTCCTTCTAACTGAGGGTTTCCATGTATATATCTTGTGTTGGCTTGTGCATGTGATTTCTGTTTTTGAGTATTTAAGCATTCATTATATTTTCAGTATAAACAGGACAAGAAAGAGATAAAGATTAAAAGAAATTGAATTTACTGATTCACCCCCTCCCCCCCCCCCCCCTCCTCCGTCTTAGTAACCGGTTAGGATTAACAGTATGTATGTCAGTTCACTATGTGAACTAACATACATACATACATAATTACATACTCATATATATATATATATATATATATATATATATAAACGATCGTCCTTTTATCTGACCGAAGCTACTATGCATCGACAATGACCATTAACAAAAAGAATCTAGAAGCTGGCTAAAAATAGCAAAGAAATCTAAGGTACTAAAAATATTCTAATATATTCTTTTGTTTGTAAGCATCATCATAGTTAGATTTGATCCAGTCTTCAGGTTAAGTCCATTTGGATTAGGGGTGATAGTGAAATAAGTTTATGACTTTATTTGTAATGATACTATTGTCCACTTGCACTAGTTTTGGCCAAGTCTCTAGTGTGAGTGGAGGAAAAGTTTTCCTTTTTCCTATCAAAGTATATGATTGCTGTGGCTGTTATCTCGTTTGATTTTTGAGATTAGAGTCTCAATTACAACTATCTTCTCAGAAATGGGCAAGACTGGCATTCTGAATCTGCAATTTTGAGCCTTCATTACAATTTATTCGAACCCTTCTTGATATGTCCTTGTCGTATTGTGGAGGGTTTCCTTTCCATTTGATAATTTTCAGGTTATCACTTTGCATGTTGAGGTATGCTTGAAAAAAATATTGGCACCAAATAATGTGAGTTGGATGGATGTCTCCAAGAATATTTCATTGTCAAAGCTTCTTTAACAATATGCATTGTGCAGTACAATGTAATCAGCTATATGAACACAAATGACTAAAATCTATATTCCACAATTCATGGACTAAACTCTCAAGTTTTATTTGCTCTTTATATCTCTATGCTATTGAAATTGCCTTCAAAATAAAATATAGCAAAATTTTCTCCTTGTTTTTGCATCTTTTTTACATTTTTTGAAAATCCCAAAAGATTCCTGATTAAATCCCAATTTTTTGATAAAAATCTTTTTTTTTTATCGGTGATATTTAACCTACGAGCATGGTAACTCAGCAGGGGCATAAAGCCTGCAAGCACACCAGCCCAGTGAAAGTGGGCCCAAACTGGCATTAACACCGTTTATTTGGGCCAAGTGGGGATTTGAACCGTGGTTGCACCATTAACAAGGCAATCACTTGGCCATTACACCACAAGATGATCCCCAATTTTTTGATAAAAATCTTAATTTCTTGGTTTTCCATTCTTTTCCCCAGAAGTTTTTTTCTGCTATGGTAAATAATAAATATAATTTGTAAAGTGGTATAGAGCACAGATGATATTATCTCATTATTAGATTGATAACAATGTGCGTAAGAAAGGATATGCAAATAGCTAAAATTACAACATGAAGATAGTAAAGGAAAAATGTGTAAATTAAGATAGGAAATGTATCCCATATGGGACAGGTGAGATAAATTACATTGTAGAAATTAAATTAATGTAAGCAGAGAACGAAGAATTACAATAAAAATAAAATGTGGGGTGGGAAATTTAATAAGTGATATCTGTTAAATCGAAACATTAAGAGTATTAGGTTCAGCTAACATGTCCCATGGAAAATGTAGGAGGCAAATAACAAAGCAACGTGTAGAAAGGGAAGTGAAATTAAAGGCTTCAAAAAGAGGGAGGAAGATGATTAAACTAATCAGTGGTGAGGTATGAGGAGGAACAGTACAGATTAATTGTGAGAAATAAAATAATTGTGATAAAATGGGTTGAAAGTACAGAATACAGAGATGGGAGGAAGACAACGAGGATACAGAAAGAAGCACATAAAACAGAAATGAGAGGAATACAAGGACAAGGAGACAGCAAGGTCAAGTCCTGTAGAGAGAGAAAAGGTTAAAAGAAAATCAATTAAAAAGAAATGCAATGGAAGGAAAAGTGAGTGAAATGATGATGAAGATGATAAATGCAAAGGATGCATAGAAGTTAAAGGCCCAGAATATAGGTAGAGAATCCTGGAAAAAGAACAGAAATAGGTGGAAGAAAGATAGGGGTGAACCAGAACATAAGGGAAGGAGAGAAAGATTGCAGTCCAGTGTCATAAGAGAGAAGATTCAAGAGGAATCATTTTTAAACAAATGATACCTGAAATAAAATCTTGTAAGCCCTTCCAAGAAGAATATACAAGCACTTATGTCTGGCCTTGATTTTCATTTGGTATTTGCAGAAGTTTATTAATCTGGGCAACACAGTTTGTATCTCATTTTTGTCACTGGTGTTGAGATATTACTAGAAACACACAAGTAGCTTTAATTGTAAGGATCTGGTTGACTTCAACTGAATCTATTGATCTCTTTAACTCATGAGTTTATAGGATAGCAGGCCTAACAACATGGGATTCCAGTAGACCTGCTTTCTTTTGAAAGAAGTACTGTGATTGAACTAACAATATCATGATCACCATAACTTGGGCTGCCTTGAACTATATCAACTGTATGCAGATCCAGCTTGTCTTGAGTAAGTGGTACTTGCCTAGGAGATCCAATGAGTTTGGAATCATCGTCAGATCTCGCCTTTTAGGGGAAGCAAAAGGAAGATGAACACCCAAATCTAAAGCCTTCAGAGGCTGATTTTCAGGACCATTGATGGGAGAAGAGAGCTGAAAAGGTCCACCTTCTTCATCAATGACTACATCCCTGCTGAATGTGAGGTGATTAGTGTCCACATCAATCAGCCGGTAGGCTTTATTATTGTCACTGTACCCTGTAAGCATTGACTTCTGACTTTTAGAGTCAAGTTTGGTTTGGTTGGCATCTAGAATTTAAACATATGTAGTAGAACCGAAAACCTTAAGATGGCTGATTTGTGGTTTCCTCCCAGACCATGCTTCCTCTAGGGTCTTTTTCTTGACGGACTGTGTCAAAGACCTGCTAAGAAGGTACACTGCAATGTAAACTGCTTCAGCCTAAAACCTCTTTGGAACATTCCTGTTCTCCAACATACGAGCCATTTTCGTAATAGTAGGACTCCTCTCAACTACACCATTTTGTTGAGGGGTATAGGGTGTGTTGAGTTGACGTTTAATTCTGTGTTCACAACAAAAGTTAGTGAATTCGTTGGAACAAAACTCACCCCCATTGTCAAACCGAAGAGTGATGAGTGGACATCTTGACTATTTTTCTACTAATGATTTTTTTAGAATAATATCTCTGAATATCTTGTTTATTATTATTATTTTAATGGTCAATATTGTAAAATCTTGTAAATATTAGAATGTTTCTAATAACAACGATCGTTTCGTAATAGAAACATCGTCTTTGTAAACTATAAATGAGCATCTTGCTCATTCATTAATTTATTGAATATTCTACCAATTACCTATGTAATAGATTTAAAATTTTAAACTTATGAAATTCATTAAGCACATCTGATTTTTCTTCAGACGAAAAACCCACGATTTTGCTTTGTAAAAATCTGCTATTTGTAGATGATACAAATCTGTGATTTTAAGTAGAAATAAATCCCACAATTTTTATCCAAAAATTGTTAAAAAACTTCTGAGATTTCAGAAATTTTCAGGTAAAGAGACCACAAATTTATTATTAAAAAGATTTGCCAAAGAATAACCGCTTGATAGTATAAAATGATTGAAATATTTGATATAGAAGAAAGGAGCAAAAGACTCGTTAAATAAGAGATCACAAAAGATCTTTCCACAACAGAAACTATCGACAACCGAGAAACGTAAACTAAATTGAAAGAAACAAAGAAAGTTTATATATACAATTGTAAGGACATAATTGACTATTTTGTACTAAATAAAACAATATCATTTTAATTAATAATATTAGATCTGTATTAGACAGCTTGAGTTGGTTTGATGGTGAAGGCACGTGTGCTTTGTTATGAAGGACTCAAGTTTGAATTTGGAGGGGCACAGGGTTTTGCATCTCATTGACAATATATAAGGTAAATGTGAAAACAAATATCCTTAAGCAATGCTTGCATAAAGTAGTTCCCTTCCTTCAAACTGGTATCTCACTCGGCAATGACCTTAAAAACTACATTTTTTTAACCTTTATACAGTGTGTATGTATATACCAAAAACTGGAAAATGTTAATATTCATCTTTACAACATGTTGCTAATCAATGCATTCAGTACTTTGAACTACTGGAGTGATTAATAGGATCGTCTTCTTGAATAAATGTCTTCCAGTTGGTCCCATGGCATCTTTTTCTTTCTCTGGAATGCAGAGGTGCACTCAAATTTGATAACTTATGGTATCTTCATGTCAGTAAGTTTTCTTTGCGCTAAAACGATGTACACTTGTGACATTTATTGGTCTACTAAACTGGTTGAGCGAGTAGTTTTCAGAGTGTTAATCCTAAATTTTTTGTTAGTGATTTTATCGCGATGTTTTATATTCCTGTCAAGAAATTGCAAAACAAATATGGAGTGAACAAATTTAGATAAATTAAAATGAGCTTAAGGTGATCTATTGAGTATATATCTTAAATCCATTTTAACTTCTATGATTACATTCAAGTGGACGCAGTTTCCATGCATTTATTTTAGACTTTATGTTTAGTAATGGAAATATATATTGTCATTCAACAACTTTAGTCATGTTCATTCGGCCAAATGAGCAATTGTGTGTTAACTGTACAGTTGGAAGCACCAGAGCTGAAATTTAGTGGTCCTGAGAAACTTGGAAGGAATGAATACTTTCAACATCTGCGAAATGCTAAGTTCTGTCTGGCTCCGCGAGGAGAGTCATCTTGGACTCTGCGATTTTTTGAAGCCTTCTTTGTGGTGTGTATTCACTTAGCTTCACTCTAGAGTCCTAGACTGCTTCCATATGTTAACTGGCACATTTTGTGGCATATAAGAACCATGGGATTGTATATAATGCTTGAACTTCATTTTTGGGTGCTAGTGAGCTTTCATTGAAACTTCCACTGCAAATATTTATTCATGTCTTGCATATAGGAATGTGTACCTGTTATCTTGTCAGATCAAATAGAATTGCCTTTCCAAAACGTTCTAGATTACAGTCAGTTTTCCATAAAGTGGCCTGCTACGCGCATAGGAGTGCAGCTCTTGGAATATCTAGAGTCCATACCAGGCAAGTGTTTTTCAAAATACTTTTTAGTTTACTCCTATTTGGTTCTCTCAGAAGGACCTATATTAATATGTTTGGGTTCAATTTTTACCAGATGCTGAAATAGAGAGGATGATAGCGAGAGGTCGACAAGTGAGATGTTTGTGGGTATATAGCCCTGAAAGCCTGGGATGCTCAGCAATGACTGGCATCCTATGGGAACTGCAACGGAAAGTGAGGCACTATCATCATTCTGCGGAAACATTTTGGTTGCACAATAGCTCAGTTGTCAACAGGGACCTTGTTCCCTTCAACAAGTGGAGTCCTCCAATGCCTCTTCCCTAATTGGTTGCTTTGGCTCACAGTTGAAGGCATAGTTCTAAAAGTGTTTTGATAAAGGTTTTGTACTTACAATCATGTATCATATTACATATCTCATTTATTTTAAATAAATATCACCGTTTGCATTTGAAATTCTCCTGTGTTCAGAGTTAACTTCATATTTGCCAAGCATACATTTCTCTTGCCAAAGTAATTTGTCTTATTGGACTACGGCATACTCTGATTGACATTTTCAATATAATTAAGTCCTGTGCCTGCTACATGCCTTATAAAAAACGAACAAGTTGTTAGGTTTTTTTCTTCAAGAAGTTAAATATGTCGGGTTTTCTCTGGAAAATGTCCTATAATTTGTGATGTATGGCTTGATTTATGTTTGAATGCAAGATTTTTTTATTAAACTGTGTATATATTGTTGGTCGATGTTTCAAATCACACATTCATGAATCGCCACGATGAGGCAAAAATGAATAATGAATTGCAAACGAGGACTTATAAATCACCATGTGGGATTTGAAATGTTGACCAAAAATATATACACAGTTTAATCCAAAAATCTTGCATTCAAATATGTGGACTATGGAAAAATAATTTCATCTATTGATTTATGTTTGTTGCCTTGAATCATGCTAATGAGAAAGCATGGTATATCATTATGGTAAATACGAAGCTTGCTGAACACATTGTTCAGAAATGATTCCCTCCTTGCTTAAGTATTGTTTGATCAAAGTGAATATTATTGGGAAGGAGATTGGCTTAAGCTTTATGTACGTTCGTAATGATTATGAGGAGAGATCAGAGCTTTGGAAGTAGTGTTCTAAATCTGTCTAGGATCCCTTGGACCTTTGAAGGGGATTTTAATATGATTTAAATCAAAGATGTCATGTTGGGGGGACATGGTTTGCTTGGAAAGGTAACTATCTATTTTTTTTGAGTCTTCACTTTAAGAGAATATTTAACTTGTGCGCCCCTTTGAATGGAAAGAGATAGTAAAAACATTTGCTTCACCTAGTCCAATGCGTAAAAAGGTAATAAGAGAGTATTTTGTATATTGGACAAATTTTACTTTGGTAAATCGTGTTCTATAGAGTTGGGGGATGCTCTTGTTCAAAGCAATTCGTCTTTTTAAATTTTCAACCTAGGTGTAGGTTGAGGGTAGTGGGATGTTTTGTTTTCAAATTGGTTTGGGTTGATGTTTTGATGTTTTTTAGGATTTATAGGAAAGAGTTGGCTAAGAAGAGGAACATTTATTTTAGGGAGGTGTTGGCTAATCAATTTCTTCTCTTCCAATTCAAGTTGTAGAACATAAGCATAAGTTAGGGTGCTTTAATGTGTAGAGTTAAATGTACTAAGGTTGTATCAAGACTTGGCTTCAGGTGGTAAATAAAAATTCAATTATTTTTCAAAAATTTATGTGGTAAATGTGTTATTCTGGCAGAAGGTTGAATGATGATGTATTTGAGGATGGATATTATTTTAGGAATGTTTTTAAGAGATTATTAATTTTTTTTACTATTGTTAGTTGAAATGCTAATATTGTTAATGAAAGTGAATATCATTTAAAAGATTGTTCTAAAGAAAATCAGTAAGAGCTTTGCTTATAAGCTAGGTGAGCCCTTTTTACTAAATGAAACGTGTTATGACTTTTTCTCCAAGAGAAGAAAATTATGATACAATCCTTTAGAATTAAAAGGAGGATAGATAATTCTACAATTATGATCCTTTGGTTAAAATAAAGATTAACAAAAAAAATATTTATAAAAACCCTTCTATAAAAGGGAGGAACAAATGCATTTATTAAATAATTATTTAAAACAACCTTTGCGAGAGGGTTTGATGGTTTGGAAGACATAAGTCATTTATATAAGATTTGCAAAGGGGTGCATAGACCACCTAAAGATGAAGGAGTTGGTCTAGTGGGTTATGAGCATTAGAGAATGAGGCATATAGAGTGTGTTTAACTCAGGTTGCAGAGTAAACTAGGGTTTGACTTGTCTAAGGCTTTAGTGTGAGTAGACAGGATGTGAGTAGGCACATCACATGTTCTTACACAAGTTCTCTAGAGTGTGCCATAATTATGAATGTCAATGCCTCTAAAATGTTTCTAGAGTGAGAGTGATCTTTCCAATTGCTTTTATATAGATTAGTATTATTATTGAAATATATGATTGTGTGGTTCAATTTATTGTGTTAGTTATTTCCTTTAAAGTTCTTACTAAATTGTTATATATTTAATTTACGCTTGTTATTTGCGTCTAATTTGATAACATTACATGTTCATAATATTTCAACTCTATTAATAACTATATTTAAATCCATTGTGAATACTTAATTTTAGGAGAAGTGTAGCATTACATTTTAGTTTAAGAGTCTTCAACAATCTTGTTCTTGTATATTAAATCCTTGAAAATTTTATATTCATAAAAAGTGAGATTGAATACTACACTTAGTATTTGTTTGTGTTGTTGAGTATTTGTAACCTAGAATGTGTTGTCGAGTAGAATGATTGCTTTCATATATATATATATATATATATATATCTGTGTGTGTGTGTGTTAAATACATATTATCTTCCATTATAACCAAACTTCAAATATGTTTAATAGACCTAAATTTCTTTCAATTCCAATTTGAAGAATCAAATTTGAAATAATCAATTCATAGAATTTTGACTAGAAAAGCGAGAAGGGACTTAATTCATTACAAAGTATATAGAAGCGAAAGAAATGAGACTCACAAGAGGCAAGACAACATAAACCAATTGTTTACTATATATGCAACGTTCACATAAATTGAACTCAAGATTACAATTATCAAGCCCCTTAACAAGGCATTTCTTTTTAGGGTTTTGAGACCCTTCTTGCCAATGTGACCAAGTCATTGGTGCCATAACATTATCTTCTTTGCTAGAAGTTTTATCTCCAAAGCATTGACACTCTTAACTACCAAGAAAGAACAACCATCATATGTAGAAGCAACAATCCTCTTCACGTCTCAATTTGTCGATGAGGATGAAGAATCTAGAGCACTCTTCTTGGACTCTATAGAGGCACTATTGCAGCAAATTGTGCATGCATCTAGCTTGTACACAGTGCCAATCTGAACACCCTTAGAAAGCACTATAGAATCTCTAGTCATCTTACATCCTCCTTGAGAGAAAACAACTTGTACACTTACATCACTCAACTTACTTATAAAGGGTATATTTTGTGCCAAACTTGGGATGCGCATAATATCATCGATCCCCTTCACTCTTCCATTAGGGATCTAATCTTGCCTCTTCCACAACAAACAACCTTCAAATGGGAGTCATCACTTAGATACACCTTCCCACCATCATATTCATCAGACTTTGAAAACCATTTCCGATGTGAGGTCATGTGAAAAGATGCACTCAAATCTATCAACCGCACATCTTTTGATGTATGGGTCGTCAAGGCTACGACAAATGCTTCACCGTCATCCTGAGAGGATTTTTCCGAATATGTATTAGAGGATCTCTTCTTCTTTATCTCCGCCTTACAATATTTTCAGAAGTGACCAGGTTTGCCACAATTCCAACATTTTGCCTTGGACTTTCTAGGAGACTTGGATCTCCCATGAGATTTGGATTTTCCTGTTTCATCCTTCTTGTCCTTCTTGCCTTTCTCATTTGATCTACCATGAACCATAAGAACCTCCTTAGCTGACTTAAAAAAATTCATTTGCATTTCTTCAAAAAGTAATGATGCTACCACCTCATCCTTCTTAAACCTGGTGGTTGTACTCCCAATAGCCATAACAAGGTGGTCCCATGAGTTAGGTAAAGAACACAAATAACATTTTTATGAAATCTTAACTATTACAAATCATAAACAAAATTGGAAACACATTCACATGGAGATTATACACATGCATAAAGATTATACCAAAGAACACACGATATATCATGGGGAAAGCCCTTTTAGGAGAAAAACCCCACTCCAAAAGTGCGATACTTTGTAATATTGAAACAACAATTATATTACTAAAATAATAGCTACAATACAATACAAGCACACGACTTCTTCAACAGGAGTCTTCAACCAACAATCGAAAACTCTAAATCTAATTTGGCAGCATAACGCTCCACCTGCAAACATCACATGGCTCATACTCTCCAAGGCTACATTATATAAAGAAATACACAACAAGAGCTATCTTCTAGATGAAGATACAAGATGGGGTCGTGCATAACATTTGGCACTATTTTTCAACCACTAGAAAACGTGCAAATGACACATGTACATCTCCAAATTACTCCCCATTCAAACTTCCTATGTATCATACAACTGTCATAAGAATTCATCATTAATATTATCATAATTTACAACTTATAGTTGTAACATAAATTGTCATAACCTGGCTATGAATAACACATTCTCTTACAACTCGTCATAACCCAACTTGGGCACCCACCTTCTTCATGCAAAATGTATCTTCTGCCACTTGTCCAATTCATCATAGAATTTGTCATAGGTTGATGCTTCTCAAAATCCCCCAAGTGGGATGCCTACCTCCACATGGGTGACATATGTGTCATACCGTCATTGCCAAGTAGGATGCCACCAAGCTTGGGGGTCCCACTAGATGAATAGACATTGTAGGCAATTAATTAATTAAAATAATAAATAAATACAACAAATGAATGCAAAATCAATTTTAGGGTTTGCAAAGACTGAGACACCTTAATCCAAGTTGGAGTTTTAAGTGAGGGAAATATAGTGCCCACCTCAACAAATCTTAAACTGAACCTTTCTTTTAAAGAAATAGGCTCCATATTGTCTTTTTGGAAAAATAATATATGCCACTTATTGTAATTAGAATTAGAAAAATAAGTTTTTCTTTTGGAAAATACGTGTAAAATATAACCAAAATAAAACTTATTTTAAAATTATCATGTTTCAAAATGATAGTTAACAAGTGGTTAGAAATCAATTGCAATGCAATCTAGACAACAAATCTTTAGAGTAGAAAACACTCACACTAAAAAAATGTAGGATTGATAGCATAATATAGCCTATAAAATACAAGTGACTAAATTAAATTGTGTCAAATTGTAGTGCAACAACTCCTTTTTAGTGAGAGTAGAAGGCAAGGTAAAGTTCAAGTAGGTTGCAAGTAGTGGCAAGAACACGAAGAAAGTGGACAATAAGATTTTGAAGGCAAGGTAGTTTTGGAGGATGTTGGAAACATTCCATCCTCCATTATGGGAGTTACAAAATTCCATTAGGGGTCAAGAGGAAATTGAAAGTAGAAGGGAAAGAAATTGGAGGTTTTTTTTGTTGGATTGAAGCAACAACACTTCCCCAAGAATAGGGATTGGAGGATTTAGAAACCCACTCACAATGCATAGGGTGGGGATAGAAACGAGTTTAGAGATCTGAGAATGCCAAGAAGAAAAAATATGTGATATCCTTGCAAATATCCTGGATCTGACGAAGGGATGGTTGAAAGACAAATCCTTTTTGTCAAATGGTTTGGAAGGAAGTTAGACAAATCTAAGATACAAAGATGGTGGATGAAGATGGGGGAAGGAAAGTTATCTTTAGGTCTCTCCCTAATAATCTTTTCCTAATTGAGTGTGATAGTTCGAATTGAAAGGTGAACTACTTAGTAACTCTCATATGATCTATTGTTTGGAGTTTTTCATAAAGGACTTGGAAACAAATTCTAATTCTTTAAGGTGGAGAATGAGCAACACTTTGATGTCGTTCAAATTACATAATATTCCTTCAAAATATTGGGTTCTTGCATTAGGGTTGATACATAAACTATCAAAGAAAATAACAAATCTTGAGTTTGTGTAATCATAGATTTGGAAGTAGGGTGTTGGGAAGAATTAGAAATTTAATGTTAGAGGCAAGTTCATGGAAGCAAAAGATGCTTTGGAAACCTTTGTGGATAATAAGAGAAATAACCCTTTTGAGGAAAAAGGGACCAATCATGAGGATTGTCAAGAGGCTAAGAATATGAAGTATGTAGATGGGGGAGAAAATGAAACCCCTTGCAACAAAAATCAAAGCTCAAAGAAATCCTCGCTAAGAGAGAAACTAGGAGACATTTAAGGTCCAATTGCGATCATTAGTCTTGAAAATCTATTTGAAACAATAGAATCTAGCGAAGATAAGGGACAAAAGGAGGATATTTCAATTCTCTTAGTAGATTCCCTAGAAGTAGGCGCTTGGAAGGAAGATAGGGTCATGGTTTCATTGGTCTTTAATCCACTAAGAATGGTAACCTTTAAAAATGTTTGAAAGGAGTATAAGAAGGTTGTAGAGGACAAGTCTTCAGAGGGATCCACTATTAAAAAAGACCTGTTTGAGAGGTCTGAGGAGCAGAAAATGGGCTTGCAATCTCTAGTTGAATTGGATGGAGTCATTTTTCTAGATTCAAATCTTGAGGAACACCCTAGGGAGATTTGTTCAGAGTAACCAATTATCAATGTCAACTTCTAGGGGAGGATGAGTTGGAATTGGATCTTTAGGAAGATCAAGATAAAGATTTGATTTAGGTTTAGTGAGAAAAAAGAGTTATCTTCAACCTGTTACTATAACTGATAGTAATAATGGAGACAATTTAATTGACGGTGATGATCATGAAAAACAACCAAGATCAAAGGAATACAAGATAGTAGAAAGGTTAGATCAGTTATTGTCTTGTCATTGATGTCAAACAATTGATTTCTAGTTTATATTATAATGTCATATCATTCGGTATATGATATAAGTTGAATGAGTTAAGAAGATGAAGATATGAGATGTTGTGAAGTTGAAGAACTTAATTGGGCAACTAATATAGATAAGACAATGATTAAGTTATGATGATATAATTTTTTTCTACCTAACATATAATTATATCAAGTTAGTAAAGCATGGTAATGAAGATTTGTCAAGTCAGTAAGCAAAATAGTTTTGTCTACTGAGCAATAAATGTCAATCGGTAAGGAGGAAAATTCACTTGGTAAAGACAAAGGAACTAAAGGCACCGAGCATAAAGGTTTAGGCACCAACCAAAGTTAACTAAAATACAAAGTTATCTATCGAGCAAGGAACATTAATTAAATACAAGGATTGGAACGACATTTAATGATTAGCTATGATGAGCTGGATGATCATGATGAAAAGGAAAGTTAGTTACAAAGATCTATGGACAAGAAAATTCAAGGTGAAAATCTACGACTTAGATCTAAACGGTTAAAATAGAAGGAACAAGTTTCAAGAAAAGTTCAAGTTCCTGGGTGAAAAGAAAATGTGTTACCGAGATCTAGATTCAAGGTCTAATGAATTGGACGGTTAAGATTGATCAAAGAAAAACATAATAAAGGAGATTAAGAGGCAAAAATTGTCTATATAAAGGATGGATTTGTATGAACAAATGGTTGGAAAATTGAAGAGTTGAAGAGTCATCGACTGAAGCAGTGAAGAAGGAACATAGAGATTCTGAGTTAGAAAGCATGATCTAATGAAGTGTTGAAGCCAGTGGAAAGTGAAAAATTGAAGTGAAGATAGAAGAGTGCACAAAGGATCTGGTTATGCAAAGATAGTTGTGAATCTATAGGTCAAATCTTTTACAGCTGCTTACTAGTATTTGTAACAAAGAAATCTCTTAACAGAGTGGACTTAATAGTCTTATTGTAAAATCCTTGAAAAAGGTAACATTCTAAAGAGTGTTTGAAACCCTTTAACCAAGCCACTCCTAATAGGGTGAAGATCTGATGCAGGAGCATCTCGGGTCCTTGGCAATCCCATGTCACCAAAAAGATGTTTGTGTTTTCTCTATGTTGCTCGGTTCTTTCTTTGACCGAGTTGGTTCGGTGTTGCTCGGTTTCCTTTGCTTACCAGTGTTGGTCAGTTATTTCCCTGGCGCTTGGTGATGCTTGTCTGGCACTCGGTTTCCTTGCTTACCGAGTTTTTTATTCTAGATTCCTGTTGAGGCCGACTTGTGCATTTAATTTGGGTCATGGATTTAATGATGGTATCTATCATTGGGAAGCGTGTGGACCTAGATCTGGTCATTCCTTCGGTTGATGATGGATCTAAAGGCTGACTTGTTTCGGTAGCCTCTTGCATAAATGTAGTTGTTTGGTTAGAGTTTAGAGGGGAGTTTTTGGGGATATGAGATAGAGGATAGAAGATTGAAGATTGTTGGCAGATCCTCGCATGTTGGAGGACTTCTGTACTTGATTGTAATATCTGGCCTAAACCGGGAAGGCCTTACAACTTGCCATGTATGAATCAATTTGAAGATAATATATGAAAGTGATCTGCATTCTCTCTCACTGTTGTGTTTGTTGCTTCTGTGTGTGATCTCTGTAAGGTGGATCTGGTTAGGGTGTGCCTTTGGCCCCTCACTATATCCTCCCTTGCGTCAGGTGGTATCAGAGCGAGGTGAGATTTGGATCTAGGTTTGTGAATCTAGGTTTGAGGGTTCCTTCTTGTCAAACCCTAGTTGATTTGTTGTGGGGTAGTAGATTGCGATATGACCTGCAATTGCAAAGGGTTTCAAGATGGTTTGTGGGAGGCGAGATGTAGATCCAGGATTGGCAGACATGTTGAGACAACTTGCTGCTAGATTAGACGCTGTTGAAACAACCCAGAGAAGAGGAAAACATCTTGAAGATGTTAGTGATGATGAAATTGAGGTAGAACAAGTTGATGTAGAACCTGCATCTATGATGGATCAAGGTGAGGAAAGATTCTTAAAGGCTTTGACAAGTCTGAAGTCTACATCACACTTTAATCCTCCTGAGTATAGTGGAAAATTGGATTCTGATGAATTGGTGGACTGGATCACCGAGATGGAGAAGTACTTTGAGTATGAAAATGTACCTGAAGATAAGAAAGTGAAAATTGCAAGCACAAAGTTGAAAAGTCATGCATCCTTGTGGTGGGAACATCTGTAGTTGGACAAAAAGAAGAAAGGCAAAGACAAAATCAAGGTATGGAATAAAATGGTGAATAAATTGAAAGGAAAGTTCTTACCTTGTGATTATTATATTAACCTAGTTAGGTGAATGCAAAGTTTGAGGTAGAAAGATAGCTCGATAAAAGAATATACTGAGGAATTCTATAGATTAGATATCAGATATGGACATGATGAAGCTAATGTGGAAAGAATTGCTAGATACCTGAATGGTTTGAGAGTTTCCATCCAAGAAGAAATCAGTATGGTCAAATTGGAGAACATTGAAGAGGCTTATCAATTTGCATTGAAAGTTGAGGAGAAATTGAACAAGAGATATGACCAAAGACAAAGAGGTAGAGGTGGTAGATTCCCTAGAGGAAGAGGTATATCTTATGGTGAAAACAATAGATTTGAACCTAAAAAGACAAATCTAGATATAGGCAAGACCAAATGGAAAGGTGAAAGTTCATCTAGAGGCAGAGGCAGTAACTATCGAGGTGGTTATAACAGAGGTGATTTCCGAGGAACTTGTTACAATTGTGGAGAAGACTTGGACATAGATCATTTGAGTGTACACATGCAAGTAAGAAGGTTGGTAGTAGTAGAAATGTTTTGGTACAAGAAGAATCACTGAATGAAACTGAGAAGGAAAATAACTTGATGATAAGGAGAGCACTTTGGAGTGAAAGTAATAAGAAAAATCCAGTAAGGAAAAGTTTGTTCAAGACCAGATGTAGAATTCCTGATGAAGTTTGGAAGGTAATCATTGACAATGGTAGCTTAGAGAATCTGGCATTTGAGGAAATGGTCTCAAAGTTGCAGTTGAAAAGGTTGGAACATCTGAAGCCCTATCAGATTTCATGGATCAAAGATGAGCATACACTCTTGGTAAGTGAACAATGTTATGTGCATTTGAAAATTGGAAAGTACTATGATAAGGTGTTATGTGATTTCATGCCTATGGATTGTTGTCATATTTTGTTGGGTAGATCTTGGCAATATGATAGACATACTATATATGATGGGAGATTGCATAAATATACTATTTTGGTTGATGGGAGAAGACAAATCTTGTTACCTTTGATGGAAGAACATGTTAATAATGTTTGCACATTTTGTGAAAGTTTTCTTGATGGAAGGAAGAAATTTTGTTAAGGATATGAAGAAGAATGATGTGTGTTTTGCTATGATTCCTAACAAACCAAGTAAGAAAATAGAGGATAGTGTCCCTAAGGAGATTGATAAGTTACTCACCGAGTACAAAGATATCATTTTTGATAATGTACCTAATGGTTTGCCACTGAAGAGAAGCATTGATCATTGCATGGATCTAATCCCTAGAGCTAGTTTACCGAATAAGGCACCTCATCGGTTGACACCTACCGAGAACCAGGAATTGAACCGACAGATTCAAGAATTATTGCAAAAAGGTTTGATTAGAGAAAGTTTGAGTCCTTGTGCAGTACCTGTTGTATTGGCACCTAAGAATAATGAAAAATGGAGAATGTGTATTGATTCCAGAGAAATTAACAAGATAACAATGAAATATAGGTTTCCTATACCGAGACTGGATGACATAATGGATAGTTTGACTAGAGTAAAGTATTTTACCAAAATTGATTTGAAAAGTGGGTATCATCAGATCAGAATCAGAGAAGGTGATGAATGAAAGACTGCTTTTAAGACAAAAGAGGGTTTATATGAGTGGTTGGTTATGCCTTTTGGTTTAACTAATGCACCGAGTACATTTATGAGGTTGATGAATGAAGTTTTGAAGAAATTCTTGGGTAAGTTTGTGATTGTCTATCTTGATAATATTTTGATATTCAGTAAGACTAGAGAAGAACATTTGTTGCATGTTAAACAAGTATTGCAGAGGTTGAAAGAAGAAAAATTGCTAATAAATCTAAAAAAGTGTTCATTCATGAAAGAGGAGATTGTGTATTTGGGATTTGTAATTTCAACTGATGGTTTGAAGATAGACCTTGAAAAGGTTGAAGTTATTTTGAATTGGCCTACACTTGAGAATGCTAGTGAGGTAAGATCATTTCATGGTTTGGCAAGTTTTTACCAAAAGTTCATTAGAAATTTCAGTTCAATTTGTAATGCTATGACTGAGACTATGAGAGGAGATAAAAGAGAATTCAAGTGGACACATGGAGCTGATAAAAGTTTTGAGACTCTAAAGCAGAAGGTTGCTGAATTGCATGTTTTGGCATTGCCTGATTTCAATAAGGTATTTCAAGTGGAATGTGATGCAAGTGGAAGTGCAATAGGAGTTGTGTTGAGTCAAGAAGGTAAACCCGTTGCTTTCTTTAGTGAAAAGTTGAATGATCCAAAAAAGAAATATTATGTGTATGATCAAGAATTCTATGCTATTATTCAAGCATTAAAGAAATGGAGACATTATTTGATACCGAGTGAATTTGTGTTGTATACCGATCATAAGGCTTTACAGTATTTGGGTAGTCAGAATAAATTGAGTCAGAGACATATGAAATGGGTGGAGTATTTGCAGAGTTATGCATTTGTGATAAAGCATAAGAGTGGAGTCACTAACGAAGTTGCTGATGCATTGAGTAGAAGGAGATCTTTGATGACCGAGATGAAAATTGAAGTTCTTGGATTTGATGACATGAGAGATTCTTATGAATTTGATCTTGATTTTTCTAAGCTGTGGAGAAAGTGTAGAGCACCTATTCAAGATCAACTGAGTATTAAGTGGGAAGAATATTTTATTCAAGAAGGTATGTTATTTAAAGGTATATAGTTGTGTATACCGAGAGGAACAATGAGAAGTAATTTGATAAAGGAGAAACATAGTAGTGGTTTGGCTGGACATTTTGGTATTGATAAAACATTGAATTTTCTTAAGGAGAAATACTTTTGGCCACAGTTGTATAAAGATGTTCATAAATTTGCGAGAAGTTGTGGAGTTTGTCAAGTTGCAAAAGGAGTAAGTCAGAATACTAGATTGTATACACCGATTTCTATTCTCGAGAAACCTTGGCTTGACATTAGTATGGATTTTGTTCTTGGCTTACCCAAGACATTAAGAGGTAATGATTCTATATTTGTTGTTGTGGATAGATTTTCTAAGATGATACATTTTATACCTTGTAGAAAGACATCAGATTTAGTACATATAGCAGATCTTTTCTTTAAAGAAATTGTCAGATTGCATGGATTACCAAGGAGTATTATCTCTGACTGAGACAGTAAATTTGTTGGATACTTTTGGAAGACCCTTTGGAGAAAATTTGGCACTGAGTTGAAATATAGTTCTAGATTTCACCCACAGACCAATGGACAAATAGAAGTTGTGAATAGAAGTTTGGGAAATCTTTTGAGATGTTTAGTTGGAGACACACCAAGTAATTGGGATTCTATGTTGGCACAAGAAGAGTTTGCATACAATAATTCAGTAAATAGGAGTACTGGAAGAACGCCTTTTGAGATTGTAAATGGCATACAACCAAGAGGTATATCTGATTTGAGGGATATTATTGATGAAAGAAAGAGAAGTGTTGAAGGAGTGAAGTTTGTTGAGTACATGAAGACATTGCATGAAGATGTGAAACATAAGTTGGAAGTAAGTAATCGGAAATACGAAGACAGAGCTGATAGATCAAGAAGACATAAGACTTTTGATGTTGGTGATGAAGTGATGGTTCATTTGAAGAAAGACAGATTTCCTGTTGGAACATATGGGAAGTTGAAAATGAAGAAGTTTGGCCCTTGCAAGATTTTGAGAAAATTTGACAGTGGAAATGCATATGAGATTGAGTTACTTGATGACATGGACATATCACCTATTTTCAACGCTGTTGATTTATATGAGTATCATGAACCTGATGAAGACATGACAATATCGATGGATTATCCTAAGAAACAGATGGAAGATGTTGAGCATATTTTGGAGCAAAGAGTTGGCAAAAGTACAAAGGAAAATAATATATGGAATATCTGGTAAAGTGGAAGAAGAGACTGATTGAAGACAGTTCGTGGATTTCACAATCTGAGTTGGATGCAACTCGGATCATACCTGCTTCATGATTCAGAAAATCATTCTCAAATAACCCCAGGTGTCTGATGCAGGAGCATCTTGGGTCCTTGGCAATCCTGTGTCACCAAAAAGATGTTTGTGTTTTCTCTATGTTGCTTGGTTCCTTCTTTGACTGAGTTGGTTTAGTGTTGCTCGATTTCCTTTGTTTACCGATGTTGGTCGGTTATTTCCTTGGCGCTTGGTGATGCTTGTCTAGCACTCGGTTTCCTTGCTTACCAAGTTGTTTATTTTGGATTCTTGTTGAGGCCAACTTGTGCTTTTAATTTGGGTCATAGATTTAATGATGGTATCTATCATTGGAAAGCGTGTGGACCTAGATCTGATCGTTCTTTCGGTTGATGATGGATCTGAAGGCCGACTTGTTTCGGTAGCCTCCTGTATAAATGTAGTTGTTTGGTTAGAGTTTAGAGGAGAGTTTTTGGGGATAGGAGATAGAAGATAGAAGATTTAGATTGTTGGTAGATCCTCGCATGTTGGAGGACTTCTGTACTTGATTGTAATATTTGGCCTAAACTGGGAAGGCCTTACAGCCCGACATGTATGAATCAATTTGAAGATAATATATGAAAGTGATCTGCATTCTCTCTCTCACTGTTGTGTTTATTGCTTCCGCGTGTGATCTCTACAATGTGGATCTGGTTAGGGTGTGCCTTTGGCCCCTCACTATATCCTCCCTTGCGTCAAGATCCTTATAGATCTAAGGTAAATCCCTTGACTGGGTCACACCTAATAGTGTGCATTGTAATCTTTAACAAGTTTGGCTCTTAACTGGGTGTACTTCAGAAAAATATTTTCTTAGTGGGTGACAATTCCCATAGTGGTTTTTCCCAAAGCTGGGTTTCCACATTAAATAAGGGCCCGTTTGGTGCATGACATACAAAATGCTGGATATAGTCAATTCTGGAATATGCTGCAATTTTGGAAGATACATATCCTCAAAATGATATCTAGAATATGTGTGGAACCGTTTGGTGCACCCGGAAGATGACTGAGAAGATGTATTTTCCGCGTTTGGGTGCAACAAACTGGAATTGGAATATGCACTGAATAAGAATTTGTTTTATTGTTTAATTTATTTGAATATAAACAATTTGGATTTTTTCAAATGTAATTATGTTTTTTACATTTTTTAGGCATTTTTTAATATTTATTTTATTTTTCTATCAAGGTTAATTTTATAATATTTGGAAATAAAATTATGTTTATAAGTTTTTTAAAATTTTAACATTTTGTATAGCTTTTTTGTGATTTTTTCAAATGTAATTATGTTTTTCAAATTTTGTAGGCGTTTTTGAATATTTATTTTATTTTTCTATCAAAATTAATTTTATAATATTTTGAAATAAAATTATGCTTATAAGTTTTTAAAAATTTTAACATTTTGTATAACTTTTTTTTAATTTTTTCAAATGTAATTATGTTTTTCACATGGCATTTTTGAATATTTATTTTATTTTTCTATCAAGGTTAATGTTATAATCTTTTGAAATAAAAATATGTTTATAAGTTTTTAAAAAATTTAACATTTTGTATAACTTAAAAAATAAAATTCCTATACAAATTTATAAAATAACAAACTCCAAAATACACAAGTCATCATTATAAACAAGCCATTCATTTTATTATTTATTTTTTTCAAATTGTTGCCAACTCGACTCAATAGGAGCACCGGTAGGAAAGAGTCAGGTGGAGAAAACCTCCGGTCTAGCCCCAAAACATAAGATTACAATTAAATGGATGAGGCATTCCTCATTAGCAGATATGAAATTACAACTTGAATGAGACATTCCTCATTACATAATGCAGATATGAAATTACAACTTGAATGAGGCATTCCTCATTAGCAGATATGAAATTACAACTTGAATGAGACATTCCTCATTACATAATGCAGATATGAAATTACAACTTGAATGAGGCATTCCTCATTTACATAATGCAGATACAGTGTTATAATATGATGAGTCTTTGATGCTCTCTCATGCCTAAACTCATGTTTTTATCTGTGGACACTGCATACATAGAGCATACAACTACTTTGTGCTTTTGTTAGTACACCAATGAAGTAAATTTAGCTGCTAACTTTTGTATGAGTTTTTAAAAAAAATCTTATTAATTATTATTACCTTTTATGACCTCCTTTGATTCTTACCTGAATGATCCACGCTTGTCAAGATCAAAACACAACCAATTAAATGAGTTCGTACATGATATATCTCTGTTAACCTCAAAATTTCTCTACAAACTTGGGTTAGAATTCTACAAAGCAATAACCAAGAAAACACTAACGTTAAATCATGTGACTGATAGCAAATTGGGGCTCACCTGAGCCATAAACATGAAGAATTATTGTAAAAAAATATGGAAACCATATATATGTGCACTTGACACAAAGAGAAGTTACGCCATATCCATATTAAAATATTAGTTACAATAAGAAAATACTAAACTGACTAATTCCTAAGCTCATCTCCGCATATGGTCGCAACAAAGATATGCAATTACAATACAGAGAAGGCATCGTAAAAATATAATTTCCACATTTGCCCTAGTCTGACACGTTTTACACTCAAATCCTTCATCACAAATAAGTGGAGATGGGCAGATAATAGATGCAGATGAGTTGTCATCGACCCAACTAAAGTATCCGCAACCATTATTTCCCTGTGATGCCCAATCTACATTAGTTCTTATAATATAATGAATAATATTTACATTACAAACATTAAATATATACACATTAGCAACCTTTTTTCTATTTGGGCAACACCAAAATTGTCATCCAGGGTTGTTTTGTGTCTGTGAAATCGTCAACACGCACCGTCAACCACCACATTAACAGTTTGTCACATTGACAAGAGCTATCAAGCCTATATCAATAATGCATCGCACCATCTTTACTACATTTATTACATAAATATTATAACATATAATCATGTGATTATAATAATCATACTCTCAATATATTCATCACTGATAATCAACCTACAACCATCAACCCAAGCCTATATCAACCAAGAAGCCTTTTGGGAGCTTCAACCATAATTATATTAGAATAATACATATAATGCAACTTTCTACATTTACAAAGTCTATTAGACTCATACTTGAGAGTTCATGAGCCACAACAATCCCAAAATTAAACAAAATTCATTGAGAAAAACAAAAAGTGGCAAGGCTGATTCAACCATAATTAGTTATGACATATTGTAGTGTTGTCGTGTTATATTTAATGTTCTCATGTTATATTTAATATAGTCATGTTATCAACATTGCGTTATGACATATTTAGTGCTATCAAAAGAAGTGGGAAACATGGATGCTGAGGTTGAAGTGATCCATCCAACTTCTTCTTGCAAGAAGGAATTCTGGACAAAAGATTACTTTCTTGATTGATTGGTTTGACCCACAAATTACAGACTTGGGAGTTTGAGGGATTGTTCATTGTTTAAGGCTAGTGAGAGGGATTGTTCATTCTTAAACTAGTGAATCAGCCTTGCACTCAAACACAGCAGAAATTATGTTCAACCAATTGTTCATTCTTAAACTAGTGAATCAGCCTTGCACTAAAAAATAGCAAAAATTATGTTCAACCAATTATGGTTGAACATAATTTCTGTTGTGTTTGAGTGCAAGGCTGATTCACTAGTTTAAGAATGAACAATAGAGAAAATCCTCTATGAAGTCGTGACTTCCAACACAAAGATGCGAGAATGTATTTGAAGCAGCTCATCAATGAAATGCATTTCTATCATAGCCGAGGGGTTTCTGTACTTGAAAAAAAATGAAGATATGAATATAAATGTTCCACTAGGATGGGCTAACTCCATATAACTTGCAGAACACCAACCTACATGGCACTTGAGGTGATTGTGAAGAAGGGCTACAATGGTCAAGAATAATCTTATTAATATGTATGACAAGTGTCAAAGCATGGTGGATGCCATGGGTGTCCTCATGAGACAGTCACATTGTTCTACCAAATGAAACAAATGGGTTGCCAAATTGATCAGTCCACATTTTCCAACATGCTCAAAGCTTGTGTTGAAATGGGAGCTCTACAATAGGGTATAGATATCCATAGCATAAAGGATAGAGGATTTTCTCTATTATTCATTCTTAAACTAGTGAATCAGCCTTGCACTCAAACACAATAGAAATTATGTTCAACCATAATTGGTTGAACATAATTTTTGCTATTTTTGAGTGCAAGGCTGATTCACTAGTTTAAGAGTGAACAATCCCTCTCACCAGCCTTAAACAATGAACAATCCCTCAAACTCCCAAGTCTGTAATTTGTGGGTTAAACCAATCAATCAAGAAAGTAATCATGTGAATATCATTAAATGGACAAATATATCAAAGGACTATAAAACATAATAGCATAAAGGATAGAGTATTTTCTCTATTGTTCATTCTTAAACTAGTGAATCAACCTTGCACTCAAACATAGCAAAAATTATGTTCAACCATAATTGGTTGAACATAATTTCTGCTATTTTTGAGTGCAAGGCTGATTCACTAGTAAGCCTTAAACAATGAACAATCCCTCAAACTCCCAAGTCTGTAATTTGTGGGTCAAACCAATCAATCAAGAAATTAATCATGTGAATATCAGTAAATGGACAAATATATCAAAGGACTGTAAAATAGAATAGAAAATACAAATTCACAATAGCCAGCTCATATTACCACAGTCAGATTTTACCATAATTGCATTTTGAGACAGAGGTTTACAATGCCAAGAAATTTCCCATATACTCATCAGGGACATATGACATAACTGGGAACAGATACAAGATAACAAGGGTACTGCAAGATTCTAAATTTGATAGTTATGGTTATGAACATTATAGCAAACTGCACTTGAGCACCTTCTTTGCCATTACCTATGGTATAGGCTTTGTTGGACTGGCAGCAACAAACAAAGGCTTCTGTGACCAATGAAAATGTGGACGTCCACACAAGATTAATGAAGAAAAACTACAATGTTGTTTCCTAGTACTGGTTTATGATATAATAACAGAGTGCATAATCAGATACATCTATCAAGGCAAACCATTTGCAACCTGGGCTGAATATAATAACAGAGTACATAATTAGATACATCTATCAAGGCAAACCATTTGCAAATGTAGCATTCAAGACATATGGATATATTAGCATGACTCAGATCAGATTTTATCCATAATTCTAATTAAATCCATCACAACATCAGATTTTAAAAATAGCAGATTAAATCCATAATTCCGATTGTTTTAATATGAAACATTAGTTTTGATTTGAAACATGGATCAAATAAACATGGATCAACTAAAGTCCTCCAAACTTCCGTATAATATATTTGACTCTCTCCCCTTCATTCATTGTCAAGAACCCTATGACTGCTGCAGTATCATGCAAAAAAGTATCATATGCATCAAGCATAGTACCCTCACTAAGGTCAAGGATTGCTTTAAGTTCTTTATACATATCTGCTGCATCAATTTTCATTCCAGATGATATTCTATCCACTTTCAGAGGCTCCGTAAGGCCTGCTGTAATGCCCGCAGACAGATCTTTGATCACTTCGCAAATAGAATCCAAGGAACCTACAATGCTTCCCCTCTTCCTCTTTGGCCTCCTTGATGATGTTGAAGGGTTGTCTCTACCGCTTGCACTAGATTGGTTCGATGTAGGTGTATTGATACCATCACTAGCCAAATCAGTAGCAGTCTCAAAAGATGCAGTATCGATACCATGATAAGTGAAATCTTCCTCATCATTGAAATCTTCCTCTGTCTCTTGAGCTGTTGCAGCTGCAGTGTCCTCAGCTATGTCATTCCCAACAATATAGGATAATTCATTGTAGTATTGAAACGAACACCTCTTATACATTTTGGCATTTTTAAATTCCTTTCTTTGCATGATGGCATAACAATTGAATTTATTAGTTGTCTTTCATTATTTAAAAAGATATATTCAACTTAAAAGGAGATTTTAAGACCATGTTACCTTCAACAACTTGTCCCAAACACTATCATCGACATCCATAGTTTGGCTACTTTCATTCCATGCCAAGCTACTTGTATTCCTCAAGTCTTTCATTACTCTGTACCCTTGCTTCCAAGTTTTCAACTTGTTCTTGAAGTTATCCTTCGATAGCTTCATTTTCAACTCGTTATTGAACCTCCTTTCAATGGTGTCCAAGCCTCTTTCTTGAAGCCCCCTTCAGCTTTTTTTCCAAGTTGCACTTGCTCCTGTAGCAAGTCTAGCAACTTGTGTTCCATTTCTTTTGTCCAGAATACCTTCTTGCAAGAAGAAGTTGGATGTATCACTTCAACCTTAGCATCCATGTTCAATACCCGAGGCACACGCAACATGAGTTGCCCACTTCTTTTGACAACACTAAATATGTCATAACGCAATGTTGATGATCAGATCTAAATCTAAGTTAGGGTGAAAGATCAATTGCAATGTAAACAAATGCAAAGAGGCATATACATAGATGTAAACATTAAATATAACAACATTAAACATAACATGACAATATTAAATATAACATGACAACATTAAATATAACATTGAATATAACACAACAACTCTACAATATGTCATAATGCAATGTTGATGATCAGATCTAAATCTAAGTTAGGGATGACATGTCAATTGCAATGTAAACAGATGCAAACAGGCATATACGTAGATGTAAAGATTAAATATAACATTAAACATAACATGACAATATTAAATATAACATGACAACATTAAATATAACAACATTGAATATAACATGACAACACTAAATATGCCATAACGGCTTTTAATATATAATATCAGTTCGTGAAATTTATGAAATCTGACATTAAAGTTTAAACATTGCCATAGTAGTTATTCAACCGACTAAGAGCGAGATCTATAGTCTTCCCACATCCTTCTTGCTATTTCATCTCGAAATTTCCCCCAATCATCTCTTTCATGCTGGCTCAACCCATATGTCTCAAGCACTGGTACATCTATCCGATCATGACCATCTTCCTCTTCAAATTCTACCTTGGATGGAAGGCCATCCTCTATCATAATGAAGTTGTGAAGTATGCAACATGCCAAAACAATCCTTGTTTGTATCTTGATTTGATAAGATGTCACATGCTTCAAGATAGGAAAACGCTGCTTCAAAATCCCAAATGTACACTCTATTACATTCCTGAACGAGGAGTGTCGATGATTAAACAACTCTTCTGGGGTGTTTATTGGGTTTGCTCTTGAAAACTCCTTTAGGTGGTAGCGTGTGCACCGATAAGGCGCGAGAAATCTAGGTACGTTTGGATATCCAGCATCGACCAAATAATATTTACCTAAACAAAACAAAATGTCATTGTTATAACGTTGTCTTATTTTTCGTAGGCTTCAGTAATATAATCATATTTTACAAACCTGGGGGAACTACCAGTGGATCTGCTCTAGATAGAGCCAAAGCTAGAACACGACTATCTGCAGCAGACCCTTCCCAGCCAGCAAGGATGTATTGAAACTTATAATCAAATGAACACACTCCCATAACATTCTGTGACAAGTTGCCTTTTCTATTGCGATATTTAGCTTGCACGCTGACATCCATAGTGACTGGTATATGGGATCTATCAATTGCTCCCACATAGTCCTGTAGTCAGAAAAATCATAATCTAATGAACACGTGATAATAGGATTACAACTCAATTAAACAAAATTGAACCACTAGGAGATATACCTTGAAGTATGGATCAAAACGAGTCTTCCCATTGATTTCCCAAGGAGTGTTTGGACCACGGGGTATAAAATAATCCGGATGGAGCGCTAAGATAGCCTTCAAGACCTTGTGGAAGTATCAGCTTACCATCTCTCCGGAGTGCCCAAAGTTATGGGCAATCTTACGATTCCTCAGATTGTGGCCAAGAGTATGGAGGAACATGACTAATTGTTCTTCTAATGCGAGGATTTCTATATCTCTGATGCTTCCTTTTTGCCTTAAAATATTGGCTAGTTTAAAGAAGGATTGTTTACTCATGCGTATTTGGTCAAAGCAATCTGTCTCATTGGAGTTGATAATACGCTTATAAAAAGGAATTACATCTCTTTTGCGCTTACACATATTTTGAGTACCTTCTTTTATAGAAACTACTATGGTTGCGACAAGGGTGGCAAGAACAACTACAACAATAGGCAGGAGTCTTCTCATCCTCACAAACTGTCCTTCAAGTTCAATATCATCAATGAGATCCATCAATTACCTAAAAATGAAATACAAATGATCAGTGAATGGAGTTGTAGGTTGAGTATACAACATAAGGATTTATTTAAGCAAATGTAGATGGTGTTTAAAAGAGGTCCATGCCATACAAGTTATAGTTATTAGAAATAGTAAAAGGATTGTAGTTTGGTACTATATGATATGATATGATTTCCAGGATTCAGCTGCTTAGTTTTGATATGATATGATTTGATTTTCAGGATTCAGCTGCTTAGTTTTGAGTCAATCTACACTGACTCATGAAATATGGGTGAGTGGAGATAATAATCATTATAAAAAATAATAATAATCAATCTACACTGACTCGTGAAATATGGGTGAGTCAATCTACACTGATAGTAAATAATAATCATTATAAAAAAGTCAATAATGAGCATACTGATCTGAAGATATTTATAGGCAGAAGCTGCTAGAAGTGATTGATTATGGGCAACATAAAACAGGTCAGACCTCTAATTTTGATGTTCATTAGAGGCAAGGAGTATCTACATTGTTTGAAACTAAATTTTTTATGTATTCTGAAATTGAAGGATTAATATTAATTAGGATATATGAGTAAGAGGCCCAGTTATAGTTATGACTAGTCAGACATCTGTGAGTTGTAAGACTGGTTTCATGAAAAAGAATACCTGGTTATCTTTGAGATCAAGTAATGGAATTATTGTTTATTGATCTAATAGCTTGAGGTGCAATTATTTTAAACTAGTGATTTTCAGCGAATAAATCAGTCTCCCATTTAGATTTCTTATTATTTCAATTTGGTGTATTTCAATAAGTACTTGATTGGCTACAATGAAATGATGAAGGCAAAGGCAACAATATTTATTTGTTGCAGCTACAACTAGAACTAGTTGACTAACTAAATCTAACAGATGACAAGATCCAATCCACCAATCCATGTCTACTTTCAATAGCTTGGTGTTTGCTGGTTAGAAAGGGGACATTTCATGTTGCTTATATACCAAAATAAAATGTCAAATAACGATGTTAATATTCCATATGAGACAACATAAAACACAAAAGGTAAAGAATGAATTTCCTCTATTCACACAAGGGAGTCCCAAATGCCCACGAGGCATGCTGACTAGGCTGCAACATAATTACCTTCCCTTAGATGACTGTATTGCAAAATAATATTTCAAATTATGAAGTGCTTATCCCATATAAAACTGTGTATGAAACATAAAAGGTGAATAGTTAAGCTCCTCTATTTGCACATGGGGACCTCAAACACCCATAAGGCATACTAGCTCGACTAGAACATGAAAATTACCTCCCCTTACTTGATCCCACACCAGAACAATATGTCAAATTATGAAATGGCTATTCAATATGAAATTGAGCATAAAACCTATAAAGGTTAAGAGTAAATTGTTCTGATTGACAAGGGGGTTTCAAACACCCATGAGGCATGTTGGCTAGGCTGCAACAGAAAAATTACCTTTCTCTAGGCAGGGAAGTGGAACAACACAGACGCAGTCAGACAAATCCTACCACATTCCATGACAAAGCATTTGCAAATATCAAGATAAAAAAGACAACATCTAGGATAGGGGTAGAATATACGGATCACACACACACACGCATATATGACCATGTGTGACTATGCATGAGAATATGTATAAGAGTATAGAGGAAGATATATGATTTTGTATGAATGAACATAGATGATGTAAAAAGAGATATAAGAATATATGAATGTACTTTATTGATATTGATAATACAAAAATACTAGAATTTTATATATGATGTGTTATATGATATTCTTTGATGTTCAGTTAACTAGTTAATATTTTGTCTAGATCTAATCCTTGCTCCCTTTGTATAACTAAGTCAGGGGGTATAAACTAAAACACTTAAAAAGTACTTGGGGCTCAGAACTTCAGTCAGTGTTTCCCATTTTTCTTGCTAACACTTCCCACTCATTGTTTGGTGCGAGATGTGAAAGCTAAGCACCATTTGTGAAGTTGCCATACTTTCACACATTGAGCGTCCTATCTGGCATTTAGTTGCAATGTCTTACTTCTACCCTTAACCTTCAACTAAAAGCTTATCATCGTTATACTGAGCTATATTAAAAATATCTACACCAGTAGTTTCAGATTGGGCCCAAAATCAATCATCAAGGTTTCAAGGAAATTTTAGAAGTTCACAATCAACAGAAGGCAATGAATATGATCCACACAAGCTTATTACCTTGTCTTGAAATAGTTACGAGACCCCAGTCACCCTAAACCCATAATGGAGACATTGGAAGTGTCGCTAAAGTAACCAATCCCTATCTCTGGCAATATACTCCTAAATTGTACACAAATAACATCACACATAACCTGTGTAACAGATGCAAAGAAACATTTGTTCATAATATGGAATGGAAAAACCAGCATATTTGAGCTGTAAATATGTATAAAAGAATTAGGGCTTCACATTATTCGTGTAAAAGAACTAGGGTTTCATAGAGATCACATAAAATTTGTTGTCGTGCTCTACCAACACCAGTGCAAAAGAACAATATATGTAAATCCCAAAGAAAAATTTGTGCATAATTTGGAAGCAGATCACTTGAAAGCCATGGAAAAATTTGCATATTTTGCCGTAATAAAAACCATTTCATAGCTATTAACGCAAAAAATGACTTACCAGAGGTGAATGCGTTGCAAGTAGCAGAGCTTCGATAGTAGCAAGGCAGCGTAGTAGAGCGTCGATGGTGAAAGTGAAAATGGGATCCAACAAAAATGAAATGGCTAAAAAAGGCCCGCCCATGTGGACGTAAAAAATTATGAAGCGCACGCAGACCCGACGGAAAAATTCAAAATTGGCATACCAAAAGTGGAATTAGAGCTCAAATTCTAATTCCACCTTTTCAAGTGGAAGATGTAATGCCCATTTTGTGGGCAAAATTGGAATTCCGCAATTCCAATTCCAACTTATTTAGATGGACACAAACATGGAAGACAATAATCAGAAAATGCTATTCCGAAATCAGGGCCCATATTCCATGTACCAAACGGGCCCTAATGGTGTTACATGTGATGCATGATTTTTGTGAATGATTTACTGATTGTTAAAGTTTATTTACCATTGTCGGTAAATAGTAAAGTTTGTTTAACCGAGCTATCACCAAGTTAATTAGAGAAAAGGTTTTTAGGTATTTGGAATCAAGGATTACTAATTCATCTCCCCTCTCTGTAATGCAACACAACCATCCTCTAGGGACAAGGGAGACGCGATTGGGTGCCCAAGAAAGAAAAGGTGTAAGTTAGGGTTGAGTGTCGATGAAGGAAAAATGGGAAGCTAGGGATTAAACAAAAGAAAGCAAACAATGTATCTCTAAACTATGGAGAAAAAAGGATAGGAAAGAGAACTAACCAAGGGAAGCATCATATAGATGAAGATGTGTAGGGGCAAGTAAAAATTATTAAAAAAATACAATCAAGGAAGGGAAATCCCCTTTCTAGGGAGGTGTGAGGGTCATATCATGGAATGTTAGGGGCTTGAATTCCCCTAACAAGCAATGATTGGTTAAAATCCAACTAGATTAAGTAGTCATAGATATATTTTTGTTTCAACAAACTAAATTGACCAATGTTGAAGGAACACACTTAGCAAGGAAAGTTAAATGATGACTAGGTGAATGGGTGAAATTGGACATAGTGTCTCTAGTGTTTTGGCAACTTTGTGGAGACATTAGTTGGTTTTGGTTGAAAATATTACTAGAGGTAGGAATTAGGTTTGTTGTAAAATATAGAGCCTTACTTCTAGTTTGCAATTCACACTAACTAATGTTTATGGATTAGTTTTTTACATTGACAAGAGAGAAACTTGGTTGGAAATAAAACAAGCTATAAATCAATGGCCTCAATATTTTCATATCTTAGGTGGGTGTTTTAATGCCTTTGTAAGTGAGAAAATGATAAGAGGGGGGGGGGGGGGGTGGTGTCAGTAGAAAACCACACTCCCAAATAGACTTTAAGACTTGGTGGAAAGGAACTAGTTGATGGAGATAGGTTTCAAAAATGGGAACTTTACATGGACCAATGGACAAATTAGATTCAACAACATTACAACGAATTTAGATAGATTCCTTATGAAGAGAGATTTGAGTGCCTTATCCTTTGGGCTTGAGGTTAAAATTCTCCCTTGGTTAGGATCAGATCACTATCCTATCATCTCAAGTATTGTGTGAGATACAAGACTAGTAAGATGTCCATTTGACTTTGGAAACATGTGGTTCAAGTATCCCAATTTTTCAAAACTAATTACAAAATGGTGGAGAAAAGTACAAATTGATGGCTCATCCATGTTCAAAATTGCTACCAAATTGAAATTAATTCAACAACATTTAAAGGAATGGAATCAATAACATTTTAAGAACATTTCGAAACTAAAAAGACAATTGAAGAAGAGTTGGAAGATTTAAACAAGGAAGTGTTCTTGTATGGAATGAATGAGGAAAGGTAATTGAGGGAGAAGAGATTAATGAAAGATTATGAGGAAACTCTAGAAAGGGAGGAAATATTCTATAGATATAAATATGGGAAGTTTGGATTAAGGACAGAGATAAGAACTCCAATTTCTTTCATAGTGTCGTTAAAGCTCAAAGATTCAACAACAAAATCACTAAAATCAAGTTGAGTGTTGGCTTCACCATGAAGGATTAGAGGTAATAAGAACCATTGTCATTGATTACTTTAGTGAGATTTTAAATAATAGTACTAGATCATATCTTTTAGCTCAAAGAAAATTCATAGAAAACATTCCCATATTAGTGATTGAAGAGCAGGAAAAAATGGTCATCACAACCTTCAACAAGGAATAAATTAGGACTACTACTTTTCAACTCCATTTAGATAAGGCACTTTCTCTAGATGGATTTGTCATTTCCTTCCTTTAGAAGTGTTGGAGTCTAATTGGTAAGGAGGTAATAGAGGTAATTAAGGATTCAAGAGCTTTGGGTAACATTCTTGAAGAACATAGTAATACTTTCCTGGCCCTTATTCTGAAAAAAAGAGGAATCTATCTCATTAGATGAGTATAGGGTGATTTCACTTTGTAATACTTTCTATAAGATTCTTAGTTGAAGCAATGAAAAATAGGCTCAAAATCATATTACCAAGCATAATTTCAAATGAACAAATTAGGTTCATCCAAGAAATATCAATATTGGACATGAGCTCATGATAATCGTTTAAAGGGACTTCTACTCAATTCATAAAATCAAAAAATTTGGAATGTTGATGAAATTGGATATCATAAAGTCTTATGATAGAATAAATTGAAGATTCTTATTGAAAGTTTTGGAGGCTTTTGGGTTTGCTAAGGAATGGTTGTATTAGATTTACAAATGGAATGAGAGCCCGAGCTACTAAGTATTGTTGAATGGTTCTCTTGAAGCCTTTTTTAAATCCTTGAGCGGTATCAAATAGGGAGATCCCCTCTCCCCTTTCTCTTTATTATAATGAGAAAGGCTTTAAGCATATCTATCCATTGAGTATTATTGTGTGATGATGAATATCACCTTCATGAAATTAAGATCTAATAGCAACAATTGAAACTAAATACAATGCAAATCTAATTAGAATTGAAACTATAATCTATAACATCTCATGGTTCTCTAGAAAGAAGTGGTAAGTGAAGCTCTCATCTCAAATCCTCACTAGTGACACTTTTAAAATGAGAAATTATGCTTCTACTATGCTTCTAAAATGCTCATTCAATGCTTAATCTAGCTCAAATTGACAAAATTACAATGATAATTGCTCTAAATGCTCTTAATTGCTTTTAGAATGCACTCAATTGCCTATAGTAACAATGCTTTGCAAATGAAGTTCTAAGATGATAATTGCTCTCAAAATGCTTCATATTTATAGTAATTTCCCAAGGGTAGGGGGTGGAGTGAAGTAATCATGATTATCCCTTGGTTGAGTCAAATACTTTGCTTTGTTCATAAATGGGGGGACAATGAGGGGACAATCCTTTAAATGGTCTCAAAGCTTTGGACACTTTAAATGTTTAAGTGATTTATGTCTTTTTGTCCTTAATTTTCATTGGTTGCTCAACTTTGTTGAAAGAAATTAAGAATTATTAAATTTAATTAATTAATTAAATTTAGCCATGTAAGGGTAATGGGTTCATTTTGATTTTTGATTTAAACAATTATGCACTTAATTGATTAAAATCAATTATGTAGTGTTTTTCACCCCTTTAAGCTTTTATTTAATTATTTAACCTCATTATTTGATTTTTCCTTTGCTTTAATTGATTTTGTCCAACTTTATTTAATTATGTCCATTTTTAATTGATTTGATCCCTTTTGATGCATTTTGATGATTTTGAGCCATTTTATGATTTTTACAATTTTAAAAGCACTTTGCCCATTTTTGCGTGTCTACAATTATCTAGAGGGGAATCAAAAGGGATCAAGGTCACTAGTAATCTTCCCCCTATCTCTCACCAGTATTTTGTTGATGATACCTTGCTTTTTGGGACAACTATGTAACATGAAGCAAGGGTAATAAACAAAATTCTAAACATTTACTCAAAAGTATAAGTCAAGAAGTTGTGGTGAATAAATAAAGGATCCTCTTCTTCTTTACCCCAACAAGGAAGAATTAAGAAATCCTAGGTTGCTTGGTTTCAAGAAGGGGCAATTATCTTGCACATATTTAGGAATGCCTTTCGACAAAGATGTTAGATCTAACACACTATAGGATTCTCTTTGTGAAAGAGTTGACAATAAAACAACCTCCTAGAGGGATCAATAGTTCTCATGGGCTAGGAGAATTATTATGTTGAGGCAATGATTTCTTCCTTCGCCATTTACTTATCATCTTGCCTCTCCTTATTAGTTGGGGCCAATAAAAATTTGAGCCAATATATGAGAATTTGTTTTCTTGAATAAGAATGTAGATGTGAGGCCTCACCTCGAGCCTATCATAGCCATTCAGTTCTGCATTTGAGATAGACATATTTGATGATTATATTTTGATGTTCTATGGATTTTACTGATACTTTATGTTATGATTTTATCACCTTAGAGTTTAGTTGCACATTCAATTATGTTATTTTGATGAAACTGTGATATCTATTTGGAACTTTTATGTGTGATTAAGTGGATTTTATGAATAATTATGTTGTCATGATGATGTTTAATTGCAATTGAATTATATATGTAATGATTATGATATAAGTTTAATTTAGTGATGAATTATGATCACATGATGAGATGTATGTATGTTATAGATGAATGATTATTGTCATGTGAATTATACAGATGAATTATCTCGATTATTAATATTATGAAATTACATGCTTTATTTCCTTGGACTACTGATATTGGACTTTAGTGTGCAAGGAATTAGACCATGGTAAATTCGGGGAACCAGAGCATAGACTTATGTATAATCAATTCGAGCCAAGGTTGCTTCTAGTGAGAAGCCAAAAATCTCGTTGTATTGTATTTAATTTGTAAAAATTTGGTGCATGAATGTATTTAATTTATATGTAATGGTAAATGTGATTTATGTTGAGAATGCCCAAGTGGATATGCCACATGGCTTGTGATGTGTCATTTTTGTTTGTGTCACTTGACACTTGTGTGTGTACTTGTGACCATGACATGTCCACTTGGAGATTGGATGCCCATCAACCTAGGATAGTACCCCTTTAGGATCCCCATGAGAATACCTTGGTTAGGGAGCTTGACATGAAATAATTTCATGAATTTCGAATTTGAGCTTTACATAGATTTTGAGGGGGCTTAAAAGGTGCCTAGGGGTGTGTTTAGGTCATTTTTAGTAAGCCCACTTGTTATACCTATGAGTAAGGGACATTTTTAACCATAGGACAACCCATAGTTGACCAAAAGACCCCTCCAAAAGTTGGATTTTTAAAATGGCCGAAAATCCACTTTTGAAGCATAGTCTTGGTTAGAGTTCCATCCAATTAAGTTGATAGTCTTTGGTCCACCTTTTTGGACTACCTTTTTAGGAATTCATATTTGGAAATCATGTAAGAAACTTGGGAAGACCATCCAATTAGAATGAGATCCTATCCCTAGGAGAGAGTGTGTGGAGGCCTTTTTAGAGGGGACTCTTTTTTTGGAAGAGTTTGACACCCACTCTCTAGATTTGGAGACTTTGCTAGTTTGGAGAAGGAAGGCTTAGAGGAGGTTCTTCATCAACTTTCTTCCTTAAGCTTGGATTCTAGGTTGGTGGCATTCATCTTTCTACTTGTTATGTTTTCATGTGAATGAGATCTCAAGAATATTTCCACTCTTGCATGGAGAAACTAGTTTTGTGTTGTTATGTATTTGTTTTTGTGAATCTTGTTATGTTGTGTAGTATATGTTTATGCAATCTTGTGCTTGTTGTTGTGCAAGCCTCATTGTTTTGTAAATGTGAAGCTTGTTGCTCTTATGTTTTCATGTTTGCATTGTTTTGTTAAGGGAGTTTTCTCAAGGCCACACTCACCCTTGGGAGGAAAGAGTAGCCTTGGGGGGTGAAGAAAATTTTGGGACAACCATGGGTGTAGAATCTCTCCTTGGTATGGAAAAGGAAGAAACATGGATGTATGAGTTCCATGTAGCCATTTCTTTTTGGGGGTCATAAGGGATTGTATGGCTTGAAGCCATGGGGGTCATACGGAGTTTTATTGTGTGAGATTTTGTGACATCTTGTGTGTTGAAAAAGCCAAGAGAAGGCTTGTCTTTTGTTTCCATGAAATGTGCTTTCTCCCCTTGAGTTGGTTCCACCTTCACCCCAATTTTTGAGTCATTTGGAAACTCTTTGTTTAGCCTTGGATGGGAGCTCAAATGTGGTTTTTATGTTATTGTGAATTTCGTTTGTTTGAATGTAACCCCATGTCTATGTGATGGTTCCCCAAGCTTGGGGGTGGCTTCTTGGAAGCCTAGGATGGGAGGTGAGCTTCCCATGGTCTTTCCATAAATTTTATTTGCAGGATTATTGAGGCTATGTTCATGTGGAAAAAAGCTCTTAGAGAGGACTTCTTTGATGTCATATTGAAGCAATAGCATTGTGTGGATTGAAAGTTTGATACCACCCAAAACTTGAATATTTGTAACTTGGTATTAAATTCATTTTTGAGTCTTGAAAGGGAGAACATATCCCTCCTTGTAATAGTTCATCTTGTTCAATATTGTGTTGTTGAAACTTGAAGTGAACTTTTGTATCGAACTTCTTTCCATGTCAAGCTGTAGGAAAGTAATGATCTTGTATTGTATTATGTATTCAATGGTGAAATGAGAAATGTATTCCTTCCTTTCAAATGTAAAGATCTTGTTGGCTTAGCTTTGTAATAATGTATTTTAGCTTCCTTGAGTTTCTCTTTGGAATAGATTTAGTGCAAATGTTCTTGTTCATTGTAAAATAGCATCAATAGAAAAATGAATAATGTATTCTATTCTTGTAAATGTAAGGATGAAGATATCTATGAAAGAAAGAAAATTAAGTTTACATTGCATTCATGATTTCATGTGGTGAAAGGATATTTAGTATCTTGAAGCATGTTTCTTATAGTTCCATGAAAGAAATTTCAAGTTGGAAAATGTAAGCATGGAAATGTTTAGCTAATTTATTAAGACCAAATATCATAGCATAGTGCTCCTTGAAATAATTTGATTCTAAGTTATAGTTATTTACATTTATCCTTATCAAACAACTTTAAGTTATTTGTAAAGAAAGAGTAAATAAAAGTGTGAAGAAATCAATTGAAACAAGCAAGTCAAAAAGAAAAAATAAAACAAGAGAAAAGTGCAAATAGAGACCTACAGGTCTATGGAAAATGTATGGGAAAAATTCTCATACATTTTCCATTCACACAGTCAATTTAATATTATTAATCCCCATCCACTTGGAACAAAAGGATGGAGAATAAAATCTTGCCCAATCAGACTTAAGTGAGTCAGCTTGGGTGGGACCCACTTGGGTCACCACCCAAGAAGTTCAAGTTGAAAAAGTCAGTCAACTTGCAAAATAATAATAATATGATAAACAAAAAACTCAATCTAAAAAAGTGCTTGTCATAATATGTTGATAATATAAAAATAAATTAACAAACCCATGTCTTGGATTTCAAAAAATACAATATGCTTTTGATTATTTTTTTTAAAAAATAATAATAATAATAAATAAATAAATTACCCTTGTATTGGTTATCAAAAAGTTAGTGTTATTGTTTTTATGTTTTTTTTTAAAAATATTATAATTTTTTTTTTATTATAAAATATATATTTTTTAAAAAAAATTATGTTTGGGGGGGGGGGGGGGGGGCGCGAGCCCCACACCCCCTCTGCATGGTAGTATCAGCGGGCCCTACTGCGCAGGTACTGCCTGCCGTAGCATGACAGCCCTGCCGATGGCAGGTACCGCCTGCTGCAGCAGAAGTGGTATTGCCAGCAGGGTATTGCCCTGGTCGTATGCGGGCCTCTGCGCCAACGTTCCTTCGGGGACTTAGATAGTAGCATGCACATGTGACATAAAGTTTGGTTTTTTTTTAATTATTAAAATTTTATTCTATTTAATAATTGTTATTAAATTTATTCATTAATAAATATATTTAATAATAAATATATTTATTAATGAATATATTTAATTCTAAGAAATATAATGTTTGTTAATATAATTAACCTTTGATAATAAATTTATTTATTAATAAATATATTTAATAAAAATATATTTATTAATGAATATATTTACAAATAGATTTATTTATTAACTAATTTATATTTTTATTAATAAATATATTAATGAATATATTTATTAATTATACTTAAATTTATTTCCTTTTACTGATAGTTAATTAGATAATTAATTAATTGTTAATTAATTTTAGTTAATTAATGAATTGATAGTAATTTGAATGTGTTTTAATAATGGTTATAACTAATTGAAAATTTAGGGTGTTAATTAGAATGTTTTGACATGTGGGTAGTATAAATTAAGTTAATTATATTACTCAATAATGTTTTATTAAGTCGACACCTATAAGGACAATGGATGAATCAAGATTAACTATAACCACTTGATCAAGTTAGCCACACCTTCCCTATAGTCAACTGTTAACCTTGGACTTAAACTTTTAACCTTTAACAAAAAAAAGTTGGTGCGTTTTGTGTGTAAAATTATGGGGATGACAGTAGAGTCTTAACAAATTTGCCTTGATTGCATGGGAAAAAATTTGCAGGCTAAAGGAGTTGGGAGGAGGAAGAAAAACCTCCAAAATAAGGCATTAGACATTAGGCTTATGTAGGAGGTTTAGGATACCATAGTTAGAATTTGGGTCAAAATTTTGTAACATAAGTATTTGGAAGACAATGAAGATTCAAGTATCTTAACAATAGCTAATCCTCCAAAGGATCACATATATGGAATTTCATGTTGGATTGTAGACCTCTCATTGATGACTATTTAACATGGAACATCCATGATGATAGATTTTCTTGTTTATAGGATGATTATGTGTGGTTACCAAAACATCGACAACTTGGTGAAGATGGAGCTTCTAAGGCTTTGTTGTCTTGAAGATGGGGGGTTTAGTTAAGGGATTATAAGAAAGTGAGCACAAAGGGTGGTGTTTTGAGCTAGGCGTGAGTGGAGTTAGACAATTTGGAGATACCTAATGAGAAATTGATTGATTTGAAAGAAATTGTCCAAGACAAATTGGTGGTTTTGAGGGAAGTTCAAGACACTATCATTTGGAATAGTTCTACATCCAAGGAGTATAATGCTAATGATAGGTATAGGTTGCTAGAAAAATAATTGAATAAGGATGGGGTAATAATTATGATAAATCTATGTTAGCACATGTTGTGTCTACTAGAAACAGGTGGCTTTTCATGGAAATTGATCCAAAAGATGAGCTATCAAGGCTCTTCTAGGTGTGAGTTGTGCAAATGTTCATATGAGACAACAAGCTACCTCCTATTGAACTATCCATTTGCCCATGAGTGTTGATATGGTTGTGTGCTAAATTAGGTGGGCTTCATCCCTAGCAAGTGACATCCTAAACTTGTTTTAGTCATAGCCGTCATTTTGAATTATAAGGCAACCTACTTCGGTCTTTGGATCATTAGCCACTCCATTTTAATTTGGTAGCTTTAGGAGTGCAACTATAAGATTTTTCAAGATAAACCAATGAGGTTGGGTTCCTTTTTGTCTAAGGTGGAAGCATCTATAGTTGAAGTGGTGAACAATAGAATAAGAGAGTAGAGTGTTGGGGGCTCTTCATTTTAGAATTGGGATGTAGACATGAAAATAAATTGGTATGGCTTTAGAAATCCTCCAATAAGGGGACCAAGGGGATAAATCTCGAGCTTTAAGAGATGTTGCTCAATAGAAAGAAATTGGATTTGGGTTGGTATAAGGTTAATTTTGATGGGGCATCTCATTGAAACCATGAATTTTTAGGTATATAATTAGAAATTGGGATGAAAAACTTTTTTTCAAAGTGCCTAAGACACTCCCACAAGGTACCAATAATATGGAAGAGTTTAAGGCTCTCATTACTGGTTTAAATGAATGTTGAACATTGGGTTTAAGGAAGGTAGTTGCTAAAGGGGATTCTTTGTCATTGAGAAAAAGTACAATTAAATCCTAATAAAAAATCACATAATTTGACATAATGTGAAAAATACCACCCACCTGATCATGAATAGGTCAAAGAGCTCAACAATGAATGGTTCCCAAGACACAACCAAATTGTGATTAGTGACTTCTTGGAAGTCTTGATGCTTCACCCTTACGAGTGTCACCTAAATGCCATGAATCTTATGTGGAGCATTCATACTTATGAGAGATGGACTCTTGTGAACCAATACTCATCAAATATAGGCCAATGAGATTGAATAAAAAACTACATAAGTAAATCTTGATAAAATATCACAAGATTCATTATTTGTTTGAGAGTTATTGATACCTAATGCTAATTGATGATGATTAATTCTTAGATAAAAAGGGAAATGCTATTATGATAAAATAATTTTGATTATGTGTAAGTCCTAAGACAATACTTTTATATACACAATCCTATACATATGATTTCAAACTTTTAGAGTCCATACCAATAAATTACAATTGGATTTAAGATTGCTAACTTTGTAAATTGATAATTTAAAAATTAAAAATATAGAAATTATATTGCACTTGACAACATAATTATAATTGTGATATAATCTAAAAATAAACAAATTAAGAAAAACTAAGTTAAATAAATTTGAAAAATAAAAAATAACGTAAATCATAGATCAATCAATAAATAAAAAAAATAAAAAATTTACTAAAATCATACATTCAAAACATTAAATCTAAAATATCATTTAGAAAAAAATATTGTAATACAACTCTTAAAAGTGTAATTAAATACTAACTAAAAAACAACAACAAACAATGACATGTAAAATGACGTAAGAACTGAAACATTATAGCTAAGTAGAATAAAAAAAGAACATTCAAAGTTTAAACTGCGAACAGTCACCTAAAACCCAAGAGGGTAGCCTCGTATTACCCTACAATCATCGCAAACGTGGATTAAAAGGAAAATCCCGATAAGAAGAAAGTCTATTAAATTGCAAACCCTACGAAAAATTCCCTGGATCCACTTATTTATTCCTTCCGTTTGAGCGCCATACATATATTTTCTCTCGGATATTTTGAGATTTAAGCAGTGTGTATACGTTTCTTGGCCATGTCGACTGAGGGTCAGGTCATCACCTGCAAAGGTATGCACTTAAACAAGCACAGTTAATGTCTATATAAGGCTTCTTCTTAAAAATTTCAGTTAATATGACTCGATCCCTTGACCTGCGTTAAACAAAGACCGGTTGCAATTATGCCGAAACATACACTAATACAGTTTAAGTGTAGTCGTTTTGTACATTTTGTTTTTTAGGACTACATGTGTAAATCTGGCTAGTTTAATAGAATTTCGGGAAAAAAATGAGGTGGAAAGTTTACTTCTACTCGATTTGTGCGTTTTATTTGAGATCAGTATGTCAAAGCAATTTATGAATAAATCTGCTTGTTATCAAATGGAGCAGGCACTGTTGAAAAGCTTCGACTGTACACTAGTTGGATGTTTGCTGAAGTTTAGTAGAGGGGTCCGTAGTTTGAATCCTTATAATGCCTAAATTCATTGACTGATAGGCCTCTTAGGATCGAAATCTTAAATAATGTGTGCATGCGATGTATTTTTTTGGTAGTTTATTAAATTAAACTATCTATCAATCTGCGGTGATTTTGTATGAAACAGAGTGGATGCTTGTTGAAGTTTACTAGATCTACATGCTGTTTGAATACATTCCTATTCTGGTTTCTAGAGTATGTATCTATGAGACATATTCAAATTTAAATATTAAAATATGTAATCATGCTGCATTTTGGCACATTTAGTTGAGATTACTGTGTTAAAGTAGACTATCAATGTATCTGTTGTGATTTTGGTATTAAATGGACTAGGTACTAATCTGAAATGAACCAGACATGCTAGTGTGGCTGGCTAACACCACTACGATGTATTTTTGAAAAGTTCTCAGTAATTAGGAAATCATAAGACTCTTTTTCCTTAAGGCGAAGATAAAAAACAGAATTATGGAGAGCTCGGTAGCTCAGAACAGGAGCAGCAATTTGGGACACGCAGGGGACTGAAGACATGATGGAAATCAGGTATTAGTGGTAATTTCAATCCCATCCTGAAACATCATAAGTTTTGGCTGCGGCTGGAATGTCACTGTGGAGTACTGCAAGGTGATGGTAGCTTTGTTCACAGCTGAAGCCATCCCAGATTACACAGAAATTTAGATTATGCAGATGAAGGGAGAGGTTTGAGTGATTCTGTCTTTTAGTGTGTTGAGACACTTTGGCTTCTTTTTCTAAACTCTCTTGTGACTTTTGAGCTATACTATCCTTTGTAAGACATTGGGAATGGATCCCTTTAAGCTGCCATTGACTATAATTGTTCTTAGTCGCATTGATCAAGTAGGTTTATGGATGTTGGAGTGTTGTTAAGAAGGTAAGAGAGTAGTAGTATTGTTGTGTTTGTGTTTTGAAGGTATAGGATGTTCACGAAGGCCTCAAGAAAGCAGTAAAACTCCATAAGACAGCAAGGGGATAGTGGCACAAGGAGGAAATATGTCACTCTTTTGCAGTTGTTAATTTGTGTTTATTTAGGTCAAACACTGTATATTCTCCAGTTTTGTGCATGTCTTACTCTCTATTTGACTGATATAATCTTCCCCATGAATGTTTGCACGTATCAATAACACATTGAAGTCAATGTTACTGTTTTAAGCATGTTTTGCATTAGGACCAACAACCTAATTAGTCAAATTTTGATTGGATACTATTGGGAAATCAAGTAGTAGAATATCCAGACTGAATTTGGATAAGTTTGGTAGTAGAGCATGGTTTTTGTGTTCATTTTGATGTGGTTTGTTGTGGTGCGTGTGTGGTTTACAGCAATGCAGTTTGCCCCTCACAAGATTGCCTACTGCTAAAGGAGAAGGCAATTTGTCTTGCTCTACTTAAATATCAAATGATTCAATGGTCTAACAGTCAATAGCAATTTTACATCTCATCCATGTGCAAAAGTAGTAACTAGTTGCCCTATTTTTATTGGCAAAAAATCACCTTTGACTGAAGAACCATTTGATTTTTAAGATTAGCAGTTTTGTTTCCTTTGCAGTAGGAGATCTTCACAAGAAGGTGTTTTTGCTTTTGAAGGGGAAGGTGATATATTTTTCAATCATGAAGAAAGATCCAACAAATTGGAGGAGAATGTAGCCAACATTTTGCATTATGTGGGGTAAGTTTGAAAGGGTGAAGAAGCTATTGGAGCTATGCACGGGCAAGCTGGAGTGTCTTTTGAGGTTACCTTTGACTGAAGAACTGTTTGTTGTTGAAGATTAGTTGTTTTGTTTCCTTTGCAGTAGGGTGTATTCACAAGAAGGTGTTAATGATTTTGAAGAGGAAGGTGGTATACATTTTGATGGTAAAGAAAGATCCAACAAATTGGAGGAGGATGTAGCCAACATTACATTCCATGGGGTAAGTTTGAAAGAGTGAAGAAGATATTAGAGCTGTGCATGGGCAAGCTAGAGTGTCTTTTGAGATACCAAAAGCAAGTGAAGGGTTAAACTACTCAAGCACTTGAGAAGGAGCTGCCCTCTATTATCCAAGCTCCACCTATGTTTAAAGTGGAGGCCAAGATAGAGATTCGTCTGTATGAGGGTGAAGTTGATGTTGAAAAGCTTAACCATTGGATTGCGCACTTAGAGGTATTTTTCAGTTTGTATTAACTAATTGAAGAGAAACAAGCTTCTTTTGCAAGATTATTGAGGTCATTGTGTTCTGACATGGTTTAATAGTTATGCTCATTCCTTGGCTATGAGAAAATATTTCTTCTGGTGTGCATAATAGGTGGTTGTTTGCTGAAATTTGGTGTACAATCATTCTTTCTGAATGCATTCTTATATGATTTGCAAATTAGGTTCTTATGATGTGTATTTGAATCAAAAGCTTGAAATATGTTTGCATTTTGTGCTTTGGTGCATTTTAGTTTGAGATTGCATTTTTTTTAAGTAATAAATATGAGTATGTGATGATTTTGTTATGAGATGCAGTAAACGCTGCTGGAAAGTTTCTTCTGATGTACATCTATAAGATGTCATTTATGAATTCTAGCTTGTTAGGAGTATATTAAAAAAGGCTCCGTAATTTTACTATAAAATGGAGATTACCACTGAGAATAACTTGCATTGCATATGTTTATGATGTATTTTTGTTAAGACTTGTCATCCAAATATCATTAAATAGAAATAGCTGATTGCAGTTTTTTCTTGTGTGCATTTGGTGGATGTTTGCTTAATTATGCTGCAAACCTATCCCACTGTTTGAATCCATGCTTAGAGGGTTTTCAAATTCAGTAGTTCACATCTACAAGGCTAATTTTCAGTGAAATGTAGTGTGGATCCTTTTCTTCAAGGTCTTATTACTGGTGAAAGTTTATCTAGCTTTGTTGCAACAGAACAGGTCATTTTTTCCTTTTTATAATTAAGTATGCATGCATTGTTGCAATTTGGTTTTTTGGCGGTGTTAGCGTGTTAAAGAAAATAATATTTGAATAAGCCTTTTAGTATTATGTATTCATTTTTCATGATATAGAATAGCTGCTGTAAGGGTTTATTATATGTTTGCATTCAGTGACCGTTTGCTAAAGTTTACTACAAATCTATAACATATACTGCATTTTGAATCTGTTCTTTTTAATTTCTAAATTCAGTAACCCCGAGGCTCAGCAAAACATAGTGTCAATTCATGCCAGCAGGATTTTGTTGCTGGCGAATTTCATTGGCTGTATTGAACCCTGATTTTAGAAGAGCCTTGAAAACAAGGTTGTCAAAAGCTTAAAAGTTGTGTTCATTTGATGAATTTTGGCAAATTGTTATTGAGGTTATTCTGTTAATGTTAACTTTGCATGAATTGATTGTATTTTTTGGCTTACAAAACAGAGGTTATCTGTTAAAGCCAGTTGTGCATGAAGCAGTCATCCTTTTGTCATAAAAGTAAAACAGAGGTATCTGCTTTTGAAAGCTTTTTCTGTGTGTGCATTTATTGGATATTTGATAAAATTTAGAGTAACACATCCAACTCTTTCAATCCTCATCTATGGTGGGTTTTAAATTCAGCATTTCACATCTTCGAGGTATTTATTTAGTCAATTATATTTTGAACCTCTGTTATTCATAGTGAAAGTTCATTTGCAAGGATTGACCTTGATACAAGAGGACTGAAGCAAATCTTCAATAGCTTTGGAAGTCTTATAATGTCTGCAATTGTTGATGCTCATGTATTGAAATAAACTGTATATTTATTGGCCATGAGTTTGTTTAAAATGGCGTTACAGTGCCAAAAGATTTTTATTTTTTAGCTTTCTTGGATGCTTGCAATAATATATTAACAACTAACAACATACCCTGCTTCTTTAACTTTATGCTTGTGTTTTTTGTGAAATTTATTAATTCTTATCTTTAAGGTATATTTTCATTGAACTGTTGTTTGAATCCAGTTCTTAGGGTTTTGTCACCAAGGAAAGTTTTTTCAAGCTTGATGTAACATGACATATTCAGATCATTTTCTAAATTCTAGAACATGAAGTCTTGTGGTACTTCAAGCTCTCTTGTTATATGTTCAATGGCATTTGGCAAGGTCTGTGGGATTATTGTTGGATTTTTATTTTTTATTAGTATTGCTATGTTCTTTTTCTGACATTTTGTTTTATCATGATGCAAAGCTGCTGTTGCTTGGGAGGCTAATAAGCCTCTGGTAATTGAAGATGTTCAAGTTGCTCCACCTCAGGCCGGTGAGGTTCGCATAAAGATTGAGTTTGTTGCACTTTGCCACACAGATGCATACACTTGGAGTGGGAAAGTAAGTCACTTCGGTTTAACTTTATTAGGTGTAGCTGGGTCTTTTAGATGCGTACTCTAATTTCTAAGTTGGTTATAAGTTCTATATGAATATATTTTAAATGTAAAAAAATAGTACTTTGCTCTTGATTCTGCAATACAATTTTATTCTAGTATTGTTTTCTAAGTTAGTAGTAACTATGTCATCAAGGTTTCATAAAAGTTTTTATAATTATTTTTCTTTAATTGTGTAGAAAACGTACTGCTGTCTTATTTAATACAGAGATAGTATATTACCTTCTTGCATAGAAACTATGTCCAAGGGGTATCCGTTCTACAAAGATTCTACAAAGATCATTTTATCTGCATTAACACAGGTGCATCCCCAGCAGGTCATGAACTTAGGTCATTAGTCATCTGAATCACCCTTCCAGAGATTTATGTATAAAAGTCTTGGATTGATTTTATATAACACCGTGTTTTACATCTTTTACCAAAACTCACTGAAAGGAGTTATTATTCAAGGCATTTAAAAACAAATGGTTTATTGGGGCCTTAACTCTTGAGACTGGTAATCAAACTTTGAGATTGAAATTGCATCAAAATTTCAAATACTGTGTACCAATATTTTTAGGTTGAATAGTTATTTATTTATATACAATATATCATTTCATAATTTTTGATCAAGTTTCTAGTGCAGTGGCATAATTTTTTACACTTTTTAATATTGATATTGTGATGCGCACGAAACAAAGGAAACTGCAAATGGTATAAAGGGCTCCTTATTGTGGATCTATTAAATGAGAGCCTCACCTCTCCTATGTCTTCATCTCATCTAGCCTTAATTGAAACAAGTGCTACAACTATGGCTGAAAGTGGACCTTTTACTGGGGGAATCTGCAACGATGGCCTCACAACAGGAATTGATAATTGTCCTTTTCCGAGCGGATGGAGGATTTCTAATAATTCTGTTATTCTTTGTGTCTTATAACTGTGATATAGTATACTGTAAGTAGTTTTAGGAATTTCTGTCACTTGAAAGACCAATTATTGTTAATGTCTCTGCCTGATTTTTAATTTGTATTATCTCACACTTCTTATGTGGTACTTCATGCAAGATGTCCTTGCATTCTAAGCCCGTCATCACATTTATTTTGTGGAGGTGATCTCAATGTAGGACTTATAGTTTATAACTTATATATTAGATTTTGGTTATACATGTTTTTGTTTGCTTCATCTTAACTCATATTTTAATGCACACATCCACAGACACACATGGTTTGAAAACTTATTATTTGGCTGCAGGATCCAGAGGGTCTTTTCCCCTGTATTCTTGGACATGAGGCTGCTGGGTGAGCATGTTTGATATTTTGGAAACTTCAATGGCTTTCTCACCTCATGTTTTGGGATACTTAAAAGTTATACATGATCTGCAGGGTTGTTGAAAGTGTAGGTGAGGGTGTTACTGAAGTTAAACCTGGGGATCATGTAATTCCTTGCTACCAGGCAGAATGTAGAGAATGCAAGTTTTGCAAGTCAGGGAAGACAAATCTTTGTGGTAAAGTTCGATCTGCCACTGGTGTTGGGGTTATGCTGAATGACATGAAAAGCCGTTTCTCAATAAATGGGAAACCAATCTATCACTTCATGGGAACATCAACATTCAGCCAATACACTGTTGTACATGATGTGAGTGTTGCAAAAGTGGACCCACAAGCTCCTCTGGATAAGATATGCTTGCTTGGTTGTGGTGTTCCCACAGGTAAGTGTTTATTGTTATCAATATTTTAGTCGACTGTGTTTGCGCATGCACATTGGCTGAGGTTATTTTTCATAGGATCTATGTCAGCATGCAAAAAGAGATGACTTTATCATAAGATATGCTTGTGTTTTTAAGATTCTTTACAAATAGGGCTCTCTAATCAAAGATAAGGAAACTAAAAAGGAAAGGCATGTTTGAAAACCTGTTCAATAGTGATACAAATTTTGTTGCTTGTTTTATTAGAAAGCAAGATTACTGCACACATTTAGCTTTCGAATTTCTGTTAGGTTTCTTGTTTATTATAAATACCTAGGATGCCGGTTCAGGTTCGGGTTCAAGTTCAAGTACGAAGAACTGGTTCGCCGGTACGACAAAATTTTAAAAGGGGTTTTGGTTCATTAGTACAAAAACATGTAAAAATTATATATATATATATATATATATATATATATATATATATATATATATATATATTTATGCATATATATATATATATTTATATTTATGCAGCCTAGAAGCACGAGTTAAGATTAGAATGTCACATAGTATCATAAAAACATTTAAACAACAAAAACACTTGTAATCATAGCATCATGAATCATGATCATACCATCATATACTTCAAGTTCAACATCAAAGATTTAAAACATTAAAAATAAGTTATAACATCAGTTCAAGTATCATTGTTTGAAGTTCAACTAATGGATTAAAAATTTATTGATATTCTATTCTTCTTCTGCGACATTAGTTGACTCACAAATAGAGCTAAGGGCAATGGGATCAGCTGCACCAATAATAGTATTGGTGTCAAAATCTTCATAGTCATCAAGTGCAAGCCGAGAAGTGGAAGCATCCAAGTCTGCAAGCTCTGCATTTATATCCCACCTCTTTGTCTCCCCTTCACTGTATTCTTTACTCGTGTGAGACGAGACACAAGTTGTAATGCACAAATACCAAGTTCTCCACTCTTTTTGTTTGCAACCTATTGCGCTTCACTGAGTAAAGAATTAAAATAAAAATTATTAATCTTATAAAATAAAAATTACTTCCTAGTCATGAAGATAAAGTAAACTAAATTTTTTTAAATAAAACTTACTTGTGATATAATTTTGATTGCAAAGGGCTACATTATTTGAAATCTTTGGCCATGGAGGTACTGCCAACTATGAGAATCCTTCCTAAACTGATGACAAAGAGCATCATTACTTAGACCTCTTGCATTCACAAACTCTATGAACTCATCCATAATCACGTCTTGCATATCATCATCAGGAAATAGTCTTTCAAATGCTGCCTTGTACTCATCAGACACTTCTACATCTCTATTGGGTGGCAGCCTTCCTGGTTGATCAGTAAATTGGGTGCTATAGTACTTGGGCGTCAATGCATAGGCAAACAAATATAGAGGAGTGGTCATTTTGTTCCATCGCTCTACAACAATTGCTTGCAATTGTTTGAAGGTCTCTTCGGGATCTTTCTCCTTTCCATTTACAATTTGCTTGATCTTCTTAAGCATTGAGTCTATGCCATCATAGATCTCTCCAAGGCAAGGCCTATCCATGTCAATGTACCTAAGCACACTCATAATGGGCTCAGTGAACTTAATGAGATATTTCACTTGTTCCCACTATGAGTCATCCGATATTCTTTGCCCTCTCACTGTTGCTTTACCTCCATATAGCCCAATTGTTGCTGATTACCATATTGCAAAGTGTCTCTTTCACTTGCACAAGTCGTCTCAAGATGATTAAATTTGATGCGAAACGAGTCTCAACAACATGTAACATAAATTAGAGCAAAAAAAATACAACTATTAGATACATACATTAAAACAAAATACACATTACACAATCAAAATATGAAAATCAGAAATTGTAAGATACTAATTTGAAAAAAAAACTAGATTACTAACTTGAGTTCAAGTTCACTTACCTTCATTAGCTCCAAATGTGAGAACATTTTGAATATTCCGTGAGTCATGTGGTGATTTGTGACGAACATCTGGATGTCTTCAGCCTCCGCATACACCTCTTTGATCCACTCAATTTTGTTCCCAATCTTTTTAAGCACAAGTTTGACTGAATGGACCGCACAAGGTGTCCAAAAGATATGTTGATATTGCTCTTCAACCAATAAACCAGCATCTCTACAATTCTTTGCGTTGTCTATTATGACTTGGACAATGTTTCTAGCACCCACTTGTTCAATGGCAGAGATGAGAATATTAGCAATAAATGGTCCATCTTTTACTTGCCCTTCACAATCCACAAATTTCAAAAACATTGCCCCTTTAGGGGACACCGCCAAGACATTGATCAAGGGATGATTTCTAGCATCTTTTCACCCATCTGAAACAATTGACACCCTTGTCTCAATCCATGAATCCCTTATGGGCTTCAATTGATCATCAATCCCCTTGACCTCTTGATCCAACAAGGTGGTCCATACTTTATCATAATCAGGGCCCTTATACCCTCTTGGAGCTTCATTGGCACTTTTCAACATCTTCTTCCAATATGGAGAGTAAACAACACTAAAAGGCATCCCATTTGCATACAAACATCTTGCCGCATCAATGTCGGCAATTTCTCGACTCTGATTTTGAAATGCAGTTTCTAGTGGTCCCTTTCTTTTGTGTGTAAGGGGTGCTTCACTTTCATTAGCAAGGCTAGCTGAGGTAGTATAAAAGGGGTGATCTTATATCACAACATCTGTAGAGGGGGGTTGCATTCCCTTTTGTTAAAGTTTTGATTAGTTTTGTGTGTATAATTTATTTCTTTAATATGCTAGTACATATATTCAATGTAGATATAATCGAACTCTACACAGTATAAACATTTGCTGTTATGTCTCACAAGAATATCACTGAGATGAATATTAATATCGATCTGCAGTTATTGATATTTTCTTTTGATATTTCCCTGCACTATTCATTCGTTGTTATGGCTATGTTTCAACACTCAATGTTTTTCTATAATGTTGTTGTTCAATATAGTTGGATATATTTTAATGTCTTTTGGCATTTACTAATCGTTTTAGTGTCTCCAATTGTGGATCGGATCTGCATTAAATATATAAAGAAGAGACACATCCCATGAGTGGATATGTCTCCACAAAGTGGAGGCATGTCAGTTCATGAGATGTCTCATGAATTGTGCCTTTTCATCTTAACTAAACACTTGATCTCTAATCGGGGTTTGTTACTTAATAAACATAAATGCTTACCAAATTTGATTTGTATTTATCTTGCACAAATAAATAATATCCAATCTGGAAATGATCACCGATAATGATGCTTGATCGGTGTAATGTTATGAATCTGAGAGGAACTCTCGGCTGTGGCATACGGAACAGAATAGGCGTGCTTACAGATTGGGAGGGGCTAGAAGGCCGTACGTGACTGTTGCAGGTCGTACGGTGGATGAGCCTTACGGTGTTTGTGGCAGCCGTACGTTGGAGGTCGTACGTGGAGGTTGTAGGCTGTACGGTGGAGGGGCTGCAGGTCATACGATGGAAGCTGCAGACCGTACAGTGGGGGTTGTACGGTGGAGCTGAGGGTCGTACTTGAAGGTCGTACAGTAGATGTTGAGTGTTGTGCAATGAAGATGGAGGTGGTACAAAATGAGTTGGGAGTACGCCGAGGGATGAGAGCCGTTCCAGTCTTTAATACCCCCACACAATTTGGATTTAAAAACTTGCTAGATGAAATGTGAGTAATAGATATCGCTTCAGATTGCCAAAATCTGGAACCAGAGAACAAGCAAAATAGGGTGAGGGTTGAATCCCACCGAAACTACGAAATTCCAAATAGGGAGGATATTTCACCTCCGAAATGGCGGACAACAGAGTCCCAACAGGAATTTGCATAAATACAAATAAGTATGAAATCTCAACATATCCAAATTACATCCTACACGCCGGTCATAAATACCCCTTCGGAGAAACTCCCTAGGGTTCACAAAAGAAGCCGACACGGCAAATACCTACGGAACAAAAATAAAAAAGGGACCGAGATAAGCTAAATCAATTGGTCTGCATATTAGAGATAAATAATTTATTTACTTTATGACGGGGATATTACTGTCCTTCCATCCCAAAGTTTGCTTGTCCTCAAGCAAATGTAATGCTGGATGCTAGAGAATGTGTTCAGCTTCCCAAGTGGCATCGTCCAACGGCAAGTGCTTCCAACGTACCAAGTATTCCTTCAGGGTACGGTTCCGCAGTGTCTTCTCTCGTACATCAATGATCTCAATTGGTTCCAATATGAGCTTCTCTTCTTCATTTAGCGGCGAAAGGTCTGTGGTTACTACAATGTTCCGTCCCACGACTTTCTTTAGGCAGAAGACATGAAAGACGTTGTGGATGCGGCTCCCTTCTGGCAGTTCAAGTTCATAAGCAACTTCACTGATACGGTGAGTTACACGATAAGGACCATAAAAGCGTGGCCTCAACTTTTCTTTCCCATTTGCCTTCAATGATGTCTGCGTGTACGGTTGGAGTTTGAGATATACTAAGTCGCCTACCTCGAAACTTCTCTCTATTCGGTGCCTGTCAACATAGATCTTTTGTTGATTCTGTGCATTTTGTAAGTTTTCCTTCAAGACTTTGAGAATGTCTTGCCCTTCCTGAAGCCAGTCCTTTGCCCTCGGTGCACAACTGTCACCTAGAATCATGTCAATAAACAAAAGGGGTTCATACTCGTAGAGTGCTTTGAAGGGTGCCATCCCAAGAGACATATGATAAGTTGTATTGTAACAATATCTCCCAAATGTAGCCATTTGATCCATGCCCGTTGCTGTGTTGAAACGTAGTTCTAGAGGTAGCCTTCTACCCATTTGTTCACAATTTCCATTTGTCCGTCGGTCTGAGGGTGGTAGCTGGTGCTTGGTGACAATTTTGTTCCCGCCAACCGAAACAATTCCGTCCAGAAGATGTTGAGGAACTGACCATCCCTATTACTAACAATGTTTCGGGGTAACCCGTGCAGATGAAAAACTTCTTTGAAAAATAAGTCGGCTACCTGTGCAGCTTGGAAATTTGAGGAGATAACACAGAAGTGTGCATACTTCGTCAGTCTATCAACTACTACAAAGATACAATCCCTTCCATTTACCTTAGGAAGTCCGGTGATGAAATCCATGGAGATACCTTCCCACTTCTGTTCTGGTATGGGCAAGGGTTGTAATAGTCTGACGGGTAAGGTGTGTTTGGATTTGTTTTGCTGGCATACTACACATTCCTGCACGTACTGCAAGACATCATCTTTAAGTCCCTTCCATGCGAACCTTTCCCTGAGTTGTCTATAGGTTTTGAGAAACCTTGGGTGTCCGACCAATGGTGAGGCATGTATGTCCTTCAGAATTTTCTGCTTCATTTTGGACTCAAGTACTAAGTACATCCGATCCTTATAGTAAATGATGTCATCCACCCACCTTGTAACGATCGTCCTGAGTGTCGCCGTCCATTAACTTACATGCGAATGTGTTTTTAGAATATTCCACTAGTAAGTGTGCTTTCCAGTCGGCTAAGATCTGTGACAACACACAGATGGCGGGCTTTCTTGACAAAGCGTCTGCAACCACATTATTCTTCCCCTTTACATATTCGATGTCGAAATTAAAAGCATGAATCTTACTTATCCATTTTTGTTGCCTCTCGTTCAGATCTCATTGCTCCAAAAAATATTTTAAGCTATTATGATCGGTACGGACGGTGAACTTGGCACCCACTAGATATTGCCGAAACTTGGTCAGGGCATGCACAATGGCCAACATCTCTTTGTCATAGATGGAATATAAACACTCAGCTTGCGTAAGCTTCCGACTTTCATAGGCTATAGGGTGTCTTTCGTGCATTAGTACCGCGCCAATGCCCTCTCTGGACGCATCACATTCCAGAATGAATGGTTGAGTGGAGTCAGGTAAGGTGAGGACTGGGCAAGTGCTCATTGCTTCTTTTAACTTATCAAAAGTGTGTTGTGCCTTTTCATTCCATTGGAAGGACCCCTTCTTAGTCAGATCTGTTAATGGTGCATTGAGTTGAGAGAATCCTTTTACAAACCTCCGGTAATAATTGCACAACCCAAAGAAACCTTGCAACTCAGAGAGTGATTTTGGTGGAGGCCAGTCAAGTATAGCTTGAATCTTCTCCTGGTGGACCTATATTCCATGTTTACTGACCACGTGCCCTAGGTATAATATTTTTGTCATTCCGAATTCGCACTTGGATTGCTTGGCGAACAAGGATTGAGCCTCCATGATCCCAAGGACTTCATCCAAATGTCTCAGGTGTTCTTCCCAGGTTTTACTGTAAATAAGGATGTCATCAAAAAATACCAGCAAGTACTTACGCAATTGTTTGTTGAAGATGCGATTCATGCAAGATTGGAAAGTAGCTGGTGCGTTTGTTGATCTAAATGGCATGACCAGGAACTCATAATGCTCGTAGTGACAACGAAAAGCCGTCTTCTCCACATCTTCCCGCATGCGGATCTGATGGTATCCGGAACAAAGATCTATTTTAGAAAAATAAACCGCACCATGCAACTCATCTAACAATTCATCGATCCCGAGAATAGGATATCTATTTTTTATTGTCTTCTTATTCAACGCACGATAGTCCACACACATGCGTAATGTCCCATCTTTCTTTTTCACCAATACTACTGATGATTCATAAGGGCTAGAGCTCGGACGGATCCATCCCTTCTCGAGTAGCTCCTGAATCATCTGCTCAATCTCATCTTTGAATTTTTTGGGATGGCGGTATGGCGTGGTGATAACTGGTTTGGCGCTAGCTTCCAATTCGATGGTATGCTCAAACCCACGATGGGGAGGTATGCTGGGAGGAATGTCTGAAAAAACTTTATCATGGGTACTCAGGATAGCCTGTAGATCAGAATCTTGGGGTTGCATTCGTTGTCCTTTTATTGGTTCTGCCGAAACAAAGCAATGTGCAGCCCATGCTATGTCATCATGTCGGAAAATGGCCTCCATTCATTGTGCGGAAACTTCCTTGGGACCCTCATTAGCCATCCCTTGGAGAACAACTTTCTTCCCTTCAGCCACAAAAGTAAAATCCATCCATTTGAAACTTTGTGTGTACTCATCCAGGGATTCCATCCACTGTATGCCTAGAATAACCTCCATATCATCTAGGTCTACTACAAAGAAATCCTCTGTCACAGTGTGATTAGCCATGGTGATACTGAGTTGGGGAACAAGGTGTGTGCAAGGTAAGAGTGTTCCTCTGACGACCTTTACTTGGAAACCTGCGTGAGCCTTTGTATGGAGACCTCTTCTCTTCACCAAGGATGAGTTTATAAAGTTAGGAGTGGCTCCACTATCAAGCATCACAATGATCCTCTGTCCCTGAAGGGTTCCCCGTACCCTTAATACCATACATCTCGGGCTCCTAGCCAAGGCGTTGGTCACTCTATGTCGTACCAATGCCACGATTCTCTCCGTACGATTCAAACTTACCATTTTGGAGACCTCCTATGGGTGACCATCCTTTGTGGGGGGATTCTCTTGATCGTCCTCATCATCAGACACTACCTCGATGTAGTGTATTTTCCCTTTACCGAGGCATTTGTGCCTAGGTTCCCACGGTTCCTTACAATTAAAACATAATTTCTTCCTTCGGAGCTCCTGTCTGGTGCCTTTGTCCAATGAAGGCTTCTTCTGTGGAGGTTTGATATCTTTGTCTCATGGAATTAACGACGGTTTGGAGTGGGAGTAACCTCGAGAGGACGTTGATGATGATGCCGTGCTTCGTGCCTTTTTGATAGCCTTCGAAAGGGTGGCAGGATTGAAACTCTTAACCCATCCCCTCAGTGGTTTTGTTAATCCGTCCTTGAAGAGCACTATCTGTCTCCTTTCGGAAATATCCGTAACCAACACGAAGATCTTCTGAAACTCTGTGATGTACTCGTCGACCAATCCAGTTTGCCTTAACTGAGCTAGCTCTTTAAAATTAAGCTCTGGATCTTTACCATCAAATCAATCTATCAATCTTTCAGTGAATTCTGCATATGTACTTACTTGGTCGTGTCCTAGTGTGATGGTGCCGTGATGCCGCCATTCATGCGCCACTCCCTCCAAGTGGAGTGTTGCAAATTTAATTGCTTCCTCCTTTGGCATTGGATTGAGCTGGAAGTAAGTATCGGTCTTCATTACCCATGCCTGGGCAAATATGGATCTGGATCCATCAAATGGTGACATGTTTACTCTACTCAACTTCCTTCTGAGGTCATCGTTAAAATATCCCTGGTTTCCACCTTCGGAATATCGCATTCTCAATTCCGCATAATCTTTGTAGGATATATCCCCTTCCAAGTTTGCATTCTTCCAGTCTTCTTTCAACTGTTCTTGAACTTCCTCAAAGGTCGGTTGCCTTCCTCTTTGTGGTACCTCTGTCCTTGGAGGGAAAATTGGCATGGAAGGTTGGGAGTGTGCCGGATGAGGATTTGCTTTTCTCGTAAACGAGGCGGCACTGTGACCATTTTGTTTGTCAGATATCTTATTGTTTGCCAGTTTCCAAAGAGCTTCTTCCATAAGTTGTTGAGTGTCATTGATTTGTGCCTGATTCCTCGAAAGGTCCCTCAATAGCGCCATGAATTTAATAGGAGTGGGTTCTTGATCTACCATTCTATCAGTTGAGTGGGATCTCCTTCGTTTCCGGCTATAAACTTTCGTTCACTGTCCACAGGCTGGCAGGATCTCAAGCTCTGATACTACTGTAATGTTCCGAACCCAGGTGGAGCTCTCAGCTGTGGCGTACGGGACAAAATAGACGTGCTTACAGATTGGGAGGGGCTAGAAGGCCGTACGGTACAAGGGCCGTACGTGACTATTATAGACCGTATGGTGGATGAGTTGTACGGTGTCTGTGTCTACCGTACGTGGAGGCTGCAGGGCATATGGTGGAAGCTGCAAGCTGTACGGTAGATGCTGAGGGTCGTGCAGTGAAGATGGGGGCGGTACGGAATGAGTTGGGAGTACGCCGAGGGATGAGAGCCGTTCCAATCTTTAATACCACCACATAATTCGGATTTAAACACTTGCCAGATTAAATGTGAGTAATAGATATCGCCTCAGATTGCCAAAATCCGAAACCAGAGAACAAGCAGAATAGGGCGAGGGTTGAATCCCACCGAAACTGCGAAATACCAAATAGGGAGGATATTTCACATCTGAAATGGCGGACAACAGAATCCCAACAGGAATTCACAAAAATACAAATAAGTATCAAATCTCAACATATCCAATCACATCCTACACACCGGTCATAAATACCCCTTTGGAGAAACTCTTGAGGGTTTACAAAAGAAGCCGACACGACAAATACCTACGGAACAAATATAAAAAAGGGAGCAAGATAAGCTAAATCAATCAGTCTGCATACAAGAGATAAATAATTTATTTACTTTATGACGGGGATATTACAATCGTGATCCTAAATGAAACATGAAATGCCAATAATCTGCAAGTAATAACCTCTAAATGTAGATCGATAATATAGTTGAAATATAGTAGATTTCGATCAGTTATATAAGTGATCATCAATTTCTAGAATTTATTGCAAATGATGACATGAATATATATACAATTAAATATGTGTGTATACCATAGTAACATAGGGACGCGTCCCCCCCCTAAATCCCAGACGCACTTGAGACGGGGGGATGACGTCCCAGAGTCCTTGGTGGAGCCATCGTCCCGCCGCCGTCCCGGTGGGGGACACAGGGACGTCCCGGGTAGGGACAAGGGGATGCCTGGATGTCCCTCGACCTTGAGGGGATGCCCAGATGTCCCCCATCATGGCAAGCCAAAAAATACAAGTTTTAAATTTTTTTTTTGTTCATGGGCGGGAGGATTTATACAAATATAACATTTAAGTATAAGTCTGATTTATTTAATTTCTTATACTTTAAGTTATATTTGTATAAATACATTCCAAGATGTTTGAGATAGGTTCTAGCTTCATAGGAGTTAAGATGCAAACTATTAGATTTTGGGGGTTTTCGAAAAATTCTAGACTTAGCCAAATTTCAGGATTCAGCAAGCCTTCAGTAGGGTTACCTCCCACAATCCATCATGGCTTTCTAAGGTCAAACTAAAGTTGGCAAAATGATTTTCAAAGGGTTTTAACTTGTTTTATCACAAATCACTTGGTTTCGACCCCATCTCTATGAAAGACTTAGCTGAGCTCTCGCCCAAATCTCAGACAAACATGACTTCCCAACATGCCAAAATCACTCAAACCTCATTTGCCGGACCTAGGGACTTGAAAACAGCCACCAACAAAGATATAAATGTTAGGTATTGGTCCTTTTGTGTTGGATATACATGTTAGATATAACTTATATGAATATCTAACATTTATATCCAACACAAAAGGACCAATACTTCAACACAATACTTTTACATCTTTATGTCTTATATTGTTGTACATCTTTTCATAACTAGCATTTTAAGTACCACATGTATAGTATATACTATATACACCCCCCTTGTCCCCCGCTGTCATCCCCCCGCCATCCCCAAATTGAGGCCCCTTTGTCCCCCCATCCCAAAAACTTGTCCCCCTGTCCCCCCGTCCCCCAGGGCGGTGTAACTATGGTGTATACATATGTCAGGACATACTGACATATATATATATATATATATATATATATCTTATATCTTATATATATATATATCTTAATAGTTTTTGTCTCAAGGTTTTATCTGACTGAAGCTACAGAACATCAATGCCTTTGCTTTTTTTTTTTACTTTTACTACCACTGGCTGTTATTTGTCTACGTTCTTCTCTGTCTTCTGCTGCCTCATGCTCCGCAATATATTTTAATATTGTTGCATGTGGTATGGGTGCACCTTTTTTTCCAAGGCATTTCTTGACTCCTCTTCCAGGGTATCTACACAAATGGCTTACCACCCAAAAATATGAACTATTTCTTTCTACATCACAACCTTGACATTTCCAACGGAATGCACCACCTCCTGGAAAGGGTCTTACAATATCAACATATTTCCACAGGAGAATCAGAAGGGGGTTCTACTCTTTGTTCAATATTGCCTACTGAGGAAGAGGTAGATGCCATTGTAGTTCCTTTTCCTATGGCAAGAAATTGTATACATATTCAATATAAAAACAAGAGAATGAAAAATTGTGGAAAAAAATTGGTAGAGCTTATGGACAATGAAAGAGAAATGAAAAAAAAAAATGCTTAAACAAAAAAAAAGCAAATGGAACAAGAATTTACCTCTTCCACTCATTGTAAGCTTGCAAAGGTGTAGAAATGAGGCCCAAACACTTTAAGAAGGTCCATAAATCAATCTTCCAACTCCTTGCACAATCGAACTCTTGCTCAACCACATATTTGCTCTTGCTCAAGACAAAATAACCTATTTGCACACCACAAATGAGAATGAGAAGTCAACATGAGACTTTCAAACCCACTTTTTAGGGTTGTGGATGTCAAAATATTATAAAATTTGCAAAATAAAGTCATTTTATCGCCATTTGGGGACCCAAGTTCGACGAAGTTTGACTCGGGTGCAATGTTTTCCGGCTGGTTCGCCCTGGTCCGAAATGATTGTTGATTGGTTCGAACTTGCTATTCGTGGATCGGACCCTGTCTAGATCCACATATGGACCGGACTCGGACCACGGACCAATTTGAACCTCGTCTGGTCTGGTGTCTAGTCTAGGCGAACTGGGCTTCTTAGATAAATACTTTGAGAGATCAGAACCTATTGATCTGACGATTTAATGGGTGGCAATAAGTTATGAAATAGGTGATAATGCTTGTTCCATGAATTGGCATTATGTAAAGCTCAAGTAGAGTTTGAGTTCATCCATGTGGCGTGTATTGTGCTTTGTTATATTATAGGGTAAAGTAAGGCACCCAAAGAAAGTCTTTTGTGCGGCTGCAAACAAACATATAGATGGAAAGAACTTTGATTGCCTAGTTGTTGCCATCACTTATAAGTCACCTTAGTTTAATGTTTAGCTAGAAAATTGTGTGATTAGTAGTTTTTTGTGAACCATGATCAAATTGCTATAACATGTTCTGTAAATCTTCCGTGACATAAAAATATCAGCCAGGTATTTAAGGGGAGCAAAGTGAGTTTTTAAGGGGGAGTTTTGGTTCTTTGTCATTGTTGTCAAAGGGGCAGAAGAACAAAGAACTTTGATGCTAATATCTTTTGATAGTGAGTTGTTTGCTTTGTTATTGATGAATGTTGTCATCAATGACAAAGGGGGAGATTGTTAGAATGTGATGCTAGTGCTATCATGTTGTTGTCATTGATGTCAACATATCCTATGCATTGATGTGGATTGGATGTTCTTGGTGATTCGGTAGAAGTGTGCTCTAGATGATGTGCCGTAAAGATTTATCTTTAGCTGTGTTGGTGTTGGTCCCATTTATCTTGCAGCATAATGTGGTTCATTTGCTTGGGTCTAGTCTTATCTGGAAAGTGGTCGTTGTGCTTCAGTCCAAGTATTTGCATTATAACGTATAGATCTTATCTGTTGGTTCCGAAGATCTCGGTGATGGTGTAGCATGCTGTTATGAGCAAGGTGTGTTGTATTGAGCGAGGTGGTCCACGTTTTATTCCTTACCACCACGGGGATGCTTCGGTGTGGCCAATTTCAAATTGTTTTAGGCTGACCTAGTTGTTGGCATGGGATGGTATAAGAGAGTGATGATTCTATTTGTTGTGATATGCTTGTGTTTTTGTAATATGCAAAGTGATTGCGAATCTGACAAGGGAAGATTTGTGTATTGATATGTATGCGAGTTGGTGCAACTGGTAGCAAATTGTTATATCATTTCTGTGTTGATTATCGGTGACAGTGACTTCAGTGGTGGATTTATTTTCATTTCTTATATTTTGGCAGTGAGCCTATTTGTACTGGCAGTGAGCCTTTATATTTAAAGATTAGTTAGCCCAACCGGCAGTGAGCCAACCAACAATGACCAAACCAACAGTGAACCCTTGTAAAAATCACCTTAACCAGTGTTTATTTCATGAGAATTAGCTTCTCTGTGGTTTTTCCCATCTTAGGTTTGTTTCCACATAAATTCTAGTGTTCATTGTGTTGATGGTTTTGTGCTTTCATGTTCATATCTGTTATAAGTTTCTGTTTAAGTATTCACCGAATTAACAAAGGTTAAGGAAATTGTTTGATTATAACTGATTCACCCCCCTGCCCCCCTCAGTTATTTGGCCTGTTCAACAGAAAATACAACCAAAGGAAGACCATTTTGTAAAGAAGAAAAAGTAAATTTCAAAGTAAATTGCGGTTTGTCAAATGTGGTACTGAAGAAGTTGAAAATGCTTGACTAGGGAGATTGGACATCCCAATTTTATAAGAGTTGAGGTATCAAAATTGTCAATTTTATGTTAACCTTTTTTTTGTTTAACTTGACTGGAGAATTTCTAGCTTCATATTTTGTATTGCTCTCTGTATCCCTTTGAAAAGATGCACATCTTAAACTGCAACAAATGACAACCACTATCTAGTTCACCCATTTTGACAATAGTAATGATTGTATTTCATCCAGTTTCAATATTAATGTTACACATGAAATTCACTTTGTGGTTCTTTATTGCTGAAAGCATGGGGCATCATGTTTTTTCAAGCGTTTCTTCTATATGCATTCTGACACATATATATTAGCCTTTTTGTTGAACTGAAAATGATTGTGCTTTCAGTGGAATTGTTGTAGTCAAACAAGAATTTTGAAGGTAGTTTTAAAGTTATTAACTGGCTTAATTGGGTTATTTGTCTAGTTTTTTCTTTTAATTATGTAGAATGTGAGATTACTGAGTCCATAGCAATGGGGCTATGCCAATGCTCTTATTTATATATTATTCACCTTGATCATAAAATGGAATCCATGCAGGTCTTGGAGCAGTTTGGAATACAGCAAAAGTGGAAGCTGGATCAATAGTTGCAATATTTGGTCTTGGCACAGTTGGTCTTGCGGTAAAATGTCTGACATAACACCAAAGAGGAAATAGGACTTTATTTATCTAAATAGCTGATTTTAATTTTCAAATCCACAGGTTGCGGAGGGTGCCAAAGCAGCAGGTGCTTCACGTGTCATTGGCATTGACATTGATACAAAGAAGTATGCAATTGGTATGCCAAAACCTTTTCTAATTTTTCCCAAGTCAGAATTATTCTGCTCTTGATTTTTAAGTGTTTTGATAGTTGCACATAGGGCTGCAAAGTCTTTAATGGTGTTGTCACATTGTGAATTCCAGCTAAAGATTTTGGAGTCACAGAGTTTGTGAATCCTAAAGATCATGATAAACCCATTCAGCAGGTTGGTTCATACACCATACACCTTTGATTGCAATGGATTAGCATAATTTGTGTGAATGTTTGTTTGACGCGCTTTGCAGAATCATTCGCATTTCTAAAAAATATACTTGTTTGGTAGGTGATTGTTGACATAACCGATGGAGGTGTTGACTACAGCTTTGAGTGTATTGGAAATGTTAGTATAATGCGAGCTGCTCTCGAGTGCTGTCATAAGGTGATTTTCTCAATTGCCAATGTGTTTTTCAAGCCCTAGAATGCATTCCAAAACATGCCTTTGTTCTTTAGATTTATATTGCATCTTTCTTATGGTTGCAACACCTCTGCAGGGCTGGGGGACATCTGTTATTGTTGGTGTTGCAGCCTCTGGACAGGAGATTTCTACTCGACCATTTCAACTGGTTACGGGGCGTGTATGGAAAGGCACTGCTTTTGGTGGCTTCAAAAGTCGTTCTCAAGTACCATGGCTTGTTGACAAGTACATGAAAAAGGTTAGATTCATATGATTTATTATGTGGACCATGTACAACATTATTTTATATTTGATTAGCTTTCCATTGTTTCCTGAATATGCCATAGTTGGACAGAATCATTTGAACTGTGCCTTGTACTTGCAGGAGATCAAAGTGGATGAGTACATTACACATAATTTGACACTTGACCATATCAATGAAGCATTTCATCTGATGCATGGTGGGAATTGCTTGCGAGTTGTACTGAAGATGCACACCTCTTCAGGCAATCTCTAAGTGTATTAAATTCAATGTTGCAACCATAGATGCTATAGTTATGTTGTACGAGGTAAAACCGTAAAGTACGAGGTAAAACCGTAAATATGATTTGCAATGGTATTTTTGTTGTTTTGGAACAAACATAAGACACTGATAAGGTTTGTAAATGCTAAATCAATGGAAAGATTGAGAGATGATGCTCTGATGCTCTTATATATGTGTGTGTCAGTAATGTTTGAAGGGAAACTAGAATGCTTATAATTTTGATATGGGTAAGGGAATCCCATGGTTAAATTACTGAGCATGAAATAATTATATGCTGATTAATAGTCTACCATATTTATCTGGCTTTTTGAAATTGTTACTTTCATTTTTCAGTAGCTCTTCAGATGTGCTACCTTTCTCTTATCAAGAGATGTTTCTTTGCTTTCATCCACCGCAGCTTATTGCTTTCCCCTTTTTCTGTTTCTATGCGGTTCTATTGTTTGTACTTATACCATGCATTACACAATCACCTTTTGGTTTGTGGGCCTGTTAAAACATTGTTATAGTATAATGTTTATAGTTATACTAATGCTTAATTTACTTTTCTTGAAATTCCTCTAATGTTTTGAATATCTTCTGTTTTCTATGTTTCAGTCTGCTTAGTGGACTTTTGTATGCCAACCTGTGTCTCAAGTACTATATCATGACCTGATAAACATTTTTGGATGAAATCACAATCTACTGTAATTAAGGTTTAAGTTGCATGTTTGGATGATTAGATAACCAGTATGTGATAGCCTTAAAAAGTTTTTTATTTGTACAGCTGGCAAGGTTGAGTTCATCTTCTGAGCTCTGCAATGAGGTCAAAACCAAAGGAGGTATAAATTAGATACGATACAATCTGTTCCTAAATGGCCAGGCCACGACCTAAAAAAATAAAAATTGTTGTCCTGTGTACATTGTTTTCTGCTTTGGACATGATGGGATAGGGAACTAAACATCTGTTTTTTCATTCAAGGCCTAATTGGCAAGATTTTAAAAACGTTTTATTTCAAAATCTGGAATCCACTAAAAAATTGATAAAGAACTGCCATAAGAAATCAAAGGGCAGAACTAGAGAACACTAAGAATGGCCTAACCCATCCCTGATTAATGAGGTAATCAAACCTTCTTTGGTGGGTTCATCAAGCTTAATTTTGATGGTATTGTGAGAGGTAGCTTGGCCCCAGCTGGTGTGAGGCCTGATTTTATGGTTTCCTACTTGCTCTTTTGTTAGAGAAGGTTCTTTCCTCAGTTTTGTATTGAGTAATGAAGTGGAAATGCCTGATCGTCTTGAATTGGCAATTTTCATATTAAAGGTATTAGATTTCCACAATCCATAAGAATGATGCTATAGTTTCTGGATTTGATTGTGTGAGAAATTTTTATTGATATTAAAAAATTCTCATATAATCAAATCCAGAAACTACAGCATCAATTTTCATATTTTTGAGTTGTTGGGGGTCAGGATATTCTCAAGGCATTATTAATGGAAACATTATTGATGAAGGCAGTTTTCAAGTTATTTTAGTCCTTGTGTCAGAGAGCAATGGTATTGCAGATCAATTGGAAAATGCATACATTTCTCAATATCCTTTTTTTGGCGAAGATGGGTGATGATTTAGGAGTGGCAGATTGGTGACATTTTTTACGTTTATGTTAAGCATCCTTTTCTGCCCCTCACTGCTAATTTCCAAACGCCTTTGTATTATTTTCAATTACTTTCAGGTAAGTTGGTAACTATGTTTGGCCGCTGCATAGTACCACACATTTTCTCTAGCATGTAATGTGTGTACTTCATGCAAGACGATCAAAGCTGTTTTGTGTGGGTTTTTGTGAAACAAAATGTGTTGGAGTGTATGACTCTCTTTGCATTTCATAGTGTTGTCTTATGAAGGGTTCTCTAGCATCTCTCTGCCAGCATCAGTGGGAGTTTGCAGTGGTTGATGCCGCATGGTATGTCCAGAGGCAAGTAGGGATGTGGCACAGTATTATGGTGCTGATTTTGACTTCTGGCTTAAATTCACCTTCTAGATCAAAGATTTTGTGTTGTTGGCATTCATCAAAAAAATTCTGGGTGAGCATGGCTTGGGTAGTACAGGAATATTGCAGACTAGCCTGTCAATTGTAGCAGATTTTGTGTCCAAGCTAAGAAGCTTGTGTTGCTGATCTTGTGGTTTGGGATTGGATTTTCCACACCCTTTCTGCATCCTTGGTGGTGTTGTGGAGAATAGCTTTGAATAGGGGTTGCAATGGAGGAGTTGGTGGTGTGTAGTTAGGGTTCTTTGATTGTTCTACTGTCAATCCGCAGACTCATATTCCAGATGTTTCGAAGATGTGGCCCCCTATATAGATAATGTTAAGAGTCATTTCAGGGATGACAATTTGGAGATTTCAAGTCTAGGTACCCTTCCTTGCTTTCTAAGGGTAGTTATTGGGGCTGTATGAAGGAACTTTGTTGAGCGCGGTGTTAATATTGTTGAAAAAGATGTGGATGCCACCGCAGCTACTGTGTGCCTTTTTAGCTTGCATTACGACCTCTTTTGTCTCTGCTTTTGTATTGCCAATGGTTATGTTTAGCCAGTTTTGGGATAACTAGCTTGTTATATTTTGCCTATATCAATTTTTATTTCTGTGTAAGAGTTTATCCTCAAACAGTCATGGACCCCTTTTAAACCCTCAATTAAATTATGAAAAAAATTAAAAAACCTATCCCGGTAAATTAGAGCATTCAAAAAGGAACAAATATACAGGCATAATTAGCAAATAACCCAGGTGACATTGTCTATAATACTGATTAACTATTATTATGTATACTTTCTTAAATGCCAGGAAATTGTGCAAATGGCATATAGTTTTTGTTGGCTCTCAGGTTCATACATCTTTAGATGCTAACTAGAAATTTGCACAAATGCATTTTAAAACACTACCGAATTCTGTGGAGGTTGTTTATGATAAAGGATATATATACTATGAACGAATAACACTTCATTTGTGTCCAAACCATTTTAAGTTTGAAAAAGAATGTATTCTCGGGAAGGTGTGCCAGAGTAAAAATGAGTGGATGGGACAATTTTTGTCCGGGATATATGGTCTCCACACATTTTAACAAATATACATGGATGGAGTGCACAAAATTTAACCACAAATCATTTAAGTAAATCCCCCGCCATTAGAAGATGACGACCCTTTTACTAATGTGCAAGTTGATTATAAGAAGTCTTAAATAAGGGATAAAAATGGATATGAAGTTTCTTGTAGATGGTAAAAGTTTTCTACAGTGCACAAAATATAGATAAACTTTTGGATAAAACTGTGTAAAAAAAAATTTGTTGGATGTTTCAAATCACTTTTAGTCATTAGGAAGAGGATTGTAGAGTTTCTTACCTTGTGAAATATTAAAATATTAAATAAAATTTTCATATTCTAATTTGGCAACTATCCAGGAACTCATTATCCCTAATTGACCCTTCCAAATAGCTTCCAAAATAGCTGTAACCAAAAAAGTTACCAGCCTACCTCATTTTATTTTTTCTCCTTTTTAAACTGAAAACATTAAATAAGTGCTTTTAAAATCATTGTACCAAAATGAATAGTATTTTTTTTTGAATTGTTGACTTGTCTGCATCTTTTGTTATTTTCAAAATTTTGAGTTATTTTTTAGCATTGCATAGGTGCTCGATGTATCATCTCTTATTAGCTCCTGCTATGGGAGGAATATTTATACATTCAATTAAATCTATAAGATGTCAAGGCATCAAGCAATCAGCGTCAAGAATTAAAATAGACTCACCAAATTTCTTGAAGTTTATAATTTTTTAATATTTATTTTAAAATGTACAAATTATTTTATTTATTAATCAATTAGATAATAGTACTTAACAGTCTTACTAGGGTTAAAATATCCATTAATGAGAAGCAAGAATTAAAATAGATTGGCCAAATTTTCTAATGTTTGTATTTTTGTTTCATTTTCATATAATAGCCTTTTCACTATTCCATAATAGTGACTACTTTTGTCCTATTTCTTTTGACAATTCAATATTCGATAAAATTATTTAATTTTTTTAACAAATATATACAATTATAAATATTATGATTAAACATACAAAAAGATTAAATGTATTGCTTTAATTAACTCATTTAGTAATGATGAGATCATAATTTCTTATATAATATTATATAATAATTTTTTTTAATAATAATATAATAACTAATAATATAATATAATTTATACATATTATTGAAATAATTATAATACATTAATTAAATATAATTGCATAATTAATACTTATTTTTTAAATTAAGCGCTATCATGTTATAGGGCTAGCTCCCTCTATTCATCTGCAAAGAAAATTATATCACTAATGTTGAGTGTGATCCATGCAAAGGCCAAGCCTCTTGTCTGGATACATCCCAGAGTTTTTCCTATACTAGCATTACTTGAACTATTACAAAGAAGTGCCTTAATCCATAGATGTCGTAATCATGCATATGAAAATCTCCCTTGAAGTTGCATCCAATCACACTGCTAATCGTGTTCCATGTCTCTGCAGATTGAATCTTCAACAAACGACGACATTGCCCTCCTAGGGACTTGTCTCTACCCATGCACCCAACTCTAGCATATATATTGCCTCACAATATTGATGTCCAAGTCTCGGTAGGATGCAAAAGAAAGCACCATCAACCCCTGTTTATAGCGACCATCGATCCAACCAATGCAACTGTATGGTCCTGTCAAACAGTGCTCTCATCACATAAGCGATTTAAAAGAAAGATCTAGATTTATCCTTTGCTGGAAAAACATGTGAAGAGCCTCTTACGAACTGCCCAATGCAAAAATGTCTCAGAGAATCTACAGAAGCCCAGTACTATGCCTGATTGGTTATTTTATCTTTTTGTCTAGTCTTCCAGTCTTGCCTCAAGATTATCAGATCTGAATGATAAGCACTCTTCTCCAACCCTATACCAAAAGGTTTCTTTTATCCAATACCACACTTAGGAAGCATGAGGTTTTCAGTTCTCCTTTAAAATCTCTTCCAATTTTGGCCATTCCCTAATCAATTCCATAATGGAGCATCCACTATGCGTCTGCACACCTAGATTAGCCAAATAATCTGGTGCTCTATTAGCTCACGAAAGTTGTTAGTTATTCGGTATTCTTTGAACGTAGACAAACAGTCCATGATATCTGAAACCCGTCTATTCGATTTCCAATTTGAAGAGGAGCCCTTAACAACCGCATTAATGGCAACTTGTGAATCTCCTATATCGATTTCCAATATCTCCTTATTGAAACAAAGTTGTAACCCCCTGGCCAAGGCTTCCAGTTCAGCCTCGTTAGTTGCCCTCCCAATTGAATTCTAAAGTGCCCGCATGCATTCACCATTGTAGTCCCAAATTATGCAACCAATCCCAGTTGCTTCAGGGTTACCTATCGCCGCACCATTAAAGTTTGGTTTCCATTTACCTTCATTTGGCTTCACCCAACTTTCCTTATGTCTTTTGAGTTTTTGATCAATTTTAATCCCAGAGGGACATTTGAGACCCTTCCAAGCCCGCTGTATCTCTTCATCGCACTTCTTAATATACTGCACTCTTCTCTCAACCACCATTGCGTTCACTATCTCACAAATGTCGTCTTCAATCTTAGCTATAATCATATCCACCAACATTGAAGCGTTGTTGAAGATTCGTCTATTTCTTTCTTTCCAGATCTTCCATAGAAGCATAGATGGAGTAGACGTCCATATATCTCCCCACAACGATCTTCTCCCCATTAGCTGGCCAACCAATCAAAAAGTTCAAGAGAGTTTCATTTCGAACAGTAGACCAACCCAATGGAAACAGAAGCCAATCATAACCCAACCAAGCCGAGTACTCGCTCGATTTTGTTGTGCACAAAATCACCTCATCATCCTGTGTGGAAAGAACAATCCTGCACCTATTGAGGATTTCGTTCAGAATTGGGCCTACACAATCTGGGATTTTTATCAATGAGATGGGTTTCCAAAGTTTTAGGTGGCTGTCCATATTAGTTGGCATAGTATAGTCACAAACATATTCCCCATTTTCTTGAGTTGCCTTAGCCACCCAATCTTTGTTCTCAAAAGCAGTGATAATAGCATCTTCCCCGTTCCATGAATCCAATCAAAATTTCGCCTTCTTCCCATTTCCGATTATCCAAGGGATATGTTCCATGATTAAGAATCTGCTGCCCCAAATGTATTTCCTGACCACTGACCTACCTAAGGAGCTGCCTTGTGTCAAGATCCGTGAAGTCTCATTGTTGTCCAAATATTTTTTCCTCACCATCCAGCACCAATGCTTCTCTGGTTCCTTAAATATTTTTTATGTTAATTTCATCCAAAGAGCCAAGTTCTGAAACTCCATATGTCTTAATCTAGCACCCCCATTTTCTTTGGCAAGGCAGGTAGTATTCCAGTGTATAAGAAGTATGTGTTTATCCTCCTTTGCACCCTCCCACAAGAATTTTTTCATGAAGCTTTCTAGTGCATCAATAACTCGGGCAGTAAGTTTGAAACATGACATAGCGTAAATGGGCAATGTTGAAAGGATAGATTTGATTATTATAATCCTACCCACTTGGGACAACCACTTATTTTTCCAATTTGCAAATTTAGGATTGCACTTACTGATAATATCTTCCCAAAATTCACACTTAGTTGCACCAATAAATAAAGGAACCTCCAAGTATTTTATTGGCAAATTGGATGCTGAGAACTTCAAGATATATGCAATTCATTTCTGTACAACCTCGTTTGTACTAAAGAATATCATTGTCGATTTTTCTTTGTTTACTTTTTGACCGGATACTTCAACATACTTTGCAAGTGCATTGTTGATGACTTCTACCTCTTTACAAGAAACTTCACCAAATAGGATTGTGCCATCAATGAATTAGGAATGTCCAATTGTGTCCATCTCCTCTGCCACAAAAATTCCTTTCCATAGCCTTTTCATTCTCAGCTTGCTAATATATCTTCCCAATGATTCAACTATAAGCACATACAAAAAAAGGTGATATAGGATCACCTTGGCGCAGTCGTTTTATAGCTTTAAAAAAAGTCAAACAAAGATCCATTTGCTAATATAGAAAAAATTGTAGAAGATATACATGCTCTAATGATTTTTATCCAAGTCTCATCAAGTCCAATTTTTTCCAACATTGAGAAGAGGAAATCCCAATCCACATCATCATACGCCTTACTGATGTCTAATTTAAGCACCATGCTTCTTGTTTTCTAATCATTTATGGAATGAATAACTTCTGAAGCAAGGATAATGTTGTCCACAATTTCTTTGCCTAATGTAAAGCCGTTTTGTTCCTTCCAGACTAGCTTCCCCATGATTTTCTTTAACCTGTTTGCAAAAGCTGTTGAGGCTATCTTGCAAATAGTATTACACAACAAAATGGGCTGAAAGTCGCTAAACGTTTTACATTCACTCTTTGGGAATTAGAACAATTACTATGTTATTCATTTCCTTGACAAGTTTTTTCATTCTTCTTATGTCTTCCACCAGCGTATGGATCTCTGCCCCCACAAAGTCCCAACACATTTGGAAAAACTTGGCTGGAAAGCCATCCAGACCGGGAGATTTTTATAGATGTAATTAGAAGCTAGCGATTCTGATTTCTTCCAAAGTGAAAGGTTGCATCAACATTTTATTATTCTCTTTTGTAACCAACTTGGGAATTGCGTCCAACAATTCAGAGTCTCTCATTTATATACCACGTCCTCACCAAGTATATTATGAAAGAATATAACTGTCGCCTCACCAATCCTTGCAGTGTCCTTGATGCACCTACTATTATCATCCCATATCTCATCAATTTAGTTTGTCGTCCTTCTGGACTTGACAGATGCATAGAAGAAGCTTGTATTAGCATCCCCATTTTTAATCCATTTCTCGTGCGTTCTCTCTCCACAAGATTTCTTCTCTTGCCATCATCTCTACAAGTTTTGCCTTAGTTCTTTCGCTTTTACAAAGTCCTCATTGAACATGCCACCCTTTATGACTTTCTCATGCAATCTCACTAACTTAGCCTCAACCATTTCTTTTCCAAGAAAATATCCCTAAATACTTCCTTGTTCTATATTCGTAACTCGTCTTTGATGAAATGAAGTCTTTTGATCAAAAAATAGCTTACTGTGCCCTTATATATTTCACTTTCACACCACCATTCTTTCAAATTCTTCACTAAAGATGGTTCCCTCTACCACATGGATTCGAACTTGAATTACTCACTACATAATTTAAGGGAGTACCCAAAATCCGAATCGAGAAGTGGTTCGATATGGAAGCAAGGAGTATGCTAGAAATGTGATGTCTTCCTACATCCATAAAGGACCAACAAAGAAGCAATCCAACCACTCTAAAATGTTAGTGAAACTCATCTTGCGATTGGTCCAAGTGTAGGAACCATTTTTTTGGGACGCACTCTACAATTTCAACGTCTTCTAAAAAAACTTCTGAAAGTCCAACATTACCCTCTTGACTTTATTTAACCACCACTCTTTTCTTTTAGTCCATAGTTGTTAAAAAGTTGAAATTTCAAGTTGAAGATTCTACATACTACCTCATATTGAGTCAAGTTTTTATTTGATGTCACAAACCCCACCTTGCATGTATTGGGATTCCACAAACACCCAAGTCCACTACAAAGATTAGTAGCTTCTAAGAAACATCCTTCCCATCCACGAAAGAATAGTAAGAACCTTCTTCCAACTTCCAGATCAGTCTTTGTCTCTTGAAATAAAATTATATCTAATTTTATCTTCTCTAGCTAGCGCTTGATTAAGTGCCTCTTCATGTGTGTTTCTGGATTCGATTGTGTGCATTTTTTAGCATCAACGTTTCAGATCACAAATGACTTGTTAAAATGGATTGTGGAAATCTGATATTATTAAGTGCCTCTTGTTAGGGGCCGATAGGCCCTTGACATTCTATGACATGATCTTCATTGCTCCCAAAGGAAGATCTTTCCTCCCTTGGTCTTCTTAAGGAAATTCAATACATTGATAAGTCCCTTCTCTAATTCTTTTGCCTTCTCTTATGCCCATTGGTATTCTTTATAAAGCCAAAGGATTTGGCGGTAGATTAATTGAGGCATCTTACAACGATTACATCAAACTCGTCATTCTCTGAGCACACTTCTAGATCTTCCTCATCATCAAGAAACCCAATTTATTCTTCCCTATTTACACCCTCAAATGATTTCTCTCACATTGGATTACATGCGTTAATAAATAATTTCTCCTCAATAGGTTTTTCTATGCATTCCTTGGGTGGCACCACAATAGCTTGATCCAACACTACTATGTTGTGGATTTTGGAATCCATCATCATGCCCACCTTTGTAGACACATCCCTATTTCTGTTTGATTCTTTTTTCCCTAAATTCAATTCTTTTGGGATCCATTTCTCAATTTTCTTATGTGGGAGACAATAATTTTCTTCGATATGCGTGCTTTGGCCGCATCTAAGGCAAAATTGCCTATCTTCCTCTACTTCGATTTCTTGGAGCCCAATATATTATTTAACTTTTAATCTGATAGATTTAGGGGTCTTTCTAACAATAACCATCTTTTGTTAGAGTTTTGAAGAATTGATCGGATTAATCTAACCGATGAAATCAACATTTGATTTCTATCCTTCACTCTATACTGATCTGATTATCTATTATGATTTGGTTATCATAATTAACCTCTGATGCACATGATTAATAATCAATGATTTAATATTTACTAATTATGTACACACACACACACACACACACGATCAATTATATTATAATGATTAAAAATAATTGATTGCAGAAGGTATTGATATTTAATATCGTTATACAAATCATGAGGTTCACAACATATATACATCGATCATGTATTTGATTAATGATATTGTTGACATACTAAAATGACAATTGTTATTAGTAAACGACATTTGTTATCAGTGACGTGTCACATAGAGACATGTCTCTATGTGGAATATGTAGTTCCACGTAGAGACATGCCTCTATGTGAGGCACACAACTATTTAATAATATATTTATAGGAAGTCGATCCAATATTGAGCAATGTATAGAAATATTTAAGTGCATAGAAATATGGTATACGGTCTTCTATAAACTGGTCTCAATAATATCAACCCATATCATATCAACATTAATATACAATAGATAGAAATTGACACACATATGTGTAGTATTACTTGAGATTGATAACAATGATTCATTCTATACTAGTGAACTGTGGGATTTGATCCTTATATATTATATCTATACCTCTATATAACAACAAATTAAAATTAAAATTCTATTTTCTTATAAATTTGATATAAACTGAACAACTTTATTAGTGCATATAGGTATGAATTATTGTTTCCTAAACCATCAAAGTTCCCAGTGACGTATCAATTTTTCCCAAGCATGCCTCAAACCAATATTCCACTAAAAGATTGTCCAATTGAATCTAGATTGGTTTGGTATAGGGATCCAAGGGTGTAGGGTCAAATTTTGGCTACCATCATTGCATGCATAGAGGAAAGTCCTCCATCATCCATAATCCACCTGTAAAATCTTATTTATCTCCTGCTTGTTTGCAAAAATGACCACAAAGAAGCCCTTTGGAAAAATTTAATAATTTCTTCAGTTTTCTAGGAAGCCCTAATCCATTTTCTTATTCTTTCATGTTCTATCCTAGGTCCAATAAATTTGCATACTACTGCTAGACCCTCCCAAATTTTTAAATCATAACCTATAATTAGGTCATCCTTATACCTCCTTGATTAGATAGATTAATCTTTTGCCGCTTAATCTCTTCCATAGATCTTAGGTTTAGGTTAGATTGATCGAATCCTTCCATCATTTTGTTCTCCTCCTTATCCTTCTAGATACTTCTCAAAAATTCTCCTTGAATCCATAAGAAAATAGTTCACCATGCATTAAATGCTCTAGGTCATTCATCTTTAATGTCAACACATTTTACATATCCCAAGAATTCAACTATGTCGGCTGGGATTCTCAATTCCTTCACAAATTGTAAATTACTGACACTCGGTCAATACTATGTTCATCTACTTGGTCATCATTGAATAACTCAGTCATCGCTAAAACTGTTCTACTCAGCAAACATTGTCTTCGCTCGGTTAATTCTTTGATACTCGACAATTATTGATGCTCAATCAACACTAAAATCTACTCGGTTTATACTGGCACTCGATCAACACTAGCATCACTCGGCTTAAACTAAATTTCTTCTCTTTTTCTCAGTTAAGCCTATGCTTCAAATCAACTGGCTTCTTCACTTAGTGTTAAAGATAAACAACACATTACCTTGCCAATGTGCCAACTAATTGAAAGTACCCATTGTAGTATCCCATAAGTCAACCTTTCCTTAGGTCCTTGTTTTATCTCCTCTTTTCAAATCCTCTTCATCAATCAAAAAGATATGGTACTCTACTAGATAGTAGTGGTCTCACCAGTTAAGGTTTGACATCAATGACTATATACTGACTATTTCAATTGTAGTTTCCAACACAATTTACTTACAAACTCTTAAATACTAAAAATTAGATAAACACATGCAAAATTAGATTTAAACAAATAAACTCACAACACAAGATATATGTGGGAGAACCCTTTTGAGAAAAACCTACACTCCAAAAGCCAGACTCAATTATATCATCAACAACAACAACCAACTAGTATGCAATACCTAGAACTAATGCTCTTGGAGAGTAAATACAATAGTATAAAATTCTAAGAAAAATAGGCACATAAAAGATTCTTAGAAGATATCCCACCTTTCATACAAATTACACTAAGAAGCCACATATTTATAGAGCTCAACATAGGCAGAAAGTGCCCATGGTTTCTGAAACCAACTTCAACACCAAATAAGTATGCGATGTTATAAACAACTTGCTAATTGCAATGACGTGTTGCACATAACAAATTTCAATGTAAAAAGGCATAAATCATCCATAATGGTCACCTTTCCATATGTGACACTTACCTCACACCACTTGTCAAAAGTGAACTCCACCATAAATAGCAATTGCTAAATAATATCCCACTGAACTAGTAACCGTCATAATCATAATAGAAATATGTCACAACTCCAACATAGAAACCTATGATACTAGTCCCCTAATTTTAGGACTTCCAAAGTGGGTGAAAAATAATTAAATTAGCATGTTTGGGCTCTAAGGTTGAGACACCTTAATCCCAACATTTTTCTACTTGTTGAATACTTGTCAATAGTAAAAAAAATGTTATCTACTCAAGGCCTCAAGGCCCATAGAACCTACACACCCTTTGAACTTGTCAGTGCTCACTGGCTTTATTAGTGCATCTGTGAAATTCGCCAAATCATCAACTTTTTCCAACTTCACCTTTCCATCTTCCACCATATCATGAACAAAATGGAATTGTATATCAATATGCTAACAAGTAGCAATATGGTTGTCACAATAGATAGTAATATGACATGCATTTTAACCAATATCAGATACAATCTCTTAAGCCAAATAGCCTCTTTAAGCATGATTAGTTGTCATGTACTTGACTTTTGTAGTGGACAAAATGGCTAATGATTATGGAAATAGACTACCTAATCGTGAACCTAACCAATCCTAACCATAAGCCTTAAATTCACAAAATTAAACTAAATGATATCAATGGAACACTTCTTCATGAAAACAAAACAATGTAAGTAAACAAAAATATACCCATATGTCCTCATGAAATGCTTGATTCCATTGTCCTACATTTTAAGATCTTGTATGATAATGGGTTGTTCTCAAATTTGTTAGTACATGAACAAGTGACTATACATGAATGAAGATATGGTTGATTGATGCCAAATAATAAAAGTATGAGATTTATAATGGTAATATGATGATAATAGTGGAAAGATGATGATGATGATAAGATGATAGCTATGGGCTTTCAAAGATCACAATTATGAAAGGGCATAAATTCTCCAAAAGCTCACAAGATTATTGAAATAGGAGAAGAAAATGTTCTTTTATATAAGTTCTCATGAAAACCAAGGGATGAGATTAAGAGGTGGTAAAGGAGTGGCTAGGATTATAGAGTATATAAGAAACAATGAGAATAAAGGAGACTTAAAGATTAATGTAAATAAAGGGATGAGATTAAGTGGTAGGTAGAAAATATTAATTTTTGGTAGCACATCACATGTTGCATTGAATTTAGACATGTTGGGGTTAGTGAGAAGAAAAAGGTAAACGAATTAATGAAATAATTAAAATATTTATTTAATTAATAGAGGAAAAGGTCAAATAAAGAGACAAGTGACATTTGTCATATGCCTACAAATTTAGAATTGATTCATGCGAGTAGAAAATGATTGGTTAAATTAGAAAACAAGGATCATGAATTAATTAAATAAATAAAAATATTTATTTAATTAATAGTGGAAATAGGAAAGTGAGGAATTAGATAATTAAATATATAAATATTGAATTGATTATGGGATATAAAAGGCTAATACATTAAATAAATAATAAAAAAATTATTTAAATAGTAGAGGAAGAGGCTAATGAATTAATTAAAATATAAATATCTATTTAATTATTAGAGAAATTATGGTAACATAATAAATTTTAAAAAATATTTATTTAATAATATGAGGACAATTTTAGGTGTCTATACCAACTACAACCTATTGATTACTCATACAAATAATAGATCCATAAAACATTATGAAAAGATATCCCTTGGTGGATCTTCTACTATTAATGTCATCTGCCCAATACAAATCCACATATCCATGAATGCAAACTGAATGTTGAGGTATAGTAGGATAACCATGAAAACACAAGGAATACTCAAGAGTACCACTAAAATACTAAAACACTCTCTTAATCACATCCCAATTTACTCTATCAGGATTAGCCATATACCGACTAAGGACTCTCATTGCTTGAGAAATTTATAGCCTCATACAAATGATAGCATACATTAGGCTACTAAAATCTATCACATAAGGTACTCTAGATATGTCCTCCATCTTAGTAGGACATTTTAGACAATCCTCCACCAAAAGCTCCATCTCCTGTAACACTGGAACAATTAATTGCCTACAATTTTTCTAAATCTTGACACCATTGTCAATCCTTGAACACTTAATTTTTGTACCAGTGTGGTTTTCAACAAAGGATTTGAATTCCTTAAACTCACTAAAAACTTTATATTTAATTCTAATGAAATACACAAAATGTCCTACTATAGTACTCTATGAAAGAGATGAATTACATAGATCTAAATATCGAAAGAACATTAACATGACCAAACATATATAAATGAATATAATTCAAAGTGCCATAAGACTTATGAGAACTGGAATAAAAAGAAACATAGTGTTGTTTACCATAAAAAACATTTGCAAAAGTAGAAATCAAGATTACAATCATCAAGGCCTTCAACAAGGCTCTTACTTTTCAAGGCTCTAAGACCCTTCTCACCAATGTGATTGAGCCTCTTGTTCCATAGAATATTCTTCTCACCTATGATATTCATCTCCAAAGCATTTACACCCTTAGGTATCTACAACGCACAACCATTGGATGTAAAAACATTATTCTTCTTCTCTACTTGATCTAAGTGTGAGGATGAAGAATCTAAAGCCTTTTTATTGGACTTTACAGAAGCTTTATTGCACTAAACTGTGCATGCATCCAACTTATACAAGGTGGCAATTTGAACATCCTTAGCAAGCACTAAAAAGCCTCTTGTCATCGTATATCTGCTAGTCAATAAAATAATATGCACACCCACATAACTTAAATTGCTAACTAAAAGTAGGGTTCGTCCCCAACCATGAATATGTAGGATACCATCAATCCCCTTCACTATACCATTAGGGAATTAGATCTTGATTTGTTCACACCCAACAAACTCTTGATGAGACTTATCACCCACAAACTGTAATGCCCCACCAGGGAACTTGAGAGGACAACCTGAAGTTACTATAAACATGGCACAATTTTTTTTAAAGCTTAAACTATATATCTAATATTAATACAACATCATAAATAAAACATAAGTACAATATCAACATCACGTCCTCTTAGGTTCCTTGATTTTTCTACTTAGAAACACAAACAATTATACAACTTAATCATAAAATAAAATTATTAAATTAATAATGCAACATCCATTTATTAAACCATAAATCCATAAGAGACTAATCTATGACATAATGATAATAATCAAATACGTGATCAATCCATCCCACATTACATCTCAATGATCATTAGTATATATCCATAACATGGTTATAATAATTTAGAAGAGCATATGCTTACAATGCCAAAATCCACTTTACATCATATAATACAAATTAATGATCATCTATGAAGAAACTAGTATGATTAAATATTGAAAATCCCAGAATGTTACAAAAAATATCCAAAAGCCACGATCCAAACAACAAACCAATAATGAGCCTCGATGAAAAAATATTTTCCATCCAACCACGTGGAACCCTAAGGGCCACTCCATTGAGCTAGGAGATAACATAAGGCCCCATACCACACAAAAAGTCACATCATAGGAAAACAAAAGAATACTAAACATGACATGACATATGCCCAAGAATTTAGACGACATATCACAAAGAAACACATGGGAAACCATCAGACACCACACTATACCAGAGGTGAACCATAAGGCTAACTAAGGGAGTCCTAAGACACGTGTTGGAGAGTGTCATCGCATAGCTCCCACTCTTGGTTTATCCTGGTAGTCTCCCTCCCTCAACCCAGAATGAGAAAACATTGTAGATTTGAACAATAGAGATGGGCATTAACCTATGGGACAAATTTGAGTAGAAAAATGTGGGAAGAGGTTGTCAATGGCTTTCTTTTCTAGGAAGAGGTCACCAATGACATTCTATTCTAGGAAAAATAGACTAAAATTTTCTAAGATCCTATGTCTACACCTGTACTGTCCAACCTTGAATTCGTGGCTCTGCAACCCATTCCTACACACAAATAAATGGGGAAAAAGATGGGAAAAAGGGTTTTCCTTGATCAAACCCATGTTTAGGAATAAACCATGAGATATGAAAGAAATTTCCCAAAGGAATGTTTGTGAAAAGGAAAATTCCTGATTTACCTTGCATAAACCCTCATGAAAGCATGTAGAAATGGCTCAAATCCATGAAGATGCTTGAATGCACTTGGAATCCAAAGAGTTGACCTTGGAATTTGATGTAGAATCAAGGATTTCTTAACAAATTCATAGATCTATAATTTTCACTCCCATATCTCAAATATAGATATGCTTGAAAACACTTGCAAAGGATAGAGAAGAAGGAATGAAATAATGAATCTTCTTGCTTGACTTGAGAATTCCCCTACTTGGCCATCATGGGGGAGAAACTTTCATCTTTGATTTGAATGTTCATGGAGAAATGGAGGCTTGGAGATCTTGAATTGTGATACTTGCCTTGAAATTTTGAATCCAAATGATCTTGCTTGCTTGAAATTTTATTATTTGATTGCCAAGATGATTGCACTTAGTTATGATATGGATCTTAGCCTGCATATGATTGTGGATGTCAAAATGAGGAGAGAAGAAGTTCTTTAATACTCTACACCCTTATTTCAGGATTCAAATTTGGTCCAAGCCAACCAAAAATCAAAAAATCCCACTAACATCCTAACACTGGGCCCCAGACAAATTTTTGGTCCAAAATGCCTAGAAGAGGCCACCAATAGTGTCTCATTCCTTGGAAAATGAGTCCAAAATTTAAGGGAATGCTAGGATGGAAGAAAGAAAGTAGATGGAGTAAATACAAGTTATTGTGATCAAGCATAATGAACATTCAGACCTCAAAATCTCCAAAATGGGGCCTAATAGGTCCTAAAGCATCCAATTATGGGTGCTAACTTTTTAGGACTATTCACTTACCAACTCATATATTAAAACATTTATGATATTGGTAAAACCACAAAGTTTACACAAATAATAAAACTAGAATATACTTGAAGATGAGGGAAAATTTGTCAAATCTTTTCAAATTTCTTCCACATCCAACAATGGAGGCATTCTACTAAAACCACATGAAAAACAAGAAATCTATTCTAACACATGCAAATCAAGAGAAACTTTAGTCCATTGCACTCCTATCAATCATGGGCTCATGTTTAAGAATTTTTTCTCTCAAAATCAAACACAAACTGCTATAATGAATGAAGATTTAAAGATAAATGATAACAATATGAGAATGCAAGAATGATTAAGAAAACTAGAATTCAAGCATAATATAGAATGAAAAAAGTATGTGAGAAATGGATGCAACAATAGATGCAAGTGATAGGGGATTGCAAGCAATGGATGAATGCAAAGAAGAATGAATGATCATAAATAAGAAGGGGCATTGTTTAAATAGATGTCCTTGAGAGAGAAACCTATATCAAGATGAATGTGGGATAAAAGATAGATAATGGAATTATAAATAGGATTGTCCCACATGCATTAAGAAGATTCAACAAGTGGTGGTGGAATATGATAAATAGAGGATATAGTGAATGTGAGGTGGATTGAGGAATTTAATATAATAATAATAATATAATATTTATGAGAATGATGAAATAATGGTAGTATATTATATTATCTAATAGATTTAGTGAATTAATGTAGAAATATAATAATAATAATATGAATAAGAATATTATAATAGTGGACCCACTGCTTAATGGAAAATTGACATTGAATTTAAGAGGAAAAGTTTACATGTCTACATTTTGCCCCTCTTTGAGACAATAGGTATGCCCCAATTTCTATAGATGATAGGTATGCCACCTCGAGAGATTGTGTGATCTATCTAAAGGAAAATCTCTCGATATATCACAAGTAAGATTTGATTTGATTCTGTATGATTGATTAAGTTGCATGAAATAATAAGATAATGCATTGAGAAAATTATATGTTGGACATTTGATGAGTGTAATCGACCAATTGATGTAAATGATCAAGATAACCAAATGGAATGAGTTGATTGGGCTACTTGAAAGGGTATAAGAAAAGTAGTAAAAGCATTACCTAGTAGTTTGATAATGAGAAATCAAAATGAAGGGTTGCACAGAGGTCTACTCTTGGCCAAACCTTTTCCAAGCCTTTAATTGAAAAACCAAAGAGAGAAATCTATTCCTCTCCAATAAACCTCCCCCCAAAGAGGAATCAAAACTCATAAAAAGAACACTGGAAGGACTATCCTTCTCCCTATGAGAAAATGGATAGACATTTACAAAAGAAACCAAAGGTTTAACATTTCATCGTTCTCTTATTAATATCATATATTTAACATCATAATTTAAGTTTTAATTTCCTATATATTAAGAAAATGTTCTATTACTTATTATATTCTTCGCTAGATTCATTTAATTCACTTAATGATCCATTATTTTTATCATTAAGTTAAACATCATTAATATCACCTTTTTACATAATAAGCTAATAATTAAATTAAATCAGTAATGATTCATATTTAATATTTTAATATTTTAACCAACATTTTAAATATATTGATAACTTATTAATTATATCCCATAAAACATCATATTCGGATAAAATGCACATCAAACTTAAACACCTTCATAAGGGAGGGTATTACACAAACTCTACATACTTCAAAAATCAACTTCTATGAGGTCATTTCGAAAGAGGTGCTTGAATTTATCAACCACACATCTTATGATGCATATATTGCTAAGGATGTAAAAAAACATCGACTTCATCTTGAGGTGAATTTTTAGAGTTAGAATTAGAGAAATCCTTTGTACCTTTCTTTTTATTCTCCTCCTTACACTCTATCTAGAAATGACTAGGTTTTTCGCAGTTCCAACATTTTTCCTTAAACATTTTTTTCCATTAGACTTAAATCTCCATCGAGACTTCAATTTAATCTTCTTTTCCTTTTTATTTCCTTTCTCCATCATTCTACCATGATAAATTGGGCCTACCTTACAAGATTCCCATCGCATCTCTTCAGATAACAATGAAGCAATCACATTCTCCAATTTAAAAGTGGTTGTTTTTCTTCCACTTTCCATCACAAGGTAATCACGAGAGTTTGGAAAAGAACATAATAGAAGCATACATTTATCTTGATCATGACTCTTGTCACTGATAGAATTCAGTTCAACAACTAGCATGTTGAATGCATTTACACTATTCACTATTGACGCTCCTTCCTCCATCCTCAGAAGATATAGATTCTTTCTCAGGAGTAAAGTATTTACCAAGGAGCTACAAGAGTCTTCTCCTCATGATAATTCAAGAGAAGTAAATTATCCAAATAAATCCTTATTGTACCCTTGGCTTTTTGACCCATTATATCTCATACATCTTGTGTAGTAGCTTAGGATTTTGTCAAAGAAATTACACCTCATAGATATCTATCTAGAAATATTTCCTTCATTTTGAGTTTCCACAACTAAAAATTACTGCCATTAAACTTCTCCATCTCTATTCTACTGGATGTGCTTTCCATATCAAAATTACCACAAGGTATTGAAATCTTCTGGTATATAACTCCCACTGAAACTAGATTAGCACCAAAAAGACTTCTACCCAACAATAATTAAAAATATGGCTAGGCTATGATACCAATTAAAAGAAATCCAAACTACAGAATAAAAAATTCCAAATGCTAAATCTAAAGGAGAGATGATGCAAAAATTTCTTACAAACCCTTAAGTATTGCTACAAATTAGATAAAAACATGCAAAATTAGATATAAAAAAATAATCTCACAACACTAGATATACATGGGAAAAGCCTTTTGGGAAAAAAAAACACACTCCAAAAGTTAAATTTAATTGTATAATAAGAAACAACCAACAATTACAACACAATGCCTATAGCCAATGCTCTTCAGGAGTAAATACAAAAACTGATAAGTCTAGAGAAAATTTGGCACATAAAATATTCTTAGAATATATCCAATCTATCATACAAGTCACACTAAGAAGCCACATATTTATAAATCTCAACACAAGTAGAAAATGCCTATGGTTTCCAGAACCAACTCAACAACAAAGGGGTATGTGGAAAGAGGCACCCGAATCTATTAACCACATATATTTTGATGCATGTGTTGTGAAGTTTTTGACAAAAATATCTACTTCATCTTGAGAGGATTTTTTAGAGAATCAAAGAAATAATTTTTACCTTTCTTTGTCTTCTCCTCACATTATTTTTGGAGATGAGAAAGTTTTTTGTAGTTCCAACAATTTACCTTAGACATTTTCCAAGAGACTTAGATCTCCTTGAATAATTGGATTTACCCTTCTTTTCCTTATTCATGTCTTTCTACATCACTCTATCACAAGCAACAAGGGCCTCCTTAGCCATCTTAGAACATTTTCTTCACATCTCTTTAGATATCAATGGAGCAATGATATCCTCCAATTTGAAAGTGTTTGTCATGCTTCTAATGGTCATCATAAGGAAATTGCATGAGTTCAACAAAGAACATAAGAGAAGCATACATTTATCTTGATCATCAATTGTGTTGAGCGTCATTTTTACACGAGACAACGACTAGGAATTCACGTAAGCAAATTCACCTCTTGGAAGAGTGATGTAGATCAATCTGAAGGTTCCTTTTGGGTTGGGTGTCAACCACTTGGATAGCTCAACTAAAGATAAATGTGAATCTGTTCACGAGGAGGCCTTTGCTGGTTCATATCTTGAAAGGATGCAAAACAAACTTTAAACAGAACAATACCTCTCTTTTGGATTTTTTAGATCTTTAAATAAAAAAATAACGTTATCTAATTAATCTACCGTAATTGATTTGCAAGCAAGGTAAGAGGCAAGGTAACGAGAATTCAAAATAAATCTTCTGAAAGAGACTAATGGACATAAACCAATATTACGTTTCTTCACGAATTAAAATACCAAGAAGATGAGGAAAACCCACAAAATAGAGATCTAACGAAATCACAATCCTAGCCAGATAGATGCAATCATCAGTGGAAATAAACGCAGATGTATAGTGAGTCAAAACTCATCAGATCACAAAGCCACCATAGATGTACGCACACGCGAGACAAGTTTATCTTCAAATCACCAAAAAAGAGAGATCTTCTCAATAATTCGTCACAACAAAGAAATGCAGCAGAGGTAAACACCAAACTAAAAGAATCGTAGATCAGAATCACCACACAATCAACTGGCTCTTTGAAATAAACAAATGAGCCATTCACACATTCATAAATTTTGCAAAGATAGCAGAATAAATCAAACCATGTTTGAAGAACCAATTGTATATATTGTATTGCAATAAAAATATGACCTTTGTTACATGAATTTCATACAATTTATAGAGCTATGCTCTCAATTCCGCAGCTAGGGTTTCTGCTACATCTAAAACTTGAAAATAAATCTAAACTAAAGATTACATGAAGGAGCTAACCCTGAAACAAGTTAAAACTATTATAGCACAGAATTAAGCCTCATGCATTACAAATCTGGAGCTGATCATGCATAAAATAACTCAAAAACAAAACTGGAACTCGCACATGCTCTTCATGAAACTTGCAATCTTTCCCTTTATTCTCCATTATAGCTCTCCCTCATGGAATCAACTAGAAGATGCCCTCAAATCATGTAGAAATGACCATCTAGAAGTGATCATTCTGACTGAAAAAACAAGTTGGAGAAGACTGGAGTTAACGGTGGTCGTGCCCCAGAAATTTTGGATCCCGACCGTTACCTAGAAAAAATGAAGCTCCAGAATTGACTAAGTGTTGGAACAACTTATTTTCCTCTTTCAAACTTTCGGAGGCCAAAAATCCTCTAGGGCCGAAATGCCAAAAATCAAGGCCCTAAAAAATGGCTAAGTGTGGAAAAATGTTTTTTCTCTATACAAAATTTGGCTAAGTTCACATTGAGTGCTTATCGACTTGGAAGGGCTTCTAGATGAGCTTTGCAGAACCTATCCACAATCTCTTGCACTTCCTCAAAGTCATCCATTTTGACCCCTTTAAGGCATTCTAGTTGTTTCTCCTAGAAGGTGAGCAATTCAACTGCAAGCCCCTTTATTTCTTCTTCCTGAGATAACATCTTCTGAAGTTATTCCTTCTGATAGAACATCTGTTGGAGGTCTTCTTTTGTACTAACTCCTCTGAAAATATCTAGATACTGACTTATGATGACATGTATGAAATTCATTGTTTTCTCATCATCTTCGTCATATAAGTCTAGGTCTAACCATTCGAAAAACTTATGCATTTCCTCTGCAAAAAGTAAGTCTTTATCTCTCTTTTTATTCATTCTTTTCAGCACCTTTTCAAAAATGGTTAAAGCGCTAGTGATATCTCGGATCCACTCCTCAAAATTATCCAGTTCTGCCCCTTCATATACTTTGACTAAAACTTGGAAGCACTACTTCCTTATTACTATGAGATCTTCTAGTGCCTTCTACCACTTCAAGATCTTCTCCTCCAGACCATCCTCTTCACTCATAATTTCAACCAAAAATGTGATTCCTTGAAGAATACCTCTAAAAGGCCTCAAAATCTTCTTGAGAGCCACCCTAGAAAACTCTTCAAAATCTTCCTTCCAGTCTGTACATGCCTAAACAAAAGAATGCAGGATATTTGCCGATATACTTACATCACCCCTTTTCTCCAAAATAGCCTGTAATGAGGCCTCAGGGTTACTAGGGTCAATGGGACTCACTGTCTTAAGGATAAATTTCTTCATTGCCTCATTCTGCTCCATCAGTGCTTTTATCTTTTCTTCGTCCTAATCCATGAAGCCTAGATCATGCTTCAGCTTGAGGGTAGCTAGAGTTTTACTCCCTTCTCTAGTTGACTCTCCTAGATCTACCTCTTCTAGCATGTAATCATCTGGGGTGACTTCCACCATACTGACATTCATTGTAGGGACAACCACCCAAGCCTTCCACCTTCCCGCCTGATCTTGCATTACATATGAGAGAGTTCTTGCTCGAGTACTAGATCCTTCTGGATGGAATGCTCACCCCAATGCCGCCATATCTATATCATCATCAGTATGCACCCTTTTTCTTGGTTTCCTTCTCTGGCTCTTGAGGCCCTTGTGCTAATGTTTCAGTTTGAACAAGTGGTGGAGTAGGGGTTGAGAAGGAGGGTTTTTCACATGATGAGTAGGAGCGAGAGGGGGAGTGGGTGAAGGCATTGGTAGAGGAGGTGGAGTTGGCATGGGAACATGAACCGGTGGAGGTTGTGGTGGCAATGAAGTAGTTTGAACCAGAGGCAGAAGTGGAGTGGTATATGGTGTTGGATGTGGAGGTGGAGGTGGAGTTTGATGCACAGGTTGAGTTGGAGGTGGGACTAAATGTGAAGCTAGGGGAATATGTGCTGCAATATCTTTCTCAAAGGTGACACCTACATAAGAATCTCTTCCTGACTCCATAGTCTCCTTCTAAATTTTAGCTGCAACCTCCTCAACTGACTCCTGAGAGTCTCGCAGAACTTCCTCTCCCACATTGTCAAGAGGAATAGTAATTGTGTAGGGAGGGAGTCAAAGGAAAAGGACTGTCCTGAAGTTGGAGCCTATTGCTCAAATTATTTGAAATCATGAAGTCCTTCAAAATTAGAGATGTAAAATTCATCATATCCTAGAGCATCCAAATTTATCAGCTGTCCTTGGGTTCCTCCTTCAACGTCTTCTTATTGATCCTCCTCCTGTACTCTCCTCTTTAAGAATCCCATGGACCAGACTCTTCTGCTAAGGGGCACTTGATCCTCCTCATCTTCTTCTTCTTCCTCTAAGAGGGTGTCCATGTGGGTGGGCATCGAGTCTTTCTTCCTCTTGTACACGTGCCCTTTTATCACCCCAGCTGACCTAGGTCTAGTTAGCTTGACTTTGGGTGCCTTCTTTGGTGCACTTGGAGGTTCAACAACACTAGAAGAAGGAGCATCTAGAGGTACTATGATTCTAGTCATTCTAGTTTTGGGCTTCTTCGAGTGGGTAGCTGAGCTGTATGCCATAGAGCGCTTGTGTTTGTACACCATTTCTAGCTTCTATGGTGCAACCTCTTTAAACTATGGCATCAATAACTTCTCCCCTTCTTCTTTTCTTTGGAGGGCTGAGTTGGTTGTTGTTTCATTGGCACAGGATCCATGGGAAATGGACGGGTGATCCATGCCTTAGTCACCTTGATGACATGTCTTGCCTTGAAATTAATGTCATCACTTTCATCCCTATCGACCTCTGCATTCAAAATGGCCCTAGTGTATACTTTATCCAAATTATAAATAGGATCCAAAACATCCTCAGAGTCAGCTTCCTTCACCTTTTGTGGCACTTGCAACAGTAGAGTAGTCTACGCCAGTTCCAAGCTCATCCAACAGTAGTCACGGATTCTAACCTCATAGTCATCAAGGCAGTTTATCCAATGGTCTTCAATGTGGGGCTCATGTACATAATGCCTTCCCATTATGTGGTTGTATGTACCAATTGGATCGAATCGGGTCCTTATAAGGTTGTAACTTTTCAGTGGGAATACATCCCATTCGAATGCCAAGGACTTACATATCTTCATGTCTTGCACACAATGAGGCCCTACAAAAATTGGGAAGTCCCAACAATGCTTCTTCTTGTGTCATATATGTTCATGGGCATTTGACAGTTGTTGGGACATCTCCAACAAGATTATCCTATCTGATGGATATCTTGGAAGCTTCTTAGGAGCCAGGGTGCTTCCTTCCACTTGGATTTATGTAAAGGTCTTGAACTGAATATAGAATGCCCCAAGGGCCTTCACCTTAGCAGTAGCTTCTGTAGACATTCTTTTGGAATAGTCTCCTTCTATGGAGCGTATGATGGCCAACACAAAAGCATCATTGATGATGCAAAATTTAGGACTATCATGTGTGTAGTACTCTTTTCGAACCAGTTGTGGGTATACTTTGAATGGCCATGCATTTTGATCACCCATAGCACCAACCTTAACCAATCTTGGGTACACCACCCTTGCAACCAATAGGTACACAACATAAGATGTCATGTAGAAGTGAGGATCATTCTCTACTATGATCAACTATTGATCTAGGTTGTCGCTGTGGATGGTGGCCCAATCAAACCTTACTTTCTTGTCCTTTATCTTTTCAATGAATAATATCATCCAGGGTTCCAATTGTACCAAGTTTGATAGTCCATACACCTGACTGATCATGGTGATGGCTGCCTGGATGTCTTCTTTCATGTACCCTCTCCTCATGTCTATCTTTTCCAATCTATTCCTCGGCAGAGGTTGTATGAGATACTCCTTGTTCACAATCTCATGGGATAATGAGATGTCCTAGTTATAAAAGTCCATTCCCTTGCCAATGGAGAAGATGTAAAACTTATCTATCTCCTTGGGTAGGTGGAAGATATCTTCAATGTTGTCTGGCCAGAGATCCAGAACTACTTCACCCATGTTGTTCTTGACCATTCTCTCATCTAGTATGTAGTGGTTTGCTAAAGTGGTGATTAGGTCTGAGGAAAGGATGGAAACTGGCTGTGCCGCTGCATTCACCAAAGAATAGTAAACTAATGAAGTGTAGTCCTTGGACTTTCCTGTCGGCTGTGCGCACTTTACTAGGTAGTCATTCCAACTGGCGTTCCTGATGTCAGTGTCGGTAATCTCAACATGTAAGTTCCCAACTTTGGAGGGTGCATGATATCCTTTGAACTGATACCTTATAGCTGGTGAGTTGATCTTCTCTACCATTTCTCCAAAGAGCCAAGGGACATAAATTAGTAATCATCAAAGTACACAAATCATGGAAGAAACTCTGATGAAAATGAGATAAAATCAACTAAACAACCCCGAAAGGACCAAGTTTAAAATGCTTTGGAAACCAATTTTGGCCTTTCAGACCTTCGGGGGTATAGGACCTCCAAAAGGCTGAAAAGGCTGAAACGGCAAAAAGTGGACCCCAGCTAGACTTTCAGGCGTGGTGATTTGGAGGTGTGGAGTTTTGGATTTTGGCAATTCGGAGACGTGAAATTTTTGGGGTCCGAATCCTCCAAAACATCAAGAAGACTTAGCCAATTTTCTTGAAGGAAGATCTCTCTGATTTTTCAGACTGTGAAAGTTTGAAAGTTGTAGGGCCGAATGATGGATAAACAAGGGTTTGGGGTTTCGAGCTCTGAAATGAGTCTGACCACAAACTCAAGGCTAAGGGGTCCAAGGGGACAACCCTGCGACCTCGAAGTAGGACGAGACCAACAAATAAGGACAAAACCCTAGCAAAAATGCCAAACCAAGAAAATAAAATGAAAACATAACCGAAAATGAGGAAAACCAGAGGGAAGGACACGGAGACACCAACCTTTAACACACCAAAGGATGAAAAAACCAGGAAGAAAATAAAAGCACCCGAGGAAACTAAAGATTGAGGAAAAAGCACACCCAAAGCTCTGAAAACTATGATCGCAGGCAGAAAAAAAGTGAGGACTAAGAAGGGCTCTCCACCTTATATAGGAAACCAGTGGCGTGACATCAGCTACCTCCACCAATTGGCCTTTCAAGCATTTGGGGGTCTTGGACCTCCAAAATCCCAAAATGACGAAAGGCCGGTTCTCTTTGGAGAATTAGACCTTTCGGTGTTCGGGACCTCCAAAAGGCCAAAACCCTAGAAATGGGCATACTTTAAGGCTTTCAATTCTTTGGGATTTTCACACATTTGGGACTCCAAAAGTGTGAAAGTGTGAAACACAAACAAGACCAACCAAAACACAACTAAACCCAAAGAAAAGAACAAGACAAACAATCAAAGAAAAACCCAGAATAAGCTAGAAACATTGGGGCCGCTTTTAAGCCAGGTGGCTTCAAAAGGGAGCATGGTTGTGGAACCACAACAAATAGCCCCAACAAAATAAAGGGAAACAACCTGAGTATCCCAAATCCATTCCACCCTAAAAAATTCCCATTTCACGGTGAGCTAGACACAAGGCCTTCAGTCATAATGATTCTCTTCTCATCATCAAGATTGAGAAAAATCATTACATTCGCATCTAGTGTGTGTTTGTATGTGTTCAAATTTTCCAAAAATCCCTCGCCATAAGCCCCTTGGGTTTTCAACCAATCATCATCAAGTCACTGCCCACCAATCCGAATTTGGCCAAAAGTTAATTTAACCTTGCTCTACTGCCAGGAAGGCATTTATAGCCCCAGTAGAGGTTGCTAAAATCACCCTTCCCCTCCTGTAGATGAGCTTTGTTTGAAGTTTTAAACTTCTTTGGAGGGCTCTTAGACTCAACATGTGTTATATTGAAACTGAGTTACTTGAATCATTGTGTTCTAGATAATTTGTTTCTTATTTGGTACTTTTGGTGAACTAAAGCAACGATTATGCGGTGCTACATCCCTTTTTTGTACTCCTTTTTTGTGTTCTTATCAATCAAATTTTGTTTGAAACTGGGGCAATGCTTAGACTGTGCTACCCTAGTGTCTAAGCTTTCTTCTTTGTTGACCTTGTCTTTATGTGTTCCTCCTTTTACTTTCTTTCTCTTTTCTTTTAGTCTATGTTCTAGGTGGTTGAGGGTTCTGACTTTTGACCTCCTTCGTGACCATGGGGGTTACCTGATTTTGACCAGAATCCTATATGAAAGACTTTTGGTCTATGATCCTTTTAAATGTGTGTTAGTGTCAAGGATGGTTTGTCCCAATGAATCTTTTCGAGAAGTCTAAGAGGAAAAGACCTCGCTTTCAACCTTTATAACTAGATCACTGTAAGACAAAACTAAATCAAAAGGTTTGAGAAAGGAAGATCCTCATCTCTTGCCTAGACTACCTAATGCAGATCATTAAGCTTAAGAGACACCTACCCCCTTTAAGAGACACAAATTGAAAAACCTAAAGAAAAGGACACAAAAGATGAGACCCTAAGCTAAATGGATATACAAGAAAGGTCAAAAGGTCCATCAAGACCCAAAGTAATGCTTGAGAAATTGCCCATTAATGGGCAAAGAGACCAATTCTCCATTGAGAGAACTGATTCTGAAAGTGTTCTCTCCTAGAATTTATGTAATCTGGAAAGGACCTATCCATAGACGTTGGAATTTAGTGTGGCTGTCTGGTTTTTCTTTTGCTTTATCCCACATCAAAACTAGATCCAAAATCCTAAAGGCTTTTATTATTTCTCTTTTGTTAAACCAACGCTTGACGACAACTTGATGTTTGGCCACATGCTCCAAAGCCATGGTTCTCTTTTCTTCTAGATCCAACAGGTTCATGAGGTGAATCTGCACTTGATCCTCACCTTCGACGTATTGATCCATGAATCTCAGAATTGGTATTTTCAAGCTCATCGGCAAAATGGCTTGCAGGCCGTAGACCAATTGGTAGGGGGAAGTCCCTAAGGAATTTTTGATTCTCACACGGTCAGTCCACATGGCGTACTTCAACTGAGTGTGCCAATCCCGAGGGTTATCATCCAAGAGGTGTTTGATTATCGTTGTTAAGTTCTTATTTGTTGATTCGAAAACTCCATTCCCTTGCGGATAATAGTTGGATGAAAATTTGAGGATTACCTAATTTTTGAAAGCCATTGAATGATGGATACAGATAAAAAATAGGGAGCATTGTCACATACCAAAAATAAATGCATGTTAAACCGTGTGATAATGAAATCCTCCAAGAACCTGGTTACCACCTCCATGGTGCAATTTCTCAGAACTTGTGCCTCCGTCCATCACATGTGGTAGTCAGTCATGGTCAATATGTACCTATGTCTTGCAGAAGATGGAGGGTTAATCATTCCTACAAAATCTAGCCCCGATTGGGGGAATGGACGTACCTTGTAAACTAGTTGTAAGGGCATTGTCGGATGTCTCTCGCGTACGACACTGGTTTAACAAACATGCCATGACTGCACATTTTTGTGAGTGTCCTTGAACAAGGTTGGCCAATAATAGTTAGATCTCAATATTTGATGGGTCATGGCTTCAGCTAACCCATTCCATGTGCCATACTTTTCGTGAAACTCTGCGAGAACTTGTTCAGATTCTGTCTGATCTAAACAATGCAGGTAAAGACCATCGTAATTGCACTTATAGAGCTTTCCATTTTTTAGCATATAGGAGCCACTTTTATTCTTTAGATCTCTCCTCTGAGAACCATTCAATCCTTCCAGGTAGCGGTTTTGAAGTAAATAGTAGACTATATCTTGATACCACACATCAGTGACCACTCCTACATTGGTGTACACTTGGCACACTAAACCTTGTTCTATTTCCTCCATCATTTGGGTGAGGCCTTGACCTCGTAATAACTTCATTGGCTGGATTTCGATGTTGAACTCTTGTAGTATAGCCATCCACTTTCCCCTTCATTATCCCAGCTCAATTTGCATTAACAAGGATTTGATAGTCAGATTGGGAACAATAGCGATGACTTTACTCTGGAGAATATAATGTCTGAACTTCTTGACAACTTTAACCAATGCGAAGGATTGTTTGTCAAGATTGGGGTATTTGAGTTTAGCATTTTTCTAAGGACAAATCATGAAAGCTATCGATCTCTCATCTTCCCCTTCCTTTTGGGCGAGGATGCCTGCTGTAATACCCCAAAAATGGGCTATAGGTTCATTAACCTCCTACATCTACAATTCGAATGAAATCAACATCAAAGTCCTAACCTAAGGCACATTTGCACATTATCAAACTTAATTGATTTTATCCTAATTCTGCATCGGGGAATATTCCTAGCAATATTCTTATTTATCATAATTATTCTTAATTTAATAATTATTTGGCGATAAATCTTATTTATCCTAAAGTTTGATTAATTGAATATTCTAAATATTTAATTAATTAGATTTAATACTGCCACTTGATTATTTAATTACATTTAATTATATTTATTCCTAAATTGTATTATTTAATTTTGACAATAAATCTAAATCTCATGACTAATTGATTAAATTCCTATTTAATTAATGTCAAATGTCAATATTTAATAATATAGTTTTTGAATAAAGTTTGATTTAATAATTGATTAACTCATAAATCAATTGTTTTATTCAAAATCAGTTAAGTTGAGAATAAATCACTTTATTTTTAATTAATTTATAATTAAATCATGCATAATAAAAAAAGTAGGCAGTTAGAAATTAACAAAAAATTTTAAATTGAAACTCAGCATCTGATGATGAGTTGAAATTTTATCTAAAACTCTATTTTGAGTAAAACTCTGCTTTTGCATGATTTTTGTGAGTTAATTATCTCTAAATTCTTGATAACTCAAAAATCAACTTGAGTTTATCAAGAGTGATTTATGGATTTTCTCTTGCATCCTCAAAGCCCTGGATTTCTATAAAATCAAGGTTCAGCTTTTCATTTTCATCAATACTTGAATTTGCACAATTACTCTGGTGAATTGGTGATTGAAGGATTGAGCACTTGCGACAGGCAATTTGTGAGATCTTTCATAGTTGATCATAATCTTTCATAGTTTTGCATAGTTTCATATCATATATTTCATACTCATTCATAACATTCTTAGATCAAATCTGCATATCATTTCATTCATTCTAGATTAATTTCATACAGTTTTTCATATTATTGCATAGAAAATCCAAAAATATAGCTTAATCTGCATTCATAGTCTTTCATATTTTGCATTCAAATCCTTCGTTTAGGTGTTGCATTGTCATTGGTCTCGGTTTGATCTGAGAGTATCATACTTACACCTACTAGAAGACAGTAAATCGCTTGGTTAGTTTAATTCCCATTTCATTGCACGATTTTGGTTTTTGGCTAACCTCTAATGTTTTACTGAAGTGTTGTGTCTACAGCTAGGTACAAAATTCACACACACATTTTTGGCACCCACCGTGGGGCCCTGAAATGGGTTTCCATTCAATTTCTACCAATTTCTATCAATTTCTTGTCATTTTCTGGTTAAAACTATGATCTTTTATGTTCTGTCCGTACATTTTTTGTACGACTTTTGTTAGAAAGTCATACCAGGAGGTACCCACTATCGTACAATAGGTGATCTTATCGAGGCTCGTATCAGAAAGTACACACTATCATTTGGAAGCTCAATTGTCATATGAGAAGATACCCACTATCGTACGAGTCTCCAGACTGTCGTTTGGGAGGTAACCCACTATCATAGGAGTTTTGAATCCAGAATTCAATTGTCATTTCAAAATTTTTGGCAGTTTTTCAGATTTGGACTAACAGCTAACCCTAACAATTGAAATCTTCAATTTTTGACTGATATTTGCTGAATTTGATTGGAAAAAGCACAACTAAATTGCTAAAATAGGTAAAAATCTACTAAGCGCATTGCAAGGAATTCAGGTATTCTTCTCAAGCTGATAACATTTCAATTTGGATTAAAACGAACTCTCGCATGTCAAGCTTGTGTGACTTTTCTTGCTTTCATATCATAGACTTCATTTTGGGCTATAAAATGAACAATAGATTTGCTTTCTACATATTTGTTACACATAGTAAATAGGCCCTATGAACACTATTTGTGGATGATCTTGAGAGAGTGGGCTTCTTCTACTTGTTCATGCATGTGAAGGTCTTCTTGACGATGGATCCCCTTGTAGGTAGGGAGGTTACTGAGAGAGTCTGACCTTCTACTAGATTCGTGTGTCTTCAAATTTTGATTGATACATTCTCTCTCTAGAGGGGTTGATAGATCATAAGCGGTTGACATCATAGATCTTTGTGAGATAATCTTGGTCTTAGCGTGTCACATTAATCTATCTACTTTGTTTTGGTTAAAACTGAAAAGGCTAGACGACTATGCTCTACTCCCTTTTTGGGTAGTATCAAAAACTTAGATCCTTGAATTTGGAACCAATCTCCATGTGGTATCTTTTGTGAGTCACCTTTAGAGAGGGTTAACCATAGTGGACATTCCCTTAATTGGGTCAACCACATGGACAAAACCTCAAGTGGTAATAGCCATTTTCACCATGGTAGCAGTAGCCGCTATATAAATGTCCTTGTGGATGAAATCTTCACAGGTGTGGTCTCTTGTTGGGCTGTCAGATCTCCCTAGCAGATCTTGATTGATTAAATTCTTAGACTATGTCAAAACTTTGGTGCGCCTGGATTGGAGTTTGCCCTCTTGAGATCACAAAAGTTGCAGAGTCAGACCATTACTACAAACCCTAGTGAGGCCAAATTTTCATTTTTCTAGGAATATGTGCGTTATTGAAAAACTTTTTGGAACATACACAATTAGCACTCCTAGGGATTAGCACATTCAGTCACTTGATTGTTCATGCGCAGGGTTGCTTTGTCCCCTGTTCATTATTTTTAGATGTGCTTGGAATCACTTGCTTGCTATTTTGCATGCTTGTTTATCTATTTGGTTACTAAAAACAAATGATCCTAGAATAATCTTCAAACTTGGACAGAAAATTTGTGAACAATTTGAAACTTAAAAACCCAAAATTTGCAAAATCTAAAGTAAAATTCCTTTCTGGAGTTAAAAGTCATCCCACCAGGTCAGAAAGTTGTACGAGTTTTAGCAATTGTCATTTCAGAACCCCTGTATTGTCGTATGATAGCTTGTATAGTGTCGTACGAGTTTTGCCACCAGTCAAAAACAAAAGTCAAAATCCTGCTACCAATTGTTGTGTGAGCTTTGCAATTGTCATACGAGTTTTTTGATTGTTGTTTCATAGCATACCCACTTTTGTATGATATTGCAGAAAGTCGTTTGATAAATTTTCTTGCCAAAACGTTGTCAAAATTGTCAGAGACCCAGTTTTCACAGCCTATTTCAAGAATCTGTCGAACAAATCACTGTGTTAGGAACATAGCATAAACTAGAAAAAATTCATTCATTTTCCTCAAGTGAGCCCTTGAGTCTGATTTTGCCTTCTAATTTATCAATTTGAGTCTTTTTCATCTTGTGTCAAAACCTTGTCAAAATTATCTTCAAATTCAGTCTTCTTGCTAAAATGGCTAAGCGTTGTGAGCTAATGCCCACCATCTATTGGGCATCTACCCACACTACTATTGCACAATATCCTTCATTTACGTTTGATCTAATCTTTAACCAACTCAATCTTGACAAGGTTGCATCATTCAATCTTCTTGAATCAATTCATTCTTCAATTGTCTTCATCTTATTCTTTTGCTTCACCCAAGGTTAATGGTGGAAACTAGAGCTTCATCACACAAGAAATCTGGAGAGGTATCCCATACTCTCCAGGCTCCAACTCTTGAGCAACTCTATAATTATGGTCTTTACGAAGACGATGGTCTTGGCAATTTTCAATTGAAAACTGGTTACATACCCCCTCCTTCAACTCACGAAGGTAATAAAAAAACTCCACCTCAATCTAATCCAGGGAGTCCTAAAACTCCTAACATGTCTCACAGAGGGACACATCATGGGTCCCAAGGACATCAATCTCAACATAGTATGGATCAAGAACCTACACCTTCTGAAGTTGCCCAATATCAAAATGATGATAACTTCAAAAGAATGATGAAACATTTCTTGAAAGAAGATAGAGAAGCATACTTTCTAGAGTTATCTCATCAAGGAGCTAAAATTCCTCCAAAATTTAATGTTGAAAATATCATTACAAATGAGGAAGAAACTCCTATCATGGCTATGATGAAAAAGATGCATGCCATGCAAGTCAAACTTAAAAAACTTGAAAAAGAAAAGGAACCTAAAGAGTTCTCCATGGAAGCTCTATGCCCTTTTCCATTTGATAAAGACTTGTACATGCCACCATTCCGTAAAAGGGTGGAGATGCCTAAGTATGATAAGTATGATGGAAAATTTGATCCTTAAGATCATGGTAGAGAATTCTGTACTCAATCTATGGATTTTATGCATGAACCAACTTACTTAATGCGTCTTTTCCCCCAATCTCTGGGAGGAGCGACCATTCATTGGTTCTCTAGAATGCCTCCAACTATCAAAACTTTTGAGGAGTTAATCAAACTGTTCTATCAACAATACTCTTACAATATTCAACATCTGGTCACCATGATCGACATATGCAATCTGAAACAATATCTAGGTGAACCATTCTTGACATTTCTCAAGAGATGGAGGAAGAAATTTTCTCTATATGCTAGACCCATTCCAGAAATTGAGAAGCTGGAAATCTTCATCAATAATCTTGTTCTAGAAATCAACTATCCTTTACAAATGTAAAATCATACATCTTTTGATAAGATGGTAGATAATGTAATCAAAATTGAGAAAATACTTGTGAAAAAAGGAGACATCACACTTCAAAAGGACAAGTATGAATCCAGATCTAGTTCTAAGGACAAGAACAAAAAATGGAACAAGAATAAAGGCATTGTCATAGATGGCATTGTTGATAATATCTATACCCCATCTAAGGCACTCACTTTAAATCTCACTGTTGCTACCCAGGCCATCAAAGCTTCCAAAGCTAAAGAAATAGAGTCCAACAAAAAGTCATCTGATTACAAACCTTGGGCTACAGATCCTAATCACAAATTCACTCCTCTTGGAGAATTCTTGGAATCTGCCATGAAAACTCTATTAGCAAACAAAATCATCTACTTTCCTGAGATGAAATTCTTTGATCCTGAACCTAAACTGAAATGGTGGAGAGAGAACAATTTCTATGAATTCCATCACAATAAAGGTCATAAGACTAATAATTGTGTTTTCTTGAAGCACATCATACAGGACAAAATTGATAATGGAGATATCACGATTGACAATCATAAGAGCAATAATGATCATACAACATTCATAGAACCATTTCCTAAACATGGTAAAGAAGATTCTTCTTCTCAGCCTAATATGGGTGCTAAAGTCAATTATGCATACTCTGGAAACAATGCTGTCATCAATATGGTGAAACCATGCTTATCTGAGCATTGCAATGTCATCACAATTGTAAGAAGAGATAGAGAGAATCATTCAGCTAACACAGTTACTCGATCACAAGATCAGGCACACCTACAAGGAAAAATACCAAATTCATCCAATGTCCCTAAGGTGCCTTTCAATCTTTCATCTGCTTCTAAGTAGAAGGCTACATCTAAATCTTCAAATCCTAAAGACACGAGGCCTACTTCATACAGTATTGTTCAACAACTCCAACACACAAATGCTAAAATCTCAATGTTTGAGTTGCTTCAGATATCTACAGCTCATAGAGCCATGCTAGACAAATCTCTACTTAGATCCAATGTTCTTGACGACCTTGATTTAAATAGATTTTAGTCTATGGTTGGTCATCTTACGTCTCCGCAGTATATTTCCTTTTCAGAGGAAGATGATAACTCCTTGAGTCACCCACATAACCAGCCCTTGCATATTGAAGTCTTGATCCAAAACCGTCGTGTCAAACGTGTGTTGATAGATGGGGGCACTGGTCTAAACATTTGTTCTTACAACTTGATTACACAATTGGGATTTTCAAAAATGGCCATTGATCCTAGAAAGAAGATAACTATCAAAGCATATGATGAGAAAGAAAGATCTTCTAAGGGAACTATTGTCTTACCTATCAGAGTAGGTCCTGTCATCAGAGATACTGTATGTCAAGTTCTTGATCTACCTTTGGCTTACAACATCCTTCTAGGTAGACCCTGGATACATGAGATGAAAGCTATTCCTTCTACATATCATCAATGTTTGAAATTTCCTTACGAAGGAGTAGAGGTGATAATTCCAGTTGATCTATATACAACTTGCAATACATTGAAGGAAAGTGCTGATAAACTTGTTCCTAATAATAGAGAATCTTCCACTAAGCAGCTAGACGTTGCTTCAACATCCAAGATGAAAGACATTGCTAAAGAGTTTAAGATCAAAGAAAATGGTATGGGAGAGTATACTATAGAGCCAATCCTATCTTTGACATCTCTCCCTATCTCACCCAAGTCTTATGGACAAACTCTAAATAGTCCAAGATTGAGTCTAAAGAACCTCTTGCAGCATATAAAGGAACTTTTGTTGCAGAACAAGTATCTAAACCAGAATTTGAAGAGGATGCAGTTGTGCTCACATGGCTATACAAAGATGAACCTGAATCTCAAGTTGTTCAAAAATATGATGCTAAAACTCCTAAGATCCCTTCTAAGTCATATGGCCTAGGGGATAAATTGATCACAAAAATGGGATATAAAGGAAAAGGACCTCTAGGATTACAGGGTAAGGTTCTTTTGTCACCTCTTGACCATCGTGGAAGAGAAAACAAGAATAAAATAGGTCTAGGATACACTAAGAAGCCTTTCTATCTCAACAATAACTCCCCACATGTATTAGAATAGATTGAGCCCTCCGTAGCAAATCAATTAAAGGGAGAAACAACTAAACAATTTGATAGTGATGATTTAGACACCACTGATGAGCTCATTCCTTATGAGCATTTTCCTAAAGAAATAAAAGACCTCTTTGAAGTTGAAGATGATCCAATAACAAGAATTAATGTAGTAGAAACACAAGAACCTACAATAGAGCAATAGATAGTTGCATCACAAGAACCAGCTAATCTCGAAGACAATCAAACAGAAAAAGAGGAAGGTGGTAGTTATTCTGAGATAGATTCTCACGAGTATGAATTCAAATCTGAATTTGAGGGTAACCCTTCTTGGGATATTCACCCTGACTTTACTCATATTCTTAGATTTCCTAGAGGCATAGATGAAGAATCTAATGACTGTGAATGGGGAGCCATTCCAGAGGAAGATGAGCTATTATAGAGAAACATGTTGATGTTATTCACCAATATGCACCTAAACCCAATGTAAGTATAGAGCGAAATGATGAACTTATCGAGTCTGATCCACTGATGGCTGAACTGGACCTCCACAATGACATTGAGACTATTCACAAATTGAACATCTTAAGTTGTAATATCACTTTTGAACTCGAGCGTCGGGTTAGGACCAATGATGACAAATCCATATCCGTAAACACTCTTTCCCAATCTTTCACCACTTTGACTATCCAACGCCCTGACCTTCTTGACCTAACATCCACAAACCTAAACCAAGGTATTTATACCTTTCGCAATGACTATGCCCTTTCTTGCTACCTAAATTTTTTTGAGCCTATGAGGACTTCCATCAGTGAACCGAGCATTAGCATGATGGAGTCAGACATCAAATATCTTAGTCAGAAAAATAAGAATAAGAATAAAAAGAAAAGGAATTCTGAGGGTGAAAACCACTTTGTGGCAGTCTCAGAACCTACAAAAGTAAAACTAAAAGACGTATCCGAAGGTGAAAACCTCTCTGAGGCACCTATAGATGAGATATTTGATGTCCTTCTGAGTCATTTATAGGACAGATCTCTAATTCTAATTGGGCCCACTCAATCTATCAACTTGGGAACAATAGAGGAACCACAGTTGATCCATGTAGCACAATCCTTATCAAAAGAAGAGAAGCAAAAAATTACAACATTCTTAATAGAGAAGAAGATCAATTTTGCATGGAAATATTCAGATATGCCAGGGTTGGATCCTAATCTTATAATGCACCATTTATCTATAGCTCCAAACGTTAAACCTGTTAAGTAGAAATTGAGAAAGATGCATCCACATGTTGCACTCTTGGTAAAGACTGAATTAGAAAAGCTACTAAAAGCCGGATTCATGTGTTATTGACTATGCTAAATGTATCTCTAATATTGTACCTATTTCTAAACTAGACAAATCTATAAGAGTATGCATAGATTTCAAAGATGTGAACAAAGCATGCCCTAAGGATGATTTTCCATTGCCTAACATTGATATGATAGTGGACATGACTGCGAGTTTTGAGATGTTTTCTTTAATGGATGGTTTTTCTGGGTATAATCAAATAAAAATTTCTCTAGAGGATCAAGAGAAAACTGCTTTGACATGTGCATGAGGTACCTTCTGCTGGAATGTCATGCCATTTGGGCTTAAGAATGTTGGTGCTACATATCAGAGAGCCATGACATCTATTTTTCATGACATGATGCATATAACTATGGAGGATTATGTTGATGATACTTTAGCAAAATCTATGATTAGAACTGAACATCTAAATGACTTGAGCAAGATACTAGACAAAATGGAAAAATTTAGTCTTAGACTAAATCCTAAGAAGTGTGCTTTTGGTGTCACTTTTGGAAAGCTCTTAGGATACATAATTTCAAAGAAAGGCATTGAAGTTGATCCAACTAAAGTCAAGGCTATAATGGAGATGAAACCCCCAAAGAATATTAGTCAAATGAGGACATTACAAGGGAGAGTTCAATCTATTAGACACTTCATATCTCAGCTAGCGGACATATCACAACCTTTTACAAAGACATTACATAAATGGGTGATCTTTGCATGGAATGAGGAATGTGAAAAGAATTTTAATCATATCAAACAATATTTATCAAATCCTCCTATCTTGATGCCTCCTATTCAAGGGAAGCCTTTGATCCTATATGTCTCCGCTATAGATACATCACTGGGGGCATTGCTTGCACAACATGATGAGAATAAAAATGAAAGAGCTATATACTATATTAGTAGAACATTGGTGGCATATGAAAATAACTATTCTATGATTGAAAAGGCTTGTCTAGCTATGATCTTTGCATCACAGAAACTAAGACACTACATGTTAGCTCATACCATGCATTTTATAGCTAAGATTGATCCACTCAAGTACCTACTAAGCAAAGCTTCCCTCACAGGTAGATTATCCAAATGGGTCATGCTCTTAAGTGAATTTGACATTAAATATGTTGAAAGAAAAGCTATCAAAGGATAGGTTATTGCTGATCAACTAGCAGATGCACCTTTGTTTGATGACACACCAATGCAAATGGAATTCACAGATTCCTCTATCATGAATCTTTCTTCTAGAGAATGGCAATTATTCTTTGATGGATCCTATACACAGAATGGATCTGGAGTAGGCATATTGTTCATCACCCCTCAAGGATACTCAATCCCTAAAGCATTCAAAATAAAATTTCCTTGCACAAACAATATTGCTGAATATGAAGCCCTTTTAAATGGTATGAAAATAGCAATTGAGTGGAGAGTGACAGAGTTGCACATTCATGGAGACTTCCAACTTGTTATCCATCAAGTCAATGATGTGTACAAAATGAAAGATGAAAATCTCATTCCATACAAAAGAATGGTAGATGATCTAAAGAAATACTTCATATCTATCACATTTGAGAAAATTCCTAGAACAGAGAACAGGGCTGTCGATGCAATGGCAACACTATCTACTCTATTACAACAGCCTAAACATGAGCTACGCTATGAGTTCCTGGTGGAAGCACTATCTTATCCTGCATATGATTCCCCCAAAACCCGCATGATCTGCACTGTTGTTGGTCATGATTCATCTCAATACAAAAACCTTTTCTCCTATCTCCAAGACCAAATCATTCCTGATACCTTTAACCACCATGAAAAGAGATACCTTATCTGTAATGCCTCCTGATATGTTATCATTGGTCATGATCTTTACAAACGAGGACTAGATGGTATGCTACTTAGATGTTTAGACCAGGAAGAGTCTCAACATGTGTTAGAGGAAGTCCATGATGGTATTTGTGGGTCACACTCGAACGGTTTAACACTAGCTTGAAAACTTATTAGGGATGGGTACTATTGGCCTAAAATGGAAAAAGAGGCTATCAAGTTTTCTAAGAACTGTGAAAAGTGCCAAGTACATGGTAACTTAATTCATGCACCAGGGAGAGATCTGATTCCCTTCACTACAAAATGGCCTTTTCACCAATGGGCATTTGATCTTATAGGAGCCATACATCCTCATTCTTCTAATGGACATACCCATATAATCACAACTACAAATTATTTCACAAAATGGGGAGAAGCAGTCCCTTTGACACAAGCAACTGGGAAACAAATATCCATGTTCATCTTGAACTACATCATATGTCAGTATGGTATTCCATATTCAATAATCATAGATAATGGTGGATAGTTCAAAAACAAAGACTTAGCTGATCTATGTACCAAATTCAAGATCCCACAACATTGGTCCTCTATCTATTATCCTTAAGGGAATGGATAAGAAGCATAGGCGTCTAATAAGAATCTATTGAAAATCTTGCACTGTACAGTTAATAAAAAAGGAAGAGACTGGCATCTCATGATCAATCCAGCTCTCTGGGCCTATAGAACAAGTATCAGAATGCCCACCGGGGCTACACCTTTCACTTTAGTTTATGGGTCTAAAGTGGTACTACCTATTGAGGTTGAAATCCCATCACTAAGAATCAGAATGCATGGTCTAGTAACTGATGATGACTACAGAGTGTCTAGGTTGCAAGAACTTGAACTACTAGATGAGCGTAGACAAGCATCGTATGATCATCTCAAAGTGTATCAGAAAAGAATGTCTAGAGGATACAACAAGAAAGTCAAACACAAAGAATTTCAGGTTGGTGATCTAGTCTTGAGAGAGAATCCTAAAAATCAATCACATAGAGAACGCAAGGGGAAGTTTGAACCCAACTGGCTGGGTCCCTTTTTTATCACTACTAATTTTGGCTCTGGTGGCTATCAACTCTCAAAAAATGAAGGAGAACAACTCTGAGAACCAATCAACATTCTCCATTTGAAGAAATTATATGCCTAAGGCATTCAGTCTATGGTAAAATGTCTTGAAAAAATCTTAAAAATCTAAAAAAGTCCTGAAAAAATTAACATCTCGGTGAAAACCTAGCAATAGGCACCTTGATGATTCACAAAAAAATAAAAAAATATCAAAAGTACAAAAAAAAATGAGAAAAATGAAAAATACAAAAAAAATGAGAAAAATAAAAAGTGCCTTGGTGAAAACCTGGAAACAAGCGCCTTGGTAGCAAAAATAGAATCTCTGCCACGATGGTGAAAACTTGGCAAATGGGTGCCACTTGTTTCAAAATGCTCCATCTATTAGCACAATCTTGGTCTTTCCAGCTTTTAGTCTTGCTTTAGTTTTTACATATCTCTTGGTTTGTTCCCACATTCTTATTTTCAAAAAGTTGGTCTGTACACCAATCAACTCAAGCGTCTATATCCTATCAATGTTCACACTTGGGGGCAATCAATGTCATATCTTATGGCCTCCAGTACATCTTAGATGAGTCATATCTAGTCAAAGTCCTTTGAAGCTTCATCCGAGTCAGTCAGTCTCCTCTCTAGAAGGGATTTTGCATCTACAACAACGCAATCAAACATCAACACAAATTGAAAACAATCTATTCTTTTTACATGCTTTTATTTCCTTGTATGCTTAATGATTCACATTGAGATTTTTGCATATTGTGTCCTTTGAGCTCTTCGATGATGTCCTTTACATGATTTAGAGAGTGATGATTGGGGGCATAATCTTTTCTTTGTCTTTTGCTTGTATGTGAAAATCTAACAACTTTGGAAATTCTGGATTGAAATGGTGTCCGTCTGTAAGAGCCTCTATCTCAAATTGGATGGCCATGTGTACCGCGACCATTGATACTCAGAAAATTCAAAGAAGTTTGATCTAACTATTGTCTTTTTGAGTGAGTTCTTTCTCCTACTGTGAAACCTGATCTTGCCTAAGGATGTGAACGATAAAGGGTCACTATGGGTAATTCACACTGGATTTAGAATGATCTCTTGACTGTTTGATGTGTTTGAATGCAAGGTGTATTCAGGTCATCACGACGTTTATGTTTTGATGCTTATGCAAATTGCTATATCAAAATGGACATGATATTCAGGTCATCTTGGCGTTTGTGCCTTGGTGCTTATATCTAATCTGACATTCCAAAAATGAAATCAATATTCATATGTCCATGGTTGTCTAGCCAGTGGGTGTTGTATTGATTCTTGCACATACAAATCGATATTCATATGTCTATGGTTTCATAACTAGTGGGCATTGTATTGATTTATCCGGTTACCTAAAAAACTCAATGATGACAAATGACCAACACATGACCAATGACTAGGTCCTAGGTCTTAGGTTGCATTTCATTTTGCATGTCATTTTACACTTTACATGATTGCATGATCTTGCAAATTGCTTGAAAATTTTCAACAATCCTTCTAAAAAAACTATACTTAAACTAAAAATGAAGAGTTGAATCTCATACAAAGATCTTCTCACAGAAATGCAAGTAGTCACAATCCTGGGTTAAATATCCTTTTTGACATAAGACTGAGTACTTGTCTTCATCAAGACCTACAAAACATATCATGTGTATCGTTGCGTTTTGATTACATATTCCTAAATCATTCATTCCATCTATTGCATTGCATACGTTTCCATACATACACTTTCCATAATCAATCACATTTGCATAACATTCATACATTTGAAAGAAATCATTGCATTACATACATTTCCATACATACATTCTACTCTACTCATGGCATCTACATCACATGATATCACCATAAATAAAAAACATGGTAAGTACAAATGAAGTCACAATTTAAGAATCTTGATCTCATATATATATCATAAAACTCGAACTAGTTAGGGGTGCACTACTGGCATAGTGTACAAAAGAATGAGCTCATGTGAGCTATCATAAGTTAGAACAATATCAAAATTAAAAGAGAAAAAATATCAAAACATATCATGACAGATCAGCTGTCTGCATGCTCCTCTACATCTGGTGGAGGTGGTGGTGGTGCATCTAGCATTGCCTCAGCTCTGGGTGCCCTGGCTCCCTCTAATGCTAACATATACTAAGAGTAGGAAGGAACTATCTAAGTAGCTGGAACAATGACATAATAAGCTGAACTCGAGGTCTAATGTGTCACCTCTTCCTGTAATCTCCTGTTCTCCTCTCGGAGCTCAAATCTTTATCTATCGGCCTCGGTGTATCTCTCCTCCTAGCGGGCACTCCGTACCTTCAAGTCCCTGACCTATAATCTAAGTCTCCTCATGATCTCCTGTGTAGTCAGTGGAACACTAGGATTAGTGTCTACCACTGACATATCAGTATCTACAGTAGGCTGCTTTGTAGTCTTTTCTCTCTGCGCCTTATGACATCTAACCTCTGCACTAAGATCAAAACCAGTACCCTCCTCTAATGGAATAGAATCACCACCTACAACCTGCTCAATTGCAAGTACCTCTTTAGTAGTACTAACACTACCTAAAGTACCGCCCTCTCCCCTAGTCCATCTCTATGAACCTGTAGGCCTACCTGCTATAGAACTAGTGGGATGAGGGAGCCTCATCTATCTTGATGGTCTCTGGGGAGGAGCCATCGCTCTCGGCCTCAAAGGTGTGGGGTACACAATCAGAACCTGTGTGGGTCTCAGACCCTGTCTCATCGGAGCTCTAGTAACATCCATAGCCTCCTCCATGGAAGGTATCAGTTTTGTGGGATCTGAGAACCTATAGATCGGGTGATCTGCAAGCCATGATATAAAGCCATCTATCACTCTGGCATCAACAACCTATGGTCTATACTCCTAGTCTCTGCCAATAGTACCATTGTACTCTTGTGAAAACAAGGCATAAGAAAGCCTTGGGGTCCATCCAAGTCCGAGCTCACGGGCTATCTAAGCATAAGTGGCATAATCCTGAGGTGCATCCTACACTCATCCATACTGTCACCACACCCTAGTAATGATAAACCGCTCCAGTATAGAGGATGATTGTACAATCAACACACAACTCTGGAAGAAGAAACTGAACTACTCTTGTGTAGTAGGCCAAGGCTCAATATCTACATAAGGCCTCCATCGTACAAATGTCATGTCATCAAGGCATCGTCTCCAGTACTCTACATGACCCATGTGACCTTGTATGACATATCCAGCATAAATATAAATCACAGGCTCCTGTGCCTGTCGCTGTGACTGGCACACTGGTCTCAAAACTAGGATATGCTCCCATGCCTAGATCTATAGAACTAGAGCACCAGTAGCAAAAGTCTTTCTCTCCTGATACACTACCCTGTGCATCTCAAAGAATATGTGGGCTAATAAACACTGACCCTAGGCTAACTCAGAAGGAGTCACCATCAGATGTGCTACCATCGGTGCCCAATCCATCAATTGACCATTCTGCTGATGGTCGGACATAATAATACCTCCTATCATCCCAGCAAGGATGCACTCTAATCTATGGGTCTGACCATAGCGTTGTACCAAGGTCTCCCAGGAAATAGAACCAGTCAGCTGTGTATCATCTTCAAAAAGATGTCTGAATGCTAGTAAACCAAAGTTCCCCAAACTCACATATGCGGGATGCTAATCTGAATGGAAGGGAATGCGTAGTATACCGTATACATCCTCTGGTGTAACAGTCATCTCCCCAGTCAACAAGTGGAAGGTCTGGGTCTCAGAATGAAATCTCTCTATCAAAGTAGTCAATAGTCCATGATTTACCCTAATCTCGGGTAAATGAATCAGATACTCAAATCTGCATGAAGCAAGATGAACTCTCATAGGATCAGGCAATGAAACATAGAGTCTCTAAGTGGTAGGATGTGAGATGTGCACATGAACATCAGGATATGTGACCTACACAGCACAGAAATAGGGAATCCTATCAGTACTTTGGTTGAAAAAGAGGCTACAAATACAGGAATTGAATAGTTTACTATTTCAGAAGGTAGATCAAAGACTCAGTAATTAGGGTAAAAGATTAGAAAGTTCAAAAAATTGACCTAGAAATGAGTTTTGGGCTCACTGTTTTTCAAACAACAAAGCAGATTGGCATTGAAACTCGTACGAGTTTTCCCCAGTTACCATACGACAAACAATGATGATATGACACTGTATATCTCCTTGTATGAGTTATGAGGGACTCGATGAAACGTCGTACGATTCTTGGGTCCCTCTCATACGAGTCTTAGGGGATAGTGATACAACAACCTAATTAGAATTCAAAAGTCATACGAGCCCAGATGGATAGTCGTACGAGTTTCTATGCATGCAAAATTTCAAAATTGAAAACGTATGAAAAATATGCTAAAAATGCTATAAACAAAGAAAAATTGATTTTTCAGAGAGGCACAGAGGTCCACTTACCGGCTGTCCATACTGTCGAGGTCTCTGATGCCTCTGGCTGCCCTCAAAATAGTGAGAAGTCACAGGTACCTTCATTTATGCCATTTTCTTGCTCATAGGGCTCCACAAGGTTTTCAAAAGTCAATGGTGAAAATGAATTGAAAATGACCCTTCCAGTCCTTATATAGCTTTTGACCTAATTTTTAAAAGTGCTCTGTTTTCCACAAAAATTGTATGCCTGGCTAATTTCGACGTTCTGAAACCATTTTTGAGATCAAAATTGAAATCTGAGATCATTTACTATGTCAAAATTGTGATTTAAAATTTTCAGACCCAGGATGTCTACTACTTTCATATTCGACCTTCAATCATCATAGAAATCTAGAATTCAACTTAACTGATTATCTTACATCAAACTATCAAAATTTCAACTTGGTCAAATATGGTCAACTCATGGTTTAACCTAGTCAAACTTGGTCTCCAGGACCTCTAAACGATGCAGAACGCATTCTCGGATGTGTATAACCACTTCTCAAATCAATTAACATGCTTCTAAACTATAACGCTGACTTTTCTTGTCAGATTTTGATTTTCATCCTGAAGGGGGCATGATATTGCACATCATTCAAGTCTATAAATCAATCTTTCCTCAATAATCAAGACAACAACCACATCTAGTTGCTGACTCATCAAAAGTCCTCATCGCTTGGGGCAAATCTATCATCGCTTGGGGCATATCAGATTCATTGAGATCCATATCAATCTGGTATCCAAATCTATCTTGTAAATTGTATCAGCTTTTCGTAACCATCGGTTCATTAGTATTATTTCCTTGGTTCTTCATAACTGATAGGTTCAGGATGTGATACCAATATGATTCATAAAAGGACATTCAGGTCTGGAATTGGTCACTCACTTCTTCGCAATCATAAGGTTCAGAATCAGTCATTTTGGCACTTTTTCATAAACACCAGTTCATTGTTGATATAGCTAGCATCATCTTGATTCCTGGTCATTCTAGGCCTGGGTCAGTATCTCTTTTTCCAATCTTTTAATCGATTTTTGTCTTGAAATCGGTTCATCTTTCAAATCAGTTTCATACATGTTTATCATACACAGATTATTCTTTGAACCACTACACTTTGCACAGTGATTCAAAGAGGGGCAAAATGTAATACCCCAAAAATGGGCTATAGGTTCATTAACCTCCTACATCTACAATTCGAATGAAATTGACATCAAAGTCCTAACCTAAGGCACATCTGCACATTATCGAACTTAATTGATTTTATCCTAATTCTGCATCGGGGAATATTCCTAGCAATATTCCTATTTATCATAATTATTCTTAATTTAATAATTATTTGGCGATAAATCTTATTTATTCTAAAGTTTTATTAATTGAATATTCTAAATATTTAATTAATTAGATTTAATACCGCCACTTGATTATTTAATTACATTTAATTATATTTATTCCTAAATTGTATTATTTAATTTTGACAATAAATCTAAAATCTCATGACTAATTGATTAAATTCTTATTTAATTAATGTCAAATGTCAATATTTAATAATATAGTTTTTGAATAAAGTTTGATTTAATAATTGATTAACCCATAAATCAATTGTTTTATTCAAAATCAGTTAAGTTGAGAATAAATCACTTTATTTTTAATTAATTTATAATTAAATCATGCACAATCAGAAAAGCAGGCAATTATAAATTAACAATAAATTTTAAATTGAAACTCAACATCTGAAGATGAGTTGAAATTTTATCTAAAACTCTATTTTGAGTAAAACTTTGCTTTTGCATGATTTTTGTGAGTTAATTATCTCTAAATTCCTGATAACTCAAAAATCAACCTGAGTTTATCAAGAGTGATTTATGGATTTTCTCTTGCATCCTCAAAGCCTTGGATTTCTATAAAATCAAGGTTCAGCTCTTCATTTTCATCAACACTCGAATTTGCACAATTACTTTGGTGAATTGGCGATTGAAGGATTAAGCACTTGCGACAGACAATTTATGAGATCTTTCATAGTTGATCACAATCTTTCATAGTTTTGCATAGTTTCATATCATAGATTTCATACTCATTCATAACATTCTTAGATCATATCTGCATATCATTTCATTCATTCTAGATTAATTTCATACAATTTTTCATATTATTGCATAGAAAATCCAAAAATATAGCTTAATCTGCATTCATAGTCTTTCATATTTTACATTCAAATCCTTCGTTTAGGTGTTGCATTGTCACCGGTCTTGGTCTGATCTGAGAGTATCATACTTGCACCTACTAGAAGGTAGTAAATCGCTTGGTTAGTTTAGTTCCCATTTCATTGCACGATTTTAGTTTTTGACTAACCTCTAATGTTTTACTGAAGTATTGTGTCTACAGCTAGGTACAAAATTCACAGACACACCTGCACACTAATGTTTTGATGCAAAAGAGTAGACTTTGAATGGTAGAAGGTAGTCGGAGTTGACCAGAACCGAAGTGGTAGCAATAGACATCTTAATCTCTTCAAAGGCTTCTTTAGCCGGAGAATTCCAGTCAATCTTAGCATCCTTTTTTAACATGTCATTCAACATATGTACTATCTCTACAAACCCACCAATGAACTTCCCGATGAAGTTGATCTTACCGAAGAAAGACTTTAGCTCCTTCTGGCTATTCAGGGGGGGGAATTTGAGAATAGCCTTGACTCTTTTGGGGTCAATTGAAATGCCTATTTCAGATATGATGTATCCAAGGAGTTTGCCTTGGGTTACCCCAAAGACACACTTCTTAGGATTTAGTGAGATTCCATAATGTTGACATCTTTTCAATACCTTGCATAGATCTTCAATGTGGTCCTCACGGTTCTTAGAGAATACTATGAGATCATCAATAAAAATAACAATACACTTGTTGACTAGGCCTTTACACACCTCATCCATAGCTCATTGGAAAGTGGCTCCCGCGTTGATCAAACCAAACGGCATACGATGATAAGAAAATATCCCCCACTTTGTTGTGAACATTGTCTTCAAATAGTCTTCTTCTTTTACCATGACCTGGTTGTACCCAGAGTAAATATCAAGGAAATACATCATCTAGGAGCCATTTACCACTTGCAACACTTCATCAAGGGACGGTAACAAGTAGTTATCCTTTTGAGAAGATCTATTTAAATTCTGGAAGTCCACATGGAGCCGCACTTCTCCACTTTTCTTTCTTACTGGGATGAGATTTGATACCCAAGTCGAATGTCGGATAAGAAAGATAATCTTAGCATTGAGCAACTTCCATACTTCCTTCTAGATTATTGGCTCAATCAAGGGATTCACCAGCCTCTATCTTTGGTGAAAAGGTTTAGCATCTAGGTTTAATGGGATGTTGTGTACAATGACGAAAAGATTATAAGTTTTTAAGTCTTCATAGCTCTAAGCTATGACATCTTTGTACTCAATGAGTAACTTTACCATTCGCCTTTTTTCTTCAGCTATGCCAACTTTTCCAATAAGTTGGATGAAGAAGCAAAAAACTCTATTTTTAAATTGTTTCAAGAAGTAGATTATTTTTAGAATTACATATAATAATAAACTATTTTTTATTTCAACAATATATTTGTCTACCTATACTAGTAACTAGTTTAATACATCACATTAATTAAATGTACATCTATCCTATACCACTACAAAATAGAAGGTTTGCAATTAGAAGTCACTAAGACATACACATGACCCATCAAAACAAAGTGAAAAAACTCAACAGCCAATGCTCTTAATAATAATTGCTCACATCTGTCTTTAACATAATCCATAGTTTCTCATCCTCTTCAAACAAAAAATGTTGAAAGGTGGAACTTGACTTTTGTGTCACTATTTCATTTTTTCAACTATATATCTCTATTATTTCCTAACTCCCAAATTTACTTAGACTCTTTCACTCACCCAATTTTATTTGGAGGATCATGAACATAAATAATTTGCTTATGATTTTAATATAATCTTTTCATCAAGATCCCAAGTACCAAATTTGTTTATGAATGAATAAAGATAGATTTTAATAACGTCCACCAGATTAAAGCAACCAATGAGACCTGTTAACTAGCACACACCCCAAGACTAGGGTGCCAAGATCCTTAATCAAGCTGTAACCTCTTCTCCAAATCTTCTCTTGGATGGTGGATTTTGATCACCAAATATGTTGTTCTATCTAACTATTTTTTTTCAAATAAAGATCTTAAATTGCCCTGCCTCTAAAATATCCACATGTCTAGAATAGATGTCATTGTATGCCTCGCAGTCCATGATAAAATAATGCTATGTCAAAATAGGCAATATCCTTTTTTTTCCAGCCTTCCTTTGGTATCAGCATAACAGGCATAATAGGCATGTCATTAGAGAAATTCAAAACTCCAATGTGGACAAAACAAAAAGGAAGAAAAAAAACTTACTATGTCAAAGAATTTAACCCCAAATAGAATCATGGCAATAAAGAATATTTAAGTTTTGCAATTAAAGGCAAGACAAAAATCTTGATGGTTCAGCTGAAGACCAGCGCTAGGTGGAAGGTTCTTAAATAGATGTGGGAAGAAAGAACTTGTATTTTTTTTGCAGCACAGGGGTGGTTGAAACTGAGTGACATTTTATCAAGGAATGTGCTGCTTATGAAGATATTCGTAGGCATTACGACAACAACTTAAGGTGAACACCCTGAATGAACTTTTTGAATAGGCGAAATTACCCAAAATAACTACTTTCCTGATAAGAATCCACAACAAAAAGGTCTACTTGAAGAAACTTTAGCAGACAGATTAATTCCTTCGGTTATAAAACCCAAAACAATATATCTCCTCAAACGACGACTGTACTCAGTTTCCAGATGGAAAACAATTTGCTCTCACTTGCTCAAGCGCCAAACAGCTCTCTCGCAGTTGCTTAAATTATTTGATAGGATTCACTCTTCAAGTTTCACACAACTTTGTACTCATTTGTATGTGAAACCCAATATAAAATGGCACTATGGATGGAAGAAGGCAGCACACCAACCACTGAGAAAGAACAAGCGGATTTGGATGGCATCAATGCACTACGAGAATCTTTTGCACTGGAACTCAAGGTACACACAATCAAACATAGGTCATCATTTGACTTCCTCCTAGTGCTCTCCCTTTTATACCTCTATTCGGAGTTGCTCCTCTTCTTTATTTTTTTCTCTTTTCAATCTGGTTTGATTGTGTGTGGGCACTAGCTTATGTTCTCAATACATATTATCTTCTTATCTGTGTACAATAGGAAGAGTTGAAGATACCCTTTTTTTTCCTTTTGAGCCATGCTTAGTTTTCATTTAGACATTTTCAAAGTTTTGATCCAGAATCATTTCATGCTTTTTTTCACAGGTGCTAAAACTGAAATTTCAAACATGTAAAACATTCACGTTTGTGGCAGCTACTACATTGAAAGGAAAAATTCTCTAAATTCAAATATTGGGTTCAAATTAACGAATTTAAATAAAGCTTTATAGAGATCTAGTTCCATACAGGTGCTAGCAAATATGATTACGTCGACGAATTTTATACATAAATTTATTCAACTCTGGCCTTGTGGTTCAAGTCATTGTCGGTAGTTTTGTCAATTCTGTACAAGTGATATGAAGTGCCCTGGAAAGAAAGTAACGAGTCTTATAAATATTATTAAAATAATAAAAAATAGTAAAACTGAGAACTGCATTAACATTTTTAGGTTCGATTTTGGCCGGTAAGACTGCATAAGATTATGTGTTCATTTGTTTTTGACGGTTGTTTTTACGAATTAGTAGTTCTCAGTTAAAGTCTCCAAGATTTAAAATATATGATAACGAATATGAAAATTGTTAGCATTCTTGGGACCAAATTGGTCTGCAAAGCTATATCAAAGTATATTTAATTTGGTGGACAAATTTTCTACAATCATTACGTTTAATTATAAATTCTCCAAGTTTATTGATCTGTCCATCAGAAGTAAGGAAATTGATCTAAAATTCTCAAGAGTATCTCCAATATCTCCAAGTATTTTATCAGAAAAATCTAATGGTAAGGGTAGTCCGACTTAATTTGAGATTGAGTCTCATTTCTTGATTGAAAATTGGAAACAAAGACTTCATATATTCCTGCCCTGTTTAGCAACTGAGGGCATCTTACAAAAATACCCTTATAAACTTGTTGGCGAACAGATTTGTCTCCACTTTAAATAAACTTTATGCTGACTCTATACCTTTCTGAAGACAAACCATCCTACAACAGTTGGGTAAGCATGGAATAATTGCTTCCCTCTGAATTCTGTGAGGTACAGCTCCCTCTCTACAATGTTCAATGAATTTAGAAACAAACATAAACAAATGTACTTTTGACCCGAAAGTACGCAAGGATCTCTCAAATACTCCTAGGTATTGAGGTATTTTTCAGAAATTATGAATGTAAGATTTAAGATTAAAGGAAAACACAGTTCCTTCAATTATCAGAAATTAACTTCCTATGAGACTAAAACAAGAATAATCTGAAAAGATTGATAATCTCAGTGCATTAACAAACAATATAGAGCAAGAGGTATACTAATTCACAAAGTAATTAATACATCATAAGTTCAAATTCAAAGATTTAAACCACGTCTTGTATTAAAATATTTATGCTTGTACAGAACAAAGTCTAAAACAAGTGCAGATTACTGTATCTTCCCATTTAATTCCATTCAAAACAAAAAAGCCAAAACAGTACTAAGAAAGCTTCTAAACTAAGTCTAAATCTAAAAATTCTAACCCTTCTATCGTTCTATGCTCCAGCATATATAGTTACAATCTGGGAGGCCTCCCTGAAAACTTGGCCCCTCGGATTAACAGAAAATACGAAACAGTTACCAACTAGTTTCTAAACGAAGCAACAGTTAAAGACAGCTGTCCCCTAATAAAAAAAACTTGAAAACGCAAGATTATTGCGCATCTTCAGCTACTGGTCTTCTGACGTGGCATTTCGAACCAGTTTTCAGGTCCTAAAAGTATTCACCAGCTCTTGAGTTGGATGAGAATGCAAACCCTTTAGGCCAATCAGCTATGCCCGACATGCGTTCTTTTCCCACTTGAGCTCCCGGATTTTCTGCAACTGCCTGGGTAACTGCCCTCTGTTCAGGTACAACATGGATTCCACATTTGCTATCTTGGTGATGTACAGAGCCGTAGGTTCCTCATTCTCTTTGATGGCATTCATAGCATTCTCGAAACTTTTAATCATGGCGTCTGCGCCCATGTTTCCTTCTTCAAGTTGGAGTATACCTAACGGGTTCACCACCTTGATATCTTTCAGTGCATTAGTGTATCTCCTTAATCTCTTTCTCCATGGCACGCGTGTTTGAAATCGCGGCTTTAAACAAAGAACCTTTCCAACCCAGGTTCTGTTTCAGAATGAACAACATACAAGGATCGACCAACTTCATCAGGTTTTCTGACAGGAACTTAGCCACCCCATACTCTTCTATCTCTTGAACCTGAGACACAATGGCTATGCATTTCTCTTCTTCCAATTCCCAACTTGGAATTAAGGTCTGAATTTCTCTGAGCAGTGCCTCTCCATCCGCACAAGTGGCCATGAATTCTCGGATAAATTTGCTTCCTTCTTTTATGATGCTGTCAACCCAGTTCTTCATCACCTCTGTTAGGGCTCTGCCTGCTGCATTTGTTTTAGCAGTCTCTTGCTGTCAGTTGAGTTGGGATCAAAATCCTGTGGAGATTGAGCTAGAGGCAGTGCCCTGACATCACTGAGTGAACTAAGAAATTCAGCCATTGTGATCACGAGCTGTTTTAGCTCTTGTTTTTCCTTGCCATCTTTTTGGGATTGGCCAAGCATGTGATCAACTGAGAACTTGAATAAGTGATCCCTTGTGTCCCTGGTTAGCACACCAAACTCCATCTTCATAACCTCAAAGTCCTCTGCTTCAGGTTCCTAGATTCCTTCCTTTTGTTTAAAGGTTGCGATTTCAGCAGTCACCTTCCCTGTAGTGGGGTTTGTGGTTAACCTTGCATGGCTTTTGACCTTCTTTGCCTTTGGAGTACGTAAGACATATTTAGTAAGTATTTCCTTAATTGGTAAGGAAACAAGCTTGAAACTGCGCTTCCTATTTACCGAATCTGTTAGCCATGGAGGAACCGAGCTAGTAGCTAACTTGTTATCAGCTGTTTTAGCAAGTATCACATTTGCCTGTTGAACCTCAGGTTTATTAGCATATATCTCTTGGTCTTTCTTAAGGTGTTCAGGTGAGAAGGAAATATCCTCATCGTTGATGTCGATATCAATAAAGCTAGAATCCGGAGAAGCCATTTGTGCACTACTTTGAGATTTGGTTCTCGACCTCGTTTGAGGCCCGGTAGGATGTCCACTTGAGACTGCTCTCTTTTTAGATGAGGGGATATTACCTGCATCAGTAACCAAAAGGGAGGTGTTAGAGGAGTTAGGCAACATTTCGACTGGAACTGGGTTTGCACTAGTCTTCTTAAGGGATGTAACTTCTGTGTTGCCCTGTCTTTTTCTCTTCAACCAGTCATCTGTGACTCCCAAAATGAACCTAGCCCTCAATTTCACATCATCCTCTTCCTCTTTGTCCAATCTATCTCTGGCAAAGCCTCTGTGTTTGAACTGCTATAACTGGGTTCAACAATTTCAGAATTATCTTCATCTAGGCCATCTATATTGAGCTTCAACTATAGGGCTTTGATTTGAGAAACCAACAACCTGGAATGATCCCTTTTCTTAACTGTTTCTTCCTCTCCAAGGTCTTCCCACAAATCTTCAATATGTGGGTTTAGTGTTGGCTGGTTATTCAGACCGAGGACCTATTTTGCAAAGCCTTTGTTATCAAACCCTCTCCTTGGGTCATAAAACTGCATGTGGAAATTTACCAGGTTGCTTCCTATTACTGAGGCATCTAACATGCTCTTGTAGGTCATGGCTCCAAGTTTAATTGGAAGCATAGAATCCCATCTTTCCTTTGGAAGGTTGTTTTTTATTACTATGAACATTTGCCTGCAAACTTCCGCTAAAACAAAACAGTCAAAGGCAAACCTTGGCAATTTAAGGGGTTCTTCATCAAAACCTCCCACTTTGACATATGTAAACCGAGGGAACTGGATATAGACACTACCATAATTCTGAATTAGTTTCTGCGCCTCCGAAGAAATCCTTTGCCTTGGGGTCCCAGCTAGTTGATAACATAACTTTCCAAGAAAAACATCATGGACCCTTCTGTAGTCTTCTAGGACTCTGTCTCTTCTCAGTAAAGGGCAATATTCAAAGACACTAAGGTCTTCGCTCCAAGGTTCATGGGGGATTCCTCCAAGATCTTGAGTACATGCAAGACAGTAAATTAAGTACGAGGACATATAGAACTCTTTCTTAATTGCTTGTGCTTACTTGAGTTGGTCTCTTAATGAACCCACAATTATTTCAGCCCAATCAAGACTCTGTTTTCCCTCCAAAACAATCTCCATGAAATGGTACATCCATTCTTCGAAAAGGAGAACTTGGTCTGACCCTCTTATTCTATGCAACAAGACCATTATGTCGTGAATGTGGGGCTTCATGTGATCTTTGGTCAATACCTTGGGTAGTCTGGACCCTCCTTTGTAGAATGATTTAGTCCACTTACGAGCAATATTGCTGCGATTTTTGTCACTTCTTTCTCGAAATTGAGCGAGCGACTGAGTTGGGGTAAAACTGGCAAAAGCCTCATCTGGTAACTTGAAAACTGACATTAGCATTTCTCTGGTTATGGACAAGAGACTTTGACCCTCATTATTCAACGCACTCTTAGACTTGACATCATAATGGTTTATGCACTGCTGAATTAGCTCAGGGCTTACTACGGTTGGGGGAAAAGCTGCGGCTTCAAGCAACCCATTGGACAAAAACTCTAAAGTATACTCTTTCTCTATTGAATTTGTCAACTTCTCAGCCATTTTCTCTACCTCAACCCCCAACAAATTAGTGTCTGTGATCACCAAGGCACGACACTCTAAATTCGCAGGATTTCCGAAGAAATGCACATTGAACTTCATTTTCTTCCCCAAAATAAATAAAGAACTGCAATCCTTTGAAATCACACTATCATGTAGAAAACAAGAAACAAAAGGGGGCTTGTCAGCGTTTACCTGTGTTCTGTCGACTTAGGGAAAAAACTTCTGCCTTTTGTAGCCGAGACTCCACAATTTTATTTTAACAAGAAATAAGCCAAAAACATGCTTTTAAAGAATTCTCATACCACGGAGTGTGGCTAGAAAGAGGAATATTAATGATGGCATGAAGTCGGGAGTGGAGCGAAAATGACGATGTGACATCTGGCTGCAGTTTTGCTTAAAACTGTCCAAAACATCATTACTTTCCATTTAATGTCATTACTTCACTTGCGCCGAGGTGAAATCTGCATTAATTCACATTGCCAGCTCAGATTTTCCCATGCAGTTTCTATCTTCTCAAGGCTGACTGTACTGTTATCCTGATGATTACTTCACTGACATGTTACGTCACCCAACTCATTAGCTGTCACCTCGATCTTTGGGTTTGCCGCTTTCTCTTTTTGAACTCCTTTGAACTACTTTGAACCGAGGTTCGAAGAGGTTCAAAGTGGTTCATTAATGTGTGGAGACAAATCTGCGGGTCCCACCTGCAATTACCAACATTAGATAAAAATCTTTTGATTGAACCTCTTTGAATTGCTTTGAATCGAGGTTCAAAGGGGTTCAAAGTGGTTCAAGAAGGATTTAGAACTACCAACACTTGACCGGAGGACGCTGACTTGACAAAGACAAGCTTGAAATGCTGCGACGGTTAACTCAAAGGCAAAGCCGACATTGAAAACCTTTGACACAAGATTTGAAAAAGGAGAAAACTGGACAAGGATTAAATATCTCAAGGGTCAAGGACACTTTTAACATGGCGACTCAAATAGACCCTAACAAAACTTATACACTTCAAGCTGTCGTATTAAAAAAGACGAAGCTTTCCAAGAAATCACATTCAAAATGATTGAAAAATTGATGTTTCAAACCATGGATTGTGGTACATTGTCAGAATGAATGATAAGAAACCAGATGCAGGCTCTTCAAATAGATAACTTAATTACAATCAAGAGCAGAAAACCAAATTTAACGATTCTTCCAATAATTAGCACTTTGGTACACCATTAAATAGTCATGAAGGCATTGATTAGAACTGTATTATGATTGAGTAATTAATTGTTAAAATTAGAACCAGAAAACAGAGAAACAATAAACCGAAACTCAATAAGTACACAAGAACAGATGCCACAAATATTTATCCTGAGAAAACCCTCCACTTGAGGGTGAAAAACTCAGCCACACCAAAAATTCGATCCTTTATTGAATGCTCAAATTGGATACAATGCTTCACAAGCATAATTGATACACAACAAGCCTTATGAAGTTCACTGATTCTCAATACAAGAAGGATCGGTACACAAAATGATCACACACAAAATATATAAATAAGGTCTGAACTAGATACACCATGAATGCTTGATATAGATACGAAGATAGACACATAGATTGGTGTTTCTAGATACAATATTGTCTCTCAGACTTCTTCTAGAATAATAATAACCAAAACTATCACTGTCTCGATGAACAGAAAATCACCACACAATGATCACTTCAATTGTCCCTCAATTACTGTGTATTCCACTCGACAAAAACCTCTACGGGCTTCAATAAACCTTTTAATTTCCAATCAAGATAACTGAAATGAGAGTTACTCAATGAGCTGTAACTTGATGGCAAGCTCATACAAATCCCGTCATTAAGAATGAATACATGATGACATGATCATTTGACTCCTGACCTAAAGAAAGAATACATGGTAACAATAATGAAGAGACCTTGATGTAAACACAACCTTTCTGCCTTCTGGATACAAAGCATGGAAATCACAAATCGCACACAATAACCATGTAACGCTTGCGCACCAAGTGACATTACAATGGTAGGTGACAGCTACAGAAATGTGCCATTACACCCTTAAGACAACTGAACCAACAAAGAATATAGACCTCTGCAATGAAGTGAGGAACATGGTGGCGAATGTGCTATCAATGACAATATAGCTGCTACATAATCACGATCATTAAGGCATAATAAAATCCATACAGATAATAATAGAACCAACAGAAAAACCTTTGCAGGTAGTAGAGAAATGCAAACACAGACAACAATGAACAAGTTCAACCGCAACACAAAAGAGATGATGTCTTCATGAAGCGCAAACAACACAGGTACGAATGATAGCTCGTCGCTACCAAAACATTAACGCTCCCTCTTAGCAAAGGAGATGTCATTATCACAATGGCTACACCCATATGTGTTAAAAAGAAAAACTTTATCACGGATTCTCTCAACGTGATAGCATCATGGATTCACTCAATATGATGTACACCATGGCTACTCCCATGAGTGAAATAAACACAAGCTCACATCACGGAGTCACTCAACGTGATGTTGTCATGGAGGCTCTCAACATGACATCCACTATGGCCACTCCCATGAGTGGAAAGAGCAACAAGGGCTTTCACCTCAAATTTCTCCGTCTCAGAGAGAGATGCATTACAAGGGCTTTCACCTCAAATTTTTCCATCACAGAGAAAAATGCATTACAAGGGCTTTCACCTCAAATTTCTCCATCACAGATACAAATGCATTACAACATTAAATAAGAATCACTGAAACCAAGACTCTCTCTCAGCAAGAGCATCATTCTCCACAATAGCAAGCTTATCTCGAAAATAAGAAAACTTCACTCTAGGAAGTGGCTTGGTGAGAATGTCAGCTATTTGCTCATCCATGCAAATGTACTTGAGCTCAACTGCTTTCCTTGAACCATATCTCTTAAATAATGATACTTGATTTCCACATGCTTAGTTCTATCATGAAAAACAAGATTAACTGAAAGCTTCTCACGACTTTGGTTGTCACAAAGAATCACGGTCGGTTCCAAAACCTGCCCAAACAGTCATTCTACAAGAAGCTTTTGAAGCCAACTGCTTCTCGAGCTGCCACACAAGCTGCCACGTATTCAACTTTAGCTGTACTTTGAGCCACACGACTGTTTCCTGTTGCACCAGGAAATCATAGCCGAATCTAAGCTTAAACAACAACCGGAAGTGCTCTTCCTGTCATGCACGCACCCTGCCCAATCTGAATCAGAAAAACCTTGCAATTTCAGATCTTCACAAGAAGTATATTTCAAACCCTATCCCATTGTACCACGCACATATCTCAATATATGCTTAGCTGCAACAAGATGAATCTGTCTAGGCTCACACATGAACTGACTAAGAGTGTTAACATCATAACATATATCAGGCCTAGTATTGACCAAATACATCAATGATGCAATCAATTGTCTATACATAATATTCACCCTTTAATCTTAGGGGAATAAAAATAGGCTTCAAGTCCTCTGATTTGATTTAGTTTGAAATAGGGGACATTACATACTTTTGCAACCATCTTTTAGAATATTTGAAGTAAGAAGCCCAGTGTGAAGTGAGGGATTATGTGACATTATCTAGGAGGAATATGGTTACATTTACAACTGCCTCTCCAGTAGTAATTTAATATTTCCTTCCCATTTGAGAATCCTGTAGAGAAATGCATTTAACTATGCAAAAGGTGGAGAGGAAGCATGTTTGAGATTCTTTGTCAAAACATGGGAAATTTGTAAATGGCTGTAAAACCTAGGCTAAATTTACATTTTACAACACAAATTCAAGCTCTTGGTGGTTGTGGGTATTGAAAGAAAAAGAAAAATGCAGTTTGCACTATAAATTTATTTATACCATCTTGAAATTTCATATTTTTTCGTTGCACTGGTGGAACATGTAGAGCAGAATGCCTTAATTTGTTGATGTATATCATGTTTGCTATGGCTTGTGGGGAGGATGATGTCATGGCTGTAATTCAATTTTTTTTTGTACACAATTGGTCTGAATGCTTGTTCTTTACCACGCTTTAAGGGTGTGAAAATAAGAATTTTTGTGCTTTAAATTGAGTTATTTCTAACCTCATACATCAATTCCTGTTGTAGGAAAAAGGGAACCAGTATATTAAGATGGGGAAGAAGCATTATGCTGATGCAATTGATTGCTACTCTCGGGCAATCAATCAGAAGATATCAAACAATATTGAGAATTCAATTTTTTTTGCAAACAGAGCTCATGCCAATCTTCTTCTTGGAAATTATAGGCGCGCATTGATGGATGCTGAAGATGCAGTAAAGATCAATCCAAAAAATGTTAAGGTTGTCTGGAATGACATAGGTGCTTATATGTCTGTGAATTTACTTAGATCCAATGGGTGCAATTTCTTAATGTTTTAAGCAAGGAAGATACTGATGCCAATACACATAGTTTGGGATTTAGGAATAATTTATGCACATAATTTTGATTTTGTTTTTTCCTTCTTTCCGAATATGCTAAGCACATCCTTTTGGTTTTTAATCTCTTCCTCTGATTTAAATATTTTAGAGAGAATTAAGTCTTTCTGGGAGTTGATATGTCTATTCACCTTAATATATGGATTACAAATACACTCGAACTTTTCCTTTACCATAATTGTTGCAGAATGCAAATATTGTTTTAATATGCTGATTTGGGATGGTTCTATTTACATCCTAGATCCTTACCTGTTTACCTGTGCAAGTGTTTAATTAGGCCTATTACCGAGGGGCAAAAGCTGCTCTTGCTTTAGAATTATTGGAAGAAGCAGGGAGATTTTGCAGAACAGGTCTTGAGCATTTTATGTCTAATGATGAACTCAAAAAGTTAAAGGAACAAGTTAATGCAAAGCAGGCAGAGATCGACAATCGCAAGCTTCAAGCATCAGAAGCATTATCGACAGCAGAGGTTAGTTAAGTCCAGATTGAAAAGATGTTAGAATTTATCTTTAATTCAATTGGTGTAAATTGTAAGGTTATATACCCTGAGGTCTAATATGACATCCATTCTGGGATTTCACAGGCTCTTGCTTCTGCATTAGAGAGTAGAGGTTTGAAGTTGGGAAAGGTCATGTATAAAGAGCTAACTGGAGTAAGGAAGCCTAGGTTGGATGAATCTGGTATACTGCACTGGCCAGTTCTCTTCCTTTATGGGGAGGTTATGTCTAGTGACTTTATTGAGGACTTCTGTGAGATTGACACATTCACGTTACATCTTGATATGATATCCTTGCAAAATCATTTTTCTCAGCCTGCACATTTACTTCTTGCTATTCATGTTGCCCACAAACATGTGAATATGTTGCCTTGTCCTTAGCTTACATACTTGTTTGGAAAAGATGCACCTCAGCTGCCTTGGGATGAACATCATGCATACAGTCGTGAAGCAATAGAACTCTATTATCAGGTACATTTTAGCAAATGAAGCTAATGCTTATATTTCTAAGTTTGAAGGAAAACAAGATAATTGTACATGCTCCAATGGAAGAAATTGTAACAAAATGAATCACTTGTCTAGACTAAATGGAAAGCAATCTACCATATAACTAAGATTGATTCAAGTGTGCCCTCAATATTTCCTCTCATGGTTTGTGTCATATTCGCAATTATCCTCTAATCTGATCGGTGGCGCCACCTTCTATATGAAATGGGATAATTAATATTCATGATTAAGTTTGTATGTTATTTTTTGCTTGGTAATTTCCTCTTTCATGGAAGATTTTTTCCTTTTTCTCCTGCTGCATTCACTTGATAATGCAAATTAGGCATCAGTCAAATGCAGGGAGGGCCTTATCTAAAAGAAAAGTTCTTGAGTACTTTTTGGAGGACACGGCTGGTACCATAGCCAGAAATTATGAAGAAGCAGATGATGGAAATTTAGATGATGATTTTGCAAGTATGTCAGGTATGATATACTGAGCTAAAAACCATGTTGCAGAGCTATATATGTATTTTGCCTGAAAGAGTAGAGTATTTTGCCCAGACTCCTGACTAAGATCAGCTTGTTGGAATTTGACATGTTTCTGTATTGTTGATTAATAAGGTCTACTGGCCTTGCTGTCCAAAATAACAATTTGATATGTTTAAAACTTTAAACTATATAATACGTACATGGATTAGCACAATAATCAATGCTTTGAAGAAGAAATTGTTTGTGTTAGAAAAGACAAAAAACAAAGAAATAGACGTTAAGGTAGTTTCTTTTTTCTTTGGAAAGTTTTGAAAAAGACATATTAAGGGGTCTGTAGAGAAGTGCATATGCAAAGACATTTTTACATTCAGGAAAAAGTTTCAAAATAAAAAGTGATGCTGATATTTGAAGTATGGCCCTAGAATAAAACATTAAAAGCTGTTATGACATCATGAACAAAGATTCCAATTTTTCTATCATCATGAAAGGTCAATGCAATTAGATTGGATTGCACCCATCTTCATTTTCTGCATGTCTGCAGTAGCAGTGTATATTAGTTTGTATGACTTTGATTCAGCCTCAGAAACAAGAAACTCATTTTCCTTTGATTAGAAACATCTTAAGGAGGATAAACATTCTACACAGTGAAGGAGGATATTCATCCCATCCAACCTTAATAATGTAATTATCCTCAGGTTTTAGAAACCAGAAGTGTTTCTCGTTACACCAACCATCAAAATCACATGCCTAAGGTGCCCAAAGGCTCCATTAGTGGCTGAATGTGTAGTGAATTCTGTGATGTCCCTGTTTTAGCAGGAGTCTGGAGGGTGTTTTCGTCAGCTCATCATCGCGATCCTCGTGAGCTGACAAATGGGTTAGAGGGTCTCTGTGATAGATTTACTATTTATAGTAAGTCTATTTTTGTCCGGTTTCTATTTCTGGCAGGGCAGTATGGGTTCTGGATGCTGTTTGCCAGTTGGATTTTGTTCCATCACTTTGCATATGGAGTTATTGAATTAAGCTTGGCTTAATTAAATAACTATGTTATTATATATTATAATTTGATGGTGTCATGATGAAGCTTCTTTAATGAGAAGTGTGTTCTTGAATTTTTTGGCGAAGTGTGTGAATGAAGGCTTGTTTTTCATGGTTTTAATAAAAGCCTTGGAGATTTTTGATTCATACATCAATTGTCATTTATTTCATGTTTTGAGGATTTTTCCAAGAAGACCGAAATTGAGAAAGAATCGAGGGTTTGGTATCAGTTTTGAGGAATGAAGCTCTTCTTCAAAACTTAATACACTTTGAGTTGGAAGCTTTTGCCAATGAATTGCGTCTGCAGAGTTAAGGGAATTGTGGACTATGGGTGCTGTAATGAATTGATATGAATCGTATCGCATATATAAGGATTGCAGCTTGCTGTGTGATAGTGCGGGTTAAAAGAAGGAATTGCCATCAACATCCACGGTTCTTGTTTCAGCAGTGACGAACATTCATGAAGGCTGCGTCACGGCATAAGGGCTGTGAATTTTACATTTGTAAGCCTGCGTTTATTCTAGAAGGTTGGCGTCTTTCATCAAGGCTTGCTTGGGATAGTTTGCAACTGTTTGCCAATATAGGTGCCTATTACTTTAATGGAATGTTCATTTAATTCTAGCAAATACTGAAATTGTTAATTTTTGTGAGCTTGGAAGTTAATAGATTTCTGCTGCTATTAATTCATAGTTTGGAAAAAGACAAATATATATATGATTAAAAGAAATACAAATTTGCAAGGAAACAAATATTCAAAATTGTTGTTTAAGCAAAGAGCCAGCTAGGCTCATCACAAATTCGGCTTTACTCTCAATGATCCAATCTCTAACACCAATGTGTCTTCTTACATGTCTTCTCAAGGGTGGATTTATATCTTAGTCTCTTTATAATGCCCCCTTTCTGAAATAGGATTTAATAATAAATAATAATAATAAAATTAAAATATAAATAATTAAATAAATAAATAATAATAAAATATAATATATTATGATTACAAGTTGATTAAGATTAATGAAAGGTCAAGAGGCATGCAATGAAGAGTTGTGACTCCCTCAACATAAGATATAAAAGGGAGGAAAGTTTGTTTGAAAGGGGAGATATGAAGGGAATGAAATATCATTTTGGATGTAACAGCAGACATATAAGCAGATATAAGTAGCAAGCAGCAATGACAAATTAATGAACAGAGCTAAAGGTTAAGGCAGCGGTGATATAGTAAAGTGCAGCGATTATATTATAAAAGCCACCAGGCCATTCATTAAGAACGGTAATGATAATTATTGTTAAAGCAGTGATCAAGGTTGAAGGTTTTCATTGTTAGTGAAAGACACATCATTATGAAATGTTGCCTCTCATCACAATAGGTGCGCGCATTCACGAAGTCAGCTCTCCTTGGGAAGATACATTAAGAAGTTGTGAAATGCACTTGAAGGGAGCATGGGGGAATAAGAGTTTATATCAGATCCACAAATGAGAAGATAAAAAGGGAAGATCATCAAAGAAAGCCTAAAGGTTGAAGGCATAACTGTAAGAAGGGTTTATAGAAGACTTGTAAGAAGAGTATATGCAGATATAAAAGATGAATATACGCAGATATAAAAGAATATGCTGATGTAAATTGAGAAGGAAAGTATATGTAGACTTAAAGGAGAAGTAATAAGAAAAGACATAGTTTGAAGATGTGAATCAAGAAAGCTTTAGTGGATGAAAGAAGGAATAAAGAAAGGAGCATGTGAATCAAGGAAGGATAAATAAAGGACTGGGAAGTAAATAAGGGAGAGACTATTTCAAAAGGGCAGAAATTATGAAGGGTTGTACTCTTCCAAAGGGTGCTAATTGTGGAAGGTTGCAACTCTTTGAAACAGCAGAAATTTTGAAGATGTGTAATCTCTCCCTTACCTTGGAAGGTACAAAGGGAAGAAGGTTTCATTTGAGGAACTCAAGGGCTATGAATTGGGAAATAAATTTATTACTCTCAAAGGGCAGCAATGAGGGTGGTGACTCAAGTCTTATGAAAGGTGGCGACCCTTTCACCAATGAAGTATAAAAGAAATCCCTATCATTCAAGGATCACTTATCAATCATCACTCATGAATCCACAAAAGCATCCATCATTTATTGAATCAAACAAACAATAAATCAGAAAACCACTCTATCAAATGAGCATACATTCAATTCAGCAATATATTGAACCAGCACTCTTTACATCATCACTCATGAATCATCTAATCAACAATCTCTTAATCATTACTCATCTAATCAGCAAATTACTCATTATTACACCAGTACCTCAAATCATACAAACAAAATAAATCATCCAATCACTCAAGTACAGTCAGCAGCAGGAGAAGAAATAAATATATATGCTCAGCAATATCCTTGATTATCAATCAAACAGGCAATAAAATATTCAGTAGTTTCTATCAATCAGTAATCTGATGCACACAACAATCCAGTACTCTTCAAACATATTCAGAAATTCATTTCATCTGCAGAAACGTAAGGATCGAATCTGCAGATTAAGCATTCATCAACATCAAGATCAAACCCCCAGCATAACATTAAGCAACAGTGGGTATTTTCAGATCGACAAGAGACTACAGTTCAGCAATAGATGGCAGTGAGGAATTGCAATACAACATCTTGGTATAAATATTCATATTTTTCAATTCTATATATATAAATATAAATATCTTGTGTGCGAGATGGATAGATACACATATTGTCTGAAAGCCACCTTGTGAGAGAGAGGGCTTGAGGTGTAAGAGAAGGGTGGCAAGGGGCTTGTAAGAAGGCCATCCTAGTAGGACTGTTGCGGCCTAGGGCAAAGAGGGCACTTACAAAGTCAAGTAACCCCTTACAACCTCTGCCTAATTCCACAAGATGGCAAATGTCTGCAGGGTGACGAGACATGATCTGGGAAATTTGGTACAAGTCACCAAGCAGGAGGGTTGTGGTAGACATCCACTTGTAGGCTTGGTGTAGAAATGGCTTTGGGCGGACCTGTCATGTCTCTTCCCCCAATATGTTTGTAACCTAAGCATATAATGTGGTAGACTAACACACACACACACACACACACACATATATATATCAAAGTTCCTGTTGTGAGATTTACACACCATTGCCTCGTTGCAAATGGGGACCCCCTCTTTTTGCTTTAGCAGTAGGAGTAGTGGTCTTAGATGCTATTAGGTGGTCTTAGATGGTCTTAGGTGGTAGCAATTTTCAAGTCTCTAAGTTCGAGAGATGAGTTTGAGCAATTTTGGCCTATTGGGAAGTCAAGTTTGTTTGGGATATGGGCGAGAGCTGGGCTAAGTCTGTCAAGGATATGGAGTTGAAACCAAGTGATTTGTGATGAAATGAGTTAGAATCTTTTAGAAAATCCTTGTTCCAATTTCAATTCCACCTTAGAAAGTCAAGAAAGGTTGTGGGAGGTAAAATTGTTGAAGGTGTGCTAAATCCTGAAATTTGGCTAAGTCTGGAATTTTTTGAAAACTTTTTAAATCTAGAATCTTTATTATAACTCCTATGAAGCTGAAACCTATCTCAAACATCTTGACAATATTTATATAAAATATAATTTTAAGTATAAGTTTATAATTTATATAAATCCTCTTGCCCCCTAAGCTGAAGAAATTGACTAAGTATGGACAACATGTTACCTAGAGGAAATTCCTCTGAGCATGGCAGATTCCACCTGCCCCAGAGGAATCCAGATTCCTCTCATACCCCAAGTTTCCGCCCTCAAGCTTGGCTTAGAAAAGGCATCATGGAGGTGAAGCAAATCCATTTTAACATAAAGTCTGCAAATTGGAGGTGAAATCAAGGTGGTTGGGCAGATTTTAATAAAGTATTTAATATTAATGGTCATTTAGATATTTTAGATATTTAGATATTTAGTCTTTTAGGCAAGTTTTAGTTTTTTAGTTAGTTTCTAAATAATATGGAAACTTTCCTGTTGTCAGCTTTTAGGAAAGTTTCCATTTCATTCTTAGTTATTCTGTATATAAGGAGACTTTGTCTCCATATTGTAATTAATCTTTTATTAATATACATTTTCATAACAAGGTATCAGAGCTTAGGCAGTTTTTAGTGATTTTTTTATAAAAATTTATAGTTTTTACTAGGAATTTTTCTTCTAGAAGTTTTTTTTTCGATTTTTTATGAAAAATCGTGGTGTCTTTCAGTGAAATTGTTTGCAAATTTTTGAAGGTTTTTCTGGTCTACAAATTCGAGGGTTTTCTTCACTTGTTTGTTGGTGTTTGTATCAGTTTCTGGATTCGATTGTGTAGTGAATTTTTTCCATCAATGTTTCGGATCATACTACATGATCCATCATCAGGATGCTAGAGAGAAAAGAACATAATGCTTTTGTTGGTGTTTTTTGTTGAAAGCAACCCGTGCAACTTGGGTTTTGACCTCCTTTTTCTCTGCGAAGGAGTTGCAGACTGTTTTTGAGGGTCGTTTTTTGAAATTTTTGGGTGCCATTTCTGCATTTTCTACTACTTGTGTGCTTTTTTCTCAGACCCACGAGGAGTTTTTTGGTTTTGTATGATTTTTTAGTCAAAATTGTAAGGTTTTTGGTGGGTATGTGCAACCTTGGCCTAGGGCTTGCAGATTTTTTGTGAAGACATTTTGAAAAATCGTGGATTTGCTGCATCCGCTGTTGTTTTCTGGGTTTTTGTGATTAAATTTGTTTTTGCAGATGTGCTATGGTGCAGCAGGTTCTTGTTTCAGTTAGAGTTTTGAAGAATTCTTTTGATGATTTTTGCATAAAAATCAAGGGTTTTTAGGTTTGCAAAAGGGTTTTTAACTTTTTACTATTTTTTTCCAAAAAAATGAAGTTTTGTACTTGGCGTGTATTTGTCTTGAGATTTGTGCCGGCTCTTCGCTAAAGGTTTTTTACTGATTTTTGACAGAAAAATTAGAATTTTGTAAAGCTCAAGTTTGCCTCGTTTTTTGTGCATACGAAAATGGGAGGGATGGCGTCGTTGACCAACATCATGTTAGAGGGGAATCAACAGTTCAATGATAGGAATTACAATACTTGGAAGCAAATGATGCTTTCGATTTTTGAGTACCGGTGCTTGGACCAGCTTGTTCTGGGTAACTCTACTCATCCTACAATAGTGGACAAAGACCAAGACAAGTTTGATGAACATAACCGAGAAGCGGTTATGTTGCTGAAGTTATCTGTCATCGATGAGATGCTTCCAGAAATGCCATCTAGCAAGTTTGCAACGACGATTTGGGCGCACTTGAAAAGTCTCCATGAAACATCTGATAAAAGTCGAGCTTTCTTTTTGAAGAATATGTTGTTTTCTCTTGTAATGGATGAGAAGATGTCTTTGCAGGAGCATCTTATGAAGATTAAGGATATCCGCAATCAATTGGACGCAATTGGTTGCAAGATGGAAGCAGAGGACATGGTAGTGATTACGTTGAAGAGTCTACCACGGTCCTATGAACACACTATTGAAACGCTCAACATTACCTCCACTAATGTTGACTTGAAATTTGATGAGTTGTGCAATAAGCTATTGCAACAAGATAGGTGGAGGTAGCAGTTTGGTAGTACTAGTGACGTGGTCAGTATGGAACAGGCATTTTTTGCCACAAATAAAGGCATGTCCACTCAGCAGATAGGACATCACACATCTGAGGAGGGTTCCAAGAAGAAGATCACTTGTCACTATTGTGGGAAGCTTGCTCATATCCAGAGGTTCTGCAGACAACGGTTGGCTGATCAGAAGAACAACCAAGGAGAGTCTCAGCAGCAGGCTCATGTGGTAGAGCAGTCTGAGGAAAAGAAGAATCAGCCTTCTATGCGTTTTGATTTGAAAGTCTAATGTCTGAGTAGTTAGTAGAATGACCATTAAGGGAGGGTAATAAAGTATTTAAAATTAATGGTCATTTAGATATTTTAGATATTTAGATATTTAGTCTTTTAGGCAAGTTTTAATTTTTTAGTTAGTTTCTAAATAATATGGAAACTTTCCTGTTGTTAGCGTTTTAGAAAGTTTCCATTTCATTTTTAGTTATTCTCTATATAAGGAGACTTCATCTCCATATTGTAATTAATCATTTATGAATATACATTTTCATAAAAGATTTGAAGTATGAACGAGAGAAAATTCCTCTCAACACCCTGATTTTTGCCACCACAAAGAAGGCAATTTGAAGGCAATTTGAAGGCAAAGGTGAAGATGTGATGAAGAAGAAATCGCCAAAGAAAAGAGCCAGCAGTTTGGAGAGTTTGTAAAATGACAAAGGTAAATGATTGAAGATGTAAGAGGTTATTCCTCTAGGCATGGCAGAATCTGCCAGCCTTAGAGGAATCCAAATTCCTCTCCTATCTCATATTTCCGCCTTGATAAAAAGAGGCAAAGACATGCACTAAGGTCCCCAATCTGCATTGTAAAAAAGGAATGAAGATGGAATGGTGAATTCAAGGAGAAATTTAAGGTAGCGAGTTGAAGCAAAAATTCCGCTAGCCTTAGAGGAATCCAAATTCCTCTAGCAGGGCTAAATTCCGCCCTATGTTATAGTGGTAGAAACTTGATGTAAAAATGGAGTATTGAAGTGAAGATTAACTTACATGGAGGTGTAAATTTGAGAGGATGAAAATCCTCTCCACCTATCAATTTCCGCCTGGCATCTATGATGCTGAAAACACCCAAATTTTGCTTCCTAACTTCATAAAATGATGGTCAAAGCCTAAAAATTACAAGGGAAGGTAAATGAGGAATGAGACAGGGGAATGATAATAAAATCAGTTTTGAGAGGTCTTGGAAGGTTGAAAGAAAAAAATGAAAGACTAGAGCAAAATTCCTCTAAGAGTGGTGGATTCCGCCACCCTTAGTGGAATCCATTTTCCTCCCCTATGCTTAATTTCCACCTCAAGAGAAGAAGATCGATCAAAGAGGAGAAGGGGCGATTTGACCAATGTTTAATGGAAGAAAACATGCCTTTGATCCTTTCATCATGTCGGCCTTAAGGAGGATAAAGAATGATTAAATAAAATGTTTTTATTGGCCTAAGTGGGCCAAGTCGGCCTCTACATAAGGTACATGCCTTTTCAAAACCCCATCGCCTATATAAAGGGAGCAATGTGAGTCCATTTTAACATCAAATTCAAATCAAACATAGCCCTGCTAATTGGCAGCAATTTCTCCTCTTGTTACCAGCAAATTATCTTTTGTGGAATTCATCCTAAAAGCGCAGCGATCTTGGAGCATAAAGAGCAGATTTCTTTCAAATAAATCAGAGGTTAGAGGGTGAGAAATAAACATCTGGGTACAAATTCTTGTGTAATTCATATGTTTCCTTTTCCAGATTTTGACATAATTTCATTTCATTTTAAGTTCATGATACAAAATCAAAATTATGAGTAATTGGATTCCTAATTTTCTCATGCTAAGATGATTAAAATTTTATAAAGAAGAAAATTAGGATTGCATAAAGTGAGGCTCTAATTCATTTGAATTTGATTGAATTACTTTAGATAGAGGATTTGCAAAGTGAATGAAATCTAGTTCAAATCCAAGGTCTGATCTAATGAATCAAAATTTGCAAGAAGAGGGATCTTAAACTCGAGGGTCCATTTTGCCCTTTTGTTTTGATGTTGATTTTGTTTCATGAAAGCATTCAGATTTCTTTCATTTCATTATTTCATGAACTTAATACTTTTTTTTTTACTTTGTTTCACAAGGTAAATATGGAGCAAGGAGAAGCTTGGAGAGCAAGGAGATGGAAGCAAAGTCAAAGCTCAAGGACTTCAAATGAGAAGGAAGTTCAAAATTAGAATACCTAAGTGCAAATTCGAAGATCAAGATCAAGATGGAACCCGAGAAAGCAAAAAGCAAGGACAAGGAAAAATCAGAATTAACAAGTGGAAGAAATTTTCATCAACTTGAATTTCCTCCGGATATCCAAGTGTCATGTCCCCTCTTTAGTGACATGTCATTTTTCAGTGCATTTGCCTATCATGGACTCTCGTAGGCAAATGGTTTTAGTGAGAGAGTCATTTTGATGATTATTTGGGGATTGGATGGTCTTATTTGCTCTTGGAGAGATGGTGTTTATCATATTTTTATTATAATGTGTTATGTGGGGCCAAAATGTTATAATTTTGAGTTGAGTTGCACTTTTTATTTTATAAAGTTACTTTTTATATAAAAGTGCATTATAAAGGGATTTTATAAGAATATTTTATAGATACTTCTAGAAGTTCTAGTGGCTTCTTAGAAAAGTAAATAAATAGAGTGCTTGGCCTCTCATTTGGACATACCATGACTTGAGTTTACACTACTTTTCTGTTTGAGCATTTGTGGCGCCATCTTGGTCTGTAGATTGTCATTTGATCTTTAGAAACGGAGTTTCTTAAGGATTTGCATAACTGAGGAGGTGAAATATCTTTTGAAGGGTTGCACTTTGGAAGTGGTATTCAGCCATTTCAAGTTGAGCTTATTTGGAGTCCTCAGACTTACCTGAGGGTTTGAGTTTTTGATTGCAAGAGGAGAAAAAGAAGATCCGAAAAAAGCAGTCCGAAAAAGCAAAGCGAAAAAGCAGTCCGAAAAAGCAAATCTGAAAAAGCAAAACGAAAAAGTAGATCCGAAAAAGCAGTCTGAAAAAGCAGATCTGAAAAAGAAAAGCGAAAAAGTAGATCCGAAAAAGCACTCCGAAAAAGCAGATCCGAAAAAGCAAAGCGAGAAAGCAGATCCGAAAAAGCAAAGCGAAAAAGCAGATCCGAAAAAGTAGAGCGAAAAAGCAATCCGAAAAAGTTTTTGCTACAAGTCTAATTCAGTTTTCAGAATTTCAGGATAGGGTTTTGGAACCACATTTTTGCTCATATCTTCCTCATTACTCAGCATATCATTCTGGGTATTTTTGCATCGGATTTCTATTGTCGAGGAGATAAAGATAGGTGCATTTTGGAGTCCCAAAATGCCATGATTTATTTTTAAGGAATTTTCAAAATTCCTAGACATTTTCGAAAATCTGCAAGAAAGTACATTTTCAGATTTGGGGGTGACTTTAGCTTGGGTGTTGGCATCTTTAGCATTGGTAAAAATTATCGCAACCATCTACAATCAGGTTCCTCACTTCTCATTTGGCATTTGACATATTTTCTGAGAAATGTATGTTTTTAGCTGAGTTATAGCTTCAACACTTTACTATTTTACATTGTACTTGTCTTTGTTTGCCATTTGGCATTATTGGTATCAAAGGAAGGCTAGGATTTTGCAAGTGAAAGGGCATTGTAATTTTCAGTCTATCTATATTGCAAACCTAGGGTTTGATGACCATATTATTGGCTGAAATATGTATGGCATTGTTGCAAATTGTTGATATATGAATGGTATATGGTTTTGAGCAATTTCCTACATCATTGATAGTGTTTTAGATGGTATTTGATTGCTATCTATTATTCTGAAATTTTGGGACAGCGAACTCATATACTCAAAAATAATTTTCTATCTACATTTTGAGTTACATTTTTGAAGGGTTTTTAGTGGCCTATTGGTAAGGGTCATTATAGTGGTATTAGAGCGGTTTTCTTGCCATCCTGTTGGGTAAGAGCCGTCTTGTATGAGTGATCAACACTCTACTTTATCTAGAATGGACAGGTATAGTACAGAGTCTCAGAGGACACAATCTTGGATAGCTGATAGACAAAGTAGGAAGATCCAGAGTCGGAACAGTAGAAAGGATGGTTATTTAGACATTCGAGATGAACTTATGAAAATAAGCCATGACATGTCTGAACAGTTGGTTAAGCGCCACTGTATGATGAATGACATGCTGTCCGACCCAGCTAAGGTGGATAAGTTGACTAGATTTCTATTTGGCAGATCTTCTCATAGGGCAGATGACACAATTACCAGGAACTTGCATGAGGAGTTCGAGAAACTAGCTTACAGCCAGGCAGAGGTCTTAGATTCTACTCTGCCACAGGAGGAATTGGTGAAGGATATTACGTAGATTGATAGTAACTGTCAACTTGATACTCAAGTTGAGACAGTTGTATACAGGTCGCCAAAGGGTGATGTCATAGGTACTCAGGATGGTTTGGTTACGACAGGCAGTGACTACAGCGTAGAGGGTTCAGATGATGATTTTGAGGATGTTGTTGTGCACGATGGTGAGATACTTGGTAGAGATGAGCAGACATTGAGTATTCATGACTTTGCTGAGAGGGAGTACCAGGCACATTTGGATGCTTCGTCACATGAGGTTGAGGCTGGTAGTACTTCGCATGATTTGTCCAGCCAACTGAAGGTGAGCAAAGACAGTGTTATGACTTCATTATCTCATTATGACAGGATGCGGGATATGATTGAGGATCACATCCAGATGATTCAGTTATAGGGCAGACATAAGGGAGTTCAGGCAGAGTCTTCTTGTGTTGACTTACAGGCGATTAGGGAAGGAATGGGAATGATGAAGTTGAGTTATTTACATCTTCTATTAGATCGTGACCATCTTCTTAGCCTTGTTGGAGACTATTCAGATGCCTTGAGGAGGAAGGAGGAGGAAGTTGACAGGCTTTCTCGCGAGCCTGAGGACACTCGAGCTTTTTTGGTGAATACTCCATTGGCATTATAGGACTTGGAGAGACATGGGGATGAGCATGGCGTGGAGTTGAGTTTGGTTTCATCTTGCACACCTGATACTCAGCTTTCTGCGGCAGATGGATCATATGTGGTCGTTGATAATTCATCTTGCATCCACATCTAGGATACAGGGACAGTGTCAGACAGGTATGTGGAGTTAGTTGGTATTAGTCATATTACTCAGGTGAGGAGTTTTCTTGAGTTACCAGCTGATTCTAGTTTACGGATAAGGACTCGAGATTGTTATATTGGCGTTTGGGATTTAGTTGACTGGAGATCTTTATCACTTTTTGGTAGTAGTGATTGTTTGGGTGCTATCATGGATTTGATTAGCAAATTGCACGGGGTTGTCCTTTCGTGTGCCAGCAGCTTGTCCGATGTTGGTATTAGTTTTTATACACCGGTGTTGGGCCTTGTTCATATATCCAGTCGACCATTCTTGTTGGAATGTGTTGATGATCTTTCATATTTGGCAGTTTTTACAGATGAGTCCCAGGATCATATTGGCATTAATGACATCCAGGAGGATGCAGTGGGCAGTTGTGAGGACTTAGTTTCCTCGGCAGTTTCTTTTGGTACAGAGGAGTTGGACAGCGGTGCTACAGTTTTTGATACTCCGTATGTTGATATGAGCTTTGGAGTTGATTCACAGGATATGGATGGTAATACTCTAGAGACCAGTAACCTTGAGGATACTCCTTTGGACAGTGCGTCAAAGGAGGATTGTAGGAGACAGTCTAGCCAGAGTCATCATGTGTCTAGTCAGTTGAGAGTTAGTGAGCGAGACATTGCTATCGCTTGCTAGCATTTCGATGCTGCTCGTCAGTTGTTAGCAGTTTATGGATGGGGTTCTACTAGTGATGAGTAGGGAGGCAGTTATCTTTCCTTGACAGAGATCCACTCTTTATGGGAGGCTATCCAGATTCTGAGATAGAATTATATGCAGTTGGTAGCCGACAGAGATTATCTTATGGAGTGGGGCAGTACAGCGTACGATGCATTATTGACCAAGGAAGATGAGGTGAGTGAGCTTACTCAGTAGCTCGAGGTGACTTCTGAGATTCTTGAGAGTACACAGTTGGCTTTCGAGGAGTCACAGTTTCATTTGGCTGAGGTGACCATGGAGTTAGAGCGACTGCAGTCTTTACCAGATTCTGTACAGTCACAGGTTGTGGTGTCTGGTGATCGGAGGATGTCCATGGTCAAGATTGTCAGAGACAGTGGAGATGGGGATGCATCCATCCTCGATACTAGCATTGGCATAACGGGTTCGTTTCCACTAGAGTCAGGTTCAATTGAGTTGGGTGTTGCAGCAGATTGTTGTGGTATGCCTGACATGGTGGTGGTCTCTACTACTGATGGCATGGAGACTGGTGATGTATCAAAGATCATGTGTGATGTTGGTGAGCCGGCAGTTGGCATGGTTCCTGCTAGTGATACTACTCCCTTGGCGGTGTCTTCGGAGGTAGTAGGCAGTTCCAGTTTGGTTAGTGATCGGTTGCAGTTAGTTTCATTTGGATTGCAGTCTGAGTCATTGACTGAGATTGGCACATCTTATCAGCATTACACTGTGAGGTATGCTCACTAGTTTACCTTTGATGACCATGTTGATGAGATGATGATACGTAGATGTACTTTGGTCCTTAGCGCTTGTCATCAGTTATGGGATGGTTTGACGCCACGGGATGAGAGTTGTGATGGGCATGACATGGCGATAGGTTCTGCGGTTGACAGCTTGATAATACATGACTTAGAGCAGGAGTTTGGGAGTGATGCTTCAGCGGTTGTTGTTATTGATTCTACTCCTTTGGCTATGACATCTCCTAACTTAGCTGGTGATCAGCCGTAGTGGGTTCTATCACCTGTGCATGGTGAGCTGTTGACTGAGGTTGGTTCTTTTTATCAGCATTATACTGCAGGGAATGTACATTAGTTTGCTTTTGATCCTTGTGTTGAGGAGTTGATGTCAGGCAGATGTGGTTTGGGTTCTATTTCTTGCTGTTTATCTCGTGATGTCTTTTCGCCATCAGCGGTGCATGGAAGTTATGGTTATGAGACAGTGGCTGGTGATCTGCAGAGTTGTGTTGACTGCAGGAGTTGTATAGTGTGTGGATTCTCCATACTTGGTACAATTCCATTCGGGAGTGTTCACCATTGTTGTAGAGTTGGATTGTACATTCTGCATAGGCTAGTGGGATGCGTTGATGGTATTTACTGTGTTGGCAGTTTGAGTTGTCCACTTTACTTGGGTTCTGATGTTCTGAGAGTTTGTGTCTTGTGGGTTCCTGACTGTGGCAGTTGTGATTTTGGAGTTTGGTTGAGCTGTATTTGTCAGTTTGATTATGGATTCCTCTTGGTTATATTGCAGAGGATATTGCAGGAGCCTGCGTTGATTGACCGCAGTACAGTTCATGACTACATTTGGGATCCAGGTGGATTTATTGGCACCAGTTACCACCCGCAGACTGATGGGCAGATTGAGATAGTAAATAAGTGGGTGGAAGGCTACTTGAGGAACTGTGGCAGGGCAGCAGAAGGCATGGGTTAGGTGGATTTATCTATGTGAGTATTGTTACAATACCACATACCACATGTCTATTCAGATGACTCCTTTCAGGGCACTATATGGTTATGAGGCACCGAGTTTTCTGGATTTACTTATGAGTGATGTTAGAGTTCCTCGTGCTGGAGATTTGCTTCAGGAGAGCAAGGACATTGTTGATGCTCTCAGAGATAATATTGCCAGGGCACAGAATCAGCATAAGCAGTATGCAGATCAGAAGCGGACAGAGAGGAGTTTTGAGGTTGGTGATATGGTTTATCTCATGTTGCAGCCCTATAGACAGTCTACTCTTGGGAAGAGTGGGTCGGAGAAGCTTAAGCCTAGGTACTATGGTCCTTTCAAGATTATCAGGCGTATTGGAGAGATGGCATATGAGCTTGAGCTTCCAGCAGACAGCAGGGTACACAATGTTTTCCATGTGTCACGCCTCAAGAAGGCGTTGGGTCAGCATGTTGTGCCTTCAGCAGTTCTTCCTCCATTGGATGATGAGGGGAAGTTGGTTCTTGTTCCCGAGTACATCATTGACAGCAGAGAGAGGTAGCTCCGCAGGAGGACCATTAGGGAGTATTTGGTGAAGTGGAGAAATTTGCCTGAGAAGGATGCCACATGGGAGGGAGAAGATATTTTGCAGCACCCAGCTTTAAGATTGCTTGAGGGCAAGCAATTTCAGGAGGGGCGGACTGTCATGTCCCCTCTTTAGTGACATGTCATTTTTCAGTGGATTTGCCTATCATGGACTCTCGTAGGCAGATGGTTTTGGTGAGAGAGTCATTCTGATGATTATTTGGGGATTGGATGGTCTTATTTGCTCTTGGAGAGATGGTGTTTATCATATTTTTATTATAATGTGTTATGTGGGGCCAAAATGTTGTAATTTTGAGTTGAGTTGCACTTTTTATTTTATAAAGTTACTTTTTATATAAAAGTGCATTATAAAAGGATTTTATAAGAATATTTTATGGATACTTCTAGAAGTTCTAGTGGCTTCTTAGAAAAGTAAATAAATAGAGTGCTTGGCCTCTCATTTGGACATCCCATGACTTGAGTCTACACTACTTTTCTCTTTGAGCATTTGTGGTGCCATCTTGGTCTGCAGATTGTCATTTGATCTTTAGGAATGAAGTTTCTTAAGGATTTGCATAACTGAGGAGGTGATATATCCTTTGAAGGGTTGCACTTTGGAAGTGGTATTCAGTCATTTCAAGTTGAGCTTATTTGGAGTCCTCAGACTTACCTGAGGGTTTGAGTTTTTGATTGCGAGAGGAGAAAAAGCAGATCCGAAAAAGCAAAGCGAAAAAGCAATCCAAAAAAGCAGATCCGAAAAAGCAAAGTGAAAAAGCAGATCCGAAGAAGCAGATCCGAAAAAGCAAAACGAAAAAGCAGATCTGAAAAAGTAGTTCGAAAAAGCAGATCCGAAAAAGTTTTTGCTACAAGTCTAATTTAGTTTTCAGAATTTCAGGATAGGGTTTTGGAACCACATTTTTGCTCATATCTTCCTCATTACTCAGCATATCATTCTGGGTATTTTTGCATCGGATTTCTATCGTCGAGGAGATAAAGATAGGTGCATTTTGGAGTCCCAAAATGCCATGATTTATTTTTAAGGAATTTTCAAAATTCTTAGACATTTTCAAAAATCTGCAAGAAAGTACATTTTCAGATTTGGGGGTGACTTTAGCTTGGGTGTTGGCATCTTCAGCACTGGTAAAAATTATCGCAGCCATCTACAATCAGGTTCCTCACTTCTCATTTGACATTTGGCATATTTTTTGAGAAATGTATGTTTTCGGCTGAGTACAAAATATAGCTTCAACACTTTACTATTTTACATTGTACTTGTCTTTGTTTGCCATTTGGCATTATTGGTATCAAAGGAAGGCTAGGATTTTGCAAGTGAAAGGGCATTGTAATTTTCAGTCTATCTATATTGCAAACCTAGGGTTTGATGATTATATTATTGGCTGAAATATGTATGGCATTGTTGCAAATTGTTGATATATGAATGGCATATGGTTTTGAGCAATTTCCTACATCATTGATAGTGTTTTAGATGGTATTTGATTGCTATCTATTATTCTGAAATTTTGGGACAGCGAACTCATATACTCAAAAATAATTTTCTATCTACATTTTGAGTTACATTTTTGAGGGGTTTTTAGTGGCCTATTGGGAAGGGTCATTACACCAAGTGCATCTTGAAGGGTCCAACTACATGAATACTTCATCACTTCAAGAAGTTCAAGATATAAGTTTGCAAGTACAATCAAGCTCAAATCATGGCAATGTGAAAATTTCCAAGAAAGAAGGAAAAATTTGAGAAGATGAAGCAATTTGGGAATTTGCCATCACAATTGAAGGCTTGATAATGTTGAGTATCAAGAGATATTTTCTCATCACCAAAAAGGATCGATCAAGTCTACAAGATAAGGATGCTGAGGTGGCCCACTTGTCTTCTACCAATCAGAAAATTCTAGTTACAAGCACAGTCAATCATATTATGCCACGTGTACAACTTTCTCATTGACTCTCAAAAGTATTGTAATTTTCTTATTGGCCCACATGGTGGTGCCTCAATGTAAGGGTGATAGTGTGGCAACCCTAATTAGGGCTTGTAATGGGTTAATTTTGGCCCTTGATCTTGAATAGATCTTGGCCCTTCATTGTAATTGAACAACTATAAAAGGCCAAGGCTTTCTCATTTATAACAGTTAGTTAGTTAGTGGTAGAAGTAGAGTAGGAGAGGAGACTTGATGAAATTGTTGCCATAATGCTATCAAAGTAATTGATGATTCATTGTTGGTCTTCATGGTGGATTACTTAATGTTGCGTTGGAGTGTTGCATGGTTTCTTCAATTCCTCATTTAGGACTTTATTTCACGTTAAGCAAAAGTAGAAGTAGAAGTAGATGGATGGAAGATATTGTTGAATGGCGATCAATGGTGGAGCTAGTGTCCATACCTTTTGGTACTTGATGATTGTAAGTAATAGTGTAAGGTTAGTTTGGGCCTAAATTGCAAGTGTTTAACTTCTATTGGAGATGTTCATTTAGATTGCGCCTTCATAGGGTATTTGGATGAATATTGACAATGTGAAAATCATTCCTGCATCCTTAGAAGCTAGCACCTCCTATGCCTAGTTGACACAACGAAGCAAGGATTGGTTAGAGGCTCACCCCATCATCAACATTATCTTACATTCTTAGAGTTAGATAGAATTTGTAAACCCTTTCTCCATTGCAGTTTATTTGGTTGGAAGTAATTGAAGAAGTTAAAGTCAAGTTGGTATCCATTGAATGAATAGCGTTAGTCCCTTTGTGATAACCAACATATCACATCATAAAATTGAGTGAAGTCCACAATAAAGAAAGAACCTTGAGGTTGTCTCATTTGATCACACAATCTGTTTACATTGTTTAGCATATGAGCACTCTTATTCAAGAGAGAGTTGTAGATTTAATGTTTCATCTTGAGATACTAAGTATTCGATTTTGTATGTTGTAGTTGAACAAAACTCACATCAATAGTTCCCAGATTCAGACTCGGCTTGGACTTAGCAAGGCTGACTTGACTTGGGACTCGGGACTTGACAAAACTCAACAAAGTGAAAAAACCCAAGAAATTTAGAGATTTTTAAGGATTTAAAACTCGTTTCATGCACCCTTTATTTATTGAATAATGCTTAAAGACACAATACCATAATCAAATAGAAGCTATTTTGATCACATCCATCACCATCTATCTGAGATAAGAAAAGGAAATTAGTCTCATTTCCAACTTTAATACTAAATTATAAAATCAAATTATGCACTCAATATTAATAACTAATAGTCTATTTAATATTTAATTTAAATACTAAATTTATTCAATTGGATATATTAATAACTAATAATCTAAATTAAATATTTCAAAATATTAAATTTTTATTATATTAAAATTTAAAATAATAAATAAATTCCAATATTTTGAAGTTTATAAAACAATAAATAAAGGGGAAATAACAAAACATAAAAATGAATAGAAGATTAGGTAATACCTACCTATCGAATCGGGGAAGAAGTGAACGTGACTCTCATCTCCATGCTTTATTCAACTATTGGAAGGGCACATACGTATTTTTTGTTTTCAAGAATGTTTTTATTCAACTACGGGAGGCATACACTATTATTGAGAGTCTAGCTTGCTGCTTGAATACGCAGAGACATGGCCAACTTTTCCTGCCGAGAGTTGCACCAATGACCGCAATAGAAAGGAGTTGCAGAAGTCGTTCGATAGGACACAAGCATTTGCATGTCATAGGATAATGCTGAAAAACCAACAATGAAGCCTGTGATACCTTTTTAATCCGAAAAATAAGTTGTAAACGTGTTCTAAAATATATTCGGTTTAAAAAGACATTAACCCAATTTTCTGTATGAATTTTAAGGTGAACAGAAACAAATTTTTTGGGGTTTTTAGAAATTCGTTGGACCGAACTCTGTGACATAGTTCACAACCACTGTGATGTTATCATTTTCAGGAATAGTAACATTGGTAATTTAGATAGTCCAATACGCCATCTGTTCTCTAATTTCCTTAGCCTTTGCAATGAACGTTTGATGATGTTTCCCGTACCACATCAGTATAGCATTGATCCTGGCCAATTTCTTGTACTCTTTTTTGCAACTCACAACCAATATCTTTAAAATACTCAATTATCTGATCTATCATCTCCTTGTCTTCTTTTAAGAGCTTCTTCAAGTTAGTCATGCTCTTCTGAACACATTTGCAGTTATACCCCATATCGTGTTGATTTTAGGGTCGGGAGGACGAACCAGAAGTTATCGAGGATTCCTCCCTAGCTAAGAGGGAGTGTTGATGTTATTGTAGCTATGGTCGGATTCCATTAGGCCGATGTTTGCCCGCTGGGGTAAACTTAGTATTGCACAGACATAGTACAGGAAATATAATAAACACAGAATATATCATAGAATAATAAATACTTTCATTAATCATTCTAGACTAGCAAGTACATTTATATCAGAATGATTATACAATCATATCTCCCTTGTCCAACCTCCGAGAGAGTATATAAAGTACCCGAACGGCCACGACCGAAACGTTGTGACGTAACTGTCTAACCTCTCGGTCACTAACGACCAAGAGTAACATAATACTTTACTAACATAATAACCCGTCATACAATTATCCCGACAACATCATCCCCCCCCCAAAAAACAAGTCGTCTCCGACGACTTACAACAACAGGGAGATGAAATACACCACATAGAAGAAGAAAATCACTGAGAAGGGGCAGAGGGGCATCCCTGAAAAAGCTTAAAGTGCCGCCCTCCCCAGCAATGCTGTGTCGTAGTTCTTTTTCCATTACATCACATTCCTCCCATGCCTGCAGCAAACTTGTCTCCAAAACATACTTTTCAGCTATAGCCTCTACTAACTCTTGTTCAAACAACACTGTCTTTCAAGCCAATCTAACCTCGATAGGCACCTGTACCGCCTTCACTCCTGGGTACGCTGAGCTAAGTGTTGCTCTACTGCCTCCAACCGGGTGGTCAGCTCCTCCAAGCTCTCTATGCATCCACCAAGACAATCTCACGTCCAGCCAACACCTACTCCAAGTGCCTCAAATCGTAGTACCCATCTTGAAAGACTTGCTCCAGTGCTCTCTTCACCTCCAGCATGCAAACACTCCATGCCTGTAGCAGCTCCGATCTCATCAACAGGTCACACTCTCCAAGGGTTGATAACTGAACCGACTGGGGGTCTAGGGGGCAACGCCCCCAGTGGGGTCGAGGGGCAGCGCCCCCGCGGGGTCCTGGGGCAGAGCCCCAGGCGCAGCGCCCCCGCCGCCAAGACCAAATTAGCACTCTCAAACCCACACAGAAGTCTATGGAACACACCATTCTCGTGATTTTCTTTTGATCCCATACTCTTTTCTGTAAAGCGCTTATGTTTTCCTTACTACCTCGTTATGCCCTTCCTTTCGGTACCATAAGTTACTCATTTTGAACTGTTTTGATTTGTCGTCGTTTTTTTTTTTTTTTTGTAACAACTTTTCCTCGGCTGTTGCTAGTCCTTGCCATCAATTACCATATTTCAAATTTCTTCGGCTTTGTTCTCCCTTTGTTTCTACGACAATTATTTCCGAACCTGTCCTCGCTATGCGTCCTCTGTCGGTATGGTATTTTGTTCTCGAACACGTTTTATTTCTTTCCTTCCGTACGGTGACTGCTGCATTAAAAAAATGGGCCAATGCTGGGTCCCGTTGCCGTACGGCATTGACTGCGGGTTTGAGTGCCGTACGACTCAACTATATACTGTCACTCCTTCCGTACGGTGCCGTACAAACTGCGTTTTGACTGTACGATATTTTAATGTACGGGCGTGGATGATATTGCCGTATGACACTTGACAGCCGTACGACATCCTACAATGCTGTGGCACTTTTGAATGCCGTACGGCCGTACGGTCTGATCTCTTTTCTTTTCATTTTTTTCCACCGTACGGTCATACATAGCCGTACGGGTGTTTTTCAATTTTCTGTTCGGAGGCTTCTTTGGTCACCCGTACGGACCCCTGCCAAGTCCCTCTCGGTTGCTCTATCCCTCCTTTCGGATCCATCCTCTCCGGGTAAAGTTTCAATTTGGTCCCATTGCCGTCGTCATGTATCCGTTCGTCGAGAGCCCACAGAGTGTGCAGTCGTTCCCTCTCCCTGTCGCCGAGTCTGTTTTCAATGGCGATCCAAAAGCTTGGAACCATAAATTCTACAGGGACCACGGTCTCGTTCCCGTACATAAGAAGGAGAATCAAGATTTTGAAGGCCACAATCTTCCACACAGGATTCCAGTCGTCTCCCGTGGCGATGGTTTTCGGATTTCTCTCATCCCCAAGGTTTATTTTTTTCAACTTTTCTTCTTTGTACCAAATGGGTTCCTCCTTCCGAAACTCATGTACAGGGCTTTCTTTCCTTTCGACTTCCCCTTCTCGGTATGCTGTATATTCCGGAGGGAACTCACTCTGGGCTTCCTCAATCTTCAGTATGTTGCAGGACGGCGGAAATAATTCATAATCACCCATCTGCCAGTGGAATAGACCGTCCATCGAATCTGTATCATCCTCCACTTTCAATATCCCTTCGGCATTGGGCTCCATGGTTTCTTCCGCTCCGTCTATTCCATCATCTGATTCTAAATCGGAGGAGGATGCCATTTCTTCTCCGACCCTCTGTGTTGTGAGGTCTATTACAAACTTCCTTCCCCCTTTCTCAAGTGATAGGATGTTCTTTTTCCAGTTATGGTTGGCTCTGGCAGTCACCAGCCACCCTCTCCCTAGGATGGCATCATACCCCTTCTGCTTCAGGGGAATTACTACGAAGTCGAGGATGAATGGTTGGGTCCCGATGGTTACCTGTTGTGCCATCAGAGTTCCAAGGGGCTTGATGCCGTGCTGGTCGGCCCCTAGTAGATTGAATGTCGGCGGCCATAGCGTCAGTTTCCCCAAGCTTTTCCAAGTTTCTTCCGGGAGGACATTGATGCCCGACCCACCGTCGACAATTGTGTTCGTGAGGATGGTACCCAAAATACCCATCACCACTGCGGGATTTCGCCCATTATTAATCGATAGCGTCATGGGGTCAGCTGCAGAGCCGCCTGGGATCTCCGTCCGTTCAACCGTGCTTGCTGGAATGTTTTGGCCTAGGAATAGGGCCGTTTTCAGGTGTGGCATAGTTTCCAGTAGGTCCTTGACCTTTATAGGTATCTCCATTTGCATCATCTGCCTTAAAATATGTTGTTCAGCCATTGCTCGGGTAGAAGTGTTGGCGCCTGTGGAGTCCCTTCGGTCCTCCATACCCTTTGCGATCTCAGCCTTCGCCTCGAGCATCCTTTGTTTCTCTGTCGGAGGGTGAGGATATGTGGCCTTCTTTGTTTGCCCGCGTGTGATTGCTAGGACCTTCTCCGTGCTCCCTCATTCCATGTCCAGGATGTTGCAGCCGGGCTTCGGACAATTAGCATCCTCATGGTTCCCCGGTACGCACCACCGACACAGTTTTAGTGGAGCGATAGCCTCATTCTGACAGTCATGGGCATAATGTCCCCATTGGTTACAACTTCTGCACTGTATCATGGGCCTCCCCTTCGCGTCATACTGGACCTGCGGCTTGTTCTCATCATTGCCTCGGCCTCCCCGTCGGTTGTTTCTGTACCCGCCAGATGATGCAGCATTTTGTTGACCGCTGGTCCCAGACGTGGAGGGTTGCTCCTGGGCATAGAGCACTTGTTCATTTCTCGCCCTCAGGTTGTAGGGACATTCTTTAGTGGAATGTCCTGCGATTTGGCAGATATCGCAAAAAGCCTTCTTCGGACAAGAACCTTTTGTGTGGCCTGCTTCTTTGTAGTCTGTGCACCACACGGTGTCTTCCTCTACTTTGCTCGAGCCTCCCTTGGTGGCCTTCAGTTCTTTCATCATCCTCGCCAGATCTTTTTGTAGGGCCAACACTTTCTTACTCGATTCGCTCTCGCTGCTTTCTGCCTCCGATTCATCATCCGAAGACTTAGTCTTCCTGGAGGTCTTATATTCGCTCTCCAGATCCATTGCACGGTTCTACGCGTTGCTGTACGACGTGGGCGGGACAATTTTCATTTTCTTCCGAAGGGAAGCTTTTAGTCCCTCCACGAACCACCTTTTCTTGAGTTCGTCTGCCGGGGCTGACTCCATCTTCCCTATGAGTTCCTTCAGTCGCCGTCCGTAGGCATGGACAAACTCACTCTTTGTTTGCTTGGTATTGTAAATCTCCGCCAGAATCTCATTGTCGTCCCTTAACAACTGAAATTTCGTCTGGAAGGCCTTTTTCACATCATTCCATGTCGTCAGGCCTGTCTTGTCTACATCGGAGTACCAGTCAATGGCTCCCTCCCTCAATGTTGCAGGGAATTGGCGAATCCATTCGTCCTGGTCGGTAACTCCATTGGCAGCCCATATAGTCTCACAGGTCTGGCAATGCCGAACAGGATCCTCCTTCGCTTGGCCTGTGAACTTGGGCAGTTTCTGCTTACTCGCAGCCATGGTAGGTTGTTGCCTCCGCGAGGGATTTGGTACTCCGACACCACCTCCTCCTTGAGTATTGTGTGTAGTGTTCACCGGTGGCACTTGCTTGTGCGGTAGTTGTGTGACTGGTGGGACCGTACTGTGTGTGGAGTCCTTGGTTCCAACGGAGGGTTTGCCTGTGCGTTCGCAGTGCCTTCGGCCGTACTGTCACTGGCACCTCCGTCAATACCGTCACCTTCGACCGTACGATTCCCTTCGTGGTCTCGGTCCTCCGCACATGGTGTACGGGTCAAATCTTCAAACCGGTCTCGCTCTTCTTGAAGTAAGACCTGTCTCAATTGTGTTTCCTCGAGTAGTTCTTCCCTACTCCACACTCTCCGATGCTCCGGCGAAGTGAACTGTTCTCCGTCGGCCTCTGCACCTTCCGTACCACTTCCGAGGTTCCCTTCGGGCAACCCTCCGGCAAGCTGGTCCTTGGCAAGTTGCCTCAGCCTATACCGACGTTCACGTTGTTGCGCGGAGATCAAAGCCTTCTGTGCGGCTTCGCCTTCGTCATCTTGTGCCTTTTTATTTCTATCTTTATTTAAAACATTGGGCATAAATCCTTCCCTCAACTCTCTTCCTGAGTACGTCTAGGCAACGGCGCCAGATGTTTGCCCGCTGGGGTAAACTTAGTATTGCACAGACATAGTACAGGAAATATAATAAACACAGAATATATCATAGAATAATAAATACTTTCATTAATCATTCTAGACTGGCAAGTACATTTATATCAGAATGATTATACAATCATATCTCCCTTGTCCAACCTCTGAGAGAGTATATAAAGTACCCGAACGGCCACGACCGAAATGTCGTGACGTAACTGTCTAACCTCTCGGTCACTAACGACCAAGAGTAACATAATACTTTACTAACATAATAACCCGTCATACAATTATCCCGACAACAGCCGACATAGTGTAATGTCCCCGTCATGAAATGAATACTAAAAATTATTGTATTTGGGTTCTGATCGATTTAGTTTATCTCGGGCCCATTTTTATTTGTTGGCATAGGTGTAGTTGTCGCAGTCGGCTCTTTTGTGCACTCTCGGGAGTTTTCTCGACGGGTATTTATGCTCGGCGTGTAGGTTGGATTTTATATGTTGAGATTTGATATTTTATTTGTATTTGCGAATTCCGGTTGGAATTCTGCTGGTTACCATTTCAGAGGTGAGAGACCCTCCCTATTTGGTATTTACAGTTTCGATGGGATTCAACCCTCACCCTATTCTATTATTCTATTGTACCGGGTTTGGCGAATCCGAAGTGTCTTCTATAAGATCAATAAAGTATTCTTTTGGCAACTCTATTTGATTGGCGTATTGCTTTGTGTTCGCAATAATCATTTAATCATTTCAAAGGTTACCTCATACAATCGTTTGGCAATTAATTTCCAACCCTCGAACGACTCTCTACTGCATCGTATGGCCTTCATCCTAACCATACGACCACACTCTCTACTGCACTGTACAACCTTCATCCTAACCGTACAGCCACACTTTCTGTTGCACCTTACGACCCTCAACCATACGACCACCTCTGCTGCACCGTACGACCCTCACTCTCAGCACACTGTACGACCTCAACATAACCGTACGATCTTCACCACTAACACCGTACGGATTGCAGCCACTTCGTATGACCTTTTACTGTATGTTTTTCCCTACTCCCATTTTGTCCTCTGTCGATTTGGTTGAATCGTGCCTAGGTGCATATAGGTTTTCCTGTGAGTGTGGTTGGGAACATTACAGTGGTATCAGAGCTGGTGATTCTGCCAGCTTGTGGGTAGTGAATGCAAGTTTATACTAGGAAGAAGAGAAGATATCACTCGGTTGGAAGAATGGCGGAGCAGCAAGATCCTGCCGCTGAAGTCATGAATCTTTTGAGAGAACTCACTAGGAACCAAGCGCAGATAAATGACACTAAACGCCTCATGGAAGAGACACTGTGAAAATTGGTTGAAGAAAAGATATATGTTGAACAAAGCGACAATTCTGTCTCAGGAAGGGAAAATCCCCAAACCGTACACTCTCGACTGTCAATGCCAACTTTCCCTCTACGGGAGGAAGAGCAGCACAGAGAGCAACCAACTTTCCAAGAAGTGTAGGATCAACTTTGGGAAGATTGGAGGAACACAAATATGGAAGGAGACATCCTACAAAAATTATGTTGAGCTAAGAATGAGGTACTTTGGTGGAAACAAGCTTGGTTATCATAATAATGATCTTAGACGGAAGATTGGCAAGGTTAACCTGTCATCCTTTGATGGGTCTGGATCCATCACAGCTCGAGCATGGGTGAAAAAGGCAGATACATATTTCCAGCTCAACCCTATACCAGAGGATGAGGCCATCAAATTTGTTCCACTGCATCTGGAAGGGGTAGCCCATGAATGGTGGCATCATGGCATGGTTACTCTTGGCCATGATCAAATAAATTCCTACGCCGAATTCACTGAGAGACTGATAGATCATTTTGACGGAAGAGATCTAGAACTGAATTTCAAAGAGTTGGCTCAGTTGAAGCAATCCGGCATAGTCGATGGATACATAACGGAATTTCAGAGAATGTCTGCCTTGGTAACAGATATTTCAGAAAGACATTTGGTGGTACTGTTTATGGATGGGTTGGTGGAACCTTTGAAGGGTTGGGTGAAGGGATTCAATCCCATCACACTCACAGAAGCAATTAAGAAGGCACGCGACATGGCGACATCCTCTTCTTCCACCAAATATTACTCACAGTCCAAACCACCTCTCGCTCAAAGGGAGAAAGACAACAAACCCCCACCTAGGAAGCCCCCGTTGGATGAGGCAACTAGGCAGGAACTCAGAAGGAAGAAACTTTGTTTCAATTGTAAGGAGACATGGGTACTGGGACACCGATACCTTGGCAAAGGAAAAATCCATTACATTGAGGTATTGTCCGATGGCGAGGAGGAATAGGCACCAAAAGTCGAAGGGGACGAACAACAAGCTTCTGGCGAGGTAAACATCAATCGTGCAGAAAGAATAGCCACACTCTTGAAGAGAGGAGGTGCCATTGCTACTGTGGCAGGAACTCCAAGGTGTATTGTATTCCGGGTACTGGGTACCCTCCAAGGTGTTGATGTCAGTTTTGTACCACTACATAACATATAGCAATTGAATACTTGATATAACATACCAAACACTCAACTCTCTCTTGAAAAGTATATACTCATGAAGAATCAAGAGAATACTCCAAGGTTCCTTACACCTGTGGATACTAACTCAGTTATATTAATGTGATTTGCTGGTTAGTCACGTAGGCGGGCTTACGTTGTTCACTTGAGGATGTCAAATTCTCGCTATGATGAGATTTAGTTTGCAATGTATACTCAATTGATTTTCCAATTTATATCACTTCCAACTTTGCTCTTCAAACTTCAACTTCTAAACTACTTCTTGCTTTACTACTACTATGAAATGGAAAGATTGGCAAATGGACGGGGATCAACCTAATGAAAGCTTGCCAGCGGTGCTACCTCCATAGATGCAATGATTCAAGGGGAATGAGACTAGATTACGACATAGGGCTCCTTAACAAGCCGCTAAGATGCTAGTGGCCTAGTATATAGATCCCTATCAAACATTTACCAATATCACCCTACAACTAGCCATCTACTTCTATTCTTACTTTAACAACTTTGAAATGAAATCTACTTTAGTTTGATAGATGAGAAGAAATATGCAATACACCAAAATGATCATGTATATCCACCATGCAAACCACAACAATGAATAGAGAACAATTTTGATAGTATTCTGGCAACAATTCTCCAACATAACCCCCTTTTACAAATGAGAACAAATGGCCTTATATAGAGGCTCAAAATTACAACGAGTGGCCAAGATTAAGAGGCAAAATCAAGGGCCAAGATTAAACATTACAAACCCTAATTAGGGTTACCATCTTTTAACCAATTACATGAGGGCACCAACTTTGTGGGCCAATGAGAAAATTACAATAATCTATCAACCAATGAGAACATAGGACACTTGGCATGATTTGATTGCATGCACATGAAATTGCCACCTCATCAACCTTATCTTATAAATTTATTTAATCCTTGAGATGAGGTGAAGCCTTGGATGCTTGAGCTCGTCCTTAGAAACTTTCTCATCACCGCTTGAACTTGCTTGTACCTGATGTCCTGACCTCGAAAGGGTGAGGTCTCTATGCACTTGGGGTAATCTTGCCTTGGCCCCGGTGGCTTACTTGGATGTGAACCTTCTTGCAATTTGAGAGCCTTGCTCTTGGCCACCGCCTTGAAATCGAACTTGACCCCATCAACCTATCTTCTTGCTTTCCACCTTCATTATTCTTGCCTTCTTTAACCTTCATGGCCTTCATAGTCTTCTTCAACCTATCTCTCAATTGTATCATATCTATGGTGCCGACGTTGGTGTCTCGGACTCGTTTCAATTTCGAGAAGAAAGTGGTCTTGGGCATCATATCTTCCTTGTCTCCTATTTTGGTATTAATTCCCTTTGGGAAAGAATCCAATCAAGACAATCGAGAAATCCGCTTAATGAGCCAGCCTCCTCTCAATCCTGAAACTTATCTCTAACGCCAAACAATGCACACCAACGAAAAGATAACAATTAAGAAAATAAGTTAAACGGATCTTCTTTGCCATAGAGGACTGGGCTCTCTCAACCTATCTCTCAATTGTATCATGTCAATGGTACTGATGTTAGTGTTTCGGACTCGCTTCAATTTCGAGAAGAAAGTGGTCTTGGGCATCATATCTTCCTTGTCTCCTATTTTGGTATTAATTCTCTTTGGGAAAGAATCCAATCAAGACAATCGAGAAATCCGCTTAATGAGCCAGCCTTCTCTCAATCCTGAAACTTATCTCCAACGCCAAACAAACAACACCAATGAAAAGATAGCAATTGAAGAGATAAATTAAGTACACTCACTAATCTTGCAAATTTTCTTCCTCAAAATGGCATGCCTGGGCAAAATCTGTAGCTTCTCTTCTTTGTCAAACTGTGTGGTCTCCCAAATGAAATAACAGGTCCTCAATAAATCATGGCCCTCTCTGCCAAAAAGCAGGCCCTTGTGTAAAATCGCAAGCCTCCCTTAGGCCAGATCGCAGCCTCCAATTTATTTTGCTCCTGCCTTTGCATTCAGATCTGCTGTGGAGGTGAAGTGGTGGAGTGAGTGGAGAAGGGAAGCAGCCCCTTATCAACATGCCAAACTCTCCTCCAAATTTCAGATCGCTGCCCCAAATCAGATCGCTGCTGCACAAACAAATCTGCCCCTGTAGACTCACTGTCGCACTTCTAAAATCTTAGGCGCCACTACCCCTCTTGTTGTGTTCCCAAACACCAATGATTTTCGCTGTCCCCCTGCTATACAAGTTCGCTCCTTAGCCCTCTATATTTCGCTGCCCTCTTGTTGTGTTTCGCTGCTTGATGGATGAGGAGTGTGGAGTGGGAGCGCTCCTAAATACCAAACGCCAGGAGTCTCCAATAGGGGGCCGACCTGCATAGGGAGCAACAAAACAACAAACAAAAATTAATTACAAAGAAAGGAGGGACGACATGCCATAAAATCATTAATTTTGCATTGAAACTTGCCGAAATTTAATTGCCACAGCCTAGATCTATACCTTGTGTCATGTATTAAGGCCCCAAATTTATGATTTCAAATCACAATTTATGTAAAAACTCAATGTTAACACCTAAATCTATACTTTTAATGCCCTAAATTCATTTTATTAGCTAAGATTTTATTTTCTAGAGGCTAGATTTTTTATCTCAAAGCAGATTTTTAAATATATGTGCCCAGATTTTAAAATTTTCCCATGCCCAAACCTTTAAAATTGAATTTAATCTCAGAATTTTTATATTTATTGCCAATTTCCCAAATAAATGCCCAGATTTTTACAAACTAAAACCCAATTTACTATCTCAAAGGCTAGATTTCGAAACCAAAAATATTGATCAAGTTAATTGCCCAAATTTGAAATTCAATGCCCTCTATTTCGATTTCATGAAAGAGATAAAATCAATTTCGTTTTATTTGGCAAATCAAACATTTTGGCCCAAATTCATTTTTATTTCAATCCCCAATTCATCGTCCGAGCTTGCAAAAATTCTCCAAGAAGATGGTCAAATTGACAATCAAATTCAAAAACACAAGCCTAATACATCAATAATTTTCAAAATCATCCATCTAGCATCCATGTCCAACAATATTGTCAAGGCATCGGGCATCAGAATCTGGAAAAAGGCCAAGTCTAGTTCGAAAAATGGGGGTCCCCAAATATTTTGGGGCGATGATGTGAAACCTCACAACATCTAGCATCAACCCAAAGAAATGTTCCTGAACATTTCAGAAATAAAGTAACTTAGCACAAAAATCTCAGGATGACCTATCCGAAAATCCACTTAAGGAGGAGCACTCAACAAGGGAAAGAACTTTCAAGTTGAACCTAAGCACCCTGACCATAAGCTACTCACGTGTGTGCAAGTGATTCATTCCCCGCTTGACAAGAACTTGATAATCTCTCAGATTCATTAGACTTAGCTATTATAATATCCTTACTCCAAAAGCATCCTGGATAGAACCCTGCTGCCAGTCAGGCATCTATAGCCCCGACGGAGTTATCGTTGTGGCACCACAATCACGGTTCTACCTTTAGCAACTACTTAGTAGCACTGGTAGAGATGATTGCACGCCCTTTAAAGCCAATTTTCATCTTTATTTTCACTTTGATATTGTCTTTCATTTTGCACTTATTTTCCTTTTTTCTCTTTTTTCTTTTGATATTTCTTCCTCTTTTCTCTTTTCAATCTTTTGTTTGGCTTGCCGGCAATGAAGCCCGCGGAGGGTTTGGAAGACCACAGTGGCGCTGAAGTAGGTGTATGATTTTCACTAAGTCTAACTTCACTTCGAAACACCAAGAACTCGGAGCAATTAAGTGTGAGTATAATGTTGTAACCATGTGAAAGGTAACTCAAGAACCACTATCGAGCCAGGCCCAAATTTAGTACAAATCCTACCATAGACCAACAATTAAGCACACCCTAAAATCTCCGAACCTTGTCAAATATATTAAAAAAATGAACAAGACAGACTCTAGGTTCTGACACCAAAAGTGCAAAAATCTACACACCTCGTCCACGAGTGATAACATGGACCCCCTTTGCACTTGCAAAGCTCCAAAGCCAAAACTACCCAACTGATTGAGAGAAGCTAAAAGATCTCGGGTCAAATGACTTGATGCAAATTAACCGCTGACTCCCTCAAACACCTAAACTAAACAACTGAAAGCAAACCTACTCTAACCAACTGGAAAGAAACCTACTCTAAACAACTGAAAGGAAACTTAATCTAAGCCAAACACGAAAGCAAACTAAACTACTCTCCTAAACCAAATGGTCCAAGACAAACCTACCCTAACTATGTACAAGACTCTAAAGGGACAACACTAACTGATCTAATAAATACACTGGATCTAACATGGTTTCTCAGGATGTTCAAAAGTAACAAGGTTTGGGTGATAGTTCTCAATCTCGCAAACTCATCCTTGTACTTTGAAAAAAATTTTGTTACCTCCAACTCAAACTCAAGAAAATTATCATGAAAAAGCAACAATTGAGGCAACTCATAGGGTCCATGATCAATCCAAATACAAGTTGTTTTTCCAAAATTTCCATAATCAAAATAAAAACTTTCATACCTTTCATCCTTAAGAGAAGGAAAAGAAACAACCTGGTGTGCTTCATGTGGTAACTTTTGTTCAAACCTCAATTGATCATCCATAGCTTCAGGAGGTTGCAACTGGTGATGAATCTTCCCTCTAACATCTATATCGAACTCATTGGTAGTCAAGGCAGGATCAATCTTGGAATCAAGCTCATGAAATATCATCTTTGGGGGCTTGTCCTCGTGAAACATGAACCATGCATCCTTGTGAATCTCCTCAAGTGCATCCTCAAAAATCAAGGATTCCTTTATATCCTCCCCATCAAACACCTCTCCAAGTTGCTCGGACACAATACCCAACTGTAGCATCAACCCAAACTGTTCTTTGTTTTCCTTTTCCATGAGAGCAACTTGATCACCACTTAACAATCCTTGCATATCCTCACCACTAGGAGCTTCATCATCTAGCATGTAATTTCCATTTGAACTCATCTTAGGAACATCTTGCAATTCTTTATATAGACTCTCACCAAACATAGCACCTTCAAGACTGATAGGAGAACCATCATACATCTTTGTGAGTTGCCCATCAACTTCCATTTCAAGTTGTAAAATTTCTGGAGGTCGAAGTTGATGGTGAATCATGCCACTTGCAACAACTTGTCTGTCTTGGGATGCCTTTGGCAATGAATCCATTCGTATTTCTTCCATAAGATCCTTAAGCATCCCCCCAAAGAATGTGGTGGTAATGATGTCCTGGAATGCTTTATCAAACTTTTCTTCATATCTTGATTCACTTGTAGTAAGTTGCAATTCCTTGTTCGACTTGTCCAATTGATTGCTTCTTTCATGAAGGGTGGTAGAGACGTCCTCCAACTCGTCCTCAAGAATTTGACTTTGTAGCATGAGGGAAAGTTCACCAAGGATCACCTCTTCAAACTTGTTATGATCTTCTTCTAGCTCCTCAAGGTGTGGATCTTTGTCTAATACACTTCCTCTTCTTTGGATGAATTCAATTGCTTCCTTGATTTCATTCTCAACACCTTCCTCCTGAGGAGTAAACTGTGAAGGTTCCTCCACTTGGTTATCTTGAACGTTAGAATCAACCATATCATCCTGATGCATCTCACCCTCTTCATTTTTTGGTGTCCAACTTAAAAGCTGAAAGAAATCCTTACCACCTCCCATTGATATTTCCTCATACCAACCCAATTGAAACTTGACCAAGTCAATGGTGTCTTGACAAGATGGGCAAGTAGATTCCGAATGTGAGAGACTATGTACACTGCACCAAGAACTTCTTCCATATATGTTTTTTAGTTCCCTATTGATATCTTCTTTGAAATCAAGAAAATCTTCCTCTGAATTGACAAGGACCACAGGCTCATGTATTTGTGAAAAAGAAAATCTTCCTCTTAATACCAAGTCCACTCTTAAGAGAAACACCAAACAATTCATTTCCTCATGATCTGTAGTACCATGTATCCTACACTTTCCTGATGCTGCAAGTTGAGACAAATCCCATGGAGGTAACCTCTTGTTCAAATCAAACCAAATGGGAAGAACGTCCACCTGTCTGTCCATTGAGAAACCTTTCCTTTTTTATTTTTTTATTTTTTCGATTTTTTGATTTTTTGAACTTTTGAGGAGATCTCACATCTCAAATATAACATGAAAGCTCATTGTTGCTCTTTGATAGTCCATGAATGAACACCGCCCAACCCTCCTAGCGCCAAATAATGTTGGCGTGACGATGGAGGGTTTGCGTGTCACAAATGCTCAAATTTTCCAACCTTTTCAAAATGAATTTCAATTCGGCCATCCTTCTAGCGCCAAATAATGTTGATGTCAGTTTTGTACCACTACATAACATATAGCAATTGAATACTTGATATAGCATACCAAACACTCAACCCTCTCTTGAAAAGTATATACTCATGAAGAACATGAGAATACTCCAAGGTTCCTTACACCTGTGGATACTAACTCAGTTATATTAATGTGATTTGCTGGTTAATCACGTAGGCGGGCTTACGTTGTTCACTTGAGGATGTCAAACTCTCGCTATGATGATAATGGAATTTAGCTTTGCAATGTATACTCAATTGATTTTCCAATTTATATCACTTCCAACTTTGCTCTTCAAACTTCAACTTTTAAACTACGTCTTGCTTTACTACTACTCCTATGAAATGGAAAGATTGGCAGGTGGATGGGGATCAACCTAATGAAAGCTTGCCAGCGGTGCTACCTCCATAGATGCAATGATTCAAGGGGAATGAGACTAGATTACCACACAGGGCTCCTTAACAAGCCGCTAAGATGCTAGTGGCCTAGTATATAGATCCCTATCAAACATCTACCAATATCACCATACAACTAGCCATCTACTTCTACTCTAACAACATGAAATGAAATCCTACTTTAATTTGAGAGATGAGAAGAAACATGCAATACACCAAAATGATCATGTATATCCACCATGCAAACCACAACAATGAATAGAGAACAATTTTGATAGTATTTTGGCAACAATTCTCCAACATAACTCTCCCTTTACAAATGAGAACAAATGGCCTTATATAGAGGCTCAAAATTACGAGTGGCCAAGATTAAGGGGCAAAATCAAGGGCCAAGATTAAACCTTACAAACCCTAATTAGGGTTACCATCTTTCAACCAATTACATGAGGGCACCAACTTTGTGGGCCAATGGGAAAATTACAATAATCTGTCAACCAATGAGAACATAGGACACTTGGCATGATTTGATTGCATGCACATGAAATTGCCACTTCATCAACCTTATCTTATAAATTTATTTCATCCTTGAGATGAGGTGAAGCCTTGGATGCTTGAGCTCGTCTTTAGAAACTTTCTCATCACCACTCGAACTTGCTTGTACTTGATGTCCCGACCTTGAAAGGGTGAGGTCTCCATGCACTTGGGGTAATCTCGCCTTGGCCTCGGTGGCTTGCCTGGATGTGAACCTCTTTGCAATTTGAGAGCCTTGCTCTTGGCCACCGCATTGAAATCGAACTTGACCCCATCAACCTATCTTCTCGCTTTCCACCTTCATTATTCTTGCCTTCTTTAACCTTCATGGCCTTCATAGTCTTCTTTAACCTATCTCTCAATCGTATCATGTCAATGGTACCGATGTTGGTGTCTCGGACTCGCTTCAATTTCGAGAAGAAAGTGGTCTTGGGCATCATATCTTCCTTGTCTCCTATTTTGGTATTAATTCCCTTTGGGAAAGAATCCAATCAAGACAATTGAGAAATCCGCTTAATGAGCCAGCCTCCTCTCAATCCTGAAACTTATCTCCAATGCCAAACAACGCACACCAACGAAAAGATAACAATTAAGAAAATAAGTTAAACTGATCTTCTTTGCGATAAAGGACTGGGCTCTCTCAACCTATCTCTCAATTGTATCATGTCAATGATACCGATGTTGGTGTCTTGGACTTGCTTCAATTTCGAGAAGAAAGTGGTCTTGGGCATCATATCTTCCTTGTCTCCTATTTTGGTATTAATTCCCTTTGGGAAAGAATCCAATCAAGACAATCGAGAAATCCGCTTAATGAGCCAGCCTTCTCTCAATCCGGAAACTTATCTCCGACACCCAAACAAACAACACCAAAGAAAAGATAACAATTAAAGAGAATGAGTTAAGCAACTCACCAAATTTTGCAAATTCGTCCTCAAAATGGCAGGGCTGGGCAAATCAGTAGTCTATTCCCCGTCTTTCAAATTATGGCATCTTGTCAAATTCGTAGTCCTCCTCTCAATTTATAGCCTCCCCAAATAGCAAGCTTCTATCAAATATCTGCTCTTTTCAAAATTTCGCAAGTCACCCTAAGCCTTGACTGGTCTGTAGCCTCTCATTAAACAGCAGGCCCTGCCCTTGGCAATTCGTGGCCTCTCTAGAAAAATCCGCACTTCTCCTTATATACTGCTCCTTCCACTAATCAAACTCGGACCTGCATCCAACCAAATTACTGCCTTTGTCTTGTATTTCACGGCTCTGCTCCTTTACTAAAATCACTGCCTTCTAATATCCAGATCTGCTCCCTTATGCTATTTCGCTCTTGACTGCTCCCTTATGCTTGAGCTGGGAATGGAATGAGGAGAGGAGTGGGAGCGCTCTCCCTATATACCCGATTTGGAGCCCTAATAAGGGGGCCGACCTGCACACAAGGAGACAACAAAAAAAATAAAACAAATGCCAAAAGAAAGAGGGACGACATTGATTACTAAACAATAAAATTGCATTGAAACTTGCTAAACTTTGACCACTAAAGCCTAGATTTCGAAATAAATTAAGGGAAAAAAGGCCCCGCCACTTATAAGGAAGACCCCTGCCTTATTTTTATGCTACACGCCACACACAAGGGTCCTAAAATTTTGAAATTAAAGCCTATACCTTGGATTTTCAAAGAAAAACTTAATTTCAATAGCCCAGATTTTAATTTTTAAATCACAGATTTCGAATTTCAAAGCAGATTATAAATTTGATTACCCAGATTTCTCATTTTGGAAGGCCAAATTTTCATGTTAATGCCCAGATTTTAATGTTTCAATGCAAATTCGAAAATAATAAGCCCAGATTTTTTGAAATTAAAAGCAGATTTATTATCCCAAAAGCCAGATTTCGAAACTAAAAACATATTGATCAAGTTAATTGCCCAAATTTTGAAATAGCAGGCCAAATTTTGATTTCATTGAAGGAGATAAATTCAATTTCGTTTTATATTTCCATTTGGCAAATCAAAACATTTTGGCCCTTTAATCCATTCAAGTAATCCTTGTTTCAATCATCCAATCTTTGCAAAATTTCCCAAGAAACCAAAACACGATTGAAAATACCAAGCCAAGCACTTCAATTTCAACAATTTCAACAATAATCGTCCATCTAAGACCAAAATTATGCTAAGGCACCCGGAATGGCAAGATCGAGGAAGAAAATGCCAAGACTTGTTCGAAAAATGGGGGTCCCCAAATATTTTGGGGCGATGATGTGAAACCTCACAACACAAGGGCAACAGTTCATGGTCATGCTTGACAGCAGAGCCACACTCAACTTCATTAACTCATCGCTGGTGAGTCAGCGGAGTTTGTGCACAGAGGCACACCAAGGATTTGACGTCAAGGCGGCGGGAGGAAACCTGTTAAAATGCACCCACTTAGTTCCGCAACTAAGGATCACCATGGGGAATTACACAGTCACGAATGATTTCTTTGTAGTTGATCTAGACAACATGGAAGTCAATCTGGGCATTTAGTGGATGGAAACATTGGACGAATACACACAAAGTTTCAAACGAATAGAGTTCTCCTTCGAGGTGAACGGGAAAAAGATTGTGTTGAGAGGGATGTTGAATGGAGGATTGAAGGAAGTTTCAGCTCGACGGATGGAAGCAATCTTCAAACATGACGATGTGGTTTGGGCTGCACACTGTTTTACCTCGACATAACCTATACAGGGACAAAGAACTAACCACCAGGATGAAGAGCTTCGCACGGTTTTGGATAGTCATCACCAAGTCTTCGTCGACATACTACTAGGCATACCACCACACCGAGGGTTTGAACACCATTGAGATGGAGACTGGCGCCAAACTAGTTATCACTGTACCATACCGCCACCCTAAGAGGCTAAAAGATGAGATTGAAAAAAACAATACAGGAACATCTTGAAAAAGGTTGGATCAGGCCCAGTTCCAGTCCTTTTGCATCATCGGTAGTGCTGGTTAAAAAAAGGATGGAACATTGCGAATGTGTGTAGACTACCGCACACTGAACAAAAAGACCATCAAGAACAGATACCCAATTCCCAGGATCGATGAATTGCTGGATGAGTTACATGGCGCCGTCTATTTCTCCAAAATAGACCTACGTTCGGGGTATCACCAAATTCGCATGAGGGAACAGATGTGGAGAAAACAACATTCCGTTGCCATTATGGGCATTACGAGTTTTTGGTCATGCCGTTTGGATTAACCAACGGGCCAGCTACATTCCAATCTTGCATGAATCACATTTTTAACAAGCAGTTGCGTAAGTTCCTGTTGGTATTCTTCGATGATATACTTATTTATAGCAAGACATGGGAGGAGCACTTAAAGGCATTTGGAAGAAGTGCTCAGGATTATGAAGTCACAAATTTTGTTCGCCAAAAGGTCTAAATGTGAATCCGGGATGACAAAGATATTATATTTGGGGCACATTGTCAATAGCCGAGGAGTTCAAGTACATCAAGAGAAGATTCAGGCTATCAGATTGGCCACCTCTGAAAACTCTTTCAGAACTACGTGGGTTCTTTGGATTGTGTAGTTACTATAGACGATTTGTGAAGGGGTTCTCACAGCTCAGCGCGCCACTCACCGATTTGACAAAGAAGGGGTCTTTCTAGTGGAATGAACGGGCACATCAGACTTTTGAGAAACTCAAGAAGACTTTGAGTTCTTGCCCGGTCCTTGCATTGCCAGATTTCACCCGACCTTTCATCCTGGAGTGCGACACCTCTGTAGAGGGTATCAGAGCCGTACTGATGCAGGACCGCCACCCAATTGCTTTCGAAAGTCAGAAGCTCTCAGGGGTTGAAAGGTTGTATTCCATATACGACAAAAAAATGCTCGCCATCATGCATGCCTTGACAAAATTCCGACAATACCTCGTCGGAGCCAAGTTCGTTGTCTGTATAGATCACAACAGCCTTAGACATTTTTTGGAACAACAGGAATTGAATGAGCGACAATAGAAATGGGTAAGTAAAGTACAAGCTTTTGACTTTGATATTGAGTATGTAAAAGGAAAAAATAATGTAGTGGCTGACGATTTGTCAAGAAAGCCGGCCATATGTTCCTTATCTCAGATATCGGCAGATTGGAGAGCACATTTGTTAGTCGAATACTCCAAGAACATGTTTGCATGCCAACTCCTAGACAAAGAAGGACAGAACGACAGATATAAGGTGGTTGATGATATTATTTTCTACAAAGGCAGAATTTATCTGGTACCTGAATCCAAGTTGAAAAAGAAAATCTTGAAAGAGATGCACGACTCGCCTCTAGCTGGACATCAAGGATACTTGAAGACCTATAGACAGATCAGGGAAAGGTTCTCATGGAAGGGCCTAAAGAATGATATATTACAGTACGTCCGGGAATGCTCTACTTGTCAACAAAATAAATCCGAACATACTTTGCCGACGGGTTTACTTCAACCATTACCGATTCTGGAGAAAAAGTGGGATAGCATCTCAATGGATTTTATCTCCGGGCTCCCCAAGGCACAACGGAAGGACGGCATCTTTGTGGTGGTTGACAGATTAACCAAGTATGCACATTTCTTTGCTGTTTCAGTAGAGTTTTCGGCCTCACAGGTGGCAGACTTATTCTTCCGAGAGGTGTTCCGCCTGCACGGTCTCCCTCGAAACATAGTCAGCAACAGAGATAGCCGCTTCCTCAGTAACTTCTAGAAAGAATTGTTTCGACTAGCAGGGATAGAGTTGTCACCAAGCACCAGTTACCACCCCCAGACCGACGGACAAACAAAGATTGTGAACAAATGGCTGAAAGGTTACCTTAGAAACTATGTTTCGGCACAACAGAGGGCATGGGTCAAATGGCTACATCTGGGAGAGTACTATTACAATACCACCTACCACATGTCCATTGGGATGGAACCTTTCAAAGCTTTATACGGATATGAACCTCCTTCATTTGTGGACTTGGCTTTGGGTGACAGTCACGCACCAAAGGCCAAAGACTGGCTGCAGGAAGGAATAGATATTTTAAGATCCCTAAAGGAAAATCTCCAACGGGCTCAGAATCAGCAGAAAATGTATGCTGACAAGCACTGAATCGAGAGGAGTTTTGAAGTTGGGGATTTGGTATACCTCCGACTTCAACCGTACAGACAATCCTCTCTGAAGGCTTCTGAGAAGGAGAAGTTGAGACCATGCTTCTACGGACCCTACCGCGTGACCAGGAGAATGGGTGAGGTTGCATACGAATTGGACCTACTTGACGGAAGCCGAATCCACAACGTCTTCCACGTTTCTTGCCTGAAGAAAGCCGTGGGTCAGCAAGTGACAGTCTCCATAGACCTACCACCCCTCGACGACGAAGGGAAATTAGTATTGGAACCACCAGGAATCGTCGACAGTCGGGAGAAAAGATTGAGGACACGCACTATCAAGGAATTTCTTGTGTGCTGGAAGGATCTACCCCTTGAAGATGCCACCTGGGAAGGCGAAGAGATTCTGGAACACCCTAGCCTGAAATTGCTTGAGGACAAGCAATTATTGGGACAGGAGGACTGTAATGTCCCCATCATTAAATGAATAATAAAAATTATTGTATTTGGGTCCCGATTGATTTAGTTTATCTTGGGCCCATTTTTATTTGTTGTCGTAGGTGTAGTTGTCGCCGTCGGCTCTTTTGTACACTTTTGGGAGTTTTCCTGATGGGTATTTATGCTCGGTGTGTAGGTTGGATTTTATATGTTGAGATTTGATATTTTATTTGTATTTGTGAATTCCGGTTAGAATTCTGCTGGTTGCCATTTCCGAGGTGAGAGACCCTCCCTATTTGGTATTTATAGTTTTGGTGGGATTCAACCCTCACCCTGTTTTGTTATTCTACTATACCGGGTCTGGCGAATCCGAAGTGTCTTCTATAAGATCAATAAAGTATTCTTCTGGCAACTCTATTTGATTGGCGTATTTCTTTGTGCTCACAATAATCATTTAATCATTTCGAAGGTTACCTCATACAATCGTTTGGCAATTAATTTCCAACCCTCAAACGGCTCTCTGCTGCACTGTACGGCCTTCATCCTAACTGTACAACCACACCCTCTGGTGCACCGTACGACCTCACTCTTTGCTGCACCGTACGACCTTCATCCTAACCGTACGACCACATCCTTTGCTGCACCGTATGGCCTTCATCCTAACTGTACGACCACACTTTCTGTTGCACCGTACGACCCTCAACTTAACCGTACGGCCACCTCCGTTGCACCGTACGACCCTCACTCTCAGCACACTATACAACCTCAAAATAATTGTACGGCCTTCACCACTAACACCGTACGGATTGCAACCACTTCGTACGGCCTTTTACCATACGTTTTTCCCTGCTTCCATTTCGTCCTTTGTCGATCTAGTTGAATCGTGCCCAGGTGCGTATAGGTTTTCTTGTGAGCGTGGTCAAGAACATTACACAGATAACATAAAGGTTGTGATAATATAATTATTATGATATAATAATTATATTGATAAAATTCATTGTGATTGATAAATTATTATTGTGAGACAATATAATTATAGTTTTATGTGATAATATAATTATAATATATAATAATATAATAACTATATTATATAATAATATAATAATTGGAGCCACTTGGAAGAGTGGGGTCCCTTCGTGAAGGGGCACCACAAAAGGTATACTGAACATCCATTTCTGTAAGGGCTGTAGGAGACCAAAGCTTACGACTGTTGTAGCTTTCATATCCATGACTTCTTTTAGCTGCTTCATATTTTGCTTGTGTTACCTCTTCCATCTTCGCCACTCTGATTTCTGAAAGTACGACATTCCTTACTTAACACCAGAGCATCATAAGATTCACTTAGCTTTTCGATTAAAGGTAAACCTTTGATTTTCAAGTCTGTGATCCATTCTCTAGTAACCTTCCTGAATTGACTGTCTACTTGAAGCTCAGAGATCAATTCTCGGTTTTTGTTAGTGATGGCATCTAGGATGGTGTCAGAAGAGCTTGCCAATTGGGTAGATAAAGGCGTCAATAATGATCTAAGGCACTCTGAGAGTAACTCAACCATCACCTTCAACTGGTCTTTGTCCATCTTCATTTTGTCAATTCTTGTAATGTCCCCACTTCGAGAATAGAATTTAATAATAAAAATAGAAATTAATATAATTTAAGAATATAATACATTAATGAATAAAGTATAACGTAATATAATATATTAAATTAATCTTATCATTAATACAATATAATTCATTATTAAATATAAAATATTATATTAATACCATAATATAATATATTATTAATAAAAAAATAAAAAAATTTATTAATATTAATATAATAATATATTATTTATATATAATAATGAATAACAATATATAATGATATATTGACATAATAAATTAACTATATTTTTAATATAATACATTAATATTATATAGTTAAACAATGGAAATAAAATAATTAATAAAAATACTAAATAAACAATTATATTACAAATGTTATATATGTATATATTATCATATATAATCATCCATTTAATATTATCACATATTATAAACTAAATATAAATATTACATATAGTAATAAAATATATATTTTATATAATAATATAATATTTAGAAATATAATATAATTCTTATCATTGACGTATTGACAGCTGAGTATAGTAATAACGAGAACTTTGAGATATCGATGAAGAATGGTCAAATAGACAACAATTAGTTAAGGTTTAAATTAACAAAGAGTTGCCATCAAGTTTATCCCCCTTCGTGACATATATAATGAGTTTGAAACATCAACTCAAAGGGGGGCTTCATTCTTCATTTCAGATTGGAGAAGAACAAAAATATTATTAGAGTATGGAGAAAAACAAATAGAAACGGTAACATCATAAATGATAAGCGAACAAATTTGAGGGAGGACATTCATGGGATACGCTGATGGATGTAGATCAACATAGTCTTGGATTCAAGGATGTACGACCCAAAATGTTCCCTATTTCCATCACGGATTCATTCAAAACTGGTCTTTCATATCTGTAACTATCGATATGTGATTCATTAATCTGTTGTCAAGAACAATATATTGGGAAATATCGGGCCAAACAATCACATAGAAGCTAAAAGAATTATATCGTTCTTAGTCATAGAGACTATAAAAATCAATATATTCGAGCTCCATTCATCTTATTGCCACCAACAACTATTCCAGTTGACTTGTCTGTATGAGAGGATATAGATCATGGGAGGAGATTATAAATTATATCTGGCATTCACCGTAAATAAGAAATTTGAAAAGGAGGATTCACAAGTCCCAACATCTAAATTGGGAGTCAAACTTCTTAGGCTGACAGATTATTGCAGCCACTGTTGAACATCAGATTGCCTTCTAACAGGGGACATTACATTAATACGTATGTTCTTATTGGGAAGCATTAAAATCACAATTTGGTGTTCAAAGAGATCAGAGATTAAAGAAGACTGGCAGTCCATTATGAAACCAGTAAGAAGTGGGCCAAGCTTAGAATAATATCATAGTAGATATTACCAATTCAAATTCTAATTGAGAGTTTTAGAACAAATCGAACAAGGTCCTACTTGGGAACATTACAATTCTTTTCTACATCCTAACATTGGAGCTTTGCCAAACGCCCATACCTTGATCAAACTCAGGATTTCCTGTATCAATTCTAGTCACATTAAAGTCAGACGGAGTGGCTGCACTGGGATCCTTCTGGACGGTAGGATGGACAACTTCTAGGAAGACATGCCCGGTTTGCTCATCTTCCACAAGATGAGAAGTATTTTTTAGTTTCTTCATCTTGGGAGTAGGGGAGGCTTGCAGAATTTTCGAAATGACATCTTTTGGGGGACACTTTTTTGCTTCCCTCTTCCTCTTCTTATCTAGGCTGGCTTGCAACCAAGTTGGGGTTGCTAACACTTGAGAACAAGCCTTTAGGACATCAGGATATACAAACAATGTCCTTTTAACTGGTGGAGTGGTGGTGCTTGGGGCTTGTGTAAAGAAAGGGAACCTGAATACCTTACCCGGCTCTGGACCCGGTTGTTGAAGCTCCTATGCTGTCTCCTTCCCTTTTTCCTCCTTCTGGGATGCCTCTGTAATGTCCTCAATTTAGCAGGTACCTGTGCTTGTTATTGTCAGTTCATCAATGCGGTCCCTGTGAGCTGACGGTTTGATTAGGGGATCTCTGTGTCACACTTACTATTTTTAGTAAGTCAGTTATACCCGGTTTCTATTTCAGGTAAGGCAATTGGGCGTTGGTTTTAGTCTGCAATCTTCTTTGGAGTACGTTCTTGAATTGCTAATCACCACCTTCTTCATGTTGTATGGAATGAAGCTTGGCTTATTTCAATATGTTACTTTAATTGTTTTAATTTGAAAGTGTGTACTAGACGATTGATAACACTTAAGTGAAAGGTGTGTTTATGAAGCTGAATGGTGGTGTGTAGATGAAGATTTGATGCCTCTTATTAAAAAGCCAAGCATTGCGATTTTTTTCATTCATGCTTGATTATCGAAAATTGTGAAGTTTGTGAAGGAGTTCAAAATATTGGTGAGAGCAAGGGTTTGAACCAAGCTTGGAGAAACGTCTCTTTCCCCAAGAATGCACTGTGAGCTGGATCTATATGCCAGTGAATTGTGATTAGAATGCCATGGATTTAAGTTTCGGCAGCCTGTAGTTGCATCTTCTGGGCCGTACGAATTCTCCAGAGCCGTACGGGTTTGAGGTTAGCCATACGGGTTTGAGGTTAGCCGTACGGGTTTGAGGTTGGCCATATGCTCACTGGACGTGAGCAGTCTGAGATACATTACCAACCGCAGGGTTTCACATCTAGACAGGGAACTGGGATACCAAGCGGTATCAACATCAACAGCCGCTCAAGGACAAGCCCGCGTGAACATAGCTGGGCGACATCAGATTTCAACCAACGTAATAACCAGGTGCTGATATTTGCAATACAATTTATGCAAAGTTTAATAATATGAAAAGTGTAATGTTTTATTTGATATGGAAAACTATTTGATAACTTCCTTGAGATTATGATCTAAGTGTAATTTCAAAGGCTTGTGGAATAATTGTTTTTTGAGAAGTTTAAGGAATTTGAATTATCAATATTTCTTGGAGAATCTTTATTGTTTAATTAAAGAGCTTCAAAGGCTCTTTACAGCCTCTACCTCTTTTTCTTGACAGCCTTGATCCTCTTGCTCAGGGATTGTATCATCTACTATGAGGTCAATGTTAGGCAAGGGACCTGCTCCACAAGTTTGGGTGATCCCTGATCCTTTTTCTAGTGGCTGCCCAGCACCTTCTCCATCAACACTTGATGAATCTACTGTTGGTGCATTTGAAACAATAGAATTTTGTGTTGGTGGGGGTGTGGGATTCTGACTGGCAACAATAGGGGTGCTTGACGGTGTGGTATCTTTCGCTTCCCCTTTCTTCTTCATCAACCAAGTTCCGGCTTGTTTTATTATAGGTGTCGTCCTTATATCAAGGTCATCCAATTCTAGGACTTCCCAATTGGTTGGCTCTAGTGGAGCATCCTGTACCCTTGCATAGTACTGGGGATCCACCACATCTGAGCCATCCTCTGTAAGTCCTTGAATATCAAATTGGAGGTAGTATTCTTGAATTTGACTTTTGCTCAACCTGGACCAGAATCTTTTTCTCACCTTGTAGTCATCAACATAGTTTGCCAAAAATCCTCTATTGTAGGCACATAGTGGTAAGAAGACCCTAATTGCAAATTATCCCTTACAAAATTGCTTGGATCAAAATGCCCTCTTAAAACATCATATGTCTGCATTGTGTATTTGACCGTTGCCTTGGTAATGTTTATAGCATTAGAGGAAGATGAGCATGTGTACACTCCCAACGAAATAGGAAAAGTTATACCTGCCTTATGTCTCTCTCCACATCTTTTGTTCACTTCGCAAATCTGTTTAAATAACTCTACCATAATAAATCTGCATAGTGTGGGGCACCTTTTGAGCCTATTTCTTTTCTTTGTATTAGAGAGTTCCATTTTGCTTGTCGGAGTCCGACGGGTGTTTTGGAATTAGGCTTTAGTTCTGCTTTGTTTACTTTGTTCCTTCAACCAAAGAACTTTTCTTGAGCCGTGCACTAGTTCCATTTCTAATGTCAGATCCCAACCATACGTTTGACACCAACTGTAGGTTCCGCGTTTTGACTTTGAGACATGAAAGACATTGAATTGGCGACATTTTGAGAAAACTTGGACATCTTTTGACAGGACCGACGAAAGGATAAAACAAGAATATTTAATAGGAAAGACATAGTTCCAAGTATTATATTGGACTCCGATGGTTGTTCTTGAATTGAGTCTGGGTTCGGATAGACTGTAAGAACAAGGTGAAGGACTTAGAACTTTTTAAGAAATATGGCTCAACTCATACCATTTTTACTCGGAGGAAGATAAACAAGTTGCATTATCTATAACCAACTTCAAAGGGACTCCAAAACGAACTAGTATGTTCTCTTTAATGAAATTGTAGACTACTTCTGAAGTTGTTTGCTTTACTGCTATGGCTTCCACCTATTTTGTGAAGTAATTTGTTGCTGCAAGGATGTGAGTATGCCCTGCATAGGAATTGGGATTGATAGGCCCAACACAATCCAACCCCCATTGTTGAAAGGGTCCTTCTATCACTATAGGTTTAAGAGGAAGGGCTGCTAATTGGGGTTTTCCTATAAACTATCTGCATTTGTCACATTTGGACACCTTATGGTAGGCATCTTTGAACATTCCTGACCAATAGTAGCACTGCCTAAGAATTTTAAATGCTGTAACAGTAGAAGAGTAATGTCCTCCACAGGCCTCATCATGTAAAGTCTTTAGAAGTTTCTGATGTTGCTCTTTGTCCACGCATCTAAGAAATGTCCCATCTAGAGCTCTCTTGTAAAGGGTATTGTTCCAGATAACATATTTACTTGCTTTAATTCTCAATTTCCTCTTTTGTTTCGGGGACAAACCTTCCGAGCATTCATCATATGTGAGGAAATATGCTATATCAGAGAACCATGGATCTTGTAATCTTACCAACAATACTTTGGGGGTATTCTCTGGAACTTTAGGTTCATTCTTTGCCATACTCTTGCACAAACCTCGACCTCTGAACAACTGCGTGGGCTTGATCTCTACATCATATTCCTGGACTTTTGCTATACATGCCCCTCTCTTATTGCAACCAACTTCCTGTTGTGTAAGGATACTTTTGACCATTGGCTCAGGCACCAACACTGTAGCATGAGAATGTAAGATATAAAATCTGAATTGCTTTAGTGCTTTAACCACCACAAAAGCATGTTTCTCCATCTGAGAGTAGTTCATTTCATGCTTCTTCAATGGAGTGCTCATAAAGGCTATGGGTGCTTGGACTTTGTCTTCATTCTGTAGCAGAATTGCTAACATTGTGTTCTTTGATGTGTAACAATAAATGATGAAGTCCTTGTTAAAATCTGGATGTGTCAAGATTGGAGCTTTAGCTATGGCTTGTTTTATATCATCAAATGCTTGATTCCCTAATTCATTCCATCTAAAACCCTGATTTCCCTTCATCATATCTACAATTTGTTTTGTGATCTCTGAGAAATCTGGCACGAATCTTCTAGGAAATTCACTTGCCTAAAGGACTTGACTTCTGTTCTACTTGATGGAAGGCTCAGTTGTTGAATAGCTTTGACTCGTTCAGGGTCAATCCTGATTCCTTCTTGTGACACTATATCTCCTAGGAGCTTGCCTTCTGTTAGAGAAAACACAAACTTCTTAGGATTCAATGAAATGCCGTGGTCCTGACATCTTTGTAGAATTATCTCTTGGTCATGCAGATGATTCTTTCTTTTCTTAGAGAACACTGTTAAATTATCCAAGTAAATCACTATAATATTGTTCTTCAGATCTCCAAAAGACCGATCCACAACTCTCTGGAAGGTAGCCCTTGCATTAATCAATCCAAATGGCATCCTATTGTATGCGAAAGTGCCCCAAGGCGTAGTGAATGCTATTTTGTGGTAGTCACTTTCATTAGCTTCAATCTGGTTATATCCCGAAAATCTATCTAACATGGACATCATCTCTGAACCAACCGTTGTTTGTAAAATGTGATCCATGTTGGGAAGAACATAATTATCTTTCAAGGAAGCTTGATTCAAGTTTATGAAATCTACATAGATCCTTATCTCTCCATTCTTCTTACGTACAGGAACTATATTAGCTACCCAAGTAGAATGGTGTATAGGGAATATAAGCATCTTGTCAATTTCCCGAAAAATTGCATCAGAGATCTTGGGCTTGTAATTACGCTGCTTTTGGCATAAAGGTGTTGTATTTGGCTTTAATGGGATGTGATGCTTGAATCTTCCTCCCATGAAGTTCTTTAGGTTTTCATAGCACCAGGCAAAAAGATCTTGATACTTGATCAGGAGTTTTGTCAACTTAGCTTTCTCTTCCGTTGTGCAACATTTGCCTACGCTAACCATTTTAGGATTCTGGGAATCACCTATGTTTATGCTTTCAAATTCACCAGTGGCACTACTCCCTTCCACTCTCTTTTGCTTGATATAAGCATCATGTCTATCAAACAGTTTCTCCAAGGAAACCATGCCCTTTGGGATTTTATTACCTTTGAGTTGTGTTACTCCCATTGGTAAGTCTTTCTTACTATTCGGAGAAAATTCTTTACAATAGTTTTCGCTACCTCCGTAATATTGCTCCATGAAAGCTTCGACATTCTCCAAGAAGGTTTTGAGCTGGTCATCATTGTCGAAAACCTGCCATGATTGAACATTGTCTGGCACATTAGGCCTATGAACCAACTCAATTCTATATTGCTCATCCTTGAAATCAGAATATGGTAGCAAGAAGGAGGTAGATACCGCCAATGAGTCCGCCCTGGTATTGTGTTCCCTTGGCATAGCCTCAATAGAGAAAGCTTCCAAGGTCTCAATCTCATCCCACTCCCTATTCCGATAATGCTTCAATCTGTTGTTCTTAACAACAAAAGAGCCTCTCACTTGTTTTACTATCAATTCTGCATCTCCTTTTGCAATCAACAATTTCGCTCCTCTTTCTTTTGCCGCAACAATACCCTGGAGGGATTCTTCGTATTTCTCTGTATTGTTGGTGTTTTTAAACTCTAATTTGTAAGATAAAGGAGTGATTGTTCCATTTGTAGAGATCAACACCACTCCTACTCTAGATCCAGAAGAAGACCAACTTCCATCAAACTCCATGGTCCATAACTGAGATGACATTTTTGGCCTACTCTTTTTCTCAATCGGTGCATGATCTGAAAACATGTAATTCCCAAACTCCATTTCCTCATACAATATTTGAGCTTTGGGATCATCTGATTTTAGGATTGTGAACTTAGCCTTATCTTCTGGCTCCAACTTAACCTTCTTATTCCCTACTAGTATAAGAGCATGTAACTAGTCCATCTGGATTTCTCCACCCAAATCTTTGCAGAAACTCCTGCTCAATAGCATTCCACAACTAGCTGAAATATCTGCTACCAGGATGGTCAGTTTTAGTCTTTTAGTTGGATGAGTGGCTAATGCTACTTGAGCATCTTTGATTTGGCCAACGAGGGGGACTTGCTTGGCATCATAGAATAGCATCTGTCGAAAGTTTTGGTCAAAGATAGACCAAGAGCCTTAGCTACTGTTGTTGGCATGACATTTTCTGAGGCGCTAGAATCTATTATACAATTGCTCAATTTGTGTCCATTTATAAACAGAGATGCATAGAAAGGGTCTGGCTTTAAATCGGATACAGTAGATGCATGATATTTACTATTTGATATGAGACTTGACGATGATGGTTAGCCATCGGTGGACTGACTTTCATATACATTAACTCTAGCAGAACCTGACTTAGTATGCTCTACCAGACAACCCAGCTCGGAGGGTTTCATTTTCAGATACTCTAGAGGGGAAATTTGAATCTTTGATGTATTAAAGAATTGTACAATATCAAAAGGAGTATCAACTCTACTTGGCGGGTCTACAAGCTAAGCTTTTGATGAGATTTTAGTTGTCTGATGAGAAGAGGCAACCTTTGGTCTCTCAAGAATAGAGACGCCTTGTTTTCCTTTCTGGCTCCTGGTAAGCACGACTAACAAAGACTCATCCAAAGTGGTAAAGCAATCGCCTCCTCTTTCAGAATTGGATTCATATTCTAGGTAATGAATTACACAGTCGCCAGTTTGTCCTGAAATTGACTCCTCTTCGAGAGCATCCTCTTGAGTCTCATTAAAAGTGACCAACTGCATGTATCTGGTCATCTCAGGGCATGTCGCTCCATCATGATCCGTGGTTAGATGAAACACATGCATGTTTCCTTTTCTAGAATTGGGTGGTGCTTCAATAGCCAATCTTTGCTGAGGTGGGGGAAGAAGTAATTGCTTGCCATCTTATTGCCTTCTTGAGGTATCCTGATAAGGATGTTGGAAAGAAGAGTTAGCTTTAGGCATCTCTCTCTTAAGTGCAATGATGTCATCAACAAACCTTTGGATCATGGCTTTTGAAGACGTAGAGGTGTTCTGATTACTTGCTTGTAACTCTTTCCACTTCCCTCTTGTGATGAAATCGTCCTCTAATTCCACAACCACTGTCTAAGTGTTAGCCATGTTAGCCACCCTAGCCCTCCTTAGATGAAAACTAACATCTGGTGGCATCAAATTCAGGAAGAAACATTTTTGGTTATCACCAGTTGGGCACTTGTTGGCGGGAATTTTATTCACAATCTTATTAAACATCGCGACAAATTCTCTCATAGGTACATTAATCTCCTCTTTAATTTGTGTCAATTGGGCTAGTAAGGAATGCTCATCTTTTGCCCTCTTAAACCTTGCTTCAAATTGTGTTCTCATAGTGGTCCAATCTATAATTGATCCAGGAGCTAAATGGTAGAACCATTCTGCAGCTCCATCTACCAGGGTTTCCACAAACAACCTGACCTCAACATCTTGATGTTGTACCCCTAATACACCACAAGCAGCAAGGAAGGCTGCTAGGTGTTCATCCGTAGAGACTTTTCCATCACCTGAGAATTTGGGCAGATTCTTCCTAGACCCTTTAGGCAAGTCATTCAATGCTCCCAAGTTCAGTGGACCAATTGCTGCTCCCCATGGCACTGGTTAAGCCATGTTTCTCGGAAAATGGAAAGGGATACAAATGAAGTTAACTTTAGAGGGGAGAGTAACTTTGTGAAGAGTTAAATCCTGACAAATGGGAGATGAAGAATTTTTCTTTGTAGGTGTAGGAGGCATACTTCAGCTTCTTTGAACAAGTACATTGTGTGTAAAATTAGACTCCTGGAATGCTTTGAAAACGAGGTCTATAACCCCCTTTTCCTTTTCCCTCCTTGTTTACCTTCTAAACTATAGCCTGTTAAGTCTTAGCTATGCTACTATTTACTGATTTCCGGGTTGTTCCTGGTCTATGGGGCTCCAAGGCCTTAGTTTGGTGCTTGATTTCTTGGGACAATCAACGCTTGTCTTCTCCCGTGTCAACAAAACCACCCTCAAATTTTCCGCTAACTCTTCTCTTTCCAACACTTGGCTAGCTCTTCTATAATCTTTTGGGCTTCTGCGTGTTCTCCAAGCAAGGGTGTTCAATTGTTCGATTACGTCTTTCTATTTGTCTTGAAAACCGAGATTAGGCTGTAACTTAGGAATTATATTTTCATGAGGGAGCACCATTATCCCTCATATCTAGGCGACTAGTCTATAAAATGACTGATTGATTTCTCTAGTAGAGTCGCCAAAAATCTGTTGGTTAACAGATTGGCTTTTTATAATTTCTTGACTCTTACCCTTAATACCCATCTGCCATACAATAGTTTGATCAAACCGTAACAGTTCCTCTCTGAATTTTTAAGGTACAACTCCCTTATGTAGATATGCAATGTATTCTGTATCTTACTAATCAAAAGGGTATGCTTTTAACCAGAAAGCATAAAAGGCACTAACAATTAACCATCACCATGAGATGATTGCAAACACTAAGTTGGAATATTTTGTCAAAGCTTTTGTATATATGAAATTAATGCCTACCACTGATATTCTCATGCAAAGATGAAAACACAATGCTGAATAAAGATATAAATAAATTCCTTCTAGGAACAACAATCAACAAGATTAATAACCAGTAAATGGTATCTCAAAAAACACCTTGAATTATTAACCAAAAAAAGTTCTGTATTAATAATTTCATTTATTCATTAACATCCATTCATCTCCATTAAGCAAAAAGAAAAGAGATTACCTACGATGAACAACAACAATCACCCAAAATTTGAGTCGCACTCAATTATCAAAGTAATAGGGGAATTTTTGGAAAACTAATTGTCGATCCTTTGCATTGTCTTTCATTTAGAAATATAGTCTTTTCAACTTTTGAACCAGAATACTATTTCAAAAATTGTTACAATAATTGTCTTTTAAATACCATAAATTAAAATTGGAACACTTGGCAATTAAAACATAAAATAGAAAGCAAAAATAGAAATTGGCGGACACTTGTCATGGCGCTTTTCCCTCTCCTTTCATAGGTGGCTATTGGGCTGCTTGTTTCTCCTTGTACGTAGAGCATTCACAACCACTGCAATGTCATCATTTTTAGGAACAGTAACATTGGTATTTTGGATAGTCCAATATGCCATTTGTTCACTAATTTCTTTAGCCTTTGCAATGAACATTTGATGATGTTTCCCACACCACATCAACATAGCATCAGTACTTGCCAATTTCTTGTACTCTTCTTTGCAGAATACCTGGGGAGTAGTAATGGCATCAATATTTTTCTGATATTGATTCTTTAGCTCATCAACAGTGATAACCCCAGAATCGTCTTTTTTTTTGCAGCTCAGCCAATATCTTTAAAATACTCAATTATCTGATCTATCATCTCCTCGGCTTCTTTAAGAGCTTCTTCAAGTTAGTCACACTCTTTTGAACAAACTCGCACTTGTACCTCATATTGAACATTCATTTCGGTAAGGGCTGATCAAGGGATTGGAGGAGACCAAGGCTTACGACTATTGTAGCTTTCATATCCATCACTTTTTTTATCTGCTTCATATTCTGCTTATGTGTTACCTCTTCCATCTTGGCCACTCTAATTTTTGAAACTACGACATTCCTTACTTAACACCAAATCATCATAAGATTCATTTAGCCTGTCGATGAAAGGTAAACCTCCGATTTTCTAGTGTGCGATCCATTCTCTAGTAACCTTCCTGAATTGATTGTCTACTTGAAGATGAGAGATCAATTCTCTGTTATTGTCAGTGGTGGGATCCAGGATGGTGTCAGAAGAGCTCGCCAATTGGGCAGATAAAGGCGCCAATCATGATCTAAGTCTCTCTGAGAGTAACTCAACCATCACCTTTAACTGGGCTTTGTCCATCTTCGTTTTCTCAATTCTTTTCTGCATCCTGACAGGGTCTCCTATATGAACTCTAGTCACATTAAAGTTAGAGCGAGTGGCTGCATTGGGATCCTTTTGGACTGTAGGATGGGCAACTTCTAGGAAAACATGCCCGGTTTGCTTGTCCTCCACAAGGCAAGAAGTAATTTTTAGTTTCTTTTTCTTGGGAGCAGGGGAGGCTTGTAGAATTTTGGAAATGGCATCTTTTGGGGGACATTTTTTTTGCTTCCCTCTTCCTCTTCTTATCTAGGTCGGCTTTCAACCAAGTTAGGGTTGCCAATGCTTGAGAACCGACCTTTAGGACATTAGGAGATACAAACAATATCCTTTAGGGAACCTCAATACCTTACTCAGCTTTGGACCCTATTGTTGAAGCTCCTTCCCTTTTTCCTCCTTCTGGGATGCCTCTACTTCTTTTTCTTGACTGCCTTGATCTCCTTGGTCAGGGACTATATCATCTACTGTGAGGTCAATGTTAGGCAAGGGACCTGCTCCACAGGTTGGGGTGATTCCTAATCCTTTTTCTGGTGGCTGTCTATCACCTCCTCTAGTAGCACCTGATGAATCTACTACTGGTGCACTTGAAACAACATTTTGGGTTGGTGGGGGTGTGAGATTCTAACTAGCAGCAGCAGGGGTGCTTGACAGTGTGGTATCTTTCCCTTCCCCCTTTCTTCTTCATCAACCAAGTTCTAGTTCGTTTTAGTACAGGTGCCATCCTTATATCAAGGTCATCCAACTCTGGGGCTTCCTAATTGATTGGCTCCACTGAAGCATATTGTACCCTTGCATAGTACTGGGGATCCACCACATCTGAGCCATCCTCTATAATTCCTTGAATATCGAATTGGAGGTGGTATGCTTGAATTTGACTTATGCTCATCCTGGACCAAGATCTTTTTCTCACCTCGTAGTCATTAGCACAATTTGCCCAAAAATCCTCTATTGTAGGCACATGGTGGTAAGAAGACCCTAATTGCAAATTATCCCTTAAAAAATTGCTTAGATCAAAATGCTCTCTTAGAACATCATATGTTTGCATTGTGTATTTGACCGCCACCTTGGTAATGTTTATAGCATTAGAGGAAGATGAGCATGTGTATATTGCTAGTGAAATAGGAAAAGTTATACCTTCCTTATGTCTCTTTGCACATCTTTTGTTCACTTCGCAAATCTGTTTACATAGCTCTACCATAATAATTTTGTCATCTGCATAGCGGGGCAACTTCCATGGTAATTCATCAAAGGCGCCATTTCTAATATATGTGAAAGTTGGAAATTGGATGAAATAGCTATCGTAGGTCTGGATCAATGTAGCGGCTTCACTGGAAATTCTCCTCTTCGAGCATCTCTATAGCTCATGGACTATCTGTAATGTCCCCATTTTTGTGAGCATCAGAGTTTGAGGGATTAGCCTATTAATTGACCCTCGTAGGCTAGTATGGTGGATAAGAGGGTTCAGTTTGGGAGTTATGGAGCTCTTAAGTGTTCGTTGTAAGGGTTTATCTCACCAAATCCTTCATTTGTTTTGTGACATTAATATTCAGAGGTTTCTGGTTTTGTTTTGAGGGACTTACTATTTATAGTAAGTCAGTGGATGTTAGAGAGGGACCCTTACTATTTTTAGTAAGGCAATTGGATGCACAGTGGATGTAGTGGTTAACTCCTTGGTTCAGACGGAATCAAGAAATAATGAGTATTAATGAGTTACAAGGCTCTAATCACCTCCATTCTTGGTGTTCCAAGTTCCTTGGTGGGTTGCAGTCATTATTATGGTAGAGATTAATTAGTTTGCAACTGTCACACCACTTCACCTGCATTATTTATTGCTGCAATTTTTCCAAAATTCCTTATAGATAAGGGGCTTGCATTTCCGGGTATGCTAAGACCAATATTAAACATTGTAGAGGTTCTCTTATCTATAAAAGAACATTTGCAGCTCTTACACTTCATTATAGTTTTCAGTTTGTTTCAAACTTAGTTTCTTTTTGCATTGTTATTTGCATTTATCATTTTTGGCAATACATTTGAAAATACAAGAAATTCATATATCTTTCTCAAAATACAAAGGAATATTACATTTAGCATCATTAGATCAGTTTGGGTAGAGTCCGCAAGGTTCTTTATAGTGGTATCAGAGCTTGCATGCTAAGTGTTTGACAAAATGTCAAACATTCAAATTTTAAAACAATATTTATCATTGGTTTAGCAATCCAGTGTTTTGTGAAGTTAGAGCCTTGAAGGGTTCTTACACTATCTTCATAGTAAAAACATCATTCACCATACAAAAGCTAGCATAACTCTTGCACAACTGTAAACTAGGATAAAAATCATAAAATTGGAAGTCATCCTCAAACTCTTGCACGTGTTCTAGCCAAGGCCAATACTATGTGCATGCTAGAGCATATACTAGATATGATGACATATAAAAGAACTGATTCAATGGGAAAGTATTAATCAATTGGTGTATCTGGTCATTGATGATCCCGACCCAATCCAGGTATCCTGGCCTAGTGCATATCATTTGGACGAAAAAGAACATCCACTCATCCAGGCAGATTGTATCTTCATCTCCCCTAAGTCTATGTAACAATACTATTATATGCGCAATTTCACCTTTGGCAAATGTCTAGAGAATAGTCCTGGGCAGCTTTGACTGACCCTTCCTTGGTGGATAAAACCAATTCTTAACAATTTCAGTCCTATACACACCCCTCTTTATGCTAAACTTGGTTTGGGAAGAGGTGAAATCCCAACGTGCATATTCTTCCCTCACTGGCAACCGGAAGAAATTTTGTAGTCTCCTTATCAAGAGTAATGAGAACTCTTTCATCTTGAGTTTTAATTTGCCTTGTGTTTGGATTGTATTTGCTTATGCACTCCATTATTAAATCTACGCATTGAGCTGCAATGGGGAATCCAACGGCCTCTAATAATCCACTTTCAACTAATTTATGTGTAATTGGGTGTCTGTTTGGTTGATTGACCCTACCCCAAAATTACCTCAAATTCACTTGCCCTAGCTTAGTATCTCCAATTTCATTTAAGGAACATTCGAGCCCATTTAAATGGTTGTAACTAGGATGTTTAAACCTCATGATTAATTCAATTTTAAAACTAACAACTTTACCACCTCAGGTATAACCAAAATCCAATAGGAATAACAACAAGAAGTAGATTTGAACTCACCGATTTTGGTTGCGCCCTAGCTCTCCTCGCTTCCTTCAACTCAATTTATGAAGAATGAGTCAAATCCGCTTCTAAATCCTTATTAAATTTCTTTAATTGCACTCTGTGGCGCCATTAATGCAGGTCACTTCGAGCATTAAATATTTAAGCACTTCACAACTGTTGGAACATGTCATCCTTTTTGAATTTGAAAATAAGCATTCTTTTTAGCAGCATCGGAATTGAGCAATGGAAATGGAACTTCCACATAACTTATGACATTTGCCTCATATCTTTCCTTTTACTTTAAAAGTTTCGTTTCTAGTTTCGGGCCCCAATGGTAGTTCTTGAACTAAAGTTCATCTCCGCCTTGAGTTCCCCTTAAGCATCGTGTTTCCTGTAGCCTTGGATAACAACCACTTATCTTAGATTTGACTTTTTCATTTAGTCCTTCGGGCTCTAATGACGTTTCCCAAACCACTGTTCATTTCCTCCTTCCTTTTGTCCTCCAACTTAAATAAACTTCTCCTTGTATATACTTCATTTGCTCTTTTTCCTTTTTCAGGTTCCGATGATAGTTCCAAAATTCAATTCTATCCCCAACTTCTTCATTTTGTCACTTCCACCTTTTGAGCCCATTTCTTTTCTTTGTATTAGAGAGTTCTATTTCGCATGTCGGATTCCAACGGGTGTTTCGAACTAGGCTTCACTTTTGCTTTGTTTACTTTGCACCTTCATCTAAAGAACTTTTCGTCAACTGCTCACTTGTTCCATTTCTAATATCGGATCCCGACCATACTTCCAGCACTGACCATAGGTTCTGTTGTTTGACATTGAAACATGAAAGACACTGATTTGACAGCATTTTGAGAAAACTTGGACATCTTTTGACAAGACCGACGAAAGAATAAAACAAGAATACATAACAGGAAAGACAGCTCCAAGTATTATATTGGACTCTGATGGTTGTTCTAGAATTGAGTCTGGGTTTTGATAAACTGTAAGAACAAGGTAAAGGACTTAGAACTTTTAAAGAAAGATGGCTTGACTCATACCTTATTTACTTAGAGGAAGAAAAATGGGGCAACAAAATTGAAGTAAATACTAAAACATAATGTAGAATTTATAAAAAATTTACTTGCACAATCTTTGCACAAGGGGTTCAAAAACCTGCTTCGTCAAAAATGTAATCTCCCACATCAATCCCTACAGTAGTCGCAGCATAGGTTGAGGAAGTCCCCTCACCAAAAAACATGCTCCTCAAAGCTACCTTTGATTGCATCAAGGATCATTATGTGATAAAATTTGAAGCGAATCTTGTGATGCCAGGATAAGCCAACTGCTTTTGCCCCACATATTCCCTCATTATGCTAAGGACCAACGCATGATTGTAGATAAACTTGCAAATGTTTTTGGCCTTATCAGCATGTGTTTTGATCTAGTCAAGCTTGCCAATATCCTCCAATACGAGGTCAAGGCAATGGGCTGCACATGGAGACCAAAAAATGCTCGGGTGTCTCTCCATTTAAAGTCTACCTACAGAAACATAACTTGCTGCATTGTCTGTCACCACTTGAACTACGTTTTCTTCCCCCACCTCACGTATGATTTTTAATAGCCTCATGTAAGTATGTGACATTTTTGAGATGTGAGGAAGATTCAATGGACTTAAGAAACATGGTGGATCTTGAAAATAAAGCAAAATCAATGATCAATCAATAAATCATAAATTACAAAATTCAAATATTAATCACTAAATCAAACTCGAATTATTCAATGCATTTAGGGAAGTAGAATGATCAATCACCTCCAAAGGAAACAAAAAAATTTAGGAGTGTTTTATTCCTCCTATTGGCCCAACCATCTATATCATGATGTTGCAACCTTTTTTGTTCCAAAGTATTCACTAGTCCTCTAATTCAACTTTTATATTATCAGCCACTTCTAACAAAAGTGGACCACTTAACTTAGCATCAGTAGGGGCTTTAAACCATGCCCCACAAATAGTTATGACATCTATCATGCCTTGCGAGTAAGGAGATCTGTCACAAATAGATTAAATAAGTATGTGTAATAAAATTATAAAATTCATTTGACAAAACAAAGTTCAAACTATAAATTTTAAATTTAAAACAATCAAATAAAAAAGAATTATCTGGCTGCAATTAATGAAATCTTCCAAAACTACCAAAACTTGCAAATTGTTTATTTTGCAACATCATGGTCCTCCTTGTTCTACGGCATGCGATCAAGCGAGGGTTATGAACCAGGAGTTGTGCGTGGCACAAAAATTGTCCAACCTAGATTTCCAAACTCTAGGACCAAAGGAAACAATGCCACCGGAAGGAGCAAAAGTAGAAGTACTAACACTAGCAGAAGAACTAGGACAAAACAAAGGCATGGAAGAACCCTCTCCAACACAACCTACGGATGTGGTTGAACGAGAACCAATACTCGCCAACTCCCTTTGCCTCTTCTTTGTTTCCTTTAATTGTTCAAATGTTTCTAGTGCCTCATAGCATGCACAAACAGTCTTGGGAGGTGCTTCTTTACACGGTTCAGTATCATTTCCACGTATCCTCACAATATGGCATTTAAATCTATTGCTGCTACTATGATTACTTTCTTTACAATATTTACATTTAATTTGTCCTTTTTATCTACCAGGAAATTCTTTGGTATATTTCCAAGTCTCATCCTTTTGATCTAGTTTCTTAGTCTGAGGTTTAGGTGGAGTAGGAGTAGACATTGGGAGAAAAATATGGTTTTCAAAACGTCAAAGCTGCTGCAATAAGACAATTTTACAAAAAATTTACCATTTGTGCATTTTTTTATAAACTAAAGTTTAATACAAAAAATAGGGTTTTTAAAACTTTTTAATTCTTCAATCTTTATTCTTTTCCTTTCAAATTCAAAGTCAAACTTCAAAGTTCAAAGAAATGAAATCAGCAAACCTTGCATTTTTTTTACTAAAAATTTTCAAATACATGTTAACAATTTTTTTAAAAAAAATGTAGGGTTTGCTATTGTTCTTTCATTGAAGTTTGAAATTTGAATTTGAAAGGAAAAGATTCAAGTTCAATAATTGGAAAGTTTGAAAAAAAACCAATGAAGATTGTTGTTTAGAAAATACAAAAGAAAAAACCAAAAAAATTCATAAAATTTCACTCTTACCTCTTACAACAAACTTGAAATGAGATGAGAGCTCTTTGCAATTGCTGGTATGAATTCTTTGATTCTCTAAATGCAAGTATTACGTTGTCCCAATGTGATTTGTTGAAGATTTTTTGGTCTTCCTCCCTGTTGGTTGCACCTCTATGAACTCTTGTTTTTTTTTCTAATCTCACATGTCTCCTCTTTTCTTGCCAATACAATGAAATGAAGTCCCTTTTAGGGTTGCAATGAACAAATAGAAGAAAAAGACATAAGTTAAAACATACAAATTTTATGATTTTTTTTGGAAATACGTATAGTCTGCCAGTTGACTCCCATCATCAGGACTTCATTAGTCACCTTGAAACTTGTCACTCGGGGAATCATTGCAGGTTTAGACCCAGACTCGGCTGAGTCCGAGCCCGAGCCCTTGGAACTCGCCCAGGGTCACCCGCCTTGGGACTCGCCAAGTTTGGGCGAGTCTGGGAACTTTGATACATATATAGATCATAGTTACAAGACTCAGACTCACCTTGGACTCGGCAAGCTGGATTTGGGCTCAGACTCATACTCGACGTCTTAACTCGGCAAGGACTCGGGAAATTGAAAACCCCAAGAAATTCAAATTTTTTTAAGGATTTAAAACTTTTTTCATTCATTATTCATTCAATTAACATCAAAGACACAATAATTGAGATAAATAGAAGCTACTTTGCACACATACACAAGTTTACATTGATCACATAAGTATAAATGCAAATTTCTGAAGGAAATAAGTTAACTGTGAAACTAGTATGGATTTGAAGACTCAAGTTGAAGAAGCCAAGTACATTGAAGATGTTTTGAAAATTCCGCTAGAAGTGAAAATCTTGGAATGTGAGAAGCTTGACTTGGAAATTATTTCCCTAAGAAAGGAGGTAGAAAAGACTAAAGAGCAGTAGCTAGATAGTAAAAATTTGCTAGTTGCAAATATCAATTTCCTTATTACTAATACAGTGATAATAAATGATGGAAATGATCTTTGGATTGCAATGATTATTCTTATATCCAAATGTCTTGAACAATAAGATCATATATAATACTAAATAACCTTATTCAATTTTTCTTTTGATCTAGATGGCTTCAATATGGATGGCTAAAGAAGTGTATTATATCAATCAAGTATGAGTTGCTATGTCTGGTATCTTCTTAGCGATTCTGATCTCAGGTAGACGATGCCTGCGGATGTTATGATTCTTATCTTGTCTAAATATCAAATAATATAGGAATGAGTGTTATCGATCAAGTGTAAGGAATTGTGCTATTTTTGATATTATTTTTGGAATGTGCAATGAGATTACTACTGTGCTGAGAGCATCTACCATCCCTGATATATTTTGTAAAATATATGCAAGTTTACTGCTGCCGATCAATCTGAAGTAATCACTTGTCTGATATTAAACTTGTATTGGCAATATAACAGAAAAAAATAATTAGAAACAATAAAAATTGTTAATTTTTCATTTTTTTGCATTGGCTGGCCGCGGCAGAGTCCTGCTGATAGGACTTGTCGACTCAGCAGAGTCCAAGGACTCTGCGAGTCTTGGAAGGACTCGCTAGGACTCGGCCGAGTCAGCTGGCAGAGCCCAAAAGACTCTACAAGCTTGACTCGGCTTAGGACTCGTAGAGTCCTATAACTATGATATAGATAGATAGATAGCATATGTTTCTTTCATGTTGTGTTTGCAGGATTCAAATCCAAGATCACATTATTTAAAGATATTTATTTAGTAAGATGTAACCTTAACCCTAATTTGTTGCAACTGTGATTTTAGGGCAAATTCTAGGGCAAATTAGGAAGGGGACATTACTCTCTTCCCTTAATACTGAATTGATCTTGAATGTAAGGGCCATCTTTCATTTTTTCCCCATCTATTTCAAACATATACCTTTTTAAATCTTCTTCAATGTGCGATTGAATTGAAATCCTTGTTGAAAAAGGTAAAATATGTGGCTGACTTTTGCATTTTTCCATGGAAACTACTTTTGTTTTCTTTTCCGAATAACCCATGGAATTTCAAGTGAAAATGGTAACCAGAATTGGATCCTCAAATTTGAGATTTTAAATTCAGAGAGTAACAGTTAACGAAATATCCAGCCAGAAAATGTCTCTAGCAATAAATATCATCTAACCTTAGAGCATGCATCTCCAAGCTAAACTAGCATAACAAATCTCATAGTACACTTGCTTTATGGATTTAGTTGCACAACAAGCTTGACAACAAAGCCTAATTAGTTAGAATAGTGTGAACTTGTATCTTGTTCCAAATAAAGAGCCATTGGATATACAATTTGTTTAGGTTTTAAAACATATGACCAAGAAAGATTTAAAAATTTAAAGCTATGAGACCACATTGAGCCATCGTCATTCTTAAATTGGAAGGAGTTGAGGTCATGAAAAACTGGGAGCTCTCACTTACTACCTCCTCGTCCGTGCCCTCTCCAACCTCACACAAGACCTCACCTATCACCTATTTAGCAAGATGATTTCTCAACCAGCCAAAAAACAACCGCTTAAGGGAGGTCGTGTTCTCCTCACAAAGCCAACCCCTTCCCTAGTCAGGCTCTGATTTTAGATATGCAATTTCTAACAAGAAAAGCTAGATCAACAAAAGCACTTCCTCCAGTCTATTGACCATCATGTTCATAGAGCCATGACTTGTCCAATTTTTTTTACCAAAGAATGTTTGGTACTAAAGGATGGAAACCCCATCCCAGGTCAAGTTTTCAGTTGTTGAAATGGAAAACAGGCTATGGCTGTTCAACATGAGGCCTTGATATGCCAATTCATGGGAGTTTTTCTTGGACCTGAAACGAAGGTTGCGGGCAGATGAGAATTGGAAACCTGCTGATTCCGTGGACATCCTCATGATGCCAAAAGGGTATTTCATGGTCAGATTTTCATCTAAACAAGAGAAAGATGTGGCCTTCCAAGGTAGGCCATGGTTCATGAAGAAAGCAGAATTTTTTACGAAACTGTGTTCCCTGCATTCAACCCAACATAAGTGACCTTCCGAGTTCAGTTCCAACTTGGTAAGATTTCTACTTCATTCAAGTGAATATGGCAAGAGTTCTCGCTCAGGGAAGTAGGCAATCTATCAAATAATGCATCACACTAACTAACTTTACAAAGCAATGGACAGTTATTAACTACACCACAATATCTGTCAACATTGATATGGAGGAGCAGTTACTAGACTAAATTCTGCTGGACACTGGAGAAATTAGTGGCTACAGGCGTACAGCCAATGGAATATGAGAATATTCCCTTTTCAATCCAAATTTGCAATCATATGGACATCTAGCTTGTGTTTGTCCCACCCTGCAAGACCAGGATCAGAATAGACCAGATCAATAGCAAAACAACATTAAAAGGGGAAAGCCAGGAGAATCAAGTACCAATTTAGGAAAAAGCCATCTGATTACCATAAAGGCTTAGGAAAGGGATGAATTGAAATGTAGCTACACTAGAAAAAGGCAAGCGAACAAGTAAACCAGCCAAATGAATCAGCACTTAAAGTCCCTTGGAGTCACTCAACCATTCCAGGATCGACTAAAAAGAAGGTACGCAAAGTTGCTAGGAGCAAATGACAAATCCTTTTCAAGCCCCAACTTCATAGTAGGATAAGGAGACGATAGACATCAACATAAACTAGCCAAACCGAATTGAAGAAGGCACTCAAAGTAAGCCTGAAACACAAGCATGGGAAGAGACAAAATCAGGTAATCTGTCAGATTCACCAACAGATCAGGCACTTTTCACATCAGTAGAAGACTATTGTAATCTAGCATACAAACTTAGGGAAATGAAAAGCCAAATCCTTCGTATTTCTGCTAAAAACAATTGCCAAATAAAAGAAGAAAACCAACATAAGAAAGCTGTCACAGTGTTCCTATCAAGGGAAGAACTTGGAGGATTTAAAGGAACAGATCAAAGCTGGGTAGACATGGACTTTGAAGAAACCTTGCATCACATTATAGGCTCATTCCATAACCCACAAAAATGGGAATGAAGACCTCAGATCTTATATATAGTTCTAGTAATTTTATTAGGTAGATTTCATTAACCAGTACTCCAAAATCAGGACCAGTTGTAATGGTCATTGCTTATCTATAATATATTCAAACAAAGTCAGCATTACATATCCTAACCTGAACGAAATGTATTTTACCTTTTTAATTATAATGCAATTGAGCTTTTATATTAAAAAAGCTTATAAAATAGTAAAAGCAGATCTAGACAAGAAATTAGACATTATCGTTTTCCCCCTTTAAATCACATACTTGATTTTTTTTAATCTCCGTGGAAGTTGCAGCTCATTGCAAAATTTGTCAAAGAAGCCTTTTTTTGTCTCTGTAGCGTGCTTTTGAATTTCTCAACAATAAGGTGGAGCATGTCAGAATTTGAAAGTGTTTAGGAAGACTATGTAGGAATCCCCTGCCACTTCTAATCTGATCTCATAGACATGCAAAGTATCCTTGCTGTGGATCCAGATTCTAGGATATATTTGGAGAACAGTATATTGAATTTGTAATTGTGAATAGATTCTGTAAAATAATTGTAGGATTTGAGCAATACAAATCCACAAAACCCGAAGATCACCTGCATACGAAAACCTGTTACAAGGAAGTAGAGACAAGAAAAGGGCAACGGTTTGACTCAAAATATGAAGAAGAAAATATCCTCAAATAATGAATGAATAAAATATACAATGGATCATCCTTATAAAGGAGATCAAAAGCCTTGAAAGGCAAACCGTAGTGCATGTAATAATTAGTTAAATTATTACAAGACTAATGCATGCAAGTTTATATTTAAAACAACAATTGCATAAGTTTAAATCAACTAGTGCATGTGTGTTTAAATATAAACAACTAAAAATAAAAGTGTTGACATCTTAAGGAAGGAGTAAAGTTAATTAATAAAATTAATACTTTACTCTAACACCCCCCCTTAAGATGAGCAACAATGCAGCTACAAACAATGCAAGTAGAAAGCAAAGGAAACTACAGTGCTGAAAGCATAAAAATGGGTCCCGGCAACATGGCTTGATGAGGTACCCAGCACAACCAAATCTCTGTAAAATGGAAAAATAAAGAAAACCCAGTGGGAAAAAACCCTACTCCATAAAGAGATATAAAGACAAGCAAAAGAAAAAAGAAACGACTTCAAGAGACTCTCTCAAAGCCATAAGTACAATGTGTGCTGCCAACCCCCCCGTGAGAGAGGATCGAGGCTCCAAAGCCCCCTCGGAATGCAAGAACCCCTGGATCAATGAACAAACCACTGTGACTCTAATGCAGAGGAGTGAAAGTCAGTGGACACTGAAGAGGTAACCTCGAAAGATGAGGTGTCACTAGAAAGCCGAGCTGATGCTCAAAGGAGTAAACACGAGGATCCTGAAAGGGAATCCCCAATGTAGGTGGTGTGATAGGTGTGCTGACACTGTCATGAAAGAGGAGATGAATGTCCTCTATAGAATCCTCAACAAGTGCACTTGATGGCTCGATGAATGGAGCTGGAGGGTCAGGCAATGCTGAAGAAGAATCTTGCTGGAGAGAGAAGACCTCAACAGGATGTGGTGTGGTAGTCATAGTAGTGATCTCAGGAACAATACAAAGGTTCAAGCGACTTGACTGCACCACATGATGCTCTTGCGAAAGAGGAGAGTTGTGCTCCGACAATGGAGATGGTGGACCAAAGTGTGAGAAGGTGTAGAGACGGGTGGAATGATCAACTGTCCCTTTAGCAACAATGCCTCCTGTCGCACTATCCCGAATGAAGACTGAATCTCCAGTGACCTCAACTGTCTTCCCTAATCCACTGTGTGTAATCTGATAAATCGAGAGAAGGTTTACAAACAGAGATGAAACATACAATACGTCATTGAATGTGCCATCCTAAATGCCTACTGAACCTTTCCCGCAAACAGTCAGGACAATGTTATTCCCCATGAGAATATGAGGAATGGGAGAAGCCTCAACAGTAGAGAAGACCCCTTGAGAAGATGCCATATGGTGAGAAGCACCTGAATCCAGTATCCAAGAGACTTGTGAAGGGGATGCAATGGATGCCCGTAATGTATGACCCTGTCCAAAATCCTGTCCAAATGTCGAAGATGTGGAAGAAGACTGAAAAGCAGACCCCTGCGAGGTAGAAGGGGATGGAGAGGAAACAGTGCTCTTCTGAATAAGAGCTTGCAAATCGGCAATTTGTTTCTCATAGCTATCAAATCTCTTCTGAAAACAATGTGACTCATCATGAGGTCCCTTCTAATATTAGGAACATGTAGGTCTCTCAGTCTTTTGTTTCTCCTTCTTAGAAAAAGATGGTGGGCCAGTAGAGTGCTGAGAAGAGGAATCTGATATCTGCTTCGGCTTCGGCTTCTACTTCTGCTTTCCATTGGATGGCTGGGAAACCAATGCTTGGTTCTTTGATCCTGTTAGAGAGTCCAACTGAGTAAGTTTGGCCTGCTCTCTAGTCAAATGATCACAGAACACCTCAAAAGTGGGCATGGTGAATGTAGGTCCCTAAGCGTCCATGGTAGAATGAAAGGTAGAAGAGAAGATCTGAAAGTTTCCCCTAAGCTTAGACAGAATCAGATAAATGCACTCTTTATTAGTTTTTTTCTTTTCACATCCGTGTAACAAAGATCTCTGCTGTTTGAACTTCATCAGAAAGTCCTCAATAGAGAGAAAAGAATCAGGTACAAGAGAGGTAAGCTCTGCCTCAATCTGAAGTGCTCTGAACTCATTCACTGTACCAAACAAGGTGTTTAGCTTGGTCCACATAGCTAGAGGGGTATTGCACCCATCAAGATGAAATTGCAAGCTGTCTGATACATGTAAAGCAATCAACCCCATAGCCTCATCCATCTTGTTCCGATGCTGCATGATCTCAAAGGGCCTCTGTAATACTGGCTGCACTGCATCTAGACAAGACCAGAGCCCTTTTGAACAGAGAAGCCGTGTCATCAAGGTTTTCCATGTGTGATAATCATGTGGGGTCAGAAGTTCTAGACAAGAAGTCTCGGCCATATTTTTTAGAAGGGGTTTTTGTTTAGATAAATATCTGGTTTAACTGATAGAAACAAGAAAATAACACCCCCCCACAATCCAAATATCGAACCCTGAGCCTAGAATGATATGCTTTATCAAGAGAAGAGCAAAAAAGTTTCAGATTTGAATCTTGTGTAGCTTGAACAAATTTTGATGAAAATAGGTAGAAATTTGGATGGTGCTCGAGAAGAGCTTTCCGACGCTTCTTCCGAATCGAAAAACAAAGCTAATTTGAGCAAATTAGTCCCCTTGAAATGCAAGAAAGAGAATTTGGCTTTGACAGCAAAAACAGCAAGCTAGATGACAAAAAACACCAGATTAACTTCCATGAGAGCGTCGGGCTCGGAACCAACTTTCTGGTGATATCTTGTTTGCCTGATTTCGACACCGTATGCTCAAGTTATGAGTAAAATACCAACTAGTGCGGTAGAAAGCCCAAAAAATGGTGCAAATGATGATGATGCATGCTGACGTCATCAAATGATGGGCTTAAATTTGATGGCCAAATGGCTGTCGCCGCCCAAAAAAATAATAGTAATTTTTTTATAAAAAAAATCGCATGCGCATCTCGGGATCCGTGCCAAGTCTTTTGATTTTTTGCCTCGATTTGTGTGCCATTTTTTTTTGTCTTGATTTGCGTGGTAGATAGCAAAATTTGTTTACCTCGATCTGCGTGTCAAAATAGAGAATTCTACCTCAGGAAGTGTGCAAGTCCGTACAAATTTTGCCTTGGGAAGCGCGCTAAGTTGTCCAATACCAAAAAAATGCTCCAAAATGCAAAGTTCTCCAAATTTGACATGTTTTATATTGAAATAGGGGTTTTTGGGCACTGCGAGCTCAAAGGTGAGGTCCGTTTGAGCTCAAAGTGCACCAAAATTTAGAGATCCCCTAATTTCAATAAAAAACCAAAAAAAATCCCTAATCTGAAACAGATGAATTTCTAATCTCTGAATCCTTCAAACGCGAACAAGTTGTAGCAGATTAGGCTCTGATACCATGTAGGATTTGAGCAATACAAATCCACAAAACCCGAAGATCACCTGCATACGAAAACCTGTTACAAGGAAGTAGAGACAAGAAGAGGGCAACGGTTTGACTCAAAATATGAAGAAGAAAATATCCTCAAATAATGAATGAATAAAATATATAATGGATCGTCCTTATAAAGGAGATCGAAAGTCTTGAAAGGCAAACCCTAGTGCATGTAATAATTAGCTAAATTATTACAAGACTAATGCATGCTAGTTTATATTTAAAACAACAAGTGCATAAGTTTAAATCAACTAGTGCACGTGTTTAAATATAAACAACTAAAAATAAAAGTGTTGACATCTTAAGAAAGGAGTAAAGTTAATTAATAAAATTAATACTTTACTCTAACAATAATGTTGAAATAATAAAAAGAACTTGAAATGTACTTCATTTGAACAAAAGGGTTCTATGATAAGATTGTTGCAAAGAGGGGTAATGAAATGTGAAACGGTCTTAAAGTGGAAAGAACTAGTAAGAACTAAAATAAAATAATTTCTAATTGATGGCAATACAGTAATAATGAGATTTGAACTAATCTCAAACTGGCAAGGACTTGGAAGAGCCAAAATGAACAAACTCTATTGACAAGTGACAACAATAGAGCACATAAATTACAATTGCAGAGAGAATCTGACCAAGAATCTGAAATGTTTAGACTTCATCCACTATCTGAATTGTAACTGTTGTTGTGCTATAGATTGTATGGCACTGTGGCACACTTTATGTTGGAACCAGCACAGTATTGGTGCGAAGGAGTGACAGCAAAATTTATGTCAACTGGCCTTTATTTTAACTTTTTCTGAGTCTAATAGCACCGCATAATGGTTTTCACTAGAACATTTTATATTTTCCATAATTTTATGAGTAAAAAGCTTGGGACCTTCTCCAAAATAAGCCACACTATTGAGTTCTATGGCAAAAACATCTCTATGATCTTTGAGAGGCAAGTCAACTTGAGCTTCAAGAAAGTTTATTATAGCTTCATCATTTTGAAAGATGTCCAATTGTGGTGGTCTTTGTTGGTCCCAATTAACAAGTTGTGGGTGAACAAGAGGCAAGAGGTCATGTTTAGGCTCAAGATTATGAATAGGTTGAAAGGTGTAAGTGCTTTCACAGTCATAGATATCAATGAAATAATCCGTCATCAATGGCACCTTCCTCGTCAGTCTGTTGCAGTAGAAGATTCCCCTACCTCACTTGAGTTACCCTTAGTACTTAAGGTCTTATTGTTTTGCGTATCATAACCTAAGACAGACACTTTACATCCACCATCAGGTTTTATTGGTTCAAGTATGCCTTGTTTCTGTAAACCAAGAGGACTACGACCATCATAGCTGTATCTTTCCATTCTCTTAAGTCTTTTTCCATATTTCTTAGCTGGTATCTTGACTTCAATTTTTCAGCTTGTTCCTTTTCTGTATCCCCATATCTGTACAACCATTTTAGGAGCTCTTCTGTTTCATCATACAAGGTCCCCCATTTTCTAAAATTTGTTAGTTTGCAGACTATAGTTGTGGTATCTGATGTGGTTTTGGTTATTTGTGGTTTTCCATAGACTTGGGGAGGCAAAGGTATCTTTCCAATGCAAAGAGCATGATTCAGGGTATATTCTCCCACTAAATCGTAGTGTTGGCCCAAGCTGGATAGCTGATGACTGGTGCATGAATTTGGAACTCGAGTGTTGAAGTTTGGAACTTTTATCATTTACATAGGATAAAACTTGGTTCTGCACGATAGGCAAATTATTGCCTTTTAATGTTTTATTTGTTCTATTTTTAATAGCTTCTCTTGATGGTAGGAGCAATGGGACATGGTGGTTTATTTCATGTCTCTCGATTGCTGTTTTACTATTCCATGTTAAATATTGGCACTGATTGGTTGCTTCTTACTCTTATGCTTTGAGTTCCAGGGTCATTGTGCAATTTAATCAGTGAATTTTCATTTATGGTGACACAATGCAACCCTTGTAATAATATTTTCCAGATGTTTGAATCGATAATTCAAAATGCTCATGCTACTTTCTTCCCTCAAATGGCATTGCAAAGCATGATGTTGTCCATAAGTGCTTGTTAAGTCTTTGGGCTTATTAACGTGCTATAATTTTCCCTTAGTCACAGTAATTCATGTGTTTATTTTCAATTCAAATTCGATGTTTACCCTTCCAGGATTGATAATTTCCACCTAGAGTCATAAAATTTGTGTACTATATATTTAACAGTTGCAGAGGAATATAATCATTTTAAAGGTAGTGCATATTGCTCTTTCTTCTTTCTTCCTCTCTCTTCATTGGGTCTCATGCTTCCGAAGGCATGCAAGAACCAACTAGAACGAGATATACACTGGCATATGGTATTCACCTTTGACGGGATGACTAACTATTCGTGTTATGTTCTATTATTCAGTAAAAGATTCTTTGAAGTGGGTGAAGGTGAATGAACGAAAGACCCTTCAGGATGTTCTCAAACGACAAGACCATGTTATTCCTGGTATTCCAGGTATGCTATAACTCAATGATATAGGAGCACATTTTTTTTTCATAGGAACATGTTCAGTTGAGTAATTGAGAATTCTTTCTTATTACAACTAAAAATCATTTTTTTTCTCTTTTGGGAGCAGTTTTTTATGTGGTGTCACGTCAATCAAGCTTTTATGAAAAATTTGTCTCGGGGAGTTGGTCTCCTCCATAGCAGTGTTCCACATTTCCTGTCTTCTTGAAGGTTTTTTGATTGGAGCCCCTGGTGAAAGTTCTCTACTTGAATGGTACAATGAATAATCAATTTGACTTTTGGGATAATGAAGTTTGCTTGCAGCAAGTGGCCTTGGGCTAAGCAAAGTACAAGGATGAATTGATAAACTCGTCTTTCTAACAATTTCGATTCATCTTAAGAACTACATTCTGAAACTGTAAACAGAATGAAGAATTTAATAGCGACTGTGTGATAGCTCCACGGGATGGTATCTCAATTGATTATATGATATATCTGAATGGCCATTGCATATATCTTAACAAGCACTTAAGATGTGGACTAGGCATAAGTGCAATGCTGTTTGAATTAGTGAATTGTACATCATACGTATTACCCTGGCACCCATAATATAGCATAAACCGTGAGGACATGATGACATTTTTTGAATAAGTGAATTGTGGATGAATTATCCAGGCATTCTTTAATATGGCATTCTAATGATGAAATGGGTAGTCATGTAGTAACAACAAAACAAGATGATTATTATAAGCTTTGTTAGTGCATGGAATGGTCTCATGTGCTGCAAAAGCTACCCTGTAATCTAAGCACCAGTGGAGTAAGCACGGAGCTTGTGATTCTTTGGAATTTTCCTATGCTTCAACCCATTCTCACAAGCCTAAATTCAACGAGAACCTATGTATAACCTTGGGGCTTTGCATTACAAAGATTGCATTCTACCTCTGAACTCAGTTGGAAGAGCTCTATGTTAATCCATTTGAATACCCTTATAATGCACGTGTCATTTAAGTATAAAAGTATATGTTAATATGTTTGAACTTATTTCAAATATATTTTTAATGATGTTTATTGTTTTAAAAAATATATTTAATTTACTTTTAAAATAATTAATGTTTTTTTAATATTTATATATTTTATTATAATTTTAGGTCAAATATTTTAACTAATATAGATATCTTAAATACATTAAAATCTAAATATTTTGGTTTATTACATTTACTTAAGAATACTTTTATTTTACTTCAGAATTAAAAGTTATTATCATAAAAAAATTTACTTATATTTACTTAAGAAATTATTTATAGTTGTTTTATTTATTTAATAGTTTTATTTTGTAATAATGTACATAATCTTAGGAGTTTTAGGATGATATGAATCAAGATGAGACGACTCTAACAATTGATAGGTTATATCATTTGAGGATGAGTAAAGATGATTGAAATGTCTACAACCATCACATCATTTTTTGCTTTTTCTTTGTTATGGCATGAAATCGATGTGTAGGGTTTTACCTTTTTTTTTTTCTTTTTCTAACAAACTTAGCATATCTTTTCTCACTGACATCATTGACAACATGGATACAAGTTTAAAGACAGATGTGGCTTGTACCGTAACATTATATTGAATACTTGTAAGTTGCTCCATTATTGTGACAACAGATTGTAAGTAATCATTGAGTAAATGTACATTCCACATTAACATCTATAGAAGTATCTAATGGGTTTCACAATTTATCAATGTACTCAAATAAATGTTTTCATGTCTTCTTGACATTTAAAAAAATGATTCTTTAGTTACATCACTTTGAATGAGCATATAAAAGGAGTGAAAGACAAGAAAAAAATCTCAAGTGAATGAATTGTGTTGTTTGAAAAAAATTACAATCTAATTTGTAATTATTATTATATACAAAATTTATTAGAATAATTTAAAATCATATTTATTTAATGCTCAATATTGTATTTTAGTATAAATATTAGAATGTTTCTAATATTTAGTTAGTTGTAGCTAGAATAGAATGTTTCTATTTTAGACGATCGTATGTAAGGAAACATCTTTCATCTTCTTGTATATATAGATTGTTTGATCTTTGTTAATATATCAGAAAGTATTCTACCATCTACTTTTCATAACATGGTATCAGAGCCATTTCTTTAAATTTTTTCAGAAAATTTATAATTTCTTTCGAAATTATTTGCTCAATTTTTTTGAATTAATTTTTGTCTATTCCCACATTGTGGGATCTGTTGTTGCTCACGTCTAGGGTTTGTGAGTTTGGCTAGTTTTCAACCCTGTTTAGCCACATTTTTTTTCTGCAAATCTGCCATTAATTTTTGGAGTTTTTTTGCAGCATGCCACTTTTTTTGAAACCCTAATTTTTTGGGCTCAAATTTTTTTTTAATGATTACAGATTCTTGGTGGGTTTTTTGAGAGCTCAATTGGGTTGTTGTCTGTTTTTTTTGGGTGCCTTGATTTTTGAGCCCAAGGATCCAAATATCGATAGCATATTCTTTCTGGGTTTTTCAAGATCTCAAATGGGTTGTTATCAAATTTTTATGGGTGCCTCAATTTTTGAGCCAGCGGATCTAATTTTTGACAACATATTTCTTTTGGGTTTTTCAAGCTCTCTTCTGGGTGCTTCTCTATTTTTTCTAGGTCTTCCAATTTTTGACCTCGAAGTTCGTGTCCTCTGAGATATTCACTTTTTTTTGCAAACATGCTATGAGCATCTGTATCAGCAGCCTCAGAAGTCAGTCTCCATTAAAAAGCAAGCTAATGCTGCTAAACACTCATAGCAGAAAGAATCTGCCTTTCATGCCTTTGTGGCCAAAATACCTGCAGATCATGTGAAATCTTTTGCCTGGTACATAGATTCTGGTGCCTCTCATCATTTCACTCACAGGCGTGACTAGTTTGTTGAGTTCTCTCTCTACATTGACTCAGTTATCTTTGGTGGTGGTGAAGAGTACAATGTGGTCGGCAAGGGCAATGTTCAGATACAGTCTGGAGGAAGAAAACTCATGGTCCTCAATGTGTGTTATGTTCCTGGCATGAACCATAATCTTCTTTCAGTTAGTCAGATTACGAGGCACTCTCCTCAGCTGGATGTTGTTTTTAGTGCACATAAGTGCTCGATTGTTGATCGTACGTCTCACACTATGCTTGTTGTTGGCCTTGAGGATCATGGTCTTTATAGGCTTGTGGACTCAGGCGATTCTCTTGAGCGTGCCTTCATAGAAAAAGCTTCTGCTATCAGCAGTCTCTGGCATCAACGATATGGTCACCTGAATATTCAGTATCTTGCACAACTTGTTCGGGACAATCTAGTACATGGCCTACCAGATATTCAGACCCAAAATCATCGAGTTTGCGGAGCTTGCCAGGCAGGGAAGCAACACAGGACACCGTTCAAAGATGGTGACTCATGACGAGCATCTAAGGTACTCCAGCTAGTTCACGTTGATATATGTGGTCCTATGAATACTACTTCCATTACTGGGTACAGGTATTTCTTACTCTTAGTTGATGATTTCAGTAGCAAAATGTGGGTATATTTTCTTAAGAAAAAATCAAATGCATTTCTTGTATTTCAGACTTTTAGGGCCTTAGTAGAAAAAGAGTCTGGTTCTTCTATTCTTACTCTTAGGTCTGATAATGGGGGGGGATTTTGTTCTTCTATTTTTTCTACCTTCTGCGCTACTCATGGCATCAAGTGTCAGTTTACCACACCACACACCCCTCAGCAAAACGGTGTTGTAGAGCGGCGAAATCATACCATTACAGAGATGGCTAGGGCTATGCTGGAACATAGAAACGTACCTAAAAAATATTGGGCAGAAGCAATATTCACAACAGTTTATCTTCTTAATCGGTCACCCACTTATGCAGTTAAACATAAGACTCCTGAGGAAGCACGGTCTAGTCGCAAACCTAAGATCAACCACTTAAAAGTTTTTGGCTCTCTAGCATATGTATGGATTCCTGATGCCAAGCGCACTAAGTTGGTTTCCAAGAGTCAAAAGCTTATGTTTACAGGGTACAATGACACTCATAAGACTTACAAACTGATTGATGTAAACACTGATCGTTTAATCTTCAGTTGTGATGTTGTGTTTGATGAGGAACTAGGACCATTTCAGCTCTCTTCCTCCCCGCAACATTTTGAGACTCATCCTTCAGAGACCTCTGACTTGGGTCTTCCTATTTCATGTGATTCATCTGATGAGTGAGCTAATTCTAATGCACCGCCTGAGCTCCCTCCGGACAATGCCATTCTTGCTCCTAATCCTGATCTGCTTCCTCATCCAACTATTCTTTCTACATCTAATATTGGCCCCTCTTCTCTTCGGCCTAAATGGTGGGCTAAGACAATTAGTGATCTTCGTCCTGATGAACTCATTGAGGGTAGAACCTCCAGAAATAAGAGCATTCAACATAACACAGTTAATGTTGCTCTCATGGCTAACATCCACAATATCTCTGAGCCTCAAACATATGCAGAGGCCAAAGGAATTCCAGAATGGGAATAGGCAATGGATGCTGAGTTCCAAAGTCTTCAAAAGAATCATACCTGGGTTCTTTCAGACCTTCCTCCAGGGAAGAAACCCATTAACTGTAAATGGGTTTATAAGGTCAAATATCATGCAGACGGTACCTTAGACAAATATAAAGCTAGATTAGTTGCTCGACGATTCACCCAGCGATAAGGCATTGACTATGAGGAGACTTTTGCTCCTACAACTAAGATGAGTACTATTCGCCTTCTCCTTGCCATTGCAGCTCAGTATGGTTGGAAAGTTCACCAGATGGATGTGAAGAGTGCCTTTCTAAATGGTGAATTGCAAGAAGAAGTCTACATGACGTAGCCTCCTGGTTTCAAGGTTGTCGGTTCAGAACCCAAAGTATGTAGACTCCGGAAAGCCCTCTATGGTCTTAAACAGGCCCCTTGGGCATGGTACATAAAAATTGATCAGTACTTGGTTGCTTGTGGATTTCAGCGTAGTCCTTCAGATAGTAATCTGTATATCAAACACTCTGGTAATGATATTCTCTTTCTTGTTATCTATGTGGACGACTTAATCATTACTGGGAGTTCAAAACATTTGATTTCCGAAGTCAAACAGGATTTGTGCAGCACTTTTGATATGACAGATCTCAAACTACTTCATTATTGTTTGGGTATTGAGGTTTGGCAAACTGACAGTAGCATTTTTCTTTCTCAGTCTAAGTATGTTAGAAGCTTGCTGGACAAGTTTCGAATGCAAGATTGCAAACCAGCCTCCACTCCTATGGAGACTGGTCTGAAATTGTCTGCACAATTTGATTCTCCTCCTGTAGATGAAACCCTCTTCAAGAAACTAGTGGGTAGTCTCATCTATATCACTGCTACTAGACTTGATCTTAGCTTTGTAGTCAGCTACATCTCCCGATTCATGACAAACCCCAAGGTTGATCATTGGGTTGCAGCGAAGCGTGTTCTACGCTATGTACAAGGTACCTTGGATTATGGACTTCTTTACACTCAGAGTGTTGCTCCTCAACTCAGTGGGTTCACAGATTCTGATTGGGCTGGCTCCGTTGATGACATAAAATCTACCTCTCGATATGTGTTTAGTTTAGGATCGGGTGCGGTCACTTGGACCAGTAAGAAGCAACAGGCGAGGGCTCTCTCTTTGACAGAAGCAGAATATAGAGGAGCTATCAAGGCAGTTTGGCTTCGTCAGATGCTTGCAGATATGCAACTACCTCAAGCAGGTTCGACTCCTTTGTTTTCAGATAATCAGGGTGTACTCAAACTTGCCAAAAATCCAGTCTTCCATGAATGCACCAAACACATAGAACTCCATTGTCATTACATTCGGCAGTTGGTAGAAGATGGATTTGTTCAGTTGCTATATGTTCCTACCTCGGAGCAGCCATCAGATATTTTCACCAAACCCCTTGGTCCTGACAAGTTTGTAAAATTCAGGGGGTCTATTGGTGTAGTTAATATATTGAGCATTAAGGGGGGGGGGGGGGGTATTAGAATAATTTAGAATCATATTTTATTAATGCTCAATATTGTATCTTAGTATAAATATAATTTTTTTAATGTATTATGTGAATTGTTAGACCTTAGACTTTCTACTTCCCATCAAAGTCCATTTGAGCTTGAAAATGGTAATAGTTTTAAGATATGTTTATAACAAAAAAACATAATATGAGTTACATGTATTTTTATACAATATTTTATGTAATGCAAATTATTATACTTTGTTCTTCCTATCAAAGTTCATTTTGGGTTTGAAAAGCATAATAGGATTTAAGCAATAATCACTCAGTTTTGGACTTTATCTCTCATCATATATGAAAGATTGATCATTTAAACAAAAATGGTATTTCAATTTCCGATGGTGACTACATTCTCCGCAATAAAATTAGTGCCCTACTTTTTAGGAATGATTAAACATTTCTTTTTATAACACAAATATCATTCAAATCTTAATGTGGCATTGAGAATATTTAATTTCTCGCATGTGTTGGCATGTTCAAGTATAGGATTTCCTATGTTAGCATATTTGTGGCATTTACATTTCCAATGATTTAGGGTAGTTAATTTTTTTAAAAAAATGAAATTAACTTTTATACTAAAATTGTAGTTTAAGAAAATTAGTATTATATCTTTTATTTTGCGTAATATAGATTCATTTTTTAAAATAGGGTAAAAGCACAATCAGGTGTCACCTTTTAGGCTAACTTATCAACACAGCTGAATTCTAGTATTTTTAACTAAAAATTAATTTGGTCAAACATATGGTCTAGCTAGATTCACTCTAGCTAAGTTAGATAAGTTCTTTAACTTTTCCAATTGAAAATATCTATTAAATGCATGGTTTATACCACTTTGGGTCCAATTACCATAAAAATAAAATTATTTCAGAAAAATGGTGTTTCAATATCTTCTAGTCTTTTTAATGATATTTTTTTAAAAATAAAAAAATACCCTTTTGTAGAGATCAGAGTCAAGAATATCCTCATATAGATTTTATAGTGTTTTAATTAGACATAGTTTATTGTAATTAAAAATATTACAAGTAGATATTTTAACAGTCAAGGAGATATTGATTCGGGGAAAGAAAAAAATAGTAAATCATATTAAATAAAATTTAAAAACATATGGTGCACTAGAGGAGAGAGTCCTCTTAAGGAATATATATTTCTATTTTTGATTGGGATAGATCTGTTATGAAAAATATGTTGTGCAATGAAAACTATCGATTTCAGTGAATTGAAATTTGAATTGTTATAAAAGTGAAAATATAGGTCACAAACCAAATTTTATTTCTTCATGCACTAGCTATATATGTCAACTATGACATATTTTAAAATTAGAGGAAATTTTTTTTATTTACATATAATTGTTTGGTGGGAACTGGACCCCTAATTTTCAGCATTTTTCAGCAACTGAAAAATTGTCTTTAAAATTAAAAAAACATATGAATTATTATTGAAAAAAATTATTAAAAATATTAATCATAAACTTCATCCATTTATCACATTTAAAGGGTGACAACTTATTGTGTTTTTACCCAATAATATTATAGTTATATTTATAATTATATATTATATTCTATAGTAGAAATTGACTAAATATAAGTATAGAATAAAATACAATTAATATATAGTATTTTTTTAGGATAGTACACATTAAAGTATATCTAATATAATCACATTTAGTAGTATACACAATTTGAGTGGACATCCAATGACAACCTTCCTTATATAGATTGTAGTTTCTAGTGTAAGAGGAACACGAATGAATTCAAGAATTCCCTCCAATGGATTGGGGTGGTTGTTGACTTTGGCAAGGAGTGTAAAATAGTTGCCAAAATGATAAAAGTGCACATAGATTTCAAAGTCATAACAAGGCTTCACAAATATCTTTGTCATTTCCATTGGTGACTTAGTGGCTCCAAGTCTCTCAAAATTTGGATTCCATGTGGTGATGGGCTTGCAAGTGAGTGGAAAGATTTCAAAATGTGTTTAGTCCATGATGAGAATGGCCTCTTCTATGGTAGGCTACAAATACTAGAAAAGTTAATATGAAAAAACACCTCTACCCTTTTTTTTCCTAGCGATCTTGGTGCATCTCTACCCTTTGGCATTGAAGTTTTATGTGTTTCATGATGAAACATCTCATCTCCTTAGGATGAATTATGAGTACATCATGTTAACTGTATATGTGTTACAGTTAAGGGTATAAGGTTGAGGGAAAAGTCTGTTCATGATATATACATGTGTGTGCACACATGTACACACATACATACAAAGCATACACATGATATGCTTAATAAGAAAAACATGTGTCATGCTTAATAAAAATACATGTGTTTTTTATTCAAATAAAACCTATGCATTTTGGCTTGTACTTAGGCTTGGATGACAAGGCTTAGGCATGGGAGGTTCATTTGCCTCATTTTGATGTGATTTTTTCTTCCATTCTTGTTTCTCAACTTGTTCGTATTAGCTTTACCTATTATATATCAAGGTCTTAATAAAATTACCACCATAATTTTAAATGTCTCTTGAGCTCTCTAACCCCCCACACACACACACACACACACATTTATATAAGATTTAAACTATATTATCCTTTAATGGGTGTGTGAAGGTTGATATTCAAAAGGGGCATAGGAAAGAGGTCCAATGGAGAGCTCTGGATGAGGGATGGGTCAAGGTGAATTTCGATGGAGCTGCAAGAGGCAATCTGGGTCCTGCAAGGGCGGGGTGTGTAGCAAGGGATGCCAATTGCAATATTATTTCCATAGAGAAGAAAACATTGGGAGTAGGAACCAACAATGAAGTAGAAGTCCAGACGGCCTTGCTAGGGGTTGATTTGGCACAAAGGTTGCATGTCAAGTGCTTGCATTTGGAAGGGGATTCTATGATAGTTGTAAATGCCAATGCGACTAGCAAGGTGCACACACGCTGATTGCAAAAAGTGCTTGACATTATAAGGAAAAATTAAGCCATTTTCAAAATTTCAAGATCTCACACATCTATCGGGAGGGAAACACACTTGTTGATTCACTATCTAAGTTGGCAGTGACATAGAGGGAGAAGTATGATGACATCATGATGATCTTTGTGAATAGATTTGATATGACTTGATGAGTTGGTAGACACATTGATTACCAGTTGAGGTGACATGATGAAGTGGACAATAAAAAAGCTCATGGAGGAGGTGCCATCATATACTCAAATTGGTATTGTTGATGTGATGGTTGGGGCAAAAGAAAATTTTCATTTTCATTTGATTTTGGTGGTCGGAGATGTATTTATTGCGGGCAAGGTGGCAAACATTTTTTCTCCCTTTGGCTATCTTTGTACATGCTGAATTTATTGAGCATTCAATGGCAATGAATGTTGGTAATATACATTCCTTGATCTGCAAACCCAACGACATAATTTTTAGGCAACAAAAAATTTAGGTTGGTTGTGAGATGGGAAGAGAAATGAGGTGCCATGGAAGCGAACTTTACGTTCGACGCCAAGAAGAAACATATGACCTTCAAAGGGCTTATCACAAAGGACCGACTGAGTCACATTTTCATTTCACAACATCCATTCTTTGTGGAGGTGATCAATGCTCTCCTTGGTGTGGAGTATGTGGTATCAAATTTCTGGTGGTGTATGCAAACATTGCTAAATTATTCTGTGCATGGGGGCTGCATTTTTCATTAAAGGAAGAGGTAAAGCACATTATAGATCACTCTGTGTACCTTGAATGGAAGATGGGCATGGACAAGATCTTGCGACATGTCAGGTCGCAGGACGTGGCTTTGTCACTTCTTATGGGGATTGGCTTGGTAATCCTAGGGGTCTGCATCCTGTGCAATCATTTATGTGGCACCGAGGGTTGGGAAACAATATAAAAATAAACATGGATGCTAGGAGATCTTGGGCTTTGGTTGTCGACTTTGTGCATGATTGAGACTTGGAGCTGGTTGCGGGGTTACTTAGGAGACAAATGAACTTGGATGTATTTTGGTTGAAGCTAGTAGATGTTTGGGAGGACATGGAAACCCAGAGGAGGGAACAAAGGAGAAACAATCAAATTCTGGATTGGGGCTGTGGATGAGGGAGATGACATGCCAGAGGTGTTGGTGGGCATGCATGCAATGGACGAGCTCGTGAAAGGGGACCTAGACCTAAGCGTGGAAGGGTTTCATGAAGGAGATGCAACCACAACTGGGGTAGATTTACAATGCCTAGAACTGGGAAAAATGATAGTACTGATGGTGCAAGGGATTACGTCTCGGTTGGTGAAAGCATAAGTTAGGTTTTTTTTGTGCATGGTCATCAATCCTGTTAGTTATTTTTTAAAAATGTTGATAGAAAATTATGCCTATTCATCGGCAATTTTGTACACATGTAATTTTTTGTGAATTGGGCCAAGATGGGTAGAATTTGTAGGGCAAAATGTGAATACGACCCTTGTTGTTTGGTCGATGAATTTACAGAAATGGGGTTTGGGTATGGGTCCTATTGCAGTCAGAACTGAAATGTCATATTACTATAATTATCTTTTTAAATATCAATATAATAAAATAAAAACTTTTACCGATAAAAAAAGATTTGAACTATATTAATATGTTTATTTATATTTCCTTTACCAATGTTTCCATAGTTATTAGAGACGCATAACATTTTTTAAATTAATATTTGACCTAATAATCCAAATTTGAAATAAAATTATATAATATTATTCTACACTTCATTCTTTACATAGTAATTTTTTTCTTTGCATTTTCAGTTATTTTTTATTAAGTTATGTGATGTACCCACTCAGTGATATGATTTTAAGGGTTTATCCACTTTGAAAAATTATAAAATAAAAACTCAACAAAAAAGTACAAAAAATAATTTCTAGTGCTCACTCCTAAGTATATTCCTATAATGAATTTTTTAAAATACTAAATGCAACTAAAAAATTTGGGGTCACACACCAAACATTATGTTATGTTTCGCTGAAAAAAAATAGGAACACTTTTGTGTGCACGAAGCATTTGATTCACTTAATCTTATCTATTTTTGAAATTTTTTAGTAATTTAGAAACTAGATTCAGATTACTACATTATTTGTTCTTTTGGAATCTTTCGATTTTGAGTGAATTACTCCTCCAAGTTTAGGTTTTGCTGATTTCTTGGTGCACATACCCACAAATATGAGGTGTTTGATAGAAATCTAACCTAATGAGGGAAATCTAAAAGATATACATGATCTTGTTGTAAAGAATCGTTGAAATATTTTGAAGATGTGGATTTGAACGTATAGCATAATGAAGATCTAGAATATTCTCCAATGTAGATGGGGAGTCAATTTATACCAAACAAATGGTCTGATCATCCCATGAGGATGTTTCCACACAAGATGGGCCAATATAAATCTCAATATCATAAACATGCTTGGTATCAAAGAAAATATCACTATGAGATGAATATTCATATTTCCTATCCAACTACTAGATGATGATCCAAGTAGCATGAAAGAATACTTAATGTGCTCTATGTGATGTATACTATCATTATAAACAACACGACATATTGGTCCACAAACCATGAAATTTTTGTTAAACCATATGTTCTTCTATGAACATAGCCAATTGGATTAGGAACAAGTCCAGTGAATAAGGAAATAGATCTTGCTTGAGGCAATGATTCTATCCCTTGTTTCTAGGATAAGTAGTTCTCTAAAGTTAATTTGATGACAAAATGATAGAATTCGATACTAAAGTCCACGGTGAAAAACCTCAAAAAATGCAACTTAATCTTAGTTCATGATCACAAAATGCTTATATATAATCCCCTAGGAGTCATACATTAAATTATAACTTTATACATTGAGTGTTGAGCATTAACAAACCCCTAATTATTGAAACTTAATATTTACAATTACAAAAATGAACCCATGTTAGTGGTAATTATAAGGAAAGATTCTAGATTTAATCAAGTTTTATATGGATCAAAAGTGACCAAAATGATTAAGTTATTATTCTTCTATAATAAAAAATAAGTACACTATTGTGTAGAGCTCATAAAAATACCAACTTAAAAAGTAACACCAAAAAAGGAGCTCATTTGTGAAATTTACCTATAATTAAAGTTATGAAAAAGTAAGGCTAAGTAACATAATCTATGAAAAGCCAAAATTATGGAAAAGATAGAATGTCAAATGAAAAAATTGACATCAAGTTGTAAACTACATGAAATTACACTCTAAATAGAAAAGTACACCTAGTTTTGAATCGAAATGACCAAGTTATGGTGTTTCAAAGCTATATTTCAAAATTAAAACAACCAATGGAGAGTGACTCATATTTGAAGCATTGATTTGAGCAATGTACAACCCAAAAAAATTACACACAAGTACATAAAGTATAAAATGGTACATTCATACAAATAAATATTGCTAGGGAAAAATTCAAACTTTTCTAGATCACAAACTTGAAAAATAATAAATTATATATGGGAATGGTGATTTCTAGGCTTTTTAAATGCAATGGAAAGGTCTATATGTGGATTCAAAATGTCTCAACAATGTGCAACATTCTTGAGCTAAGCTTCAAATCCTCATTTAATATTGTGTCATATGATCTTTAAATTTGGTGACATGAAAAAACTTTTCTAACTTTCTCGAGTCTCTCAAACACATTGAGACAATTGAAAAACTCCAATGTAACTAAAAGAGCTAAAATTACCTATTTAAAAGAACACACATATAAAACCCTAGAGTTTTGAAACTTATGTTAAAACGTTTATGTTTCTCTTGCTCATTTAAAGATGTAAGAGAAAAATATATTATACTTTCAATATCCTTTCATGCAAAGCTTATTAGCCCCTTGAATCTCTTAAATATTAAAACTATAAAAATATCCTAGTACTAGTTTCTTTGATGTCGTTAACCTAAAATCTGATGTATTGAATAGAGTTATTGAAACTATAAATAAAAATAAAAGTAAAATAAAAATACCAAAATGAAGTTTTCTCCAAGAAGAAATGTACAAGTTTACAATAACCTTATTTGATGTCAAACAATAAAGAAAGAGAGATATGAATCTATAGTCTTATAATTTCTAGATAGGATGAGGATGAATATAAGACATAAAACCAAAATTAAAGGATTTCTTATCTAAGTTTTCAAAACTACGAGAATAAAGAAAAATAAGATTTCAATGAATGCAACTCATTACTTTCTCCTACTTGAGTAATTGAAGCCAAGATGATCAATATGTCACATCCTTGTTAGTGTGCATTCAGAGTAGATGTTGGAAAAAATAAATAAAATAAAGAAAACAATACCGTCAACGCCAAATCATGGAGGCATGGACCACGATATGGGCTCATAGTGTGGGCATTAATGATATAAGACAATAAGAGTATGGTGCACCCCTCATGCCATTATACAATATTTTAATGGTAGAGAAACCAGAGAGGAAAGATGGAAGGATAAGAACAAAGGAAAATGCAAGCAGAAGGGAGTAGAATACACATGGGAGAAGAAAATAAGGCACAGGGGGACGGAATGCCAAAAAAAAATGGCATAAGAACTTGCATAGAGAAAATAATTATGGAGATAATTGCATGAAGAGAGGAGATAGAGTGATTGGAGGTGGAACAGTTTGCAGAAAAGGTAGAGAATGGTAAGAAAAAATTGAGGGTAACGTTATAATGAAAGGCTCAGTTGAAGCAACCACATAAGATTAGTGGATGCACATAAGTATTTTGACAACATGAAAATCGAGACATCATCTCATGGAGTTGGATTTTTGCAGCATATAGAAGACATGGGCATCCTCGTTGGGCAGTTTCACTATTTCTCTACATACAAGGAATGGGTTTCCAACACATTCAACTCATCCTTGCTTGCGTTTCCAGCTAGTTCTAAACTGGGAGCTTTTGGGGGCTTTGAGAGTGGGCATGAACATCCATAAAGGAATAAAAAGAAAAGATTTTATCCAAATGGTGTAGCCGCAACTTCTGTTGTAGACATGTGTACTAAACAAGGAAGTATAAACAAAGCATATGAATTGTTTGACAAAATTCCTAAAAGAAATGGGGTTTCATGAAATGTAATGTGTTGAACACAATCTGGTGTTGAGGGGGGGCAAATCAATACTGTTAAAAACTTTAATAATATTATTCTAGATCTGAAATGGCTTAGTTAATGTTCAACACATAATATGAAAAAGATTTCAGATACATACGGACACTAGATTTATGTGGAAACCTCTAAATAGGGAAAACACGATGAGAAATGAACTCACTATATCCAATAATCTGATTACAACTTTTAGGCAAGAAGCCAAGGAACTTACAGCCCCTGTCAATTTAGACACACTGTAAGGGATTACACTTAATTTCTAATGAACAAAAAAACTCACTGATTCAAAAACTAAATTTCCTGATCATCTAGTCTGAACCTTCAAGCAACTTCTCAATCATGCCTTGAGTGTTATATCTTATCTTCACCTTTTATGTCACTCACTTCACATGTATCCTCACACTCTCTTATGTTTCCTCATCCATTCCATTTAGATATCTAGTGATTTTGTCCATTAGAAAATTCATTAAGCCCAACCACAAAAATGGGCACTATTAATACAAGGACGTACCTTCAACCAAAAATATTGAATGTGGTCCACTTGAGAAGGTAGAGAGGATCCAAATGCATCCCGACCATCTTTTTCAAGAAAATTAATTATTACATGGGGACCGCAATCAATTCCAAAGTTGGACCCAAGGTAATGTATGAAAACATATTTAAAAATGTTACAAGTTGGCCCCAATAACATTCTCCAATGCATGAAATGTCATCCAAAGAAAATAATGTTGAATAGGTCAAATAATTGAGAGAGTGGGGTGGGTGGCGTGGGGGGTAGGGGGTGAATCAGTTATTCCAAAACATTTTTCTCAAACTTAATTAATCCAGTACAAACTTAAACCATTCAAATATTTAAAACATATAAGAACATGAGAGTACACAAACAACAAACACCATAAGTACACTAGAATTAACGTGGAAATTAAATATGAGAAAAACCACAGAGAAACAAATTCTCATGAATATAACACTGGTTAAGGTGATTTTTACAAAGGCTTGTTGTCGGTTTGCTCACTACATGTAAGACTCACTACCAGTTGGGATAATTACCCTAATATAAAATGACAACTTATAAAAAGGTCTTATAGACAAAATGTGAACTAATATTATTACATCTATATATGCATGAAACAATTCCAATTAATAACTCAAAAACAACTAATTGCAGCAGATCTAGTTAGAGATCTTCTGCTAGCCTTCGCTAACCTTCTCAAAACTAAATACTCCTTTCTATTAAAATATATCCTTTGCCTTTACTGTTACCCTTTGCACTTCTTATCCAACTCGCACACTTAGCCACTAAGTAGTCACATATGCTCACATCATATCACCTTAAACATACTCTCATACTTTCAGATCTACATAGATGTTCTATACATACAATATACTAGCAATCGCACTTTAGTGTGCAATGGGTACACTGTAGAGGTATGAAAGGTCAACTAAGTATTTTTCTTTTTGTTGTCTCACCCTCTCGTCCTCTATATATCTCCTCATTTTCTATTGATCTATCTCTATTTCTCTATGTATTTGTCTTACATCCTCTCACTTTATATTCATCTCTATTTATAACTTCCTCTCCCCCCCTCCATATCCCTCTTGTTCTCAAAATCTGACAAATAAAATAAACAGTGATGATCAACCAATAGATCCAAACGATAATCCATAGATCCAAACATGTATACCAGTCAATTACTTATCTATAGATCTGAGATAGTTTGGGGATCCCTAGGATCTCACAAGGATATAAATAATTCTTGTTCAATGATTCACAATAGTAGTTGTGATTCACAATAGTGCCCTCACCCACCACACCTAATATTATATCATCATAATGTTTTTATCACTATAATTTAATTGTTGTTTTTTATTTTTATTTTTAAAATTCATTCTATTTTCTTTACAATTCTTCTATTTTGTAAATGTAACTTGAATATGTAAAGCTAAACTATAGACGAGAATAAATAGAATGACGATTTAGATATAGTTTTAATAAAATGAGACAGTTGTAAAGGAAGAGTCAATGTTGTAAAAGCAAATTGCCTCATGTGTTAAGTTAGGACCATATATCGATTCAATCGCGCGAACTTTAAAAACTGTGAATCCAACCTTTTGCCTTCAACTATGATATTTGTTGTCTACTCTACAACCAAAAGAAATAAAGATTATAACAACTATAAAAAATAATTGAATTTTATTTTTTAATAGTTCAATGATGTTTAATCTATTGAAAAAAAATCTAATAGAAACTTAATTATTATCATAAATTTATTAATACTTTTCATAAATAAAATTTAAAAATCAAATTATACTTTTTATTTGTTTTAAAATTTAAAATTTATTTCTAATCTAAAAACATTTTACATTGATAAAAAAATCTATCAAAAAAGTAGTATCTCATATAAACTAATTCAATATGAAAAAATGAGTATCCATACAAGTAGGGAAAAAAATAAGTGAAAAAGTCTCTTACATGTCATCATACACATCTACAAAGATTTTCTAACAAGTAAAAAAAATCTGTTACATGTCATCATACACATCTGCAAAGATTTTCTAATGAGTAAAAAAACCTTTGAAATATTTTTTGTCATCATATAATTTACCTCGATCAACATATGTAACTCAGATGCTTGAACATAAAAGATACGCTGCTACTTGCAATCAATAGCTAAATGTGTAACTAATGGGAAAGCTAATCCATATAAAGACCGCAATAAACAAAATGTGTACTCCTTTTTAACAAGGGTAAATAAATAAAAGTTCCCTTTTAAACTAGCACATCTTACAAGGTTCCTTTAAAAGCACTTTCCAGATAACTAAGAACTGGCTAGATAAAAGTTTGACCTATTGTTAAGGAACTCTAGGACTTACAATCTTTAAACGTACCTTATACAAATTAAATTCATCTCCACATTAAGAAATATGTAACCAAAATTTATCTTAACTAGAGTTTTGATCTTCAATTCTTATTTTTTCTTTCCATTTAAAGTCATAAATTAAATTATACACTCCTTAATTTTCTAAACATGTATCAAGATTCTCACATTTTCCATGTCATTTGATAACATATATAATACTGTTGCACAACTTCTTTTCTTTCTCTTCCACTTTTTTGTACATTTTTTGTAGTACTTGTTAAATGCCTCCACTAGAATAAAATCTATGATTCCTTACACTATAGTACTCTTGTGTGTCACATTTTCCTAGCGTAATTCTCTATCCCATTATTTGTAACAACACCCTCAATTATCTTTACTCATAGTAATAAAGTAAATGTTTCAGCATAAAGAAGTACACAATTATTCTTTCTCTACTACGAGAAGCAATTTAGAAATTTGTATTTTCCTTACAAATTTGCATTCTCTCTTTTGTATTAGGATGCATGTTGAATGCAGGTACACACATAAGCTACTCTATCTTACCGCAAGTATAGAATAGTTTGTAGTTAAATCATACGCATATTAGCACTATTTATTATTGAACTCTCAAATAAAACTATATAATATTCATGTATTAATTTAACTAATATTTTATTTAATATTTATGTTTAATAATTTTTAATAAACACAATATATAATAAATAAAGTTGTGACTTAATGTATAAATTAAATTAAACTAAAATATTTAGATGTTTAAATTTAATATCTTATTTTACAAAAATATTTAATATTTATAGATAAAAAATAGAAAAATTAATTACAACATACTAATAAATTGACCTAATATAATAAAAATAGAAAATTAAAAAAATTATATCTTTACACTGAAAACATAATATTTTTAAAAGTAATTAACAAACCCTGACCCAAAAACCAAACCTCATATCATTTGTGCAACGAAATAAGAGCAATGAAGCTCTATGTTGTTTGCTATTGGCAGTGAAAATAGAAAACAAGAGGAGGCTAGACATTGCAATGTCTTGAAATGTCTACCATTTATAAATACTAATTGAAAGTTAGTAGAATAAGTTTAATTTAAAATATTTATCTCTCTAAGTTTACCTCTCTTTATCTTTCCAAGTTTACTTCTATTGATCTTGCCATCTCTAATGAACTTTTAATACATTTTTCTCTTCCATCTTTATCTATCCCTCTTTCTTCTTTTTCTTTCTCCTCCCTATCCTTGCGCCCATGTACCCCCCTCACTCTCTCAATCTCAAACATAACATCAAACTAAACAGTATATATTTAACAACAATAGCGTAATAAGATTGTATAATTGTAAAACAAGAATACGCCATCAAATACTATTTTTAAAATCACATCAATATTAAATCTAAAATTCAAATATCTTATCTTATTTGTTAATTTTATTATACATTAATGAATATATGTCTAGATCATAATCAATCTTCAATAATCAATCTACAATTATTGAGATAACTTGATTATTATACTCACACTTTATGCCATTATCAATCTCTACTTGTTAAAAATACTACAAATATACTCTTATATACCATAATCAATTTCAACTAGTGAGATGCAGATTATTATTACCTATAAAGTATAACTAGAAGACTAATTTTTAATTCCACTATTTGGATTACACTTGCCTAAAGAAGGGTAAGGAAATATTATCAAATATATGTTGAAGTATTTGTTATCTTCCCTTTGTCGCATGAATAAGATGCCACATTTACAAGTCATCTATTTGCCTAAATATGATTATACACCAACAATTAAGAAACCTAAACACCTAAGCATACTCACAAGACGAACCCTAGATTGCTATTCTTAATCCTATAGATCTTTCTCCTCCTTATGCAGGGCTGATTTTCAAGGCGATGGTGGGGAATGTTGTGACATTGAATCACAATTAGCAGCACACCGACAAGCCATTCCGTGTACAGTCCACCAATCACAATATCCGTAAACCTTGTTCTCTTCATTTTTACACAGATTGCTGCACTTAGCTTCCCTCCATATCACGCATTGCCCGTGAAATGAACTGCTCAACTGCTCACAATAACAATTGCCATGGATGTAGATCACAGTGGACACTTGTAATCAAAAACCATCACCACGTTACAAATCAGTAATAACTTATAATCAGACACTGGATATTGCAACACTTGTAATCAGAACATCAACACATAAAACCATGTATTAATAAAATTCATTTTAAATATTGCATTTCCTTAAATCTATTTTCTCCGGATTTTGGATTGGATGGTTATGAACTTTACAATAATTTTCATGATTTTTTTGAATTCAAGTGGCATTTATAAAACAATTCAGGTGGCTTGTTTACACTTCCACATTTTGCATACATCAAGGGACAGATGGCCTCCTCTTCAACTAGGCTTTCTATATTTCCTCCTTTCTTTAGTTGTTGATGACCCGCGCATGCAGTATAGGAGATAACGGGGAATGAAGCATTCTTGCAGGTTTCCATGGATGGATTAGAAGGCACGTACCGTTGAAAGGCTAAGATCACCACTTAAACTCCATACCTTGCTGTCTGTCACGAAAATTCGGAGTCTATATTTTCAGGTCTGCAAGGAATTCTTCTTCTTACACCTGGTTTTTCTCCACAAGGTTATGCTTTTGTTTGAAGCCTGATGGAATGTCAATATTTTTGCAATTAAGGCTTTGAGTTTGAAGTGATTTGTCTTTCTAAACACCGATTTTGCGCTCAGATTTGTAATTCACAGCCTCTTCTTTGCTGGTTTTGCCACTGCCGACTGTCAATCAGCTGAAATGGCAACAAAGAGAAATTATCATGTTTATTCACTTTGGCATCAACACATTCACCAATAGTGAACGGCGAGATGGGAAAGAGAATTCTCAATTGTTCAATCCAAATGGGCTTGATGCAAATCAGTGGGCCACAGTGGCTAAGGAAGCAGGATTTTCCCTTCTTATTTTGACTGCCAAACACCATGATGGGTTCTGCCTCTGGCCTTCTGCGTATACAAATCAATCGGTGAAAAGCAGCCTGTGGAAATATGGAAAAGGAGAAATTTGGGTTTGCATTTCGTTCGTTTGCAGGCGGGATGGAGAATCTGAGTGACGATGAAATGGGGTTAATACTAAAACGGGTAATTAACAGGATTGATAGGAAATCCCGTGCCAAGGTCTGCAGTCAATGGAGAAGACTTGAAGCCTCTACCAGGGAATCCCTCAGAGTGTTGGACTTGCAGCACTTGCATTCCTTTCTGCCAAGGTACAAAAACTTGCTTACTCTTCAAGCAGAGGGAGAAATTTCTGATTTCGATTTGGAATTAATAGCAGATACTTGCCCTACTCTTCAAAACTTGAACTTGAATTTTGATATAATAAAAACTATGAATTATAATGGTGGTACATTTCCAGAAATTTTCCCTTTAGACACACCTTCTGATGTAGGACTCTGTTCAATAGCTAATGGCTGTAGGAACTTGAGAAATGTGTACTTGAAAATGAGAAAGGGCTTAGGCAATGTGGGTATCACATCTCTCATGAAATCATGCCCTAATATAGTGCATTTAGACTTAGGATTCTGCAACAAGATAACAGATCAAGCATTGGAAGCAATTGGGGCCAGTAAGTGCTTGGAAGTTCTTGTATTGAATGGATGCAAATTGGTGACTGACAGGGGATTGGCGTCATTGGCATCAGGGTCAACTGCCACAACATTGAAAAGGCTTGTCCTTTCTTACTGTGATCGAACTACAGATATGGGTGTTAGTCTTCTGCAACACTTGTCTTGTTTACAAGTGCTGAAATTGGAAAGATGTGGGCCAGGAGTGACTGATGCTGGAGGAGTGGATCTGGGAGCTATACTTACTCTAGAAAAAATAAACTTTTCATGGTTGATTAATATATCAGATGTATCATTGCTTGCTTTTGCTAGGCACTGTTCAAAATAGAAAGAAATCAAGGTCAGTGGTTGTGAATCTGTGACAGTAGATGGAATTTGTGCCTTATCACAACATGTTTCTTTGGAGGCAATGATTTTAGATGGATGTAGTAATGTACACAGTGAAGATATTGAACAAATGGTACTTGGATGCCCCACCTTGAGTTATCTTGGATTAGATAGAGATCTCAGACATTGGATTCCTGCTAGTGTAATTGAGAGAATTGATGGTCGTTGCCGACTAGAATGGTTATAAATTGGAAAGAATACCCTTAATGGAGAAGGGTTTCAGGATCCAGAAAATTCATTCTATTGATGTGAAGGAAAACTGCTTCTAGCCTAATCCACATAGGCTATTGAGTTGCTTAAAACTATTGAGGAATTCTCTGATTCAAGCTTGTCATGCAGTCTCCATCTACCGAATGTTAGTGCATCAAAATCTACTTATAAGATGTTTATAAGCTTATTTACTGTAAATCTTTTATATGTTTTGAACACAAGGTTGCATAATTGTACTTTTCCTTTGAATTATGGGTATATATTTTTAGATGGAATGCTAAAAGCACACAGAAAACAAGAGGAAAACAAGAGGGCAATTTTTTCCTCGTTGTTCCTGTTTAAATGCTTTGGACTCTTTGCTTGTTTTAGATTTTTTGACTTCTGAATCTTGGGAGAGAGTATTAATGAAGAATATGGAACGGGTGATACTCAAATAGCTGCACTTAAATTCCAGACAGCATAAAATTGGGAGCAGGCTCAAGTAGCAGCACAACACTCACAAACTCATGGAACACAATAGAAGAGGACTAGAAAAGATGGTGTAGGAACGATATGGTGTGGGAACAAGTGCACAATGGAAGTGCCTTTCAAAGTCTTGTACTACCTACTTCCATTGAATGCACCCCACCGGGCTGGGGGCAGGGGGCAGCGGGCAGCGAGGTGCCCTGTTTTGACAAACGCAAAAGGAAAAACTATTGGAACAGCTGTCAAGAGTAATTCCCTTTCTGCAAGATGGACGGCGGAGAAGCTCCCAATGGTAGTCATTGGGCTCTCCACAACTTGCAACCCTCGATCGTCCAAAATCAGCCGGGCCTCTCTCAGATGAAAATGCCTATGGCGTAATGATGAAACAAATACATATGTCAACCTAGCAAAAAATATGTCAGATTAAATAAAAAAAGATATTTCAATATAGTTCAACACGCTAGCACCAGACCTAAAAGATAGGTCGCACATATGTTTTCATATTGTGCTACCACAAAATGCAAAGATAGGTCACACATAAGATAAGCATGTTACATAACATAATCACCAAAAGATAAATATATTCTAGGGGCGATGGGAATGCCACAAACAAGATCATGTCTTGATTTACAAAAATTCAACAACAACCGAAGTATAGCACAAGATAGCCCCAGTCTAAAAACTAAATATAACTGTCATACCAAAATCTTCTGATAAACTACATGAATATCTAGATAGCAAAGATACCTAGAAAGAACTTTAGAACTTTGTTTATAGTAGCCAATGACATCAATCCAAAAATTCACATTTATGTATTTACCAAATACTATAGATGTACCAAAAAGATATATTACCATTACCGGGGTAGGGGTAACAATCCACATAAATAATTACTATATAGTATACTGCATAAGATAGATCAATTATCTAAATTACCCAAATCATAGCCATCCAGTACAAGGGTTTTGACATTAATGACATTAATGCCAAAAACATCTTAACAATCCCCCTTTTGACACTGATGGCAAAAAAAGAAGAAGAAAAACTCTAAAACATCCAAAACACCCAAAATATTCAAAAAATCCCCTTAAGTTAGATGATTCTATTTCTTGTTTAGTTTTTCTTCTACTCCCCCTTTTTGCTGACAATGAAAAATGACCAAATAATATATTTCAATAACTCGGATTAAAATAGTAGTCTTCACAAGAAAAAAATTCTTGTACCTTTCTTTTATAATTGGAACATTCCTATTCTAGCCATCCACAATAGAAAGCATCTGAGCACACAAGCTATCATGTTGAACCAACATATCAAATGATGATGACTAGTATGGAGACCAGTACCAAAGTTCATAATCCTCTGCATCAACAAGAATTCTAGGAAGATGGTCTAACCAGACTTCAACCATGTTCTTTACCAACCAAAATGTCTTCACCAAATATTCCCTATATCTATGCACATACAACAACTCACCTTGCAACTTGCCAACTTTGATTCTCAGTTTACCACTCTTATCCTTGAAGAAATCATATTTCTTACCAAATATCATTCTCAATTAAGTCTGAATACTCTCAATCTTAATTCTGAAATTGTCAATAACAGTAGGCTGCTAGAGACAATATTGATAAATATCAGACATTTCCTTTATGCATTCTCCTATCTTACAAATATGTTTAGATAACTTCTATTTTGTGTTAGTGCATTTCTTCTTAATCAAATCTTTAAACACATGTCCTTTAGAACATTCTTGCACTAATTTCTCCTCAATAATTCCTTCTAGATCATCCAATAACACACTCGAAACAATAGAAACAAAAATACCTTTACTAAGAAAATGATCCATTAAAGCACTTTCAATATCTGCCTACTAGCCAAAGAGCAAGCACTCCATATCTCATCAATTCTGTTAAATTCACCTTCTTTTAACAACGTTTGAACCACATCCAAATCAATAGAGCTTGATTCAGATGGAGAAACCTCATCCTTTTCCATCTCCTATTCTTCCTTCTCTTCTATTTCCTATGAAATAGTGTCAAACCCTTTTCCTTTCACACTAGTTTTCCTTTTCTTAGGTTCCAGAGGGGAACCGCTAATAACAATTTAAAATCCCTTTTTATTGGAGGAGGAACCCTCCTCACTACAACCAATAGGTACAACACCAGAAATAATCAAACTGGAACAAATATTCATCTAAAGGGATACGAAATAAGCTTTTCAAGCATCCATTTTATTTTCCAAATAATCCAAGAATTTATAAATATGATTTTCGACAAGGATGCTCAACTTCCATTCCATGTTTTCCCTTCTTGGTAGCGATCTCAAAAAATAGAAAACCAAATACATAACTAGATATCCAAACCAAAAGGCATAACCTTCTACTAATGACATTATGATATTTTCAAATAAACTCTCCAACAGAAAACTACATAAGTCAAACTGCATACTCTCCTTAACCATCTTATGAGACAAATAGATTGCTACAATAGACGTAGCACCTTCATGATTGTGGAAATAAATTTTATATGTAATGCCATATGCAAAATACCTCACAATTAGATAAAAAAGAGTATTAATCAATAGAGCACGAAGGTATTTGTCAATGCCAGTTATCTCCCGCACTTCCTTATACTTAAATGACTTCTTCCCCATAAGAACTCCAACATTGCACATACCGGTAATATCCTCAAGTGCCACCTTCGTAATCACATAGGATTTATCTAATATCAAATTCCCATCCTTGAACTGACTTAGCAAGAATAAAATTGATTCCTTCTCTTCAAACTAGGGAAATTCTCCCCATATGTTCATACCCAAGGTACAAACCCTATGCGACTCTTCAAATGTTAAGCTGACTTCCATTTGCCTAATTTTCTCATGATCAAATTCTTTTAATTCAACTCTTTTTAGCATCTTTGGAACAACGTCACTGGATTCACAAACAACCAAACTTGATTCCATCTTCGCTCTTGATCAAACTTATCAAACACTCACAAGCTCTGAAAATTCTTCATTTTTGTCCTTTACAAACAATGGCAAATATTTTGAAATTTAACCTTTGTAACATTAACTTCTCATAATTAGTCTCCCAATTAATAATTTATATCGTTAATACAATCAATCGTACATCATACATCAATCAACTAAACTAATCATAATATACTTCATTAGCTAAACCATACTGGAGATACAATAGATACAACTGGTATCACACATGAGAGGAGGGAACAACAAATATAACATAAAAAAATAATCCCCCAGAGCCAAAGTAGTAGGCTTAGTTACCAGAAGAGCTAGTACTGGGATATGGTACCACATAAATCTCTTCACCAACTTCCTTCTTCTTCCATGCCATGAACCACATAAATATGTTCACCAACGTCCTTCTTCCATACCAATGACTATCTTCTAAGATTCACCTAAGATTGTAACATTCTTATCATTTCCAAACTTTTCTAGAGCAAGAACAAATCTATATGTGATAGCATAATTACCCGTCTAACCACATTTGAAACATTTAACATTCCTTTATCCTGATCTCACTGATTGAACCCTAGATCTGCACTGATTAGCCTTATGACCATAATTGTGACATACATAGGAATTACCATGAAATATATTGTTCATCCCATTTTTCTTAATCAGATTTGATACTTGACTTTTGCATTGATTTTCCTTATGACCAAACTTATGACAGCTAAAACATTGAATATGTTGTTCCTTCCTACTCTTGCATTCTATAGCCTTATGACCAAAATTCTTGCATATAAAAAAATGACCAGTAAAATATAAGTACCTTTGAACATTTGGTTGCTTGAGTGGAGGTATTCTTGTAGATGATCTTGAATCCCTAACCTTTCTTGTTACCGCAGACTTTGCTTCAACTTCAACTTCCTTGTCTTTACCCTTGACCTTATGATCTAAACATTCATAGTGAAACCTAAAGCTTCCTTATCCTTATGACATTTCTACAGGGACAAAATCTGATCCAAAATGATGCTACTTTCATAGACTTTTGCTTTGTATTTTAGCTTCTTTATTTCTCAATATAGATTCTTATTTTCATGAATCTTTTTCTTGATTATATCTTTGATATTTTCTTTAATTTCCTTCCATTCCTTCATTTTTTGCTCGATAGTGTTTTTTAGATGTCCTTTGGTCTTCTTCCATTCTTCTATTTTTTGCTTGATGTTCTCCTTGAGAAACTCTTCAGTAGTTTTGCAATCATCTAGTTGTTGTTTTAGATGCAAGCCACATTCTCCTTTGACTCTTTTAGCTTCGGGCTCACCTCTTTGTGTCTTGCTTTGAATTTTTGAATATGCTCTATCAACTTGGAGATATAAGTATTAGATTCCTAGATGTTTTCTTTCAATTCCTCATTCTCTAATTTAGTGATTTCCATGTCATCCAATATAATATGTAAATCTTCATCATAGTAGTAATCTCTTGCCATCTGTTCAAACTACCAAGATCACCCTCAAGTAGTTAATCTATATCTGCAAGGGACCAAGCTCTGATACCAAAAATTGAACACGCTGAATAACTAAGAGAGCGGTGGGGGAGGGGGTGAATTAGTTATTTTAAATCACTTTTCTTAAACTTAATTAATTTGGTACAAATTTAAACCATTTAGATATTTAAAATAGGTAAGAAAATGAATGTATGCAAACAACAAACACCATAACACCAAAATCAACCTAGAAACCCAAGATGGGAAAATTGTGAATAAACCAATTCTCATCAATATAACGTCGATTAAGGTGATTAGAGTTAAGATAATTTTTGAAAATTCTTACTGGCAATTTGATCACTACAGGTAAGGCTCGCTATCGATTGGGCTAACTGCCCTGATACAAAATGACTGATTACAAAAAGGTCTTACAAACAAAATGTGAACTGATATTGTTGCATCTATAGAAACAAATCTATATAAGCATGAAACAGTTCTAGTTAATATCTCAACAACAACTGATTGCAACAGATCTGGTTAGAGATCTTTTGCTAGCCTTCGCTAACCTTATGCAAAATTAAATACTCCTTTTTGTTACAAGATCTCCTCTACCTTTATTGTTACCTTTCACACTTCTTATTCAAATCACACATTTAGCCACTAAGTATTCACATATGCTTTCATCATATTGAATCTTCAACACACTCTCATACCTTCAGATCTACATAGATGTTCTATATAAAGACATATCCAATGAAAAAATACATATGTCAACCTAGAAAAAAACATGTTTTCTTAATTACAAAAAAAATATTTCAATATAGTTCAACACATTAGCATCAAACCTAAAATAATTTTCCTCTTTCCCTTTGCCATCCCCTATTCTCAATAGTCAAAGTATTACATGATGTCTCATCTATGATTTTCCGTTGCATTTCTTCTTCGAGGATAACACCAACAACATCATCAAACTTTAAAGTGTTTGAACTAGAGACAAAGTTACTTACAACAATGAGCAAACCATTCCAACTTTCAGGAAATGAGCATAAAATCAAGAGAGCCCTAACCTCATCATGAAAAATTACTTTTACAGGCCTTAGCTAACTAGTAACCACATTAAACTCATTCAAATGATCACTAACAAACCACCTTATGGCATCTTCATGTTAAATAAATATTTCATAAGGAATACCTTATTTGAGGTCGGGGGTTTCTCATACATTTTGTCTAATGCCTTCATTAGATCCTTCGTTGTTGTTTCTTTTTCTATATTAAAAGGCACTAATGATGTCAGGAACAATTTTATTTCTCTTAGTGCCTTCCTATGAAGAACTCGCCATTGATCATCTGACATAGCTATCAGTTTCTTTTCTTTTCCACCCAACAATAAGTAAAGATCCTTCTGATGTAGATAATCTACCATTTTTTATCTTCCATAGATGATAGTTTTGGCTATTGAAATTATCAACCTTAAGCTTTCCTTCCTATTCCATTCCTCCAACTCAAATCTGAGATTTATGCACCAAGTTAGTAAAATATACATCTCTTTGATACCAGTTGTTAGGTTTTAGGCAGATATGGGCAATAAACAATATAGAGAATATAGAAATAGAGAAGACAAAAAACAAATAATACAAATATTTAACGTGGTTCACCTAATATTTAACATGGTACACCATCCACTAATTTTATTATCCAATGAAGAGAAAATTACAATATGATACATTTCACATTACACCGCTACTTATTTATAGGCCTTTTAGGTGGTTTACCAATGTCAGTTTACCGCTTGATGAGTTAACCTACAAAAATTCTTATCGAATTAAATTGTTAGGAGTGTACAGTGTAGCATGATCAGTCACCACATACCAACATCTTGAATTTAGGGGATTCTTCCTTGGAGGAAAGTTTTTTAGACCCTCCTCAAATGCAATAGGAACAATCCACTCCATCACTGAAGCCAAATATTTCACATGAACATGAACCAAGGAAAGAGGACCTATTAGGTCTAGACGAATTCTATGTTTTTGATTTTACATATTTGGAAGGGATGAAAGAATAAACAATGATAGTTTGTGGGATGAGGAAGTGGAAGTGATAATTGGCATAGATTTAGGTATCGAATAGGGAAATGAAGAGGAAGAGTATCCTGAAATTGGAGAAGTGGACAAGGAGGCATAGTTGAATACAAATGCAAAATTAGAAGAAGAATAAATATATGAATAATAGGAGGTAAATTAGGGTGATAAGGAGGTTGAAGAAGAAAAAATATGAGGAAACAACTCCTCCTCAGAAACGAAGAAATACCTCTCCTTAGTAGAAAAAGAAATAATAAGACATTTATTCTCCTTCTCAATATGATGCTACTCCTCCCTTGTAATGTAAGTATCCTTCTTAGTTCAAATAGAAGAAGAAAAGGGATCTAAGGATTTTTTACAGATTAAAACATGTCATCCACTCACCATCATGCCCACTCCTACTTATTTGACCAAATATATACAACCAAGGAAGAGGATTTATATATAAATTGAGTTGCAAAATCTTTCATTAGTAGGAAAAGGTTTCCAACAAGGGGAGTCAAGCGAAAAGAAAGTGAAAAATATATCTTATGTGACGAGGTATAGACAACGAAGACTAAAATCCTAAGTAGCAACACCTACAATAGATAATTCCAAAGAAGAATTAGTTATAGAAGATTATGTATTGGAGGAATTGGATTTGGGAGTTCCTATCCTTGAAGAAGAGAAGGCTTTGATGGGCTCCATAGTCACATCAATATTCAAAAAATTAGACAAGGGTAAAGATCTCAAAGCTAATAATGAAGATATAATGTCTATCATTGATTAGCTGGGGGGTTCCATTAACCCAAATAACCCAAAGGATAGCATTCAGGAAACAATAGATGTGATGAAGAAGGTTCTCCATATAGACCCATTTGCAAAAGCATGTACAAAATGGAGCGATGATATAGAAGAAAGGGGGAAGTGGAAATTAGAGGAGTGTTGACTCTCTACCTTTCTATGTAGAAGGAGTTCACCATTTTTTATGAGATGTTAGAAAATGATGAACATACAAGCATCGATCAGATGATTCCTTTGTGGGAGGATTTCCTCCCAATTTTGAAGAAGATTAAGAAGACAAGTGCAGATAACTTACTTGCGGCAAAGGTTCTAGAGGAGGAAAATATTGGTCTTCCAGCTGTATGGTTGAGATCAATGAAAGTGACCATTAGATATTTTAGGATGAATTAGAACTCCATTGTGACAAAGGGAGAATCCATAAGTGCATTGATGAGAAGAGCTAAAGATTTCATTACTGGGCCCTCTTGTACATTTTGGCAAGATGAGGAAAATATAATCATGAACAACATTAGCAACATTGTGTTGGAATCTAAGAATATTTTGTAGGTCATTAATTTGAAGGATTCCATTGATTGGTTAACAAGGTAAAACAAGAGATTTCAAATATGCAGCAGGAGCTTCCATAGTTTGAGTTTGTAACAAACAAAATAAAGACATTCAAAAAGAACTTGCATGCATAGCTAAAGTTTGCTCAAACTCCTAACATTATTAAAGTGATTGAGGTAGTTAATGCTTTCACACAAGCATTCCCAAATGTAGAAGCTAATCCTTGAAGATGAAAATAGAGTTTAAAATGTTTCTTTTTTCAAAATTTTGCTTGCAAAAGAGAAAGAAAACTTCAAAAGTATACAATTGCCACATTTTTTGATGATATGGTAGATTTTTGGATGAGGAATCTTCTCCAAACATTCCTTTTTGTGTCTCTATATTTATCCAAGGTCATGCACAAGATAAAAGGCAATTTTAAGAGTACTTAAAGTAAAGGAAATCCACAAAAAATGGATCTAAGAAAGCTTTAGAACTTACTAGTCAAGCTACAGTTAAACCCAAAATTTTAGGGTATGATTGGGGGGTGAATCAAGTCTTTTTGTGTAAGAAACTCATGCAAGACATTATTGAATCAATATCTAATAGTCTAGGGTAATATACAAGTAGTTTATTTGTTGTTTTTATGTTGTTACATAGAGAAAAAATGCCCAAAAACCCTAGTTACATGATTTCTAAGATTGAGTTTTCTATTTAAACTTGTATTTGTAATGTGATAATGGTCGAGATTTCTTCATTTGAGAAAAAATACAGATGGTGTTACATTCATAGTGTGTTAATCCACTAACTTTGCAAATTTAAATATTATTTTAAATTTGAGAATCATTTCTATGTTCATGGGATTTTCTTAATTGGTCTTGGTAATTGGTGTTTGATGTTGAATACAAGTTTTCTATGATGGATAAATTGGTTGGATCAATTTAATAAGTATTTTTTAAGACAAGTTCATCTTGCATATGCGCATGGATGGTATGGCTTACAATTTGATGAATTTTGAGAAATTATTCGTGGTCTATTTCTATTGGTGATTGCATTATGTTATTATGAATTGTGCATGTCTAATTTATAATTTCATGGTTAATACATGATCTAACCAAACCTTCATTTTGAAAGTTCAGTATTTAAGTGGTTGATGTCCATACCTACTATTTGGTTATTTCTCTTTCAAATCTCTTGCAATCTTATTCTTTTGACTTTTTGAGAATTTGGAATAAGTATAGTATTTGTTAGATTATGATTAGTTGTTGTATCATCAATTATTTTGCAAGTATTTTGTCACAAAATCCAAAACCGAAATAGGACCATAGACCATCAATAAGGCTCCATTAAAGTTTATTTCTAGCTAACTATCTCAAATCAAACCAACAAAGGCCTAGCCTATTAACTTTTACATTATATTCTAAGATCTATCCCATGTGGTTGTGACTTGACCTCTCAAAACCTTGGGAGTGATTCATCTCACTCTTTCAAGAGAGGGTTTTCGATCTTCAAATGATCTATATCATTATATTATTTTAATAATGTAATCAACACTACCTAATATTGCATGTTCTTTGAAATAAGTAAATATTAAAAAAAATAGAAATTTTTTTCTTGCATATTTCTTGTAAGACTTACTCATTTGATTAGTTCTTCTTGAAGAAGGGTGGTAAATATTTTCAAACAATGATTGGGGTGTACATTATTTTTGAAGGATTAGTAAGTGTAATCATTTTCTACAAGTCAATTACATGGAAATAAATTATTGCAAGAGTGTGATATATTATTGTTAAACCCTAAAGATTAAATATTCTAAGAATATTATATTGAATCAAGTTTTAGATTTTATAATCTCAAGAAATAGACATCAATATTTTCTAGCATCCCTATCCACTCAAAAATTTAGAATAAAAAATTTATTTTTTAGTGGTGCATGTTAGTAGTTGGCAAGTTTCCCCATTATACACATGTTCAATTTTATAAACTCTATTAAATATTTATAGAGATTATTGTTATTGTTTTATATCCATTAATAATTTATGTATGGTGATGTTATGTTCATGCCCAATTATTAGGGATGATAGGAAATTTGATACTGTAAAACCCTTTACAAATACTTAAATGCATGAACAAATTATTTATTGTTTATTGCAATAAAGCTATTGTTCATATAATATATAGTATCATTTATGGTGTACCCATATGAGTATCATAGAGCATGAACTAAAAGAAAACATATCCATCACTCATCTGTTGGTCCATCTTAATGATTTAAAAAAAGAATATTCACAACTTATCAAAGATCATTAATAACGGTTTGGAGAACCAACATTCATGATGGATATAATGTGAAATCTAGATTAAACATTTTAGAGAATTTGCTACATTAAAGGACCCTCCATGCATGATACTAGAATGATGATTGAAACATGATATCATTACTTCATCTCTTGTCAAACCAACATATCACTCTATGGTTGCATCACACAAAGATAAATAATTTTATTCTTATCATTACACACATGGAAATTTATACATAGATTAGTTGCATTCAAGCATACCATTCAGGATCTTATGGACAAAAGGAATATAATTTTTAAACTTATTCATGACTTGGAATCCTCTCCCTTGAAAAGGTTAATAATATGAAAGAAAATGATGCACATCAGAATATTAATCCTAATTCACCTAATATTGAGGTTACACATGAAATAAATGAGAAACCACCTAATTTACAACCAATTACGAGAAATAAAATTTAAAAAAAAAAGGTGAGAAAAGAAGAATAAGCACAAAGATATCAACACAATATGATACTTTTTATTGGGATAATAATAATGCATCAAGCAAGAAGATAATTGTATTAATTCCATGATACATGAGCATAATTAACATATACAACTATTGTTTATAATGCAAGCTTATCTTAATTTTTTGTTGTTATTTATATCCTAACTGTTTGTTTATGGTTTTCTTCTTGTTGTCACAAACTGATTTCATCTCTTGTGTTTGTGCTTATGCTTACCTACCCTAACTTGGAGGATAAATTTTATCTTAGATTTCCATATTGATATTTGCCCCCTTATACATATTGGCATCTTCTTTATATTTATATGCTTTGTTTATTGTAGACTCTTCCCATGTTTTAAATATTGCTTGTGTGTTTACATATCTTCCCATGTCACTCCATACATCCTTATGTTCATTTTCCTTTTATGAGCTTATTTAATCAATGATCTTACGGGCTTTCTCTTGCTACTTTGTGTTATCATGTCTCCTTGTTGTCTCTTATTCTATATGTATTATATATTTTCAGGCCTGCCATACTTTTTTCGGTGTTTCATGTTTATTATCTTACTTTTTCCCATGCCATGTTTACCTTAATATAATATTTATATTTATCCTTTACATTTTGATTACTTGTGTTGATGCTATATTGCTTACCATACCATAATTTTTAGAGCCTATAGATTGCACCTACATTGTTATGTATGTCATTGAAGTTGAAAAATATGTTTACAAATCAAAAAAGCCCAACCACAAGCCTAAATCTACAAACATTCTCAACAACATACCAATGGAACACTTATGCATGATTGCAAATCATTAAACAAAGAAAATAATATCATCACATTCAAGAAACACTTGATTCCATTATCCTTCTATCTTTTAAGATCTTGTATGAAGGTGGGTTGCCCTTAGATTTAGAAATACATGCACAAGAAGACATATAAAGGAATGTAGTGTGGTTGATTGATGCCAGATAATGAAGATATTGGTGATAGCAAGATGATAATGGTGATAGAAAATGCATTCAAAAATCAAGTATGCAAGATCATAATAGCAAATAAGTATTAGTATCCAAGTGAGATGAGAAAGTGTTGTTTTATAGAAGTCCTCATGAAAATCAATGGTAGAGATTAAGAGGTGGTAGAATGAATGACTAAAATTAAAGAGTGGGTAGGAAACATGGAGGATAAAGGAGATTAAAAGGTTAATGCAAATGGAGGGATGAGATTGAGTGATAGGTAGAGGATATCAACTTTTCATAATATATCACAAAGTGCATTGAGTCTAGACATGTTGGGTGAAGAGTGGAAAAGTGAAATGAAGAGACAAGTGCCATTTGTCACATGTCTAAGAATTTGAGAGTTGATCCATGTGAGTGGAGATGATTGGTAAGCAATTAGAAAACAAGAATCATGAATTAGTTAAATAAATAAAAGTATTTATTCAATTAATAGTAGAAAGAGGGGGAAGTGGAAAATGAATATTTATTTAATCATAGAATAGAAAAGGGTAACAAATTAGATAAATAAATAATATTTATTTATTTTATATAAGATTTTTGATTAAATATTTAAATAAATAAAACATTTATTTAATTATGGAAGGAAAAACTTAAGTGTCTACAATTATATCATACTTTGAGAGTTTCCTGTCTCACCTATATTGCCACATTATACTTTTAAGAGCTATCACACCATACTTAAAGACAAACTTTTCCCTTTATTTTTTGTACCATTTACATGCTTTTCACATAAAGAATATCACATTTTGTCTTTCCCTTGTAACATTAATACTATACTTATATATTGACAACATCGTATCTTTCATTATCAATGTTCATTAAATAAACTAATTTTATTAAAAGGTTTTAAAAAAATAATAATTCAACACAATTTATATCCATATACAAATAATTTTAAACATATAAACATATGCATGTAAAATTATTGAAATGAATGGAAAAGAGAGAGGATGAGCTTTCTAAAGTATAAAAAGTTTACTTATATTAATAAATGGGCATTATTGAAATGAATGGAAGAGAGAGAGGATGAGCTTTCTAAAGTATCAAAAAGTTTACTTATATTAATAAAGTGGCATTATACACTACAACTTTGTTTAGAAGGTCCAACTACAAAAGAAATTCATTTAAAAAAGAGGACAAGTTACATCAAACTGATATATTTTGTCCAAGTTTTGGAATAAAGCCATCATTCCAAATTACCCCTCCTTTCATTCCGGGCCTCCTATCATAATTGAAGGCATGCCCAAACAAAACAAACATTATCCTGCATCTGTGGTCTCCAACACAATCCTCACTACAAAACTATCGTGAAAAATCCTCCAACTCAATCTCCCACGACCTCAATTCTACTCCATACATTTCTGCAACTAAGAAACTTTATTTGCTTCCATGGGAATATTTCAACTTATCCAAAACAGTAAGTAGAACTATCTTACAATCCCCATGACCTGAATCCAGGGGCTGTTAACGTCCATGCTCAAAAGATGCTCCTGCACATGACAATCAACCAAAACAAAAATCAAAGAACATATATTAATGATAGAGCTGTCGAATTCCAGCTTAACAGAGAACTTTCTGCAACAACAAAAGAATTTTGCATGTTTGCAAAGAGAATACCAGATGAAATAGATTTTGAATCTACTCTCTGATTCATCATTATTCCAAAAGAGTTCATGGGTTTTCTGATTCATCAGAGTTCATGGGTTTGGAAGATTTTAGATACTGTAAAATGCTTGTTAGAATGTGAGGTCGTTCTTAATTATGAAAAAAAGGGAAGTAGTAAGATTGGTAAGAGGAGCATATCTTAAGCTTTGATTTGTTTCTTCGATTCATCTGAACTCATATTTCCTTTTTCAATAGAACAGTTTATTAATGTGATTGCAGATGAACCTTTTAAACAAAGCAAAATTTAGAATCTGCTATTACTTAAATCGGAAATCACATTAACTTCTTCAATATAACAGTACTCGAATTGACGATTCATCTGAAACTACATTAACTTCTTCAATAAAACAGTATTTGTTTGGACGATTTATCTGAAATTACATTATCTTCTTCAATAAAACAGTACTTGAATATACAATTCATCTGAAATCACATTAACCTCCTCAATAAAATAGTATTAGTTTAGACGATTCATCTGAATTCACATTACCTTCTTCAATAAGACAGTGTATTAGTACGATTTCAAATAAGCCAACTGAACAAATCAAGACTTTGAAATCTACTCTTTGTAAATCAAAATTCATGAGAGCAACCATTACCAGTGTCTGGAGGAGGAGTTTGGCCAGGGCTGGCCTTGATCATGAACCCCATCTCGTGCCCATTATCATCATCCCGATAAATGTAAGCAGTACCACCATGCTTGGTCAGATCCATTCCAGCAATTTCATCCTCAACCGATACCCTGAGCAATCCAAGCTTTTGCAAGACATAGAACAGAGGCCCCATGGTAGCACTCACCCACCCAACTATAACCAAAATATCAATGATATGCGCTGCGAGAAGCCTACCCCCACCGCCCATGAACAATCCATAAGGCCTGGAGCTCTTCCCAGGATAAGCCTGCAACACATACTCCTTCTTCGCAAACAAAGCAGTAAAAATGAGCCCCCAGGTCCCACACCCGCCATGGAGCTGCGCGGCCTCAAGGGGATCATCATACTTAAACTTTGCAGCCAAGTAGTTGCAGAAGATCAAAACCCAAGCAGAAACAAACCCACAAATAACCGCAGCCCAGGGCTCAACGACTGAACAACCAGCAGTTATGGCAGCGAACCCGCCCAGAAGGCCGTTGCAGACATCGAGAACATTCCAGTGCCCGGAAAGCAATCTTCGCCCGAAAAGAGTCGTTAGTGCCGCAGAACAGCCGGCGAGGGTTGTTGTAACCGCAGTACGCCCAATTGCACTCCATTGGCCCTCAAATCCGCCTGCACTGTAGGGCACAAGAATGGTGATGAATGACCCAGGATTGAATCCGTACCAGCCGAACCAGAGCAAGAAAGTACCCAGAACAACGAGACTGGCACTGTGACCGCGCAATGTGACCGGTTTTCCTTCCTGATCGAATCGCCCAATTCGTGGCCCTTCGATCAGAGCGCCCCAGAGACCTGCAACTCCGCCCACAAGATGAACAACGCCGCTTCCGGCGAAATCATAGACGCCGGAATTGAAGAGCAGGGAATCGGTGTTGCTTGCGCTGAGCCAGCCGTCCGGCGACCAGACCCAGTGAGAAACGACCGGGTAAATGAATCCGGTTAAGGCCGAGCTGTAGATCAGGTAGGCTACGAATTGCGTGCGCTCTGCAATGGAACCCGAAGTTATGCCTGCTGCAGCTATGGCGAAGGCCCACTGGTACATAAAATAGCTGTAGTCGTAGTCCGAACTCGGGACGTCCTTTAGGGCAAAGGAGTAATGGCCGATGAAGGAGTTTCCGTGGTCTCCACGGCCGAATGCGAAGGCAAAGCCGAAGAGATAGTAGAACAGGCCTCCTGCTGCGGCGTCCAGGACGTTCGTGAGCATTATGTTCATGGTGTTCTTTGCTCTGACGGAGCCTGCACAGAGCATGGCGAAGCCTAGTTGCATTGAGAAGACCTGAAAGGTCGAGAACAGGAGGTATGTGTTGTTAATGGCGTACGATGTGGCCGTGAGCTGGTCGGAGATGGAGGAAAGCTTGTCGCAAATGAAAATGGAGGCGTTCGCGCCTGAGCCTAGGAGGTGCGAGAGAGAGGCCAGTTCCGTTGCGTTGCACCCGAAGCTGGTCGCCATGGTTGGTGAGGGGATGGGATTCGAACCCTGGTTGTGCTGCGGGCTCGGAAAAGTAAAGAGTCACGCAAAGATTCTTCTCTTGTGGATTCGGTGGAAGGGGAATCAGGAATCTGTTCGGATGGGGGAATTTGGACTTGAAACGTAAAGGCTGATGATTTGTGAACTGATTTGAGGATCGTAGATCAAGGCTTTGCACGGAAACTGATGACTATTGTGTGGATTTGGTGGAATTCCAACCTTTTAGGCGTTTTAGCTTTGCAGGATGAAAAGCGAAAGGATTGGAGCCTTTTCAACCACTTCTTTTTGGGAAAGGTATCCTGGGGTGGGGATTTTTTCGGTGGACTAACTGCTGAACTTGACGATTTAGCCTATGGATTTGGGGACTTTCTGTGCTGCTGATGAATTTTTGGTGGAGTGGGATTCGAACCTTCGACCTGTCTGGTGCGAAGAGAGGCAGGCGAAATATGGAGAATGAAGGCGTGAAGATGAAAAGTCTGAGGAGAAATGGGGATATATATAAGAGCGGACTGTAGAATTGGGGGACTGGATCTGTACAGTGGGCGTGTATTATTTTATGTTTTGTAGTTCGTCATGGTGACGGAAGGTAGTTGAGGCTACCAGCTTTTGTTTTCCGTCCATTGTCTAGAAATAGTGAGTGACTCTTTGATCAAGTCTTTGGCATTTGCGGAACGAGAAGGGCGAAGAAACGGATTGGGTGAAAGATTGAAGCTGAGAGAAACGGGGATGGAGGATTGCAGATGTGGATATATACAATGAGTATATGTTTTTTAATAGTTAAAATTCGAGTCCAGAGTTAGAGAGATGAATTTTAAAGAAGAGAGGGTTGAAGACTGGAGTGCTGAAAGACATGGGAATATATAAAAAAGATGGCAGAGGTGGATATTATGAGTATTCTGAGATGACGTTGTTTGCTTTATTCGCAAAATTATTTGGCCCATATATACGTACTGGAAAAGAACTGCTGTTTTCGAGTACAACGCTGTAAATTTATAATTGGGTGGATCCATAGTTCTCAGACCCCACAAATCCTGGCATATTATATACCGCCAGATATAGTGACTAAACGTTATGAGTGTAATATATACAGCGAATATATGTTGCTCTGGGTGTGTACGGATACAGTGTATTTGTTGGCAAGGTGTGTGTATATGCACTCGTGGAGCTAGACGACTTTTAGACTCGTTCAATATTAAAGTTGGATGAGAAATGGAAAGTGCAACTTGGGGCACCGGGGACGTGGATTGAAGAATAGCGGCAGATTGATATATACAGTGAGTATATATTAGCAATAGTGTATATACACTCGTGGACTTAGAGAAGCATCCCAGTTTTGACTTGTGAGTATACGTGAATATATACACACAGTTAGGGAAGTTTGACCGTTATAAATTTGTATGGGCTGAATGAATAGTTTCACAGTTAGGGAAGTTTGACCGTTATGAATTTGTATGGGCTGAGTGAATAGTTTGGGGTTTTTATATATTTTTTTTGGTATGGAATTCAGTGCCAACTTGTATTATTTAAATGGGAAGTAGTTACCAATAGATTCGATGGAATTAGAAGTGAATATACACATTGAGTATCTGTCAGTAATTTTTATTTTTTTAATGAGTATCTGCCAGCAATGGTTGGGGTGTGCATGTGCGTACCGCCGGGGAGCGAGACGGAATACGGAATTCCTTGTCCTTATTTTTAAAATTGAAATGATTTAGAAGTGAATATACACATTGAGTATGTCTGTAATTTTTATTTTTAATGAGTACCTCTCAGAAACTGGAAATTGTTGTGGGGTACATTTGCGTACAGCGGGGAACGAGACAGAGTACGAAATTCCGTTCTTATTTTTGAAATTGAAAGAATACCTTTTAGAAGTGAATATACACATTGTGTATCTATATGTAATTTTTATTTTTAAAGAGTATCTATTAGTAATTGTTGTGGGACGCAGCTATCTTCGAGACAAATGTATCATTGACCAAATTTAAAAAATTAAAAAATACAACCAATTTTTGTGAAATTTTCAGTATGTTCTTTATGATCTCCATGTTTTGAATCGAAAACATCAAAATTTTTTTGAAAAAAATCACTGAAAAATACAAATCTAAATTTTATTTTATTTTTTATTTTGGGTGCATTTTGTCGGGAGCATAGGCGCTGCCATTGTTGTGGGGTGTTGTGGAGGAGTGAGACGAGAACAAAATTCCTTATCCTTATTTTTTATTCTTATGGACTTATGTTTTTATATAATTGGTTAGGCTACTACATCAAAATTTGAAATAATGTTGAATTCCTTGTCGTTGCCATTTGCACATGCTTAAGATATCCATAGACCAAACATAACATTAAAATTCAACAATCAAATACAACAATACAAGGAAAGCTTAATAGTTGTTGTTATAGCTAATTTTACACATTTGTAGAGTCTAAATTATACATCAGATTTCAACATTTTTTTTTGTTATTTATGTAAGTGACTTAGTTACTTATAAAATATATTTTTGGTTTTTGGGTATTCATGAAGCTTATGTAGAATTTGTTAAGTGTCAAAGGCTCAAAAAGTGGCCATTTCAAAGTGTTGCATACCTTAAAATGATCGGCTATTGGTACATGCGAAACTTATTAATGAGCTTTTAGTTATCATTTTTGTTTACTCCTTTAAAATTAGTAATTGGGGTGTTGGGTGCACAAGGAGTGCATGACTATTAGTACGCACTCGACTGTTGGGGCTCTTCCCCTAGCGAACATCACTTTCATGTACCAATAATGATCACTATTTGCTCACCCAACTCTCCAATCACTAACATTAAAAAAAATAATTATAAATTATAATTAAAAATTTATTAATAATAAATATATTATGTACTAATAGTCATCTACATGTGGAATTTTTGAGAAACTATTTGGACATTTCTACATAAGTATTGACAATTTTTGAATGAGCTTAAGGGGCTTTATAATGAATGGTTAATAAGGCACAACACTTGCTGAAGGTTTTGTAAATGGGGTTGCAAGCAAAGTGGGCTTAACCATGCAGGAAACTCTGTAGTTAAGCACACTTGAGCTGGAGTAGTACTAGGATGGGTGGCCTCCTGGGAAGTCACGATGCTTACCTCTGTGAGCATCGCCTAGATGCAATGAGTACTAAGTGTTCCATTCATTCTCATGAGAAGGGTTCTTGTTAACCACTACTCATGAAACATGGGTCAATTAGTTTGACTCATAAACTACACAGTTGAACCCTAATAGCAATATCACAATTTGACTTGCTGTAGAAAATATCTCCTACTTATCAATTGATGAGTTTAAGGGGCTTTATAATGAATGGTTCATATGAAGGTTTTGCAAATGGGATTGCAAGCAAAGTGGTCTTAACCATGGAGAAAACTCTATAGTTAAGTGTGCTTGAGCTAGAGTAGTACTAGGATGCCTCCCAGGAAGTCTCGGTGCTTCACCTCTGTGAGCATCACCTATATGCAATGAGTGCTAAGTGTTCCATTCATTCTCATGAGAGATGGGTTCTTGTGAACCACTACTCATGAAACATGGGTCAATGAGTTTGACTAAAAAACTACACAGTTGAATCCTGATAGCAATATCACAATTTGCGAATGGCTATTTGGACATTTGTGCATAAGTATTGACAATTTTTGAGGTGAATGTAACACACATGGCATTTTAAGTAGGTATTGGGGACATTTTTAAATGACTACTTTTTTATCCTTTGCACATAACAAATCTCACAACAAAACAAAATTATACAAATTGATGTACCATTTAAGATGTGTGGATGTGCTCCCCTACCACACAAATTAATCAAAAAATAATAGTGTGAATGATACAATTCATAATGATTCAATTTAAATTTTTATATTTTAAAGTTACAAATATACCAAAAATAAATAAATAATACTATATTTTACAAAGAAGAGATTTCCACAATTTATGATAATCATTTGGAAGAGTTTTGAACAATCGAATCCAAAAAGTCTTGTAGATGACTATATTTTATAGTTATTATTACTTTTAGAACACTTCAATCAAAACTGCTCGACATAGGAAATTTTCACCTTTATAATATTGAAAATGTGTTTGAGTTTGAACATAGGTCTTTTTGAAAGAACGATCGAAGTGGATATATACAATGAATATATTGCATAATGGTTTGTAAATGTTGGAAGGTGTTCCTAAGTTTCATTGTTAGGAGACAAAATTTTAAATTACAAGTTGGAAGTGGTCTACTTGTGGAGATTTGTTGAACTAATAAAAGTAGCAGGAAGACAGAGTAAACAAAATAGTTGATTATATTATTTCTATAAAAGAAACACAATAGAATATAACTATAAAACAAGACATAAACACGACACTTTGAAACACAAAGAAATTATGGTTTTTATTACAAAGATCACTGTATTTTTTCTTACGTCTACAATGTAGAGGAGGCTACTATATTTATAACCTTTGTGCAGACCTCTAGAAAGTTTGACATAAGTTACAGTGAGGATAAGGTCTGGAAAGTTCTACGTATGTAAAGAATTCTGGAGAGTTCTTTTGCCAAGGAGAATTTTGGAATGTACACTAAATACTCATCTACCAGTACTATTAATATACATTATTCTAAAGTCCCCCCCATTATGTTTATTTGGAGAGGGTAGGAACCTCCTTGAGTTGTAGTAGATTTATGAGTTTGACAAATTTGACAATAGATATTTCTTTTGTAAATATCCCAACAACTTGATCCTCTATTCCACAAAATTGTAGCTCCACCACTTGAATTTCAATTAGATCTCGAACAAAATGATGATACTCTTCTATATGCTTAGACCTAATATGATATACAAAATTTTTTGCTAACTTAACAATGCTTTGGTTGTCACAAAATATTATAGTAGGAGCATCTTGTGGATGGTGTATTTCTTCAAGTAGTCTTCTCATCCACAATGCTTCTTGAGATGCCTTTGATGAACCAATATATTCAGCCTCTGTAGATGAAAGTGACACTTTTGATTGCTTCTTGCTACTCCAAGAAATTGGTCTTGATCCAAGATGAAATATGTATCCCAAAGTTGATTTTCTATTGTCAATATCACCTGCATAATCAGATTCTGTATATTCAACTAGAGTAGGCTCTCATCCATACTTGTATTCAATGCCAAGCTAATAAGTACCCTTAATGTATCTTAATATTCTTTTGGCTACTTTCCAATGTTCAATGTTTGGATCTATCATCTATCTGGATACAATATCAACTGCATATGCAATATCTGGTCTAGTTATAATAAGATACAAGAGACTTCCTAAAAATTGTCTATACAATTTTCCATCCACCTTCTTTTGAGTAGAGATAACACTCAATTTTGATCCTACTTCACATGGTATATTAGATGGTTTACAATCACTCATATTTTATTTTTTTAATACATCAAAAGCATATTTAGTTTGAGAAAGCATGATCATTCCTTCTTCTTGCCATACTTGCATACCCAAAAAGTAGTGCATCAACCCTTGATTAGTTATTTGGAAATCTTGTTTGAGTTGATCCTTGATTATTTCAATATTATGTGTACGATCTCTTGTAATAATCAAGTCATCCACATATAGTACAATAATAACAATTTGACCATCACTATGTTTTACATAAACATCTGGATTAACTTTACTTCTTTTGAATCCCGCATTTATGAAGTACTCATTTATTTTGGAGTACCAAGCCCTTGGTGCTTGCTTAAGACCATGTAGTGATGTTTTTAATCTACACACCAAATTTTCTTCATCGACTTTAACAAATCCTGGTGGTTGTTGCATATAAATTTCTTCTTTTAGATCACCATGTAGAAATACACTTTTTACATCCATTTGAAAATTTTTCCAACCAAACTTTGTAGCTAGAGCAACTACTGTACAAATGGAAGTCATTTTAGCAATTGGAGAAAAGTTTTCAGTATAGTCTATACCTTTTGTTTGTGAGAAACCTCTAGTGACTAACCTTGCTTTGTGTTTTTCAATAGCTCCATCTGATGAGAAATTTGTTATGTAAGTTCACTTGCAACCAACCACATTTTTTCCTGTTGGAAGCGTTGTCAATTCCCAGGTTCCATTTTTCATCAAAGAGTTGTACTAGTCTTGCATAGTCACTTCCCATGCATTCAACTTTTTCTTTTGCTTCTTCATATGTGTTTGGAGTGTCAATCTGCATCACTTTAGTCATAAGAGCATAGTTAGCAAACACATTTCTAGGACCTTCTTGGTAAATTTCTTGAATGCTTCTAGTTTTTCGTGCATTTTCATCATCATTTTCACTTGATTCTTCAACTTGTGTCTCTTGTCCCCCTACAAAAGATTGCACACCTTGATCTTGATCATTAGTGGAAGTGGACTTATCTTCTTCAATTAAAATTGGAAAGTAATCTATAATGTAGGAGAATGATTACTTCCAATATCTTCATCAAACCATACATTCCATTTGATATGGATTTCATTTGTTTTTGGATTGTATAACCTATATTCTTTTGAATTCTCACTATGTCCTACCATTATGCACTTCTCACTTTTCCTTTCAAGTTTGTTCATTTTCTCATCAAGAATGTGGGCATATGCATTACAACCAATGACTATTAAATGAGATACTTTATGTTTTCTTCCACTCCATGCTTCTTCTAGCATTATGTTCAAAATTGTCGTAGTAGGTGTTCTATTCAAGATATATACATCAGTATGAACTGCTTCAACTCAGAATTTAGCTTCTATATTTCTAGAGTGAAGCATACATCTATCCATTTCTATTATAGTTTTTTTTTTCAGCAACCCCATTTTATTGGGGGTGAATAAGAAATAATTGATTCTTTCTTTATGCCATGCTCTTTACAAAAATCTAACAAGGCTTTATACATATACTCAGTGCCTCTATCTGTCCTTATTATCTTTAGACATTTTCCACTTTATTTTTTAGCCAAAGCTTTAAACTCTATAAACTTATGAAACACTTCATCCTTTTTTTTGTAGAAAGTATACCCAAATTTTTCTCATATAGTCATCTATAAGAGTGAGAACATAACTTGATCCTCCAATTGAAGTTGTTCTAAAAGGACCCTTTACATCACTATGAACCAAATGTCAAGGATTTTTTTCCCTCCATGATTTCCCTTGTGGGAAACTTTCCATATTTTGCTTTCCCATTGCACATCCTTCACATACCTTATGACTTGGTGAGATTTTTGGAAGCCCATGCACTATATGTAATTTTTCCATAAGCCAGAGACTTTGATAGTTGATATGTCCCATTCTTTCATGCCATAACCTACTAATATCATCATATTTGGAAATAGCACACAAATTCTCATCTCCATTGTTAGAAGTAAATTCTTGAAATTTATATAATCCATTCTCCATTTTACCAATTGAACTCACTTTATAATTATCGTTTACATCCTTGATTAAATAGTTGTTATTGTAGAACTCTATCATATAAGCTTGATTTGCAATTTGAGATACAAAAAGGAGATTTTTTTTTTTAATTCAGGAACAAGTTTCACATTTTTTAACACACCATTTTCAACTTTAACATTTCAGTTCCTTTAACTTCTAAAGCACTATTATTTCCCAAATATATTTTCTTTGCACTACTTTCACTTATTAATTCAAATTGTTCCTTATTATGAAACATGTGTTGTGTAGCACCAGAATCAATAACCCAATCATCCTTGAAAGAATTAATTTCTTTAAGTACAACACAAAAAACACTTCTTTTAGAATCAACAAATTTTGTGGACTTATTTTTCTTCTTCTCTTTATCTCTATTCTTTTTGAAATATTCATTTGCTTTATGACCCATCTTGCCACAATAATTACATTTCCATTTACTTCTATTATAATATGTAGATGACATACTTTTATTTTAATTATTCCAATTCCTTTCTTTGGATTGATTATCTTGTGAATTTTTATATTGTTTTCCTTTCATTATGAATGCTTGAGATTCGTCACTAAATGTTCCTCTTTCCTTAATTTGATGCTTTTCTTCTTACACTAATTTAGCACACAAATCTTTAGATTTAATACTTTCTAATCTATCTGCAGTATATAATCCCCTTATGAATGGTTGATAAGATCTTGGAAGACTTTGTAATATTATTTGCGCAAAATCTTTATAATCTATATCCTTTCCAAGAGAAGCAAGCTCAATTTTATTTTCCTTTAATTTACTTAGATGTGTGACTAAGTCTTGTGAGATTGATAATTTCATATTATATATTTATGTGGTGATAGATCTAGGATCCATACATCACCTAGATTTTGATATAGATTCTTCAAAATTTTCCATACTTTGACTCCACTTCTTTCATTGCGAACTGCTGGAAAAACTTCTTTTGAAAGTGTAAGCTTGATAAGTGTTGATGCCTTTTTAGCCCTTTTATCCCGATTTTCTTGATCGTTTCCAAGATTGGTCTTTGTTCACTACTAGTAACAATCTCATGACAATTTTGAAGAGTTAGAGTAATTTCTATATGATATACCCAATCATAATATTTTTTTCCATTTCATTTTAGTGTGGGTAAAGTAGTACCAAGATAATCCACTATGTCAAATTCCCTCCTTTTTGGATGAGAATGAAAGAAATTTCAAGTACCCAAATTAAGATTGAAAACTTCTCATCAATTTTTTGTGTAAAAAATTATTTTCTTTGTTGCAGTATGTTCACTTCCTATGAAAACCCTTAGTGTTGTTCAACCAGTTTGCAACCTGCAAAAAATCATAATTTCACATTTCAATATCCATGCATCCACTGTCCAAGATTTGAATTTTCTCTAATACCATTTTGAACTAATAAAAGCAGCGGGAAGATAGAGAAAACAAAATAGTTGATTATATTAGGATAAATGGTATACTCTCCAACAATTATGTACTCATTATCAATTTAATATGAATAATCTCTCCTCTATGGGGAAGAATGATCTACATAGTGCTTACACATTTTTGTAAAAATGCAAGATGTACCAAATGAAAATTAAAATAAAAAGTTAAAGAAAATAAATAATCAATAAAATTAATTATATGAATAAAAAACATAATAAAAAATATGAAAAGATAAGTTAATCCCTATAATTAAAAGAAACAAGTTTAATTATTATATAAAGGGTTATTCATCTCAAGTTAATGAAAATATTATTGTATTTAATTTTATTTTATTTTAAAATTAACTTAACATAGTATAGTAAATAAATTTAAGAAATATAAAATAACTTATTATATATGTTTATAGATTAGATTAAAACATATTAAGATATACATTTAAGTGTATTAAACACACACATCATATAAATTCTATATATAGAATAAAGTTAGGAAAATACATATAATTATGATGAAGGTAGATAGAAGGAAATAAACATACACATTGAATTAGAAATCATGTGTAAAAATCACTATAAATTATACAACTTTGATATCTTGAATATCTATTTTCTATTCATTAAAATGTACATTAATTTTAATCATTTATTATGATATCAATTATCAACTCTAATTTGTGTATAATCAATCTACTCTTGTGAAATGTTAGTTTCCCTTATGAACATTAATGGTCAAGTACACAACAAAGATACATAGTTACTAGCACATCATACGAAGGAGATACTTAAACTTTTTTTTGAAAGGTACTTCATATGATGTACTAAATAGATAGTTGGATATTTGTGTGCTACATCTGAATTCAATAAGTTTCTTTTTGCATCACCATTATAGATCACACTCCATGATCCATCATTACGATGAGAAATGAGAATTGAGATGATTCTTCAACTCTCATCTCTCATTTCTTATTATGATAATAGATCATGAAATATAATTTGAAATAGTAATACAAAATGAATCTTACAAAATAAATATATCTCCTAATAGAATATATATATAATTAAACTAAATGTATCTCATATTTTTGCATTCTTTCAATAAAAAGAATATACACCCTCATGTCTACAGCGGGAATCATTCCCCAAGCTAAAACTGACATCATAATTGACTAAGTCGGATGATCATGTGACTGCATACGTAATATTAGTATGCCAATGTATTCCCATTCGGCCACCTAAGAAAGATGTGACAGTACCTTTTTAAAAAAAATATAAAAAAACAAAAGTCTAACAAAAAGGTTCAATGGTTTTCATTTGGGAAATGTTGGCCATGGTTTTTGCTATGCGTAAAATTGTATGCGGCTAAATATAAATGCCACTTGTACTTATGTTTGAATTTCATTTAATTATAAAAAATGTATATGATAAGTAAATGGCTTGAAAAGTAATTGCACTTTTTTATTTCTTTTGACTATTCTATTTGTTTGTTGAATGGGTGAAGGGTCTCTAGGGAAAATATTTTATAATATATTGGCTATATACTTATTAAGGAATTGCACTTAAAAATTAAATGGATAAGTTGATAAGTTTAAAACGAAAGTGTAAGAAGAATGTTTTGTTTGTCTAGTTTAATTTTTTATGTCTTTTGAAATCTATGGAATAAGGTTTTTAATTAAAGTAAATATTTAGTTACTAGTATATTTAGATTTTTAAAATTTGGAAATATTTACTATTCATAAATAATAATTATCAAATATTTTCAAATTTGATAATTATTATTAAGAAATAAAAAATATAAATAAAGCAACTTGATAATTATTATTAAGAAATAAAAATATAAATAAAGAAAAAAATAAGGTTTATGATAAAAATGTGTATAAGAATATTTTTAAAAATATGAAAATAAATAGTATCTAAAAAATTATTAAACATATGTTGTTTGCTAGTTAAGCATGTTGTTTGGTTTCAAGTAATCTGATTAGTTTGGTAGTAACCAGTTTGAATCTAAATAGCTCATTATATCCTTCACACTACTTCAAGGAAAACATAAAAATGTAATGCTCATGAATATCCATTAATGAGTGGCCCTACATTTAAATAATTTAAATAATTTTAATTTTAAAGCATTGTTTCATACAAGAAAAATAGTCACTAAAAAACAAACTTAGACATTTTATTAAAGAGAAGAAAATTCTATATAAGTTGATGACATTGCTTAGCAATTTCGAGTTTGGAAATTAGTGCAAATAAATCCAATGGTAGACAATGTTTTCAACTAGATTTTTCTTGGTTTATTTTGGGTTAGTGGTTGGGCGAAAATAATTCTCATGCACTGTGAAAACCTCATCTCCATAAGTCATTTTGGTCTTGATTTCACCATCATGAGGGAATTTGAGACATTTATGAATGGGAGAAGCTACAGATTGCATGGAGGAAAGCCAAGGAAAACCAGGCTTGACTTATAATTGATCAGAGGTAGTAATGACAATAAAATTAGTATCAACAATCTTACCACAAAGTTCCATAGGAAAAGATATAGAACCATGAGGAGGATAAAGGAAACCATTGCAAGTTTGAATCATGGCATCAAATTTATCATAGGAATCCTTTTGCAGGTGTTTACTAAAAAAATTCTCTTCAGTTACCACATTCACCATGCAAGTGGAATCTACCAGAACACCACAGGAAGGAATACTAGCAACCCTAGCAGTAATGTAAAGAGGACCATCATGCACCTTAATTGTTTCAATGGGGTCAAATGTGATACAAGGTTGATATTGGGGTAGAAGTAAGGGTTTAGGTTGGATATTCTCAACATGGTTAACAAAATGGGTATCTTCTTCAACTTTTAGATCATAAATAATGTCTATAGAAGAAGAAGAAGAAGAAGGTTGCACAATATTATTGGTTGAATGAGATGGCAAAGGATTAGTGTATATTTAAAAATTCTGATTAGGAGGTGCAACTGATTTATTTCCATGATTAATGTCAACATCAACAAATATAGCATTGGAATCAATAAGATCTTGGATGACATTCTTAAAAGAATAACATTTTTCAGTATCATGACCAGGTTGACGATGGTATTGGTAAAAGGCTTTGGGATCAAAGGATCGAGGAAGAGGTTTGTTTGGATCAATTAGTTTAATCAAATGAAGCTTAATAATGTTAACATTTATTAACTTCATCATCACATTATGCAAAGATTTAGACAATAGAGTAAAATTACAAGAATGTCTAAAAACAAAGGACAAAGTAGCCACGACTTTGGATGTTGTTGCCACTTGTTCATCAATTGTATTGGATGATTTGTTGATCTTGATGTAATTGTTTGGCTTATGAAATTTGTTAGGATGAGAGGCGACATCACTCTTATCAACAGTAACAGGAACCATTGGAGTTTTTCTCTAAAATTGACTCACTTGTAGTTGGTAATGATAAAGCACTAAACATAATTGTGAAAAAGAAGAAAACTCAGTAAGAATAATCTTATCTCTAATGTATTTTTACAAATTAGAAGTAAATATGCATTGTATATCAACATCGAGCACATGATAATAAATCTAAGCATGCAAATATTTAAATCTACCAATAAAGTCGCTAACTTTTTCTTTAACACCATGTTTACAATGTATTAAATTAGTCAAGGAAATTTGAGGACCAATATTATTTTGAAATTGTTGAATAAAAGCATTAGCGAGTTTGTGAAAGGAATTAATGGAATATGGAGGTAATGAGCAATACCATTGTAAAGCTTTATCTCAAAAGGTCCTAGTGAAATTTTTTTTCATAAACCTATAGTCGTGAGAAAAATCACTACACAAGGTTTGAAAAGTTTTAATATGAGTCACAGGATCACCCTTACCATTATAAATCTCTAGGCGAGGGATCTCAATATTTTGAGGGATAACGACTCATATAATATCTAAGGACAAAGGATTAACAATGTCACATGTGGGAATGTTGAATTTGGATTGAATCAAGGAAGCAAGTTGTTGTTGCAAGGAAGGGACAATTTGAGCTCGCTTATTAATGGTGGAATCAGTAGAAGAAATGATAGGAGAAATGTTGTAAATGTTAGGAATTTTATTATTAGAAGTGGAAGGAATGTTTGAAGAGGGATGAATCACATTAGTGGGAACATCGATAGGAGGGATATTGGAATATGAAAAGGGAACATTATGATATGAAGGTACAAATGTGGGTAATGAAACACATGGACCACTTGTAGGAAGTGATAGAAAACTAGAATTAGGGAGACTTACATGTGTAGGATCTTAATATCGAATTGAATTTGTGATAGACAAAGAGGTTTCAACATTTGTAGTAGGTTGAATGACACCTAAATCTCGAGCACAATACTTAAGAGGTTTTAAATTAGAATGAACAAGGTGAGAAATACGACACAAGATGTTAAGACCTTGGTCATCATTATGAATAAGTTTCATTATACCTTCTCCAATGAAGAGAGTTTCAAAATTGTGGTTTTCTTGAGCTAGCCATTGTTCAAATTTTTCAAATTCATGGGAAAGTTTATGGACTTGGCTAGGAAGAACTCTTAAGACTCCTTCTTCATCATGGGAAGAATGAGAAGAGTTGTTCTTTGTGAGAGGATTAGGATCATGAGGAAGCATGTTTTTATTTCATCAAGATTCCTAGGAAAGGAGGGTTCAAGATCAAAAGAACCCATAAGCCTACGAATTCTTCTAACTAGAATGCTATAAGTTGGACTCAAAGTGATAAAGCTCATACAAAAAGGGATGAACTATAAATATAGAAAAGATACAAAGCATACAAAATATATCCTATGTCTAAGAACCACAATGCATATAAAGAAAAATGTGTGCAAGATAAAATATGATAGAAGTACAATGCACATAAAGGAGATCGAACTACCCAATCATAAGGATAAACCAACATGTAAAACATCAGGTTCACCAAAATGTATGATGAAGGTGAACACACAATAATGTGAAGGAAATTCAACTACCCAATCAAAAAGATAAAGAAACATGTAACAAGTCAATTTCACCCAAAATGTATGATGAAGGCGAACACATAATAATGTGAAGTAAATCTAACTACCCAATCAAAAGGATAAAGCAACATCTAACAAGTTGGTTTCACCAAAATGTAACATAAAAGAAAGGGGAGGATTGATTGATATGGTTGTAAAGGTTATTTCATCAAATCTTTTATGTGCATTAGGGAAAGAGAAAGAGGGACCCACAAATATAAACCTTAAAGAGGTCCCAAATTAGATTAACACAACCCAAATGGATGTAGGGGTGCTAATGAAAAATCCAAGTCCTTTCAAGGGCATATACTTAAGGATCCCTCTCTTGTTTGATGCTCTTTCCATTTAATGTAATTGATTGATTAGATGTAATGCAAGTAAAGTAGAAGCACATATGATAGTCAAGCACATAAAAAGACCTAATTTCATATCTCAAAGTAAGTGCTATGAAATGAAAAAGAAGGAAATTGAACTCACCTAGAGGGCTAGTAGAGGTCACAAGATTGGATATGAAAATAGGCTAACATAATATAATAGAAACTGAAACTGTGTTGGATCTGGAACCTGCAAGATGTAAAATGTTGATTGTGAAAATATGAGGGCTCTAGGAACAAGTCAAATTCCTAGGTACAAGCTAACTTGGGTACAGGTTGAGATTGACCTATATCTGCACTGTCAAAAAATCTAAGATCTGAATGTCTGACAGAAAGTGTAACCCTAGATCTGCCAATTTCGATCCCAAAAACTTGAAAAACCAGCAAATATGCTCCTACACAAGAAAAATGGGAATTTGTTGTGAGGACGGGGCTTACCTTGGTCAAGCCCCCATTTAGGAATTAAACTTGAATTGAAATAAAATCATGCAAAAGAAAAACAAATGTAAATATTCACCTTTCTTGTCAAACCTTTATGGATGGATTCAAATCTGCTACCCACAAAGATACTTATGAATGCTTGTGTGTATGTTGATGTAGAATGTAGGATGTCTTCACAAATGCAAAAGATCTGCAAGTTCCAAATCATAGGTCATGGATGTAAGTATGCTTTAATTATTAAATGAATGTGCAATGTGGATGAATGTAGATCTCCTCCCTTGATGGCCAACTCCACTATCTCCTTGAAGAAAGAAGCTAGATCTATGGAAGGAAAATCTTACTTGATTGAATGAAATGAGTGCCTTTAATGAATCCTTGCTTTCTTTTCATGAACTCCTTGAATGAACCCTGAAATTGATAGATTACAATTGATGGCTTGAGTGCTTTGTTCTTGCATATATCATGGATTGAGTGCTTATGTAATGGATTATGTAGAGGTATGTATCTTCAAATGAAGGGAAAATACCTCCTTTTATAGAAACTCAGAGTTCAAATCCACGAAGGCTAAAAAAGGAGAGCGAGAAAGAAAAATACCTTGCATCGGGCCTGGGGACTAATCAAAATTTAAAACCCTGGGTACATGTCGAGATTGACCTGTATCTGAGGGTGAAAAAATCAAGAAAAGCACCCTAGATCCCAAGAGGTATTGTGGGTTTCAGGGGAAATGCAGGAAAAAATGTGGGAAAAAGTGGTAAATCAAGCATAAATGCATCCATGTTCTAGGAGATCACTAAAATGGGGTCTAATAAGTCCTTGACCTTCCAAATTAATGGGTGCTAACTTTTAGGATGATACAAAAATATTAGTATTATTATTGTATATGTTCTTTAATATTGATTCACTCTATTGTTATAATTCTTAGATATCAATATGTTGTTGTAGTTTTAGGTTATCAATAGATAAATATAAATTTGTATGTATGCATTGGATGCTATGTTATATTGCAAGTATTTGTTATGCATGGTTTTCTATAATGAATGAAATCTAAAAGTCAATTAGAAAATAACAATAAGCAAACATCTATCATTGTTAGCTAGGAAAAAGTAAAAAAAAGTTAGTGGCCATCTTACAAGAAAACTATTTGATGAAATTATAGTAAGTGGAAATGCACAAAAAAAGTGGTTAGCTAGGGGGCATACTGTAATGGTATCAAAGCAGGTGTATCATGCTAGCCTGAAGGGTTAGTTAGAAAGATGAAGACATATGAAGAGATCCTAGAAGATCTTCAATACCTTCGTGAGCATCCTTGATGGCTTAGATCCATCTTCAAAAAGAAATTAAAAGCTAATGAAAATGACACTTTTAGTGAAAAATTCAAAATGTCAGCAAGAATGAACTGAGAAGACAAAATCTTTATTTTTCTTGCAAAGAGGCTTGGGAGCCTAATCAGATGTGCATAGGAAAAATGGTTAAGGTGTTAGTCGAAGAAAATAGCATAGAAGGGAAGATTTGGAAAGAAAAAATACATGAGTTCAATATATGTTTGATTCAAAATGATCATTTGAATAGGAAAGATGAGGATGATTTTTATTCTCCATGTATTTCTACCAACATAGGTGATTATAATACTGCCCATCAGATTGAAAGATCTAAAACTAAAGTTGATGCCTCATTTATCACTAAAGATGAGAACCTTGTTGAAAAATTTGAAGATAAGATAGAAAAGGAAATTCATACTAGCAATGAAGAAAACATATCTAACATAGTTGGGCTCCATCAAAAGGACATAATGAAGTCCAGGGAAGAAGTTTCTTTTGATTCTTCATGTGATTCTAATGAATACTTTGATGTTCATGAGTTCAAAGAAGCTGATTTGGCAAGAGAAGTTTGGGCAAATAGAAAAGAGGAGGAAAAATCAATTGTTATAGGAAAAGGGCACACCAAGCTCTTTGTTGGAGAAATAGAAATCATCATTGATAAGGCCAACAAAAAGTATTCTTTTGAGGAGATTGAATTTAATGATTTTCATCCATCTCCTTTGGAGGATTTCATGGTAACAAATAATGATTAAACTAATATTAATGATGACATTTCTCCTACACATGATAGTAAATATAAAAATTCATTGAGTGGCAACCCCTTTTTTCTTGGTGAACTTGATCAAAGACCTTTAGATATGCAAGATTTGAAGGAGCATATTGTGGTTTTAGAAGAGGAAGTTGTGTAGGTATTAACAAGAGAAGACAACACTCATAAATTTATTGAAGACCTCATTTGGAAAAACCAAATTGAGGAAAGGAGTCACTAATGCTCAACTTTTCACAATCAAAGACACATTAGAAAGAATGAAATCTAATTAGTTCCAATTCCTCAAGGATAGGGATCTTGCAATCAAGTTCGTTGAAGATAGGGAAAATAAGTTGATAACTGTCAAGCTTGTTATTAAATATGGCTCATTGTTCATTGTACAAAGCATAAAAGAAACCATCTATTGTAGCCACTTCAATGGAACATAAAATGAATAGAAGGACTATGGAAATCATGAAATTTATAGAAGGGATCAGTGCACTTGGTAAGGATGAAATAAGGTATGATGATTCCAACATTTTATATCCAAAGGAGATACAATGTGTTGATTAAGTTTAGGAAAAACAACAAGAAGTTGAACTTGTGAATGTTTTTGGTCTATCTTCTTAGGCTGATATAGATTGTGTAGTGCCTATGATGTTGGCATATATATATATATATATATATATATATATATATATATATATATATATATATATATATATATATATATATATATATATATATATATATATATATATATATATATATATATATATATATATATATATATATATATATATATATATATATATATATATATATATATATATATATATATATATATATATATATATATATATATATATATATTATTTTGAATCGAGCTAGACTCCCAATATGTTGGTGTGATACTCTCGATTACTAATCTATTCTTTTGTCCATATCATGATGTCATTACTGATGTGAGTAGTTTTTTATTCAGGTGATTCAATAATTTGATAATGTATACATGATGTGTATGCTGGTGATGCCATGATGTTTTATGATGATGACTGGATGCATTTATATTTCACTACGATGTTTTGGTTTTGAGACTAATATACTCATATATTCTATTATTTGGTATACCGTTTCTCTGTTATGGATGGATTTATTGGTTCTCATATGCCTTATGTTCATGAGATCAATGATATGATTATATGCTATAAATTTGATATTTTAGAGAATACATGATGACATGTACATGTTAAATGATTAGTATACATATTTCTGGTGATACCTTATGATGTTTAATCTTATGCTATGAGTTAGATAGTTGTTCATGATTATGATTATATTATATTTTATGATCCCATTCATTGTTTGACATTATATGTATATGCACATGTGCTTCGACTATTATACTAATGTGGATAGGTATCATGCATCATGTTGGTTCCCAAAATGGTTTTACACTATAAGAAGATGCCAGTACACTCATTACCAATTCTAAAGATTTGCCAACTTCAATAATCAAAACCCCATGAATGATTGGGCCAACTGATCGGGATACTAATTCCCTCTACACTTTAGGCTCTGCAAAACCAAGGTGGGTAGACCTTAATGCCCTTCAAATCATTCACTTATATGCACAATCGACATTAACACAAAGAAGAAATCTCACAAGAGGCTAAAAAATAACAAGAAAATGCTAAGTAATGGCTAATTACTCATTGATTCTCTATTGTTATGGAGCATGAGATAAAATAAATTAAATAACTTATATAGAAAATAAAGATATTCTTGATTTAATTATTTCTGCAACAAGAACAACCTAGATATGAACAACAACAAAAACGTAAAAACCCACAATAGCTGAGATTAATGCCTTATCCCATTGGGACTTGGAGTTATAAGAAATACAAATATTGCACAACAAAGTTTCACTAATAGCAGAAGATCTAATAATATTTCCTTACAATATTCTTTAAAAACAATCCCAACCTAGCCTACTTATTAGAATCCTTGCACAAACCCAACAAATCTACAACTCCTTTCAAGAATTTAATTGACCCCTTAGATCAAAGCATGATTAGAAATTACATATATCACAACAAGACACTAGATTTGAATAACTCTTTTTTTTATTCCATTTAAAACTTGACCGAATCAATACAATGGAGAGATCTGAATCATAATTTTATTTCTATAACAACCCTTTGCTACCTTTGACATACAATATTTATACGACTACAACACTCAAAAACTTGTAAAAGACTCAACACAACTCATAAAAATGCTCTATAGAAGATTCACAAGACTACCCAAAACTAGAAGAACTTGCTACTTAGAACCATAAAGATTGGAAAAACTCCAAAAATTTTGAACCCTTACAACAGAGAAAAAAGGAGAATATATAGAAGAGAGAGGAGATTCAGATCTAATATGTAGATGAAACATGTCTCTTCTTCCCTAAAATATTTTGTGTAAAGTATACCTTCCCCTCTGTCCAATTGAAAATAATTGACCTTTTACTTAAGCTTTATTCTTTATTTCTTGGGAATATGCAAAAACTTAAAGTCATATTAAATTTTTCCCTTCTTTGACTACTACATGGTAGCCTCTGATTCGTTCCCAGATTCACCACCTTGCAACAACCACCAATTGCATTGTCGCAACATTTATTATTAATTGTGTCATAAGATTGTAAAGTCGCGCCAAACTGTCAATCGCACCATTGCAAAATTAACTGTAACCGATTTGATAACTTGAAACCTCATGCCTATAAAATCATGCCTCATTTTTGGGTTCACATCCTATTCCATTAACCGATGAACAACCCTACAAAGTCACAATAAGAACATTTTGTAACCCTCGCATGAGTTCGCACCATTTTCTACTAACCATCATCCAACCTCGCAAACTTGCAACTAACATTGCTTGTGACCTCCTGCAACTTCACATCATTTTTCACCAACCACATCTTTAACCTACGAACTTGAAATCTAATATTTTGTATAGCCCATCGCAAGGTTGCAACATTTTCCACTAACCGCCATCCAACCTCACGAATTTGTGCCAACTACTTCCTCTAATTGAGCCTGAGTTCACAACTATTTCTATTAACCACTTGAAAGACCTGTGAACTCGTGACTTAGCATCTTTGATAACCGTACACATGATCATAACATTTCCTATTAATTGCCTGCTTGACCTACAAATTTGTGACACCAACATTTTCTTCCTCCAACGGTTGTTTGGACAATGCAACTCTGACTGCCTAGAAACCTTGCGAAGTCATGCATGTCTACCATGTGTCACCTTCTCACTATTCCATGGTGTTTCTCTTTCCTCATCATCTTGATCATGGGATTACGAGCACCCACCACCTATCACCATCGGGCCTGCCATCCATCTCAAATTCTTGTGCCATGTGGCACCCTCTTGTCTCGTTGTCTTTCTCTCTCTACATCAGCCCAGATTGTGGGGTCATGCGATCATGCCATCTATAATCTCTAGGTCCACCTTTCACTTCAATTGCTCATTCTAGGTGGCACCCTCTTACGATTCTGTGAACCTTCTCTATCCTCGTAAGCATCAACCATGAGATCATGGGAATTTGACATGTATCTACATAGACCCACCTCATTGCCTTAGAACATGTACCACTTTTCACCATCTGATTCACCCTCGAACCGCCAACTCACTATTCGGTTGTTTGCCACATCATCATGAGCCCACAAAATACTGCTAAGTCATCCGCCAAGTCAGCCTCCAAGTCCAAGACACCTTTGTGCATGAGATGCCAAAAGGCCCATTGCTTTTTTGGCATTGTAGTGTGTGAGTGCCCCCATATAAAAACACATGTTGTCTCCACCATCTGATCAATGTGGGATAATGGCCTTGCAACACAACTCACCCTGTTTCTTCTCCTATCACGACGATGTATAGAACCATCCTGAACATCCACAAAACCCAATATTGTCGACTAACAAGATCTCTCCCACACCGACCTTCCAATCGCATTTGCATGAAAGTATTTGTGACCGCTTTCCACCACGAACAGGGAAGAAATAGGTTTGAAACCTACCAAGTATACGGTTTGAAAGTTTCAAGCCTTCTTTTTCTTCACATTTTACATACTGACACTAGATTTTGGGAATGCTAATGGATTAAAAAAATGGTTCCATGTTTTGATAACTCATCAAAGGTACTTGAAAATTGAATGCCAAAATAGGGCATCTTCAACTAATGCACAAAGGACATTTTCACAAAATTTTCAAAAGTGGTAATCTCAAGAATTTGAGAGTACCAACACATCGAATTACCCTAAATTGGCAGGGATGAGTATGCCCAATAGATAATTATATGATAACCCCAACAGTGGTTATATAAGGAGTTAGTTATGTGGCCAAAATACATTAGCCAGAATTGTCATTCTAGCTTTAGGATGATAGTTTTCCCTGAGATACTTACACCTACTGGTTTCAATGAGGCAACATACAACCATGAATATTATGTCTCATATAGTTGTATATGTTCTGTGCAATCCTATTGTTGGAATTAGGAAAGATAGGAACTGAGAGGGGAGGGGTGAATCAATGCCTTCAAAACTTCATTTGTAAACTTTTCAGATCTATAACTGTAAACAGTGATAACCGACCAAAATAACTTGAATCTAATTGCATGAACCAATCATCTATTCAACTTAAGTAAGCAAAAAACATGATATCAATATGACAATCACATAACACAAGTATTTTGGTAACGCATAAACCCTTGTTAGAAGGTAAAAACTGCGGTGGGTATGACACCCACAAATTCTTCACTACTACAGATAGAAAAAGTTTGCATGTTAGGGCTACAAGTTTTGATCACTTCTGGTGATCTCACCTTGTTAGGAGTGACATGTTAGATCAGCTAGATCTACCTAGTTATAGGATTTTAACAACACTAAAGAAGTGTGTACTCGGTTAAGAGATTTACAAAAGACTGTTAAGTCTACTCTGTCAAGAGATTTTATCCAAAAAACTCTATTACAATTGTCAGAAAGCAATAGGCAATTATCTGCTATATGACAACTCAATTGTCTGATACAGATCTATAAGCTCTGATAAAATATCACCTTACTTGTGATGAATCTCTTCTCTGACTCTGCTCGGTACCCTTCTCTGATTCTGTTAATCTGATAATCTTTGTATTCTGTTCTGCTCTGTTAACTGATAGACTTGAAGTTAGGCAATTGCTTCAAGTGCTCCGTGATTCATATATCAACTCACATAAAAAATGATGCGAACACACAAATATATAGTGTTCTATTTTTGCCGCTTTAACAAAATTAGGTTACACAATAGTTATAACCCTAAGATCTACGGTGTACAATAATAACCTAGATCAACTATTACAATAAGGTATACATTACATTTAATGAGTATCTATTACAATAAATGTTCCTCAATCTTGGGAAAATGTTTTATGAATAATTGTAACCGTTTGCATAAAAGTATGTGCCATCTCTGATTACTGTCAGTTCCTGTGATCCTCGGTAAACACTGTATAAACTGCTCGCTATATACTGTGATGCTCGGTGTTTACTGTCTGTCGGTGTCAGTGTTGGTGTCTGTTGGTGCTCGGTAAACTATCTGCTGCTCGGTATATAAGCTTTACCAACTACATTGTTATGCTTTATGGTACCGATTAGCTCAATGCAAGTGACCGACTGATATCTTTACAAACCTTTGGTACTAATGACAACCTTAAATGCTCAATAGAGATAACAATCTCCCCCTTTGGCATTAGTATCAAAACTTTGAATGTATATAGACAAAATTTTCTATATAACATGTATCTCCGCCATATACATATACACACCAAAAAAAATAAAAATTCTAAGTACAGTGTACTCCCCCTCGATGCATGCTCCCGATAATATGTAGTATACATAGCGTTTATGTACATATTTGGCATAACAACTTATACATTGTTTTCCCCCTTTTTGATAGTAATGCCAAATACAAAAAATGAAGTAGTATACTCACATGTCAAAAATTGATGGATGGGTTTTCTACAGTGACGCCAAGAGGTTGTCCCATTCCTCTTTCAAGTTGGTGAGAGCGATGTGCTCAAGACTGACTTGTGCATACATGTCAAAGATGTTATCTAACACCGAAAATTCTGGTGTTGCAACTAGTAGCTCAGCTTTGACAATATGTGCTTCAAAAAATTTTAGGTATGGAATGAGTTCGATTTGCAACTCAATAACCTGATCTGTTATATGCTCTTCTTGTTTCTTCAAATCTGCTATCAACCGCTGGAGTTCCTGAACTTGGTGAATGTGCTTTAAGAAAGCATGAGGCTCGGTGATAGTGGCATTTGTACTCAACTGTATTTCTACTTCCAATCCTTTGATCTTTTCACTGATTTCAATAGTGAATGTGTCTGTAGTACAAAGCTTCAATAAATATTGACAAATTAACTGGGTGATATTTTTTGTCTCGGTGATTACCTCAGATAATTTGACCTTCTATAATGCCACTTCTAGGCTAATTTTCTCTACTAATTTGTGTTGTATCCTGGATTCTACCCTTTCTTCAATTCTTTTTTTTGCATCAATATCCGGGTTATTAATCTTCTCGGCAAGTGTAGCAAGTTGATCTATGATAGGTGTATCCTCATCAATGTTTACCTCAGGTACTACCTGTTGTAGGATATCCCTCACATCGGTTAATACTTCTTTTCATTTGTGTTCTTGCTTCAACTTCTCTTGCGCCGCCTTCTTGGAACATAATTCCCCATATTTACTCAAGTCTTTGGGGCTTAGGGTCCTCGGGTCACACTCAGGGATAATGATCACTTCATCTAGGGTGACCGACCCTTTTCCTTTCTTCTTCTTCTTCGGTGCTATAGGTGATTTCTTCTCAATAATAGCAATAGTCTTATCTCCAAATTAAAGAGTATCCTTCCCAGTTAACACACGGTCTTCCTTGTTCTGCTCCTCGGTAGCTGCAGTCTTGATTGATATGGTAGGAGTCTCAGATGTGGTGTCAAGTGGGATCACCTTTGTTGCCTTTGTTTCTACTGTTTCCTTTTCTTATATGGAAGGTGCCTCTGTATGTGTAGGCTTATCTATCTTTGCAAGTTGTTTAGGTTCTTGTATCTCGATTGTTTCTTTGTTTTTCTCGGGTTTTGAGCCATTGGGTTGTACTTGTGAAATGATCTTAGCTGCTTCTGCAAGTACATGAAGTTTACCTGGTAGTGATGTAAATAGACCTTCGGTGTCTAGTGCTTCATCTTTATTTGGTACAATGTTTACATCTTCATCATCTTGATCATCAGGATCACCATTGGTGATGTCCTCAATGAGTACATCTTCATCAGTTTTCTTCTCTAGTTGTATTTCAACTTTATCCGGTGCATCCTGTGAAATTATTATTTCTTCCTTGTCCTCGGTGATATCAATTGCCTCTATAACTGATATACCGGTATTCTTTGGTTTCTTGGTTGTTCCCTCATCAATACAAATACCTTTACCTTTAGAATTTTGTCTCTTCTTAGACAGGTTCAAGAATGCTTCTTGCTCAGCTTTTTCTTCGGCCTTCAAAATTGATGTCCATATAGAATCTATTGTGATATCCATATCTGCCACATTGTCATCCATAATCATCAAGGCTCTATTCTTGATCATAAATTTTTCTTGGTATTTGGTCAAGTATTCACTCACCTCTCCAAAGCTTAAATGTGTGGCTACCCAAACTAGAGAGAGTTCTCTCTTTCTCTTCTCAGTGTCTAGTGCAATAGCCCATTTTTCAGTAATTGTATCATCCAATTTCTTTGGTAATGCACAGGCAAATTCCATTGGAACTTTCTTGAATTTGATCATCATTTGGATGACAGCCTCTTCAATCTTGGTTTGATCTTCTTTTGTCATTTTGTCAAATCTGTCTAGTAAGGGATCAGTGAGGTCTCAATGTTCAATTATGTCTTCAATGATTTCATCTATTACTTTTGCCTTATGAATGACCACTTTGAATTGATTGACATCATCTTTTGTCTTAGTTTCCTCAAGATCTTCTTTATTTCTTATGTATTTTCTCCTTTTCTTTGGTGCCTCAGCTACAACCTTGTTCTTTCTCTTAATGTATTTCCTTGTCGGTGTAGCTGCTCTCCTTTTTGTTACTTTCTCTGTTTCGTCCTTACCAATTGGTGGTGTTGTAGTTGACGATCATGTCTTCATGCCTTCATGTATAGGTGACTGCTTCTTTATAGGAATTTCAGGTGGAGGAACCGATGTAGGATCTTCTTCTTTGTCAGACTCAGTCTCCTCACTATCATATGGTTTGTTAGCTAGCTGTAACTGACCTTCGATTTCCTATTCAACTGGTGTCTCTTTAGATGTGTCAGACCCATCTCCATATTTAGCAGTGAGATTTTTCTTCATTTTCTTTACTTTTCTAGTTATTTTACCGATCTCAATATTTGTTGAAATTCTAGACTTGGCTTCTTCATATACTCTGAGCCTAGTGGCAATGGGATCCTTCGGTAATGTAAGTAGTGCATTAATAGATTTCAAGGTGAAATCATGGTTTATTTCATATCCCATTGATGCCAACCATTTTATCCTTGGTTCAACTACTTTTATCAATGTATAATTTGTGTTGACTACAAAACATATGTCATTCTCAAATTTCTGAACTAATTCCCTCAGAATTCTTCTTCATTTATGCATTTTAGACTGAAACTCTTTGAAGTATGCATTAAACTCTAAATTCAATGTATCTTCTAACTTATTCATCATTTCACCAATTTGCTTTGTTATCGGTATATCTGGTATCCAGTTTACTTTACCGATGCCAGGTACAAATTTTTGTAGATAGAAAAATATGCATGCAAGTAGAGATCCGAACTTACATGTGTTAGACTTCTTTTTCTTTATGGTCTTCATATTCTCCTAAAGTTGATGAAACAATACCTCGACAAGATCAACCTGGTGACCTTTTATCACAATTTTGTGCGCCATGTCTACTGGGCTGCAGGATACGTTGTTGAGTCTGCTTGATTGAAATAGATTCTACTCGATCACATGTGCTGCAAATTTGGCTGTTGGGTCTTTGATTGTCGAAATCTTCAATGCTCGACTGTCCCATTGTGCTCTAGTAAAATTCTCAACATTCAGTCGTGATGAACTACGGAAAGCCTTAGCTTTGTCGGTTGTAGGGAGCCCAGTAACCCTACTGATCATTTTCTTGTTGACCTCAATTGGTTTGTCCAGCCATAATTTGTCATCATGATACTGGCTCATAATGATTCTTATCCAATCAGATTTAAATGATTGCGGAAAGTGTATAAAACATGATAACCCTGATTCCTTAATCTTCTTGAAATTTGATTTCATTTTTCCATTGAGGCCACAGAGTTGTTGATATGCTGCAACAGTTTCAAAATCTCCAACTTCTTTGATTTTGCAATGAATATATGATCTTACATCTTCTGTTAATAAAACACTTTCTGGTATGCTCAAAAAAGCGCCCATGGTATCTATTTGTGCTGCGACTTTAGGATGTGGATTAAACTTAGGTTTGTCAAAGTTTTCCCTCATAATTAGATTAGCTTCCTCCTCAACACTTTTTGATTTGCTTGCAGACGATGTTGATGCCATAAATTGATTCTAGGGTTTCGGCAAGCAACAGGATAAAAAGATGTTTGATCACAAATGAACTTACTCGGTATCATGAAGAGTGATGTCGGTTCGATCTAACGTAGCCTTGAATCCTTCTGAAAAACTTTTAGCTCGAACTCTGCTATTTAAATTCTCTGCTCTTCGAAATCACAATGCAAAAATGAACTCTATTCTTGTGTATTTATAGACTTTTCGATATTCCCGCTCAAACTTTCCTGCACTAAATGCTTGATCTAACTTTTGGTATGAAACAACTGTCAGCTCGGTGACACTAAAATTTTCATCCGCTCGGTTAACATAGAATTTCTTCATCGGTTGATACATGTGCTCGGTTAACCTTAGATAGTGATTGTTGATGGATAACCAACTCTCGGTCTCTCTTTTACCGACTGTATAACATTGTTAGCTCATAACATATAAACCATAGTGCATCTTTATTCATGCTGATTTGGTATTAGTACATCATGTATAAGGAACTGTATGTAAAATGTGATCATTTGAAATGTTAGTCCCATACATACCTATTTCACCTTAAGTGGAGGTACCGATGTCACCCAATCCAGTGGATGAGGTTTCACCGACAGTGTTACTTGACTCAACATTCTCATTGGATGCCTTCTTCCACATAGTGTTCCTTAACTTTGTGATATCTGTAATAGTATATCCATTTTCAAATATATGGTTTTCATCTGGTGCTCGATCTCTACAATTCTTGCTTAAATGACCGACCTTATGACAGTGCATACACACCATGCCAGTGCTTGTCTAGCTTCTTGATTGTCCAATCCAACTCTTTCTATAACAATTTGCTGCAATGTGCCCATATCGACCACATACAACACAATTAGTCCATGTATTATAATCCCAAACATAAGAGTTACCTTGTCTCTTCAGTTGATATGGCCTTCATTGTGGTTTCTCCTTAGGTGTCCAGACTTGTTTCAATTTCGCATTACATTCATGTGCAGTGTGTCCATGCTTGTTGCAGGTGTAGCATATTTTCTCCACAGTAGTATTGTTAGAAATATCATTCTGTTTAGCTCTGTACTCATAGGCTGCATGTCTAAACTTACCATAGTAGTAATAGTATCCATTGAACTTAGGAGTAACAGGAGGTTTACCTTGTGCTTTTCTTCTACACACATTAGATGTATGTCCCAGTTTTCCACAGTGATAACATGCCAACACTTTAGGTTTCTGATTTTGACTGATGTTGACTTGTTCAGCTTGTTGTGATGTTTCTCCTTTACCGGTGTAGCCTATACCGGCTTTACTTCCAAATCTTCTTTAATTGGTCAGAAAGTCATCAATCTTCTTAGAGCTATCCTCAGCAAGTTTCTTCATTTCATTTTGCTGCTGTTGATTTTTCACTTCATTTCTCAGCTTCTCGTTCTCTTCTCTAAGACTTGCAACATCTTCTAGTCTTCTTGACAATTCTGCATTCACTCGGTTTACTTCTTGATTCACAGTCATCATTTGATTAGTTATTTGGAAATGTCAGTCAGTGAGTCTTTGTATCTCACTTTCTTTAGCTTGAAGTTGATCAGTCATATGTCTTCGGTCATCAATAGCTAGATTCTGTTCTTGCTTGGCTTGATTTTCTTTGTTCATTATTTCTATCATTCTCACCATCTGAGATTCTTGACTGATTTTTAGTGCTTTCACCTGATCAGTTAAATGTTGATTCTTTTTAGATAGATTAGTGATTATGCTTTTAGATCCATCAGAGATGCTTCCATAACTAGATCCAATATGCTCAAACATTTCATCAATAGGTTCTTCATGGTAATCAATCTCATTCTGTAGAATAGCTATGTTCTTCCTTTCAGCCAGTAATTTCTTTAGTCCTTCCTTGGCTTGCTTATATTGTTCCACAAACATTTGCATTTGTATCTTCTAATTCTCAATAGTCTTGTCAAGCTTGTATCTCTCCATGACTTAGATCTTTAGCCTTCAATGGTTAAACTATTCAATAAGAGAACTGCACTCTGAAACCAATTGTTGGAATTAGGAAAGATAGGAACTAAGAGGGGAGGGGTGAATCAGTGCCTTCAAAACTTCACTTGTAAACTTTTTAGATCTATAACTGTAAATAGTGATAACCAACCAAAATAACTTGAATCTAATTGCATGAACCAACACTAGTACAAAAACAACAAAATTAGACTAAAAAAACTATTAAAAATTGCATATAGATGACTAATTTTGATCACATGACCATTAATAGTTTATTACCAGTCATTTATAACACCACCAAATTTGTGACTAAACAAATTTTAGTCATATGTTGATTGTTTTGAATGATCAGTTTGGTAGTATTTTTACTCATTAATTAGTCATTTGTTGTTATTAATTGGTCATTTATTTAGTCTTGATAGTCATTTATTTAATCAATTTGGTAGTATTTTTACTCATTAATTTAGTCAGTTGAGTTGTTAATTGGTCATTCATTTAGCCATCATATCCATTTATTTAATCATTATAATCATATATTTAGTCATTACATTAGTTATATTTTTTGACATTAATTTAGCCATACATTTAATCATTGTTTAGTCATATATTTAGTCCTTGATGTAGTAATATTAAGGCACGATGGAATCGAACCACCATCTTCCTACTTGTAATGTAGGTGCTCTTCCATTGAGCTAGTACCCTTTGAAGAATATTCATCACAACCTACACAATAGGAGTATAAAAACCTTACAATTTAATCCGAAAATGACCTTAATAAATTATATTCAACATGGATGTTATTATAACCAAAATATTATAGGATGCCATCGACTGGAATCTTCCGTGTTGTTATACTACTGTCACTACTTTAATGATTAATTTCATTGCTTTTGTATTGCTATCATGATATATTAATTGCTGCCACTGTAATGCTGTCATGATATATTTAACAGTCCTTTTTTAGTCATGAATGCTTTTTTATTTAACATTACAAAAACTTGCCTTGTCTGTGAGGTGGTTGAGTGACATCTTAGACATCCCTAAGCATGTTAGGGACTGCCAAACGTCTGTGATGTTTCCTATTACTGCAACACATTTTTGGAAACATTTCAAAAATCATTTCAAAAATTTGAAGATTTTTGAGATTGTTAGGGGATGCCGCCATCCTGCCATACCAGAAACGCCATTGGAGATCAGGATGGTAGGTTGAGGGATGGGAAAACACCTACGTGTAACACATAATTCTCCACTAGCAAATAGAATCATCCAATTTAAGCTACTAGATGACCATAACAAGCTTTCTTTCTCATGGTTATGGCCTTGCATGCCTCAGCCCAGTTCAAGTTAATTATATCAAACTGGCGACTACTGATATTAAAATTGGTGAGCTGGTGACAATCGTAGGGATTACAATGAAATAATATTAATGTTAGGATTAATATTATAAATTAACTAGGTCACAAGATGTGTCCTCTGATATTTTTAGAAAATACTCAGAAATTTCAGTCACTGACAGGCAATTTAACTAGCTTTTCAACATTGCTTAAAGTGCTAGGGATTAATCTATTGTTGGAATTTGCGTAGCACATTTTTCCTTCAAGTGAGAACATCCACTGGAGAATAAACCTATAAGTTTATAACTAATACATTATACAATGATGAATTCTATAATGAGTACATTTTTTTAACAACATCATAAAATTTTAAAAAATTACAAACGAATGGTTTTAAAATAGTCTCCATACCGTTCTATTATTACAGCACAGTGCATCTTCTACTTCGCATGTGAACTGTTGGGTTGAAAGCCCAGCTTATAGTAGTTGGACTGCTGCAATTGCAGGTATCTTCTCTCGCAATTTCTGTGTTATAGCAACACGGACAGTCATTACTTCAGCTGCAGGCCCACTAATCCAAACCTTCACAACAGGACCATCAATCCTAGCTACTTCAATCTCTCCGCCCCCAGTGCCTGCTAGATAGGGCCTTAATCTACAAGAATCTGTGACAAAATCAATGAATAAGTGGAAGTGTGGAACAACTTGCAAGCAAATGGGAGTGTGAATTACTTTCTACATATTCTTAGTATTGTTTTCCATAAATGAAAATGGTTCAAGATTTGAAACATGAGTAGAAAGAAAACTCACACCTATTTACACAAATTTTCCAAGTGGTATTCTCTTGCTAAAATTGAGATTCATAATTCACTTCATCATTATATTGAAGACAACGCTCGTCTCAATTTAAAAATAATTACAAAAATGGAAGCCTCTACAAAGAACACTGAAAAACTCAACTACTCATTCATATAGCGATTGCAAAAGCAGTTTCAATATGCTCAATACTTACAACACAAATCTCATTGATGGTAACTAAAAGTAGTAGAGCAATCTGTGTATCGCTGAAATACTTTGATCAGAACACTATTGGGGATTTATATGAGTGGAAAACATGACATTGTTAGTGGACAGGCTGTAACAGTAGCCAACTCAAGATCATATACAAAAATAAAGAAGATTCAACTCAAATGCTAAAGCTAATGTGGTAGAAAGAATATTTCTATTACAATGGTCATTTAATCTTTATTCAACATAATAATAGTCGAGCCACATTTATCTGTGCAATCTTACACATTATTGACTTGACTTCAATCAAATGCTATCAAGTTGATGAAATACCTGCAATCTACACAAGGTACCTCAAATGAATCGAGCAGTCTATATATAATGAGTGAATGAGAGTTGATTAAATTTCTGGGGGTGTTCAATAAATGATAAAGAGTCATGATCTCTCCCAGAAAATAGTACCTTAATAAGAGCCTTTGATAGTTGTAATATGCATCTTGTTTTACCGGTTAACATGCCTGCTCCTTGCATCCATCAGAGATAGTGTCTGTTAAATATGTGATGGTTGACCAATTCTTACCTAGTCAAATCAAAATAATGAGCAATTAAATGTTGAATACTTTGAACTTCTCATTTTGGTAGAAAACTTATTAGTAGAATTCAGAAGCACTTTTTATGATTAATTTTTTCGAGAAGGTATTTAAGACCCAAAAGCACAGTTGTTGCAAGCATTTATGATTTCCTATCATGGTATTACAACATCAGTATATATTCTAAGATACCGATGTGTCCAGGTATACCCTGGAAGCGGAAGAAGATGTGAACGGATGCTAGATCCATCCGGATATCCCGCGAGTGCTGGTAGGAAGCCAACAAATGCAAAATCACATCCAAGATTTATACAAATATAACATTTAAGTATATTTCTTATACTTTAAGTTATATTTGTATAAATACAAGTTTGGGCCACTTCAGGATGTTTGGGATAGGTTTCAACTTCATAGGAGTTAAGGTGCAGATTCTAGATTTTGGGGGTTTTTCAACAATTTCAGTACTTAGCCAAATTTCAGGATTCAACGCACCTTCAGCAAAGCTATCTCCCACAACTTATGTTGACATTCTATGACCAAAATGAAGTTGGAACAACGATTTCCTAAAGGTTTGAACTTGTTTCATCACAAATCCTTTGGTTTCAATTTCACATTCCCAAAAAACTTAGCCTATTTCTCACCAAAATAAATCATCCACTCATTGCCATAATCGAATTTCTCCTTTGATTGCACCAATTCTAATCTCCACTCGCAAGAGCTTGAACCTTACCACTCAAGAATTTGAACCTCAAGTTGAGAAATTGTGAAGAATTCCAGAATTTGAATAGATGGTTGGCATATTCCTCTGTGTCTGGGTGAGTTATAAACTCCACAATTTGAGACTACTGAATCACCAATTGGAAATATTCTCTTTGAATGAAAATCAGCAAATGAGAAAACATGCAAGGTAACTATGGAGGATTCCCCCCCGCCCTCCTTCAAAGTTCGGACTATAATTAGGATTGTAGAAATCACAATCCAATTCATTAATATTCATGAGTCTTAACTCCATCTTAACACCCTAAGATTATTTTAACCACTTCCATTAAACTTCTCCTCCCAATTGTGTTATAGACAAAATCCAATAAGTAGTTTACTTTGTACCTACCAAGCTAGTATGCGTCTCTTTGATCTTGATCTAAAATTATCTACTTTGTGGTGGTCTAAGTTTCAGCAATACTTGTAAGTTGGAGGGAAATATATTTTCCCTTCATTCCATCCGGTGAATATACACCCTACTTTCTTCTCACTGCAAAGCTTCCATGGAGAATACCAGATTTGATTCAGTTCACAAATGTCATTACTATGTTAAGAAATTAATTATTTTAGTTTCATTCAAACCCCAATAGAAATCAGCTCCTTCACGATAATAAATTTCCTGAAAATCATGTTCATACTTGATCTTTCTCCAACAGAGACTCCTAATCACTCTTTTCCAATAGTCTTTTAGTTTCAGCATAGCGAAGTGAAAGGCGATAATTCAAATCTCCAAGCCAGATTATTTGACTGCCAAACAGAACCACACAACATATCTTACAAAGCAAATTATCTTTATGTTCCTGTGTATACTGATCTATTTTAACAAGTTAACACATAAAATCAAATTTCCACCTATGCCTATCATTGCATTAGAGTATTGGGGTAAACAATTGAAACATACTCATGCTCCAAAATGCTTTCAGGTGATTTCTTTACCAACGACTCAATGGCTTGTGGAAATCATGTCTTCTTTAAGATCTCTATGACATCAGAGTTCCTCCTCATCTCATCACCTCCCTTCTGTCTTGATGTCAAATGAGTGCAGACAAAGAAAAAGCTTGTCTGATGATATAACATGCTAATGGAAATAGAACCCTATAAACATTTAAGAACACCCATTAAAGAGGTATTTACTGGCCAACCACTGTTCTTAATTACAAGAATTTGTTCAAAATAAGCTCAGTGATCCATGTTTAATTGCTTTCACTTGCAGGGATTTTGGCATATCATTCAAGTAATAACGGACATACCCTTGGAATTCTGGTTGGAAATCACACATCTGTTTATAAAATAATGGATCTCAACAATATGAGGCATGATAAAAAGAAAGTAAAGAAAATAGATATAAATATAACAGCTGAAGCAGCAACAACAGGAATATTGTTTTGTTACCTTGTTTCTTAGGTAGCCCATTAGCCCCCACCCAACACAAGAGACTTTTACATCTCTGACATGTTGTCTCAAATCACCATGCACCCAGACACAGTGGAATATGCCAACCTTATCACTGTCTGGAATGCCATCAAATAAAGATGGCTTGATCCACCCTTCAACAAGAAGCCACCCAAAGATAGTTTCTCTCCAAATTAGTAAGTGCAAGTACCCGAAACTCAATTGAAGAAGAGAAAATGACAGAGGGTAAAACATTCTTAGTAATTAAGACTGTGTTGTGTTGTGTTATATTAAGATTAGTGATATTGCTATCAAGATTCAACTATCTATTCAACTGTTTGATCAAGGTTTCACTTTTTAAAGCATATGATGGATGTCATATTTGTGATATATGAGCAGGTGTTTGGTAGTATTTGCGCTACATCTACAGGATTAGATTTAGGAAAGGAAGGGCCTTTGATCCACACTGGATCTTGTATAGCATCCCTAATGGGGCAGGGGGGCTCAAGACGTTATCATCTCACATGGAGATGGCTAAGGTTCTTCAAGAATGATCGAGATAGAAGAGATATAACATGTGGCGCTGTTGCAGGTGTGGCTGCAGCCTTCTGTGCACCCATTGGTGGTGTGCTCTTTACATTTGAGGAAATAGCAACCTGCTAAGATCATTTTTGTGCATTATCTCTAGTGTAACATGAAACTTTAGTTCCATTATAATTTGATCAAGAAGAGCTATCCAGTGGGCACTACACTAAATTTTAGAATTCATTATCATCTAGATCCAAGGAACAATTGAGAGGAAAGTACACTAAGTTGTAGAATCCAATATGGTCCAGGTCTGAGGAGCAATCCAGTGGGAAATATAATGAATTGTAGAGCAATACAGTTCAGATGAGGATTGTCAAGAAGATGAGAAAGTAGAGGAGGAAGAGGAGATGGATGAAGATCAACTATAAAGAGGTAGAGGAATAACGACCAAAGTGCAAATAAAAATAGGAAATTATTCAAGAAATGGGGGGTTACTAGTATTTGGCTGAAGAGTTTCCTAATATATTAAGAGGTTCTATTTGCAGGAAATGGTAACAGAAACATTAATAGATATAATAGTTTCAATACAAAGTACTATTATTTTCAATGAATATAACAATGATATGATTCAAAAAAATTGTCAATCAAAGGAAAAGAAATAAGTCAAAATTAAAGGGGACTATAAGCCCAACATATGCCTCATGCCATGATTCATGGTTCACAACTGCCAACTGCACATTCTCATGGTAGTGAACATCCTAATCTAGCTTAAAATTTTCTCCCTATTTGGACTGTGTGGAAACTTCTTTCTTCACCTTTCATAGTCTAGACTACCTTATGGGTGCCTTCCACATGTGTGTCTAATAGAAGAGAATTGTCAATCTGGTGAAACTCACAAATTTCCTGAAGAATTTCCTAGTCTTAAATGAATGTCTTAAAATGCCATCTTGTGTAGTAGTCATGGTACGTGTAAGACAATTTAATACCAAGTGTAAATTAGTCAATTTTGAGAGATCCATAAAGACATGGGAATGGTGCCAGATAAGTTGTTTACAGAAAGGTAAAGAACTTGCAAACAAGTGAGCATGCCTAGTTCAGATGGAATGGTACTTGTGAGATTGTATATTGCTAAGTATAAATCTCTCAATTTTGAGAGATTTCATCAATAGGTGAGAATGTTGCTTGATAAATTAATTACCTCAAGGAAAAGAGCTTTTAGGTGAGTGAGTAGTAGCACACCTAATTGAGATGGAATGGTGCCTGTGAAATGGTTTTCTCCCAAATATAAATCAACTAAGGTTGACAAATTTCCTAAAGAAAGGGGAATAGTTCCTTTGAGGTTGTTTATTCCTAACTAAAGATACTTCAGACTTGTGAAATGACCTGTCTCATGTGAATATCTACACAAATATGATAGTAAATAATGTGGTGTAGATATATATTAGAATGGTCCATAGTAGGCAACTATCAAATGCTTCACAATAGTTCTAAATTGTTATATCTATTGTGTACTAGAAATATTTATGATGCTCATACTTGCATCACCAGAGACATGATTTATTGAATCAATTATAAATAGCCATTCACATCCTTTCAATTTTATTGAATAACAAAATAGCCCACACATTGAACATATTTTTATAAATCAACATTTTGAGAAATCAACTCCACTCTACTAAATCAATAAATCTTCCACTAATTTTTACCTTGATCAGTAAATAGGATCCAAAAATATAGAAAACATGTCAAAGTCTAATAATTGCGAGAGGCTACCATATATGACCATAGAGGATAAAAAGTAGACAGTCTACAAACTACATAATTTAAACCTTATATCTTAAAAAGCTATACAAAGACAAAATTTAGCATTTTTAAAATTTTGGCGCAGCAAAAAGAAGGCAGAGAAAAAAGTGAGGGAGAAAGAAAGAGAGACCACAAAAGTGACATAGATGGTATGTTCTAGTCAATCTTCAAATCAGGATATTCTAAATTTTGGTCTATACAGGCGGTTGGGCACAGGTCTTAGGACTGCAGAGTTATCATCTCTTCTCAGATGCCATTTGCAAAGCTGAAGAAAGAAGAGTATGATAAATTGTCAGAAATATTTGGTCTTTCTTTCCTTATCTGTTTATAATTTTATACAGTACAATAAATTGGACAATTCTGCCTGTTTATGTCATTGTACAGCACCTCACGTTATCTTCTTTGTATTATAAATGCTATTTTCTTTCTTTAGCAAAGCTACTTATTCATTATACTTGTGCCTTGGGGGCATCTATTTCTCACAAAACATCATCATCCATTCTTGCTGAATTGAATTTTGATTATATTTGAAATAGGAAATCTCAACCTTCTTATCAAAAGCTTAAAACGTTAGATTTTTTTCAATCTGTTTCATTTTCAGTATTTCTCCTTAGTTCTACTTCTAAACATCTGAGGAGTCTAAGATCTATTTTTGGGGCAACCATTGGTATAATGATGTAATCAAAATCCAGTTGCATCTTTAAAGGTTTTGATTATCCAAAAAAAATTGTTTCAAATCAGAATGTGAATAAGGTTGAGTCATCTTATACCAAATAGATTCTATGGTGTTGCCTTGCATTTTGATGACTTTGTTCTGCCTTGCTTATTTTGGAATTTTTACAACATAAATTTAAGGAAAAATGCAAGAATATAGGGAATTTAACATTGAAAGAAGCATATTAGCTATGGTGTTGGAGGACGCAAACTTAATTCATAAGCTCAAGTGAGATCCCTTATGGTTGAACAAGAAGCAAGCATTTACTTCAATAGAATTCTACTATTAATGAGAGTATTGGGCATACTTATCTAGATTCAACCTAGGTTTGTACCAATGCCAATGTTGATTCGTGCAATTGCAAAAAATGTCTGTCAAAATTACAGTCATCTTAAAAGTGGAAAGAGTTTGTAGAAAAAATATTAGTGAGCCCTATTAAAGAAAAATTTGTTTAAGCTAAAATGAATCAGTACAGATATGGCTACAAATTTTTATTCAATAAAATTGATTGATAGCTGGAGATCTAATTTGATTCATAAATAAGAAATAATTTGATTTGAGTATAGTTATCACAAAGGTACTATAATTTTATTAGTACATTTTCCCAAACCCTCAATAGAAAAATCTATAGATATGAGTAAAACTAAATGCCCAACCCCAGAGAGAGCTCACAAAGGAGTGACCACTCAACCTTAGGTAATGGTTGTGGGTTTCAAATTTCATCAATAGAAGATAATTTCGGATCAAGAAACTCCACTACTTGACCAGTCTAGTAGTAATGGAAGCATTCAACACCAGTTCTTTGATTTTCTTGCATCTTATCTAGAGAACATAAATCCAAGGGATCAGCAACAGCAACAATAGAGGCTTCTGATAAGGAAATCTCTAAGTAATAACAGTGTTAATGGTGGAAATGCCACAATTGGTGATAGTGTTAAATTACCAGTAAGAAGTGCTACAAAGTACACTAATAGTAGCATGAAACATTATAACATTTCAACTTCATCTTCGCAGTGGCAGCATAATGGAAATTCATCCAGACATTGCGGTTGCGGTTGCAGTAGAACCCACCTTAGTAAATCAGTATGCTCCAATGCAAAATGATAAGTAGCAGAAAAAATATTAGCTTATTGAAGATCCAGCAAATGAGAACATACAAAATTGTTCTAAACTAATCACCATTACACAAAGGGACAGCCAGCAAAATAATTAACTAATTACATATTTTGATTTCTAATAGAGTACATTTCCAAATAGTGAGGCGATAGAAAGTTGGTGCCACTTTGCCAAGCATTATAGAATTGTGATAACTTTCTTTCCCTTTTATTTATTAAACAATAGAATTTTACAGTTATTAGTAGATTTTAATATTTTTCTAAAGAAAACTCTGTAATTTAGGGATATGCCATATCCTTACATGATTGATTTTGGGATGGGGAGTGAAGATTGGCTCAAGGGAATCCTAGTAGAGCAATTATTCTTAGTTTGGTTTCAGATTTTAATGATAAAAATATAAATGTTGTTACATATTTCTTGAAAACACAGTTTCCACTATTGTTTATGTACATTTTGAAGGCACTTTAAAGAAAAACTTTTTAATTTGAAGATATGCCATATTGAATTACATGATTGATTTCTGGAAGACCTAGTCCAGGGAATTCTAGTAGAACAATTATTTCTAATTTTGATGATAAAAGTAAAAATAAGCCATAATTTGAAAAAAAAAACACAGAGAAATATGGACATAAAACCTAATTATGTAGATTCCCACTAAAGGGGTAGAGCATAGCAGCTTGCTTGTAATAATTGTCAGCCATAGTCCAATCAGGGCCTTTTGCATTGTCTATAGCAAAGAGTTCCTTGTATCTGGCCAAATCCCCTAAATATATAAACAGTCTATGACAAGAAATGGTATGGGGATTGGAACCCTAGCCTTTCAAACACAATAAACCCTCCCCTGGTGAGGCTGTGTGGGGAGGAGAATATTTTTCCCTCAATTTAACAATAAGAGAGTGAAAATAAATAAGAGAGTGAAAAAAACTAAATGTCTTCTCCAAAAAATATCTTACGGAATTGGCGATGCGAGATCCATGGTGGTGGTTGTAGGGTTTTTGTAGAACCCACAAGTGCATCGAAGGTGGGGAGGAAATGATCTTGGGCTTCACAGTTGGTGCCGACAAGAGCTCTTACCATGAACACATTAAACTTTTGTGCAATGTGGTAGGAATTTACGAGCATCCCACCCGCACATTTTGCATCTGCGTCGCTCTTTCTGCAGGTGCATCTCAATTTTCTAGGTGGGCCTCAAAGACTGGAAAATCCCTCCAAGAGCTCACAGAGGAGGAACCTTTCTCAAGCCCTATTTGAGATAATTAATGACCCGACTGAGGTGAAAGCTTCTATGCCCAAATCAGGGACCCCTAAAATACCAGGAAAAATTGTGAAAAGACCAATATCGAATAGAACGGCAATGAAATGAATCCAAAAAATCTCATTTACCTCAAGATGATTCTCTTTCAACGATGTCAATGAGAAATTATGTGCAGAGCTTGAAGAAGAAACCCTACAGAGACATACCAAAAACTCATTTCCTAAATACCAAAAATTCATTTCCTGAATACCAAAAAATATCCTAAAAATTAATCTCCCTCCATTTCCCTTGCCGCCTATTTGAAAAGGTTTCTTTTGTCTTAAATTTTAATTGAAGACAATAAAAATATTTTAAATTTTAAAATTAACATAATGAAAATAATAAGTTAAATTTTTAAGACAAAATATCAATTGTGTCTTTAAAAAATGTCTTAAATCATCCTCTTATGTAGTAGTGTGTTTTTCTTTGATTGCAGTGGAATGGGGATGGGTTAGGGGTATTCACCATTTTTTTTGTTTTGATTGCAGTGGAATGGGGATAGATCTTCCCACACATAAACCACAACACCAAATGGCAATAAAAACTATCAACAAATTGTCGTATGAGCATGATCTAGTAAATGCAGTACTAACTTCATACCTGCCAAGCACCATGGAGAATGTGTATAGTGGGGTAAAAGAATTGCAATGTGAAGGAAGGAGCCACAGAAATTGGTAGCTGCAGTATATACGAGGCCATAATCTAAACCGATATGATGGGTAGCAGTAATGCCTACATGAAAACTATACTTCAAGAGACAGAACAGACTTCCATCGATTATGAATAAAATACAAAGTAAAAACAAAAATGGTTGAAAAAAAACCATAGAAATACAAATGGGCATTGGTTGAATCGACCATACCTTAAAAAAACTGCAATCAGAGACCTAGTGAAGAATCCTCAATTTCCACAGCCGATCCTCCAAAATATCCCCTTCTATGAAATGGTCTATATCTGAATGCACTCTGCAATTAATTATTCCATTATGATATTCCTCCATCTACCTATTCCGCCTTTCTCAACCTTTGATTATGGAATGACTTGAAATTATGCATGCACATTAGATCACTGTCATAGCTACCTCTCTTGTCAATTCATGGAGTGTGTTTGATCAACCATAGCTACCTCTCTTGTCTCTATTTACGACGTGAAACCCCTGCATACCTAGTCGTAACTTACCCATGAAACCCATGATAGATGCATCTTATTGATGTCTCCATAGTTTCAGTTCCGCGCCATTGCAAGATGAGTTCAACGCCATGAGTGCACAGGAAAAGTGAAGTTTTACTTTACAGGTTTAAAGAAGAGTTTTATTTAACAAAAGTCATTTAAGGGGAAATTAATATTTTTCTTTCCCGCTAAAATTTTCAATTTTTATTTTGTCATCATAGAGAAGAAATCAAATATATTAATAAAAAAAAAATTAAAAAAATTAAAAATTAAAAAGTTAAAGATAAAATAATTTTTTGTCTTAAACTAACCTCTCAAAACCACCACCTATGTAGTAGTGACATGTGCAAGATCTTGCAATGTGAAGTCAAAAACTCATCCACGGGTTGACAGACCTCTGCGACATTGGTTCTCAGTCCATACTCAACCTATCTTGACAAAAATGAAAATAGATAATCAGAATTTGAGAAATTCATACCTTCCACATTGAACTGAATCGCTGAGACTCGAACCATCATCGCCAATCCTTCTATACAAAAAGCTCTAAAATGCTAAATCCCTAAATACCCCAAAAAAACAAATAGAATTTTTTTATTTATTTTTTATTTATTTACATATCCCTTTTAAAATATATATTTTTTAAATTATCATTTGGGTAAATTTTTATTTATTTTCTTTTATAGCTAATTCTTTTTTATATTAAAATAATTAATATTTTTATTATAAATTTATTATATCATAATAATTTAACTTTAAATAAATATATAATTTAATAGTATTAATTTTGTTCTTATTTTTCTTTTAGCAATAAATATTTACATAATATTTTGTTTTAAGAAGAAAATTAATAAACACAAAATGTTTAGTCATATTTAACATAATTTTAAATTTTATTATAAGAACTAATATAAATTTAAAAAAGCTCGAATTCAGCTTCAAACCTAAGCGTAACTTAAACATTATCTTCTAATTTTAACCTTAGCTTATATTAACCCTAATCTTAGCTACAATTTAAAGATGGTTCATTTAAAAAAAAAAATTAATCAAATTATTTTGAAAAATAAATTTTCAATGATTCATTTAAAATTTAATCATTCTATTTAATTTTGTAATATTATCAAATATTCACTAAAGACAAAGAAATTTCCATCACAAAAGAAAATGAGATATAGATTTTAATAAGTTCAAACAAATTTATTAAATACATGTCATATTTGAACTCGAGGATACAATGTATGAACCAAAATATAATGAATCATATGATTTGCAACTAGAGGTAGTGTCCAGTTGGTTAGTCGTAATTACAAATAAAAGAAATTAAGAGAGAGAAAAATCAAATATATAATGGTGAAAACTACTATGTGATAATATTGATCATGAAAAAATAAAAATAATCTAGGTTAGTCTTGTCCTAAAGTTTGGAGTTATATTAACAACATGAATAGTGCCAACAAAAATAGAGACTAGTTAGCTATTACTTAGTAATTTATTTATTCATGCATTTTTTGTTTAGGTGACTAATTATTTAGTCATGTATTTAGTCATGTATTTGGTCATTTTTAGTCATTTTTATTTGTCTAACCTTGTGATTTTATTAGATAACCAAATTAGTCATATATTTAGTCATTTATACTTGTGAAGTGCAAAAAATTAGTAGAACATGATCAGTTTTAGTCATGTGACTAAAAATTTTAGTCATGTAGTCACATATTTGCCAAAATGTACAAGTGCAATCATCTATTCAACTTAAGTAATCAAACAACATGATATCAATATGACAATCACATAACACAAGTATTTTGGTAACGCAAAAACCCTTGTTAGAAGGTAAAAACTGTGGTGGGGATGACACCCACAAATTCTTCACTACTGCAGATAGAAAAGGTTTGCCTGTTAGGGCTACAAGTTTTGATCACTTCTGGTGATCTCACCCTGTTAGGAGTGACATGTTAGATCAACTAGATCTACCTAGTTATAGGATTTTAACAACACTAAAGAAGTGTGTACTCGGTTAAGAGATTTACAAAAGACTGTTAAGTCTACTCTGTCAAAAGATTTTATCCAAAAAACTCTATTACAATTGTCAGAAAGCAATAGGCAATTATCTGCTATAAGACAACTCAATTGTATGATATAGATCTATAAAATTTGATAAAATATCACCTTACTTGTGATAAATCTCTTCTCTGACTCTGCTCGGTACCCTTCTCTGATTTTGTTAATCTGATAATCTCTGTATTATGTTCTGCTCTGTTAACTGATAGACTTGAAGTTAGGCAATTGCTTCAAGTGATCTGTATTCATATATCAGCTCACATCAAAAATGATGCGAACACACAAATATGTAGTGTTCTATTTTTGCCGCTTTAACAAAATTAGGTTACACAATAGTTATAACCCTAAGATCTACGGTGTACAATAATAACCTAGATCAACTATTACAATAAGATAGACATTAGATAGACATTACATTTAATGAGTATCTATTACAATAAATGTTCCTCGATCTTGGTAAATTTTTTTATGAATCATTGTAACCGTTTGCATAGAAGTATGTGCCATCTCTGATTACTATGTTGTTTCTTGTGATCCTTGGTAAACACTGTATAAACTACTCGGTGTATACTGCGATGCTCGGTGTTTACTGTCTGTCGATGTCGGTGTCGGTGTTTGCTGGTGCTCAGTAAACTGTCTGCTGCTTGGTATATAAGCTTTACCGACTACACTATTCTGCTTTATGTTACCGATTAGCTCAATGCAAGTGACCGACTGATATCTTTACAAACCTTTGGTACTAATGACCTTAAATGCTCAATAGAGATAACACCTATGTCATAATTTATTATTGTTCCATGTTCGCTGTCAGGATGTTTACTGAAACTAGTTTATGTGCCTGGGTGTAATTGTCGCAACCAGTGTATTTTTAAAAGGGGATTTTATTATGTTGGAATTTTCATATTTTATTTTGGTTTTTGGATTTATCTTAATTGGGGATAAAATTTTACTAAGGAATTGGTTATATTTATTTAAAACTTTTAAGTTGTGGGGTTTAAAATAAATAAAGGGACTTTTAATTCATTTATCTAAACTTGATTTTAGAAGATTTTGGAGAGTTTTTGTGAAAAGGAATGGGAAAAATTATAAATTGAGCTTGAGGGGAAAAATCCGAAGATAGATTTTTGTGGGCATTTGGTTTTGGAATGCTTGGAGGGATTTGGACTTCTCAAAATTTCATGTGATTTGGTGGAGAATTCATCTTTTGGCAAGCATTTTGAGGGTTTTTCTTGTGTTACAAGGCATATTTACAAATTTCTTCTCAAATCTTTCCTTAAGTTTATTTTTAGTTGTTTGAATTTCTTTTGAGGGATAAAACTAAGAATTTCATGGAGGGATTTAGGGATTTGTGGAAAAGTTTTATGGTTTTCCATCAGGGTAATCTTTAAGAAACCCCCCCTTCAAAAAAGGTGTAAAAAATTGGCGAATTCTAGAAAGAAAAAAAAATTTATTGGCGAATTTTTTTTCTTTTCAAAGGAAAAAAATAATCTCAATTGGAAAATCATTCATGCTCTGTGAAACTATGTGGAAAATCTTGGCGAATCATTGATGCTCCCTGAAACTATGTGGAAAATCTTGGTGAATTGTGTTTTTGTTTTAGAACTACCAAAATATATGTTGGCGAATAAAAAATCATATTTATAATATAAAAAATATATATTGGCAAATATTGGCGAAATGCCCACCAAGTTTAACCCATTATGAGATTCTCCTCATCTATTTGCGTAGATTCGACACAATTTGTGGTGACTGGTGACAGTGTGCATAGCTCGACAGGCTAAAAGGAGGGTCGATGCTGACAATTAAGAAGATACGTAATGGTTAGGTTGATGGCGTACGTGACTTCAACGGTTATGTTGGCAGTTTGGAGTTGAAGGCCACCAAGATACACAAAGGACAAGTTGATAGTGTGCATGACTTCAGAAGTTATGATCGCAGGTAGGATATGGGGGTTTTGAGGCCACGTTGGCAGTCTGCATAACTTAGCCATGAAGTTACAGTGGCATTGAACACTGAAGTGTAATTAATGAGACTTATCGATGACAAAATTTTGATTAGACATTAAAAAGGATAATTTGTATGAGATATCATGAGCTCATTGAGCTATGATTCGTAAACATTCATTATTTTTCTTTCTGGAGGCAAGTCACCTTACGCGAAATATTCCTTCAAAATTTAATGCGACTGCCAAGTTGTTAGTTCAAAATTTAAAATCACAGCTAGGATATGGTTGTTCTGAGGTCATGTTGGCACTTTGCGTAGTGCGTAACTTGAGTATTACATAATCCAGGCCAAGATTTTGATTAGACATTAAAAAGGATAATTTTACGAGATATGAGCTGTAACATTCATTATTCTTCTTTTCGACTTCGGAGCCAAGCTATGCAGGATACAAGTGTCTGCAATTTTTCTTTATCGATATTCATTAATTTCCTTTTCCCAGGCAAGCCACCTTACGTGAAACATTCCTTCAAAATTTATTGCAGCTGGCAAGTTGGTGATTATTTTCTTTATATACTCCTCGGTAGTGGAATTACAGAACACGGGTCACTTTCTAAATTTCTAAATTTGGAATCTTGGATGATAGAATGGGTCTTCCAGTAGTTGAGGGATCATCAAATGAGAACCCAAAACCTGTTATCCAACCAAATTTGGTTATGGAGGGGGAGATTCAGCAAGATGTCCTCAGTCATCTTGTGTTTGCAGCATGGGATCATGCTACCAGTTACGCTAGATACCAAAGCGACATGTTCAAACTCGAAGTAGAATATGACAAGGCAGAGATGCGCACCATTTTTTACAATCATGGCTTCGACTAGGAGGGGTTCCAGGAGGAGATGATCTGGTTATTTGCTAGTCTGCGCATCGACTAATCTTTTTTTCTTTGTGGATAGTATTATTATATTATGCTATAACATATTAACAAATTTGAAATTACTATTAGTCTATTAGTATTAGGATATGTAGGAGTCGATTGTCAGACTATCAGACTAGGCTTTTGTAATTTCCTCTGAAAGGTCAATGGATCTTAGGAAAATTTTTGTTACTTATAATTTGTAATTATGAAATTTGAATGTACTTTTCATTTTGGTTTTGGAAACGGTTGGAAGCTTGTCGCTTCTCCTTTTGGGGAAACCACAACCGTTCAATGAATCAATTACCAGTATTATGTATACCCATTTTTTAATTTAATAGTAATACTATAGTCTGTATACATATGAGAAGACTCTTTTTCAAATAGTGTTACTATTTTTAGTTTTACGCGTTATTTGCTAATACTTCAAATTTCAATAGTCAATATAGTAACATGTTACGTGAATCATAAAATTGAACAATAGTTTTATTATTTATAAATTAAAAAATATGTAAATTGTAATTACTAATTATTAATTAACTTGAACTTTGAAGTATCTGTGAGTGTGGACTGTGATTCTATATAAAATTATAAATACCTATTAACTGATTCAGAATGCTAAATCACGATTCACTTCACTGACTGAATGAGAAGTCTAACTCTTCTAAAATCTAAATCCCACATGGCACAGGGAAATTTGGAACCCACTCCAAGATCTGAAGTTACGCCTGATTGTTTTGTAACTTCTCAACGGTTAATTTATTATGATGATGATTGGTTCTGAAGTTATGCCTGGCTGTTTCGTAACTTCTCAATGATTAATTTATTATGATGTTGATCAGTTCCAAAGTTACGCCTGGCTATTTTGTAACTTCTCAACAGTTAATTTATTGTGATGGTGATCGGTTCTGAAGTTATGCCTAGCTGTTTCGTAACTTCTCAACAGTTAATTTATTATGATGGTGATCGGTTCCGAAGTTACGCCTGGCTATTTCATAACTTCTCAACATGGTTAAGTTTTTATGATGGTTAGGGGTTCTGAAGTTCTGACTAACTTCGTGCGTAACTTCATAAGTTGTTGAAAAGTGAGAGACTAAGAGTAAGTTGCATGCCACGTGGAAAGTGTCGAACAATAGAATGTTTGCAGAGCTTTGGTAGGGTTTCTTGGCCATTTGTGATGGTGGTTATGATGTACAAATGGCATGCCAGGCTATGTCGTAACATCTCATAGTTTCATTTTCCTTGTCATTTTAACAGTCCTAAAGTTTTGAAAAGGTGTTACGTGACTTCGCAAGTCTCAAATTTTAAAGATTTCAAATTTAAAGGGCCAAGGGCCAAGGCCCTTGATTTGCAGGTAGAAATTTAGCAAAGTTGAGATAGGGACCTAGGGTTAGATGTACCATTAGCATAACTTCGGCAACACACCAATTATTTTCTCTTGAATCGCTACCAAATCTATGTTGGAAGTGATAGTTGATAGAGACACTTTTTTGAAAAAGGTAATTACTAATTTCATGTGTGTGTGCTTGATAAGATTTTAATTTTTAATAGAGTAGGTGGCCTGGTGGCTGGTTGTACTTGTGAGTTTCTTGTTACTTGTTAGTTATTAAAGACCTTAGACAGTTCACACTTCATAGAGCATCCATAATTTCCAGAGTTGAAGAGAAACAAAGAGTTGAAACCTTTGGCTTTAAGTGTAGAAAAGAAGCTTACTGCCTACTGCTTAGAGTTTAGTATATATAAAGAATGGCAGAACAAGGATTTCCCAATGTTGTTGTAGAATCGGGAAAGAGTGTGGTTGTGCATTCAAGAAAAAAGAGGCTAAACATATACACTGAAGAATGGATGAAAATGTTACTTGGATCCTCAAATTTATAATCAGCTAATGTTTATGAATGGAGGGACCCTTATGCATTCTGCAGGGATGCTGTCTACCCAAACACAACTGGGTATGAGCTCTTCATGTATTTCTATAACAATAGATTGAGAGGCCCTCCTATTTCAAACCCATGGGATAGGAACTTGGGAAAGTTGATAGTACTTGAGGTATTTTTGGTTGTAGACCTCATGAAAGTGCTAATTCAAGCATATAATCCAGTAACACAAGCTTTCCACAAGCATGACAAGTCTATACTTTGCATGTTAGACAGGGTGACTTTTATTCAATTTTTTGACCTTCAAGGACCTATGAGCGTGGATATTGACCTAGCAGAAGAGGATGCCCTGTTTAATAGACAAAAAAGTTACTACACTGGAAGGGTTATGAGGAAGCATATTCCTAGAGAAAAGAAAGAGGCAGGGTTTTTACCGAAGAAGGTTGCAGATTCATTTGATATTGAGCTTTTCTTTCCCTATTTCTAGAATACCATCTACAGTCTACACAAAGTTACTGGAATAGATGGAAGTTTGACATTGTGTCCTGACATTTATGTCATGGCTACAGATGTTCAAGACCTGTACACCAACAAGGAGTTTGATTATGTGGGGCACATAATCAATGTAATGCACACTGAGTTGATGAATGCAAAGATAGATTTGAAAAGCTTCAAGTTCAATCACTACTCCATGCTGATACACCTGATCCTCTATTGCAATATTGGCTACATCAACCTAGGGTTCATCGATGAGACTAAGAATGCAGGAGGAAATGTTTTGGTTCAGCTGTGGACCAGGTTATGGCATAGAACTTATCATTTCTCTAACTCTTTCTTTTTATAGTGATTTTGTGGATCCAGTAATGAACATGTTAGGTATTGTGAGGGATAAATTTCCTTTACTTGTTAGAAAATTGCTTAGACCCTTAGCATTTAAAATTGACAATGACATTAAACACAATTGGGGTGATATGTTTGTTTTTGAGAATTTTACTGTGATAAGAGTGTATGCTTTCCCTCAACCTCCACACATACTGCCAAAATTTGTCCCAGAAAGATTGACAATAGTAGAATTCATGTGGCAGCTTATCATGATGGATAGAGAGAACTTAGGCCCTAAAAGACATAAGGGAACCTTTATGGCAAGGAGGTTCCAAATAGGGGATTTCTCTATAGGTAAAGATGTTGTGGACCAAATTCATGAATTCTTGAGACAATTCAAATTGCCCTCTGGTAAAGAAAGGATGTATGACCCTAAAGACTTCGTTAGAGGAGCATTGAGAGAAATGAGGAATCACAATTTGGCTCTAAATCAGCATATGGCAGATGAGGATGTTATTAGAAATGTTCTCATTCAAGATATATGTGAAGAGAGAAGTTGTAAATGGAAAAATATTGTAAGGGTAGAGGAAGAATTGAGAAAGGCAGACCCTACCATCCCCGGTTTCTTTCCCGATCTCCAATACATGCCGAGAATTGACATGTGTATAGAGAATTATGAAGATATTATGTCTAAATTACCAAGCATCCCTGAGGAGGAGGAGGACAGAATAAACCCTGAGGAAGTTGAACCTGATGTGGTGTTTATGGTAGAAACAAAATAAGCTGAGCCATCCACATCTGAGAAGGGGCTATCAAAGAAACAAAAGTTGATGAATGTACCACAAAAGGCAAGGCAAAAGGCACTACAAATCTTGCCAGGTAATAGCCATTACTTTGCTGACTTAAGACAAAAAATATTGACATCACAGGTAGATGAGGGAGAAAAGGCCCTAGATTAGTTAGAATTAGCTACAGCTAGATTGGATGACAAGGTCATCCAAGCTAAAGAGTTTATAGATGATGATGAATTCATCAAGTCTGATGAGTTTAAAATTTTTCTCTTTAGAGTTAAGCAGAATGAATTAAAAATGTCTTTGAAACCAGGGGAATCACAGGAAAAGACTGTTGAAATGATTGAAAAATTACAAGCCTATGATCCCAACAGTGAAACATTAACTGTGGAGGAGGCAAGAGATCTTGTAAAGAGAAGTTGCATGTTGATGATCCCTGGATGGGACTTGGAGTCCTCATTCTTAATTAACTAAATCAAGAGGCAAGATAAAGTTGTAGCTTATGAAGCTTTTGGCCCTGATGGACTACAGAGGGGTTCTGGATTCAATATGGACACTAAGACACTAGCAGTATGGTGTGTGGCCCCAAAATCTAATAAGCCCAGATTGGTTGACATCCAAGACACATCATAGGGTAGCCAATTAATATGGAGGTTGCAGGACACTATAGTATCAGAGATAGAAAATCTCCTACATCATGCATCCTCCATGAATAAAGTAGTGGTTGAGGACTTAGAGAACAGGCTAGCCAGGACATTCGGAGATTATGTGGAAAATAGAAAAAAGTTTGAAGAGGAACTGAAGAAGAATTTTTTCCTGGATAAGACAGTGAAGGAGCTAAAAGATGAAATAAATACTCTAAAAAATCAGTCCAGGGCATTTACAGAGGTCTGTGATGCTGGGGTCCAAACTGAGCATGAGGGGGGATTAGGTCCAGAACTTGCAACAGAAAAGATAATAATGGACGTTGATCAGCCTACTGATACTAGAATTGTTAAAAAGGAGACTTCGAAGAAGGTGCTATTGCATAGAGTAAATATTTTAAAAGGGAAGTCTCAAATCCTTCATAGTACTTTCATTTCTTTGTAGGGGACATAATATCAATGTTCTAATGCCTTGTTTGTACTAACCCCATTATTTAATACTTGGGGCCCATACTTGCAATTATTTGATAGGTTAGTTTTACTAATGGGGAAAAAAATGGACTTACCTGACAAAATAATTGATGTTGAGGAAATAGTGTTAGTAGTAAAGGATTTGTATGCATTTTTCACTGGCAAGTTACAAAATGTTTAGGCAAAGCTTAAAATTTTTGCTGAAGAGTCTGAAGGATATATCCCTGCTATTGTGGACACAAAGGAACACTTGAAGGAATGTGAGGAGTGGGTTGATTCTTTCAACCAAATTTTGGATGCTAGCAAGGTGGCTTCTTATTTTGTTAGTGATGTTGACATTTCAACTTTTTATGAAGTTGTGGATGAATTGTACAAGCAGGAGATTGAGATGAATAAGTTTGTTACTAAATCTCAAGCCATAATGGATGCCAAGTGGAAAAAATGCCTTGAAGACTTGGATGCAGTTAGAGCGGTAAATTGGCCATCAAAGAGGGAAATTATGGTGTGGGAAAACATTGGAGAGATTCAAGCCTTGGCCTTGCCACATTGACATGGATGATGGAAGTAGTTGAGACAGTTCTGGTATTAGATGAAGAGCCAATAGAGGGAGGTCAGTTAATTCAAATAGGGTATCTTATGTTTGCGGTTCACCTGCTGTGGATACACCTTTGGTGCAAATCAAGACCGATTCTGAAGAATCCAGGCTGCTAGCTGTCGCTCTAATAATTATTTCTAAACTTGTTTAATTTGCCAAATGCCAATGTTAGTTTTGATTTTCTGATCATTGATCATTGATCATTGACATTAATGTATAAATTTCAAGGAAGTTAATAGAAATATACAAGGAATTTTGTAATTTTCTGATAGATCATAGAAGTCTGAGACTTCAAGTCTCTGTCCTCTCACCTCTGAGTCTGGTTACTGGTACTATGATCATTGATAATTGATTCTTGAATTTAAAATTTTGACATATAAATTTCAAGGAAGTTAATTTTAATACAAGGATATTTTGTAATTTTCAATTTTTCTATCACTATGCCTGTGTAATTTTGTAAAGAGCTCAAGTCAAGAATCTCAATTCTAATTCCTGAATCCTGAAGATCGCAGTTGCAAATTATTTAAAATTGAATGTATAATTGTATATTATGTATAATGTTAATGCCAATGGGCATATTATTATATTAATATTTTCGTTTAGAAATTAGGAAATTAGGAATTAAGTAAAATTTAAATGGTTTTGATTCTAGGAATTAAGGAATTAAGTAAATGCTTAGTATTAGGAAATTAAGAAATTGACAAATAATAAATTGACTAATGAGTAATGAGTATGAACTATGACAAATAATAAATTGACAAATGACGTTTCTAGGAAATTAGGATTCAAGAAGCTTTGACCATTGACAATGTTCTGAAGTAACGCCGGGTTATTTTGTAACTTCTCAACGGTTAAGTCGTTAGGATGGTGATGGGCTCCGAACTTCTAAGGGACTCCCGACTAATGACGTGAGTAACTTTGGAATTAAAGAGATAGTTAGTTAAAAGTGACAGTGCGTAATGGTGTTGAAAGTGACAGTTTGTTGCATGCCAGATGGAAAGTGCGGAGGAATGGACTGTGACATGTGTCAATGGACAGATTAATATTTGACACTTTGTTAGGAACAATTCTGAACCTATGATAGTATTATTCAAGTGGTTTATGGAGCTTCACGAGGGTTTGTTGGCCATTAGTGTTGGCGGTTACGAAGTTGTGATGAAGCATTTGACAGAAAGGTGTAACTTCGGAAAGGTTAATCAGTTACAAGATTAAACATTTACAAAAGGCTTTGTGCAGGACTTCACAAGGTTATAATTATATGAAAGCGGAGATGTTAAGAAGACCGTCGGTCGGTCAATGTAACTTCGGAAGGGTTCGAAAGGCCTCTAATTTGCATGTAGCGAAGTTGAGAATGGGTTAGATGAACTGTTTGCGTAACTTCGAAACCAGGCCAGCTTAAGTTTTGAATCTTATTCTTGATTCTTGAAGTTGAAACTTGAAATAACATGGCTGCATGACTATGAGGCATTGAGGGCCGAGGCGTTTACACTTTACATTGAGGAAAAAGGACATTAATAATAATAATTATATGATTATACTTCAAATGTCATGAACATTCTACATTACAAAAATCATGAATTCAAATTACAAATTACAAAAATTAAAAATCAAATTACAAAAATCATGAACAATACTTATTAGTTGTAATATGAGTCAAATTGTTCATAATAAATATTCAAATTTAGAAATTAGAATCAAGTCCATTATCAATTTATCCAACAAGTACAATAATAATTATACACTATATAAAATTATAATTTATAAATACCTATTAATCGAATGCTCATTCTAATTCACTTCAGTCTTCACTTAGTGTCAGTGAGCAGTCTGCCGCTTCTATATCCCACATGGAATCCAACTCTTGAAATTGACTACTACTACTAGCAAGAGGTTCTTCTTCATTCTGAGTTGGGTATTCAAAATCAAAAAATTCTTCATCTTCATTCTAAGTCTAGGACCAAGATCCATCATTTGTCTCAGAACCACCATGTTTTGAAGTGTTCAAAAGCCCTCATCTTTCACGTAGGGAATTCCAAATTGCCAATGCCCTATCATAAGGAAAGTCTCTAACATTGTACTGAGTTACAAACAACCTCAATCAAGTTTCCAAATTTCTATCTAGTTTATTTATGATCTTTGATTTTAAAAAGCCCAATGCACTGAAAACTCTTTCATCTTCCACCGACCCCAATATCATTGTTTAACATAAATCAACAAGTTTGAAATATTCTGATATTGAATCACACAATACTTCACATTTCTCTATCCTTTTCCAAAGCCTAGTTATTGCACCAAGTTCAAATGGATTCTCCAAGTTTTTTAACTGCAATTTCATACATGATGCAAATTGTCTACATTGTTTTTTAAGATTAGCTGAATCTATAATTCCTTCAATTGGTTGTCCATTGCAATTTGCATGTTTTGAAAACTCTCTGATCAATTCATCAATTTTTTTATGAAACATATGAGCATCAATTTGTCTATCTCTGACATTTTTTGAAAAATGAGGAAACACACAACCCATGGCTTCAAGAATTTCTTCTCGAGGGAATCTTTCATGAATCTCACTTGAAAGTTGGTAGGAAATTGACTTCAAATTATCACCAACAGATTTAACAAACCTGTCAAAATCAACCCTTTTAACTGGAAGTAGTCTGCCTCACTTGCCTGTCTTAGATTGGTGCATTGGTATTTCATATCCTTTCACAAACACGCATAAATCATTTTTTGCATTGAATTGTAAAACATTATCACCATGATTCAAATCTGTAATTATTTTCCACCTAAAAATTTTTGGGCTTTGAAGTGTTATCATATTTGAGTATAAATTATTAAGGGCAAGGCATGTCATTCTACATAAATCTGAGTACTCATGGATATACATAGTCCTGTCTTGGGCTTTCTTAACAAGTTTTTTCATTAAATCTAGCATGGGGAGAAGATTGGCTAAAGTTAACAGAGTCTCTATATCACTTAACTTATGTAACAAATCAAGAGCTTTGTCTACTATGAGACGTTTCTCATATATTACTTCGATCAAGGATTGATATTCTATTAGAACTCTTTCTATTGGTCCATGCAAAGAGATCCATCTAGTCTCAACATCCTTGAGAATCTTGTTTCCTAGTGTTACTCCCTCTGAGAAAATCTTAAATTCTGCAAAACGTTTAGGACTTCTGCAAAAGTAAGAGTATATGTTGCGAACTAGATCTTCAACTTTTGACACTGTAGGAAAATCGCTTAAAATTTTATATGCTAAATTCATTTGATGGGCCATGCAATGTATGCCAAGCATGTAAGGTGCAATACTAGTTTGTAATCTTGCACAGAGACCATTCCTTTGGCCTTGCATTACTACAGCTCCATCGGCTCCAACACACACTAACTTCTTTCCAATTGTCAAATCATCCACACCAACAACTTCATTCAAAGCATTCTTCACTTCAAAATATAAGTTTTCTGCTGTTTAATTGCCCCTCATTTTACGAACGCAGAGTAGATGAGCTTGGCGGGCATGTTCTTTTATTGTATACACATGCATATAGACTCAAGCAGTATTATCTACTGCAGTAACTTCATCTATGGATAATGAAATGAATCTGGATTGTTTTACTTTCTCCTATAAATTTTTCTTTTCCACCTTAGAAAGACAATTTGCCATTTCCCATCCAACGTTTATTGACCAATGTGACATAGGATAGTGAGGAAATTTTAAAAAGGATAATAAATTACCATATTTTGAGAAGTCTCTCATAGGACACCCTCTAGACATAATATGAAAAACAACACTCATCTGAATGGTCTTTGCCAGGTTTTCTTCATTGGCTGCATGTTTAAACCCAACCTTGATTGGATTTTCACTACTAGCAACTACTGCCATTCTCTTGTTATGCTCTTCATATTCTATGGCATACTTAACATGAAGACATTCTTCCTTTGATTTCCATCTCACTACTTATATTTCTTGTCTTTCTATGGTCTATTTTTCATAGACCTTACCAATATGCTTTTCTATAGTGTCAAGCTTTAGCTGCAACTTCTTCTCTCTTTTATTTTTCCAGGTACAAATCTTACACCTGCATTCTGTTGGTTGTTCATCATTTCTTAGGACTAGTTCAATGAACCAGTACTTTGCTACCCAATCAACCTTAAAATTTCTTGTCATTTCCCACTCCCGCCCCATTTTTACTTCCCTTTTTCTTTTCTTCCTGCCAACATCATTATTATCTTCATTGCTAGCATTTTCTTCCAACTGGTTCTACATTTCCCTTATAACATCTTCTCTCATGCCACCATTTTTATCCTCATTTGATGCATTTTGATTTGCAATTAATTCAATGACAACCCTAGCTTGTGGTACTGGTACTGGTACTGGTGAGCTACTGTGAATGGATTTTACACTTGCAATTGTAGATGTTGATGGAGCAGAAACATTTCCAACTCCAAAGAAAGCCTTTATGGTAGTATCTTTAAGTTTTGGGCATTTTGATGGCCTCCTAGGCCCTTCACTTCCTTGACGAGCCTTACCCTACCCTTCACTGCCCTAAGGAGTCTTACCCTTGTCTAGCTTTCCAATATCTTCACTGCCCTGAGCATAGTGAGAAGTTTGAGTCTCAACCTCCCCTGATATTTGAATCCCTTCAGCACTAGTAGCCTGAGGATACTCGCTCTCAGGATAGTCACCCTTTTTCGACATCTTCACCCAATGACCTCTCACTAGTCACTAGGATTCTAGCCTTTAAAATTAATAGCAATAGTGTGAAATGTGAACAAATAATTGCTTACCTTTGTCTTGCTTCCTCTAAATTCTGACTCTCTGAAATGTCGAATCCTCTATTTACTATTGCAAGATTGTTATTTGTAAATCTGGCCCTCCAAAAATTTGTTATGGGACATGATAAGACTACTTTTGTAAACCTGATTTGAATTTATATCAATCCATGATTCCAAATTCCAAATTTCCAATTTTCATTTTTTTTAAATTCTCGGGCTTTTGGCGAAAATGTGCCGACCTGATCAATGCTGAATATAGGAATTAACAAAAGGTTGGCGAAATATGTCGTGGTCAATAAAATAATTAATTAACGGGTGGAAAAATAGGTCATGGTTAAGATAACAATATAGACCATTTGGCTATTTTAGATTGTATATGCAATTCATAATTAATACCCTTGGAGAATAAGAGACCGTTAAAAGAACCATGTCAGATTGGTTATAGGCAAATATAATGGTCAACATCATCAAACGAAAAATCTAATTGGTGATTCCAATAAATATTTACCAGTTAACGTGTCAAGATTGGGCAAATATGGGCCACCCTATATCTGCATGATTCACCAATTTCCCCAAATGTATTTCCCAGAATTTGCCAAAAGGCAAATATTCGCCAGTAAAAATTACGTTGTTTTCCATTTAAATTTAAAGCATTTCATGAAAATGAGGGTTTTTGTGTAAAAATGTGACCAACAATTTCTTGTTGAGTTCTTTTGATGAATTGAATGCATTTTTGGTATGTATTGGTCATGGAGACAAATGGATTTTCTCACTTTCTTCATATTTGAAAGTTGAATTTTTGATGAAAAATTGACCTTGGTATGCAAAATCTAACTTAGAGAGTCTTGTTGGGTTTATGGGCAATATTCATGCATGTCATTCCATTGGTTTTAGTGTTGTTATGGTAGTAGTGAATTTTTTCATGCCCAAATTGGAGTCTTTCCCTTGTTGAGGCCTTGTGTATGTACGATTTGTTTGTTGATGTGGTTCAACACTTTTGTGTGTGTGAGCATATGATGTTATTCGAGCCTTCAATCATTGATGAGAGAGTTATGTTTTTCCAAGGGATGTTATGGAAATATATAATGATTGGTTGGTTGTTGAAATACCTCATTGAATGCAATGCATATGTGTTGGGTGAGTGTTAAGAAAACCATGGGAGTGGCTCTCACTAGGGGGACTTGGGAACAAAGGGACCACTAGGGTAACCCATTGTAGAGTCCTTAATTCAAGTGATAACCTAAATAAAATAAATGGAGAAAATACATAATTAAGATAAGAATAGTTAGTATTCCTCGTACATGCATGTGGGCTCCCATTAGCCATAAATGTTGGGTGAAGGATTGGAGATTCTAGCAAGCCAAGGCATGGGTCATGGTGTGGTGAGGCAATGGGAAATTTTGTTCCCCACCTTGACCATAGCATGATTGGTGCCTCATGAATCATAGTTTAGTGAGGTGATAGAACATTCCATTCCACATTGGTCTATGCGATGACACTACCCTTCTTGGACCGTGCACCTACCCGATTGTCTTGTAAGTTGTGGATATATATGTATATCAATTTGTGGTTATCTTTTTTCCTCCATGGTGTTAATTTATTGGCTAGACTATGTGTTGATTGTGTCATTATGTAAGCCATGTATGTTTACCTTGCTTGTATTATGTGAGCCACATGATTATCTTTGTGGGTGCAGTGGGAGAGGGATTGATGATTCCTTGTGGTCAGGTCGCATGACCAACCATGATCTCTTGTATTATATTGACAACTACTATAACACACATTGCTAGACCAACCATGATCTCTTGTATTATATTACATTATTGCATTACAAACACTTGGGTGTGATCCCTCCTCTCTTGTATATGATTTCATTATTTAAGTGATCTTGGTATTAGAGTGGTGATTATTATGGTATTCATGGTACCTGATAGCATATCTTGTGGTAGTAGTGTAATTGCGTATGGTTATTTTGATTGAATTTCATGTTTATGATGATAATTTGGTAAATTGGAATACGTAGACATGTTTTTGATGGTAAATGTAATAACATTAGATGAATATTAATGTAATCATGCCTTTGAAACCTCAATTAAAGTGTCTAAGGCCTCCTTATATACCTTCAATGCCTTCTGGGGAGTTAATTGACCCTTTAATGACCTTAACTAGGTGTTTTGACCTCGAAAATATCTTTTATTCCAAGTTTTTGACAAATTTTGTAGAATGGTGCATCCATGTCTTATTTCTACACATCCATGCCTTAAAGCTTCACATCCATACCATTTCTGCAAATCCATTAGCCCACTCCTATGCATGCATTCCAAAATTCATTTGGCTTGTTAGAAGCAATCAACAGCGCATCTATTCTTTGTTTCTACAAATCTATGACTCATAGACATGCCCATCCACAAAAACATTTTATTTTGGGTGATCCATGGAAAAGAGGGAGAAACACAAATTCCACTGAACAACAATGTGTGTTCTATTTTTTGATCTCTATAAAGGAGACTCAAATAGGTCTAGCAATGTGTGTTATAGTAGTTGTATCTAGAGATCCCAAATCAAAATCTTGTTTTGCTAAATAACCTAAAAACTTGAATGTAAAATAGGTGTTGTAGCGTGCACCAACATAAATATTAGCAAACAAAACCCTATGTTTGGTAGGTAATCCAAAAAATTGACAATAAAATGGGTGATGTAGAGACACCAATTTATTATTCCAAGAGAGCAACTTCATTTCTTAATTTAGATGACGAATCTAGGGTTCTTTGTCATCCATTGGCAATATCCCTTGCAAATTCCTTCTACCTTGTGAGTCTTTATGAGGGGCGACCATTTTAGGTTCCATACTCACATCAATCCTTTTATTCTTAGTTTTATTCTTTTGCATTATCCACCCTCCTCATTCATCTATGAACTTTGTAGGGGTACTAGGTGATAAGGAGGTTTTCTTCAAGGATGAGAATGAAAGAGTGGGTTTTGGAGAAAGACCTTAAGGGGTGGTTGGTTTTTGTGAACATGTGATCTCCATTAGTTTGTTAGAGCTTAGAGTGGTAGAAGTTGGGATTTATCCTTCCTTGAGAGGTATCTCCCTCTCAAGAGTCTCCTTTTTTGTTCCACTTGGGGACTGATAGCCTTAGTCAAAGTTTCCATGATTTTCAGGATTCCCTTAGTCAATTGGTAAATCCTCTTTCTCTTCCTTTGACCCTTCCCCACTTGGTTTGTTGTTGACTTCCTTAGTAACACCCTTGTTTGAGGAGCTACATGTATCTTTCATTTTGGGGGGTTGTTTGGAGGGGGATCTACGCTTTGAAATTGGGTGTCTTGATTTGGAGCATTTCCTATAGTAGACTGTATCATTTTCCTAAACTATAGCTTGTTCCCATTTTCCCAACTTAGATTAAAGATAAATAAAGTTAGGAAGAGTTTTGTTTATATCCACATTTACACATAAACATGCAAAAACTAACCTTGATTTATCCTTTATCACCCTATATGTAGAGACATAGTGGCAAAAGGTGCTCCTAATCCACTTGAAAATCTGTTCCTCCCAAAACTCTAGTGGGAGGTCTAGGAGGCACACCAGCATTGGTGCATATTTTCTCAAGTTAGCAACAATGTCAAACCTTATCTTCCACCTATAGAGTGATAGATGATGCTTTTTGTATGCCTAGGACCCTGTGATAAGAATAGAAATGAGGTCCATCTCCACAATGAACCTAAAGAGGAAAAGATCACTTGACATTACACTAGTTGTCACACTTCCCTTCAAATTCCATTTGGCAGTCACCCATCATCTCACCACATTAATGATTAGGCAGAAGGAGAATAATTTCCCAACCAAAACAATGTTTATATATATGGATGAAAGAATAAAGTTCACTACAAAGTCAAGCAACATAATAGTAATTCATTCCTTTGTTTGCACATACTCAAGGGATATATCAACCGTAGATTACCCAGAATCATCGCCTAGGAGAAAAAAATTTCATTTCTTGAATTTCGAGTTTGCCTTTGGAGGCCATGTCAATTTATCATTCCCCACAGAGAGTCCATCATTTCTTTGTTTGGATGCTCCAACAAGCGAAGTGTCGGTCTCAAAGGTGGTCAAGGAGGAATCTACAAAGTTTCTAGATGATACCCTTTCATTCTTTGTAGCAAGGTCCTCAAAAGATGATATGAGGTTAGTGTTGAGAGGAGGATCGGCGAGCGGAGGAGCAAGGTCCCTACCTGAAGTAGGCACCATATGCAGGGGTCAAGGTTGTAGAGTGAAATTCAAAAGTTATAGAACGAAAAATGAGTCGCGTATAATTAAATCATGTTAATATCATTTTCTCAACACGAACAGTAAGCTATATATAATAACTATACAAATTTTATCATGACATTAATGATATGCAAAACTCATATTGACTATATAGTAACTTAAAACTTATTGATTTATAATTTAATTTATGAAAAATATAAATCATCATAATAATAAAAAATTGCATCCCCCAATAATTTAAATAATATATAACAAGAAAAAGGAGGCACATAGTTTTGTTCTTAATCATCCCATCTAAATCCCTAATATAATACAAAACAATAGGTTTTATTTTATGATATTTTATATTAGAGAAGAGATTCTATAAATGTCAACACCATCTATCTTTCTATTAAAAAATGGAATCTACAAAGGGCCCATTTTTTGAAATATAATTAGTTAATTGTGGCCCAAACTACTCGAAGGGGCAATCCATTCACCATATTATTATTATTATTATTATCACTTAAAGGTAATGCTTTCATGACCAACGATGCAAGTCAACTATGATATTACTATATCTATATATATATATATATATATATATATATATATATATATATATATATATATATATATATATATAGCAATAGTATAATCTTAACCTTTTATTTATGACGAGGAATTTGTATATATCAGATTTCATATAGTTTTAATACCTATTTATTTCCTATCGAATTTGTATATATTATATTTCATATAGTTTTAATACCTATTTATTTCCTATCGAATTTGTATATATTATATTTCAAATAGTTTTAATACCTATTTATTTCCTATCATATTTGTCAAACCCTAAATATTTCCTTGCACAAAATAAATGCATAAAATGGGGAGCCCATTTTGTGGAAGAACGTAATGATGATTGTAATATCATAATTGCATTGGCTTAAAATATCCTACTTTTTATTATATAAGCACAAAAGGCTTGTTTAGGAAAATTCCAATCTTTATGAATCCTAATTTAGGATATCTTAATGTCCAAGAGTCACTTATAGTATATCAATAATTATGGCTCATTGTCTCTAGGACATGTTAAAGAGTAATATTAATGTATATAATATAGTTTGTATTTGACTTGATTATGTAATGTGTCCCTAGAATTTGCCTTTTATTGTTATTAATAATTCATATCTTTTATCTCTTGGGAATTGAAAGTGTCACCGATATTGTGGCACTTACCTTTCTCTTTCTTTGACTCTCTCTATATAGGAAATGACTATATATATATAGATGGATATAGGAAATAAAATAAAATAAGATATTTTTGTAATATTATTTTTATTGAAATGAAATTTATTTTTTAAGTGTAAATTAAGAAATAATATTTAATCTTAATATTATTAATATTAGAAAATTTTAATTTAAAATATTTTTAAAATGATTTTAATAAATCATATCAAAATCAATATTATAATTTATATTATAATTTAAAAGGGGTAGGGTTATTGTTTTTTTTTTTTTTTTTTTTAGGCAAAAGCGGACAAGCCACCATATATTTTATTTATAAACTGATTCAAAGGGCTCCTTCGTGGAAGAACCAGAAAGAAACCCCAGAATCGTAGCCCTATACATGCAATACAATATATAATGATATATAATCGTTGCTTTAATATATACAATAGTTCAAGGAAATACATTTTCGAGTGAGCGTAATTTCACATCCTTTTGAAATAAAAAATATTAAAATATATGTTTATTTTTATTTAATAATATATTTTTTATATTAGTAATTTTCTTTTTAATTATAGGGAGGAAGGAATGGGTATTTAGGGGCACACTTCAATGGTATGCTTTAATTAGTAATGATTTCATAGAGTAAAATATTCATTTGAGAATGTGATTGATTAGAATATTTTTTTATGAAGTTTTGTATATGGGGTTGTTATTTATTTTTGAAGAGTCTTGTTGGAAGGATAAAAAGATATTGTCAATTAAAAATGAGTCTTTTGTTGTGAGTGAAGGGACAATTTTGAACTGGTGTGAAGAGTATCAAGAGGTGGTTTTTTTTTTTTTTTGTCAATGGTTGTGCCTACTTAGGACTTTCTTCAATGACGTCACTAGAATCCTAAAGACCTAGTGGCTACTCACTTGAAAGGCCATTTAGAGGACTCCATGACCACTATTCTTATTTTTGTAGTGCTCAAAGGTATATTGAAGTATTTCATCATATTTGCTTCTCTTAGTGAGGTCCCTTCTTAGCTAAAAATATGAATAACAACAAAATGCATGTCCAAAAGTTAGTATGATTGGAGATAAAATTTCCTTTGACATGAAATGTTAGAGATACTATGACAATCTAAAATTAATTTTAAAATTTTATTATATTAATGGTTGTTCATTAATTCTTATATACATTACTTTTTACTTATTACTTTTAATAATAAAGATTAATATAGTCATTTTATTATCTCTATATTATTATAATATATAAAATTTTATTTGAAAATCTTAATAAAATCTCCTAACTAATTAATCATAAAATATTATTAATTCAAATTTTAAAACTTTATAAATAAATAAATAATTTTTAATAATTTTTTAAAATGATTATATTTTTAATTTATTTTTAGAAATATGGCATAACATATATTCTTACTTATAACATTCTAATCTACCATTTTCAATCTACTTGTTAATACATTATTACTTTTTAAAAACTTATATAATATAGCTTTTTTGTAGAATAATCATAAAGATATATAAAATGAGAGACAATTTAATGAACACTTCATTTGAACATTTATAGGCTACAACTTATTAAAAATAAAGAATAAGACATACAACATCTTGTCTATTAAGCTTATAAATATTATATAAACTAATATATTTTTATATCACTTATTAATTGTTTATTATTAGATCACAATTATGAATACATAAAAGATGAAACAATTTAATAAACATTCTATAGAACATTTAGGACTTCATGTTATTTTAAAAATTGACATTTCATATTAAATTGTTTTTTTCCTTATCACTTGTTAATTGTCACAGAGAATTTGCTTGTTGTTGTAATAGCTTCTTCACCCTCAACCAATGGAAATCTATGGATTGGTAATTTCTCATTTTTTTTTAATGTTTTTAGTTGATTTATCTTTAGGTTTGAAGTTTCAATTGTGTAAGTTTTATTTCATTATGATAGAAATTAGGTGCTAATAATTTTCATATAAGGGTTTTATTTGAGTCATTTTGTTTTTGTGTCTCTAGTTATAAATTTTGTTCTTAATATGATTACCTTTGATTGGCTAAATATGAAAGAAGAGGATTTAGGAATTTTTAAAATAAACAAGTTGTTTATTTTATAGATGGAAGAACTATATAGGCTAATGATAAATAGAAATTTATTTAATTTTTTAATAGAAAAAGTTAATGAATTATTTAAATAATAGTAGAAGAGGCTAATGAATGAATGAATAAATTAATAATATTTATTTGATTACTAGTCATTTTTTTATTGATTTCATGAGGACATTTTTAGGTTTCTACATGTAAAAACATTTCATTTTTAGTTCTAGCCTCTGTTACCTAACAACACGCTTTAGTTTTAGCATCTCACTCTATTATGACAAACTTACAAATAAGAAATCATAGTAAATATTTATATGAAGTTGTTTAAAAAATATTAAAATAATAAAATGGTTTTGGATATGGGCCCTCACACAACTACAATGATATTTACATGAATTATTGCAATAATCAATGCATGTTAAAAGGTTAACCATATTTAGGTTGTGCTCAAAGGATCACACACCTTGGTTCAAATAATTTAATATTTCTCCTTTTTATATAACTTTTGTCCATCCATTACTTTCTCTTTTGCCTCACCATTAAAAGCCAACAAAAATGAATAATCATAGTCATTGGCAACATCCTTTAATAAATTCAAGAAGATATACACCAATAACCCCTTTTTGTGTATGATAATTTATTAGATTTTATTAGGGGTTGAAACATTAACCTTACTAACTCTTATTCATGGAATTCTTATCTGACTAGTAGAAAGACACTAGAGAATTATGATAAGAAGGCAAGATATTATACCACCTCCAATTATTCTTGAAACACCATGTTACCCTACATATCCTATCTATTTCATCTTTCCTCACTCAAAAATGTTAGCATATGCATTCAACTTGGGAGGGTACATGAAAAAATAACTAGAAAATTAGGGTATAGGGGATGCAAAGGTACAACTTTCCTATTAACCCTTGCACCATCAAATATATCCTCCCAATATCAAAAAGAGGTAAATATATTCCATTGTTAATCCTTGCAACTAGATTCGAGATCCTAACCATGAGGTGAGAGTATGTTGCTCCTTTCAACCACATCGTATCTTCAATTTTATAATTCTTATCCAAAGTGCACATTGAATCAAGACTCCCTGCATCAAAGAATTTTCAACAATGGAAGGTGACACTTTCATAATCCAAAGTTTATTCACATATTCACTTCCTTTTTCCTTCAACCATATCTTTGTTGGAAAATATTTAGCTATATTTAAACCACTACCCATATCCTAAAAAAATTAGTGTGCTAGACCATTTATTTCAATATATAATATCATAAACTTCTAAATATATTTCAAATACCCTAAAACATGCATCAAACCAATAAGATTGAGAGAGATTAGGAAGTTGAATCCATAATAACAAGGCTATGAGCTGGTGCAGGTGCACCTAGGGTTCAAGCCCTATTTTGTTATTATGTTAAGTCTTACATGTTTGTTTAGCAAGTTGGTAAAGGCTTGGAGCATTTTTGTAATGTCTTAGTGAGGTTGATTTGGATCTTTTATATATTTGGGATCCAATTGTTCTCAATCATCTCCTGACGAGTATAGTGGATCTAGGAGTGTGTTAGGTGGTTGAAGTCCTTAGAAGGAAATTTTTGGTGAGTCCTTAAGATCCAAGTCTTATTTTAGTGTTATTTTGACTCCATCCATAGAGTTAGGTTGAAGAGTCAGCAAGAATTGCAACATTGTGCAAAAAGTGCAAAAGTTGCTTGAGCAACTTTGCAACTTTTGAAATGTTGCTCAACAACTTTTTGAAAAGTTGTAAAAACTAGTTAGAAGGCAGTTGTGGATGGTTCAGACCAGTGGAGAAACATGTAACCAAAGCCCATACCTATTTAAGGATATTGGGAATCATGTAAAAGGGTTGGCCTTCATTTTTTTATAAAAGAAGATAAGTGTTCACAGTGAACAGTGATTGTGTTTATCTTGTATTCTTGTTCCAAGAATAATGGAGGATTGAATACTCTTTGTTTGAATGTAATTAGCTACTTAGTGTTATTTTGAAGCTATGTGTGGCAAGAATTTAGGATTTGTTTCCATTTTGGTAGTTGTATGCAAATATCCCTCTTGTACTGTGTTCTCGAGACCAGTCAAGACTGTACATAGAAAAATGACTCTCATTCCATTTTCACCCATGTCAAGAGTTTGAGCCTTGGTGAAATGATGAAGGGGTCAATGTACATTATTTTTTTTTTTTTTCTAAGGTTTAGGAAAGAAGATGGTGGATTTTGAGCTCTTTCCCTAGGCGAGCTAGGCTATAGCCCGACTAGGGACAATTGAGTAACAATGATATTAGATTGAAGGGTAGGATCGAAAAGGAATTTACAGTGATTGGAGGATGGTCTTGATTTCCAAAAGAACCACTGCAAGAAATGGTGGAGGCCGGTGAATCCATTTCACCTCATTTTGTGAAGAGTTCCTAAAAATTAGGCTATTAGCCCTACTTTTAAGGGCCTGATCCCTAAGAGTATTGAAGTACTATACATAAGGCTTGAGACTCTCTGAACCTAAAAATATTTTGCATCTCCCAAAAGGGTATCTAGATCCAAGTTCATTTTTGGGGATGTATTGTGAAGTTTGAGAGTTAGGTCAAAAAAAGTGAATGGACAGGGCTACAAGGATT